>JAWNNI010000033.1:5766250-7005000 GCA_035043065.1 Hirtodrosophila confusa | reverse complement strand
ACCCATTTTATGGGTACAGGGAGTAAAAAGATATAACTTGACTGCTTTCAAATCGAAACTAATTACTGAGAATTGTGAAAGGTCTCATAGCTCTCTAATGCTCGCAATGCTCTCCTTTCCGAAGACAAGATTTCATCACTGATTTTATTTTATTTTATGGAAGCTTTGTCTTGATCAATTTTTTCCCACCAAGCTACATTTTTCGCAATTAAACTTTTTTATTGTTTTAATTTCCCCGCAGAGTTATAATATCAATATAAGTTTATTTATGAAAAGTAAGTTCCTTTAAATATGTTAACCTACAAATAATTGCACATAACTCAAAAATGGCATTAACAGCTGTTAGCTTGACAGTTGCTGGCAATGTTATTGTTACTGTTACGTAACTTTAACCTTTGATGAGTTTCCAATGTATGAAAAACAAAACAAATTGTTTCTTGATATCCTTTTAAGAAACTGACTCTATGCCAGAGAACAAAACTTAACTGTTATGTTAGCTGTGCTTAACAGCTGTTAGCTCAACAGTTGCTGGCAATGTTATTGTTACTGTTACGTAACATGAACCTTTGATGAGTTGTCTACTGTACATATTAGTAGCAAATCATATTGATTCTTAATTTACTTACAGTATACAAGCATAAGTAAGTATATAGGAAACTAACTTAATGCCAGAAGAAGGACCTTTCTGTCCTATTAGGCTATTAACAGCTGTTAACTTAAAAGCTGCTCTTTATGTTACTGCTAATGTTACGTAAAGTTAACAAAACAAATCGATCTTTCATCTACTTTTAAGAAACTAACTTTATGCCCCAAAAAGTGTTCATTTGTTCTATGGTGCGCTTGTAGTAGTCGTCATCATGGACACACACAAGCATTCACTTACACACACACACAGGCACACACAGACACACGCACGCACACAGACACACAGAGTGACTGGCTGTGAGACACGGCTCTCATCTGGCGCACCATTTGATGTTTGTCGGTTGGTTCGCTCGGGGAACGTGGCCACGCTTTCAGTCGTTGATTTGACCGCCAAACAAACGCAACGCAACACGCGCCGTGCTCCTTGAACGTACAAAAACAACAAGAGCAGCACAGCGCAGCAAGCGCAGCTAAACGGCAGCCAAAACAACAACAACAACAACAAAATAAAGCAAAAAAAAAAAATCAAAATTATAACATTTATATTTCATAAAAATATATATTTTTTTTTTTGAAAATTTTTTTTCGAAAACTCCAATTTTTTTTTGCACACAAAAAATGCCTTAATTAAAAAGTTTTGAAAGTAAGTGCAACATCAAAATGTTCAAAAACCAGTTAAAAATAAAAGCAAAATATAATTAAAAAAAAGTTTCAAATAAAAACATAAAGAACAAAAAACAAAAACGAAAACACTTTGTGCAGCTGTCATTAGCATAATAATAACAATAACAATAACAATAACAAACAAAAGCCAAGCAGGAACAAAACAAAAGGACAAAACATCAAGTGTTTATTTGTTGTACTACACTTTTGTGCTGCGGCAGCCGAGCAGAGGTTCATTTATAAATATTAAAATAAAAAAGATATTCAAGTGGGCGACCCCGAGGAAGTTGAACTTACTATATATGCATGTGAGCATTGCTGAGGGGATTTTTTTTGCATTCGTAACGCTTACAAAACTTGACCCAAATTGACGTTTCTTTTTTTTTTGCGGTCCAGCAGCTGCCGCTGTTTGAAGGCAGCTCTAACGGGCTGCAGGTGGAAGCTGCGATTTGACTAACACACATAGAGACAAAGACAGACACACAGTGAGACTTACACACACACACACACAGACAGAGAGACACAAACAAGGAGACAACGTGCAAGGATTATGTAAACAAAAATAAGTTGATTCGCTCCCACGCAGCTAAGGCAGCAGCAGCAGCAGCTGCCTGCCTGTCACTCTGTCAGTCTGTCACTCTGTCAGTCTGTCACTCGGATGAGATGCCTTTTCTTGGACTGGCCGGTCTAGCTCTAGCGTGCAGGGTCAGCTCACCATAGCTCAATGGGTGCAATCACCCACACACAAATGCCATATAATCATAATAAATACTTACAACGCGACAAGAAAGGACATCGCACGAGCAACAACAGCAAGGATGGTGGCATGCTTGGCTGCTTGGGTGGTGTCACAGTGTCCTGGCGCTGTTGTGTGGGTGTTGTGTTCTAATGCAACTCAATCTGTAGCTGAATTCCATTTAGCTTGCGTGTCGAGTGCCAATTGTCGCACAATCGAGTCCTGTTGATTTTCTACAGCAAAAGTGGCAACAACAAATGCCATTAAGTGCTTTTTAATTTACATCAATTATTTAATAATTGGCCATGTAACAAATCCTTTTGACTTGGCGCACAAAATGCCACACATTTTTCGCATGGCAGCAACGTCTACCTAAGGACTTTTAATTGGATTTACTGACAATCCTTTCACCACTCACAGCTAATTTAATTTGAAAGCTTATGCGATTAAATATAAATTCCAAAATTCTCTGCAAATTTCTATTTCACATTTAAGCCGGCTTATCTATGAAGTTTTCTTATGCAGGCAAAGTTTAACCTACACCAAAAACTTCGCAAGAGCACATTTATTTCAAATTGTTTATAATTTGATTAGAATTATTTATAATAATATAATTTCATTCAGCAGTGTTGGAAAACGTTTGACGATTCACAGATTTAACGTTTATTTTAACCAGATATTGTGAAAACGAAATTGATTAACTATCAGATTGTTTCAATTAGTTAACCGAAAGTATAAGTTATTTCATATTAATGCCTTTTATCAATACTTTTCGATTTTGTCTTTACGTTATCAAATGAAATTGCAATCGTTTTACGGAATTTAGAACAGCTTTGAGTTTCAAATGAAATTGCAATCGTTTTACGGAATTTAGAACAGCTTTGAATGATTTGGTAAAACTTAAAAAATGAAATAATGAACAAATAGAATGAATAATCTTTAAAATATAACAAAAAACCTTTAAAAATTGAATATTATAGACATATTAAGATTCAATAGTGCAAAAGACATAATTTTTCTGAAATCGTTTGAAAACGAATCTTTACAAGTTAAATATATAAATTTCCTTTAATATTCTCGGTATTAATAAGATATTTATTTTTGATACAGTCAAAGTATGAAGTATTTCAAAAGTTGATTGTCTGTTTGTATTTTTGCTTGAAACAAATACAAATATTTATTGAATATATTAAAAAAAATAACAACATTTCATTAAGATTTTGAAAAGATATTAAGATATTCGAAATAAAATTTCGGACTTAAGCTTACTACTTAGATCGATGAATTAACAATCCAACCTCAACCTTCACTCATACTGCTAATTTACAGTTTTTAACTGTTAATAAGCATTTTATAAAAAAAATAAAAATAAATATTTTTTTTGCAGAAATTTAAAAATTCAATAATAAATTTAAGGTTTTTTTTGTATGTGTATTTTTATCAAAGCTTGAAAAAAAAACTCCAAATACTTTTTGTCATTTCAAATATTCAAAATTCCGTATAGTACAACTATAGTTAAAGAATCTGAAAATTTTGTGCACAATTTTTTATTGCAGATTATACATAAGGTTTTCTGCATTCTCTACAGCATTTTGAAGCACTCAAGCCTCACACGAAAGAACCAATTTTCAAACTCAATTCTGGTTTTACAATCGTCTTGATGATCTCGTTATTTATAATGCTCACATCAACGATGTCAGCAGTCATACATAAATATAAAATATTTAATGTATCCAAGTACTTGAATACTCGTATTCGTATGTTATGACTGGCCTGCCATACGAGTGCTGCAGAAATATAATTTACAATCCATTTAATTCGAATAACTCGCTGGGCTGTGGGGCCTGAAGGCGACAACGTCATTGCGACAAAGTTGCCAGCGCCACAGATTTGTTGGCAAGTGTACTAGTAGATACAAAAAAATACAACAAAAATAAGCACACACACAAAAAATGTAGCATACGCGCAGGCTGAGCCTTTTTAAGAGGCAGCCATCGCCGTGAGGCAAAAGCAAAGTAAAAGATGAGCACAAAAATGCAGCAATAAAACTGCAACAGCATGAGAAATAAACGCTTCAGCAGCAACAAAACTAAGATACACACACACACACCAACACACACACAACCACACACACACACACACACATACGAAGTTAGAGAGACATTCATTCAGATAAAAAGAGTCGAGTTACACCTACAAGTCAGCTCTGGCTGTTGTTGAGCAGCGCGGAGCGTCGCGGTTTGGATGTGCGGGTAGTATCTTTCTATCTCCATCTACTTCTCAGACTATATACATATATATACATACATACATATGTGTATGTATATTTCTATCTCTGTCTGGCACTGCATTAGCAGCCAGCTGTAAACGAAATAAACGTAAAAATATTTTTAGTGTGAACAATTTCACAAAAGCGAGAAGCGAAAACTGAAACACTGAGAAAACTTTGTGCACGGCATTACACACGAACGCACGCACACTTACACGCAGCTATACATACATATATATATATACACCCATACATATATATGAGTATATGAGCACCTGACAAGATAACAGGCAGCCACACTCAGTTATACACACACACACACAGGCACAGTAAGCCGTGTTTAGTTAGGAATTGCCAATAGTTTAGGTGCCAAAAAAAAGAAACTCAGCCCAAGAAACTGTCTAAGTATGTGTGTGTGTGGGTGTGTGGGTGTGGGTGTGTGTGTGTTTGTGTGTGTGCTTTTCTGTCAGTTTTGTAAACTAACAAAGACGCAGAGACTATCAAAATAATAGCCTAGGGACGCCATTTCAACAGATCGCTTTTTCAATGCCTTTGCTTCCAAAATACAATTAATAATAATAATAATAAGAGCTTAGGCAGTAAAAAGGCTGTCTTCGGTGCGCAGATTCAATACACTTGCAATTTGTTTGAGATATACGAAAAATCAAAAAGGATTTTGAAACACAACAACAACTCCATTTTCGAGCGATCCTTCCTTTGGCAGTTATATGATATAGGGATGTGATTGTTCGGATTCCAAGTAGTTTCATTAGTATACTTGGCTTTATTATTCTGCTTGTCAGCCAGATCAGGCTTATAGTGTATATAGTAAATGGGAAAAAGTCTAGATTTTCAAACCTGCTCTTATGAAAAATTTTTTAATTTATTGTTTTTATAACGAGCTTCTATCCTATTCCAACTATGCTGAATTCCAAAATTCAATTGAATAATTGGCCTGAAGAGCTTTGTTTTTGCAGTGGGATACTATTTGAACATAAGTAACTTAAAAAAAAAAACACCCTCAAGACCAGCCGAACAGGATCTTGACTTAAGTCCTTACATAAATTATCTCCCTAATATATAATAGTATACTGCAAACCTCCCCTAATAATAATTATATTCCTCTAGCACTCTCGCACTAGACCTAACTGATTTTATATAACTTCTGATTAGAGTAAGTTGCCTCTAAGGTAACAGAACACTATTCAATATTTCAATAAAAATTCAATGGAGAAAAAAAATGAAGAAAACTGTTGCATTTTCTTACGAAAATGGGAACATAAGATCCGAAACAATTGGGAATGAAAAGTACTTGGAAATGGAAACAAAGCAAATTCGGATTTTTGAAGAAAATTCTAAAAATGTAGATCCCTAAATATAAAGATAACTTAAGGATAGGTTTACATATTCTACTACTAAACACGAACTGACATTTTCTTTCCGAATCATAACATATCAAATCGAATTGAAAGGAAAAGCAATTGATTTGTTGCTTCTCTGGATATACTTAACAATACAGTTTAGTTGAGGTTTATAGTAGAAACAAATATGTTGAGAATGCAATAAAAATTCAAACAAGAGCTGCAAAATTTATTTGAATTTTGTCTGTGCCATAACTATTAATTATAATCGAAATGCCTATCAAAGATGCCTCAGTAATTAACAGAACGTTTAAAACACTTTTATTTCAATTGAAGCATTTAGTTTTTGATCAATACTTTTATACCAAAGTTTCAATAGCAGCCAACTAATAAAAGGTGATAATGCATCCACAAAATGGGAAAGTAAAAAAACAAAAAGAAAATACTTGAAACATATTGATTTTGAGCACTTGCTAGTTTACGCAGGACTTTTGTGGAAAAGCGTAAATTGGGAAAAGTTAAGTGAAAACACTCGTGGGCGCACACTACTGTATGCCACATAAAAAGAAACGTTGCATACTTTTGAGCGCCAGCTGAGTGTGTGTGTGTGTGGCTTTGATTTTGGCTGCTGGTCCGCACTTGACACTTTTGTTACTGTTTTACGGCCATTTTGCATGCCACAACTCAGTGGCAGCCTTGTGAAATAGTTGATGTTGCTATTGTTGCCGCTGCCGCTGCCACTGCTGTTGTTGTTGTTGTTGTCTGCGTCTGAAATTAACAGCATTTATTTCATTGCATTTTTATGCGCCTCATTGCGGGCGACATTGTCAACATCGTCAGCCTCATCGCCACTCGTTTTTGTGCCTAGGCAAACAATGGCAACTTATTTTTATGCGTTGCGCGTCAGTCGCAGAGACAACAGGCACTCCCCGCCTACCCAGCCACAGCCCCGTAGCCCCATAGCCCCACAGCCCCACAGCCCCACAACCCCTTTCGCCCACATGTGCAGGGTTAAGTTTTTTTATGCGCTTTTGTTAGCAGCATCTCTTTCTGGCCATTTTTTTCTAGTTGTTGCCTTTGGCAACTGTCATGAAAAGTTCGAGTCTAGAGTTGACCTGGAAAATGAAAAGTGTGTGTGTGTGTGTGTGTGTGTGTACTGTGTACTGTGTTGTTTTCAATATTTGTTGTTTTTCGTTTTGTCACCTCAAATTGAACTGCCAGCAGGCCACGCCCACAGACATGCAGCTCTCAGGCATTGCCAAAGCCATCAAAATGTCCTGTGATGGATTAGAGTTTGATATCATGCAAATTGCACAACTCCAGAGCATCCAAGACTCAGCACATGCAGCAAATGACTTGTCAACATCCAAACATAATCCATTATATCTGCTGCATATGCGACTATACCTGATTCATTTATCAACCTTTTACCCAAGGCAGCTGGATGGCAACTCTTACAGCGTAAAGTCTTCCTAAAGTTTATCGAAACAAGCATCGAAGTGATTTGATTTTTATACGCCTATCAAGAATTTCCCATATCTTTTGAAACTTTGCTGCTGGATGCAAATATTTATATATAGTTTTGAAATTTGGTACACAAAGATGTCAATATATTTATATTATAGGAGTAGAAAGGAGTGGACAGCAAACACAGCAACTTTTTTAGACATTAGGAGGTTGCAATTATGTATATACTCGTACACTCAAATACACCTGATTACGTTATCAACCTTTCAATGATATATTTCCTAAGAAGACAGAGATTCTGAGTGTTGTAAAGGTTTCTTAAAGTACATATAGTATTCAGGCAACGCAGTTTTATAGATTCTTATATGCATATTATACGCCAGACTGTCTAGATAATTAAATGTTATTTTCAAACTCTGATACCTTATTCAATTATGTAGATAGAGTTCTGAAATTTGGTACACAAACATATAAACATATTTATAGTATATGCTTAAAACTTAATAATAATTGGATAGTTAACACAGAAGTTATCGAGGGGCACCGAAAGCGATAACTAAAAACATGTTTATTTCTATGAGTAGGCGTAGTTCGTGTGCTCATCTAAATGCTTGATTACTGACTTGAAAACTGACTTCGAAATTAACGTTTATAACATCTTAGCTGCAAAATCGTTGGCTAATACGGCTTGACAAGTTCTACTTAAACAAAACTTTCAACTTGCCAGACTTAAGAAATATTTAATAAAATCATTTGTGCTGTGAGCTTTGGTGCATTATATTGTTCTTCTTGTTGTTTTATATATACATACCATATTTTTTTTTGAAATTTTTTTTAAAGAAGAATTATAAAGCATATTAAAATACTTATGAAAAAGTTTTAAAAAAAAAACTTGCGCAACAAAAAAGTTTGGTACTAAAAAGCAATAGCAGTCAAGTGTAGCCAAAAGGTGCAGCCCCGGCTACAACAAAAGTAACACCAACAACACCAACAAAAGTAACACCAACAACAACAACAACAACAGCAGCAACAACAACGACAAAATGGGAAAAAAGAGCTCGAAATTGAAACAGGATACCATCGATCGTTTAACAACTGACACATACTGTAAGTACCAATCCATCACCAATATAAAACAGTAATATTTGAAACATTTGGCTTAGATTATAATTTTTTGATTGCCTCTTTATATGCTTGAATTCATAGCACACATCAATCAATGTTAACAATTTGCATAATACACATAAGTATCTTGTAGCTGACTGGGCACTTTAGAAAACTTTTCGAATATACCACTACAAATGCCTATTCATCTATTAAGTTGAAGCATATTACGGAAATATATGAAGGGGAACCTCAAAGAGATTTAGAAACCTATTATATAGATTAAATCCACTCCAGAAACCTATTATATGGATTAAAACCACTACAAATCTCTTTGAGGTTCCCCTTCATTTCTTTCCGTTCTGAGTTATGAGTAGAAATCAAAAGTGCCTTCAATTTTAATATCTGAACTATGATGTTTGATATGTGTGATGGTTAAACAGCTAAAGCATAAAATCTAAGATTGAAATAAACTGGCCAAATTCAACCATCATTTGAAAGGATAACTAATTAGAACCAGGGATGAGGAAGAAGTTGAAAATGTATAACAACTCTCAGCTCTCCGTCGACTCCCAACAAAAGAAGGCTGAACTGTCGGAACTATTCATTCAAAGTCCTTTATTTTTTAAGAATTTAATTAATAATACGATCAACATAACAATATTGTTATAAGTCTTATGGCATACAAATGGCATACTAATATCACAATTTTTAATTTCACTTAAGGATATTTTGCACTTGAAATTTCAAGCATGAACTTCGGCTAAAAATCTTGAACTGAGTACAAAATATGATTAATTTGCAAAATTCCCATTGTATTGATGGTATTTAAAAAATCATTTGTTATATATATATATATTCTATACTTATTCTATTATGTACATGTATAAAAATAGCAAAAAATAACATTTAATAAATAAATACCAAGATTAATAAACATTCTAATATTAATCTCGTTTCGGGATCAAGTTAATTCCGTCTAATACTTAAATCAAACATATTTTTATTTTAAATCTTAAAATTCAAGCCGATTTAGGATCAAAATAATCTAAAATCAAGAATTTCAGTGTTGAAAAACGTACTTGAATCAGGATTTTTGGTATTTAGTATTTTTAGGATCATGCCGTTATTGTCAACGATTCGTATCGGCTTAAGCTGAATCGGCTTGGTTATTTCTCTCTGTGTATTATAGTGTCTAGCTTAATCGGCGGGCTTGTACATTTTATGTATAATGTAAGTCCTAGACGGAGTTTTTACTCCCTGTACCCATAAAATGGGTAAAAAGGGGGTATTGGATTTGTGCAAAAGTATGTAACAGGCAGAAGGAGACATCTCCGACCCTATAAAGTATATATATTCTTGATCAGTGTCAAAAGAGATTTCGATTTGGCCATGTCCGTCTGTCTGTCCGTCTGTCCGTCTGTCCGGATGAACGCGTCGATCTCAGCAACTACAAGAGCTAGAGACACCAAATTTGAAATGTAGGTTCCTGTATACCATACGCAGATCAAGTTTGTTTCATATTTCAGATATCTCCCCGTTCCCCCGCAAATCGATAAAAACCGTTTTACAGTAACATTTTTCAAGATACAGCTTTAAGATTTGGCATGTACAATACTTTAGTGTCTCTTGATCTACTGTCCAAATTTCAAGTCGATCGGATAATAAACACGGAAGTTATTCACGAAAGAATATTCAGAAATGCAGCGAGAGGGGGAAGGGGAAGCACAGCCACCAAT
Source organism: Hirtodrosophila confusa (assembly GCA_035043065.1). NCBI lineage: Eukaryota > Metazoa > Arthropoda > Insecta > Diptera > Drosophilidae > Hirtodrosophila > Hirtodrosophila confusa. The sequence continues at coordinate 6,995,016 of JAWNNI010000033.1, read as the reverse complement.
TAAAATGCGTCGCTTGAGTTATCGCTTTTGCCGCCTGTGTGCGTGCGTCTTTGTGTATGTGTGTGTGTATGTGTAAGTGGACGTAGATGTGATTGAATGTTTTAGACCTGGGTACAGGGAGTTTCGTAGTCGGGTATACTCGACTATAGCATTCTTACTTGTTATCTTTGCGTTCGGATGGTATCACTCCTTGGAAAATATTGTTACTATCCGAGCACAAAGATAATAGCACTTATATGAGATAGTTCCCATAGTCCAGCCTTAGATAGACTTAAATACACGCAGAAGGGCTTTACTGATGCAACGGTATCTCAACGGGCTAAGTCCTGACTTCCTTAATTAGCCTGATATCCTGCCTAGCCTAACCTAACTAAATACAAAATGTTGCCAGCTGAATTCAGATTTCGTAGCTAACAAACAGTTCTCGGGTTTCAATGTTTCTAAATTAGTTCTTAAATGTTGATCTTAAGCCAGCTAAGTGTTTACTATAACTTCTTCAGCTTTCATAAAATTTATTAAGGTTCTTTGTTTAAAGAGGACGAATAGCTACTTATCGACTTCAGTAATCATTGAAGCAACTTTTGGCTAAAGTTTGTTCACGATCTTTGGAGATGAACCTAAGCTCAAACGTAAAAGTGTTAATTCAACACAGTTCATGCCACCAAGATATAATCAAAATAACTTTAAGAAAACACGCAAGGCGTTAAAGCAAAATTTGAAATATCCATGCTTGTGATTCTCAATTGGTTAAGGCGCATTGTAAATGAAAGTTTGCCCATTCATGTTCAAATCCAATTCAAATCAAGTGCTTATGATGCTAATGTGCTTTGCTGTTGTGTAAGCAAAGTCTTACATTTACTTAGCCGGATATTATTTTTGTTTTTGTTTTCCATTTTCATTTTCATTTTCATTTTATTTCGGCTCGTTTTTTTTGTTGTTATTTTGGGTTTGCTTAAAAATGCAAGTCAGCAACTTTGCGCCTAAAAACTTTGTTGACTAATTGCTTCTTAAAGTATTTTCGCCTTTTCGCCCAGTTTGTGCCTTTTGCGGTCCGAACGAGCAAGGCGACAGACGGGAATATAAATAATTACGCCGCTTTGGGGGCATATTCCGTGCACCTGGTTAAGGGTTGAGGGTTGGGGGTCTTGGGGCTTGGGGCTTGGGGTTGGGAAGTGCGGGCTGCTTGCCTGGCTGGCAAAGTGTTGACAGATTGCTGCCAAGTTGCCAGTTCTTAATGTCCTGGTCCAAGCAATTTGTCTCTTGCTGCTTGCTTGGGTCGTGCTCTACTCTGAAAACATTTTCTTGAAATTCATTTTACGCTTTGCTGTGCTATGCAACTCAATAATCTATTCAATGCTCTATATAAACTGCATACAACTGGGTATACACGGCTTGTCAAAACTAACTTAATGATAAACATTATAATGGATAACATATTCTAACCCAAAGCATCATCATACTTTCTGAGTATAACAGTACAACTAGTTTGAGCTGCCAAAAAGTTAGTAGTGCACAAATTAACTAAATATGCAAAATCTAAAAAGAAAAAAACTTTCCTAAATTTCAAATCTTTTTGATAAAGCAATGTAGTACACCTTATTTAAATAGTATACTTATTAGCAAACTATGTTTTTCTAAAGATTATAGCCTGATCGGTTAGTTGAAGATATAATCAAAATTAAAAATTAAAAAAAAAAATCTTCCTAAATTTTAAATATTTTTCCTTTTGTTTTCCTTATTTTATGGGTGTACTAATTAGCAATAGCCAGGTCGGTTAGGTTTCCTTGAAGATATAATTAAATATAACTTCTACAAAAATTTTACAAAACCTTAAATCTTTTTTCTTGGTAAAAGAACTCTGTCATGAAACATATTTGATATTCAGGTATTTTTTCATTTCCGAGTACTTTTCAATACAATATTGTCTTGTAAATAAATGAAATAGCAATCGTATTTTCCCTTCAAAGTTATGCTCAAATTGTGTACATTTCAATGGCTCAAAGGCTACTGAATTTTGAATTAATTGTTCTGAATTCAGAAAAGCTAAAAATTGTCATTTCCAAAACAGTGATATCCTTGGAAATGGGAACAGGTTTGATTGCTTTTCGTTTTCCAGTTGACTAACTCGATGAAAAATGTATATTTGCTTGTCGTTTTGTCTCATAATATAGTTTATAAAGAATAATACATAACTCTTGATGATGCTGGAATTTGAGGGCTTTTGTCTTTCGGCAAAACACAAATGCAATCTGCTGCAGTTCTGGCCAAATTTTGTGAATAATAACTTTGCGAAAAGCTGGCCGCGTGCTGCGTGGCTTTAACTTTACAACGGAAAACTTTTGCCGAATGCCGTCATTTCAAATTTGAAATTACTGCCTGCATCTGATAGCAGGAGTTCCAGGAAAATATCAACAACAACAACAACAGCAACAAGAAAGAGTTCAACTTTATTTATTCGGCAAAACCAAATGAACTGAAATTGAATTTATGGTCTCACAGAGCGGCAACGGGTCGTATAAGTAATATGGGAAAGCTTCCACAAAACCGGAACACCTCAACGCGCCCTTCTCAACAATATTCATGCTGTTCCTTAAATTGTTGCCTGGCAATCAATTGGGAATAAAAATGAAACAGATACCCAAACCGAAACAGAGATCCCACATTTCTATCTGCATAGCTGCGTTGCACTCCCACTGTGCAATTGCTAAAGGGCAGCCCAGCGAATGAATAAATAAATAGCTAGAAATTTGATTAGTTTCGGATGGGTTTCGAAAATCGAATGACCCTAGCAATAAAATTCAAATCCCATAGTGTGTATAAAATAGATACAAATTACGGTCTACGCAGCGTTGCTCAGTAATCAGGCAGGGATTGGGGGATGTGGGGTGTGGGTCAACGGTAGGTCATCGGTAGCCACAATCTTCCAATCTTCAATAAATAAACGGGGCTTTAAAATGTGTGTGCCGAGTGTGTGTGTGGGTGTTGGCCCACAGGTGTTTGCCTTTGGACATGTTTTACAAGCCGGCGTATTAGCAAGTTTAATTGATTTTAAAATTGTTTAACAAACAGAGCAACAGAGCACAAACACAAGCACTTAAACAAACACAAGCACAAACACAACACACACCACACACACCACATACACACACTCGGGCACACACAACAAGCCACATCAGCTCAGCTCCAGCTACGTCCAATTTGTCAAGCCATAAAACAACATGGTCATTAGTAGTATAAAGTGAAAGATAATCTATGTCGGGCATCAGGCAAAATGATTGTCATTGCTTATTTGGATTGAAGTTTGCATTTAGATTGAGTGCCTGATAGAAAGGGATTACAAGTGAGGCTGCAAACCTGTTTTGAGCTTAGAATTCCAGGTTCTATTCCCACTCTAAACCGAATCAGTTCACTGTGGAGAAAATCTAGCACATTTTAATCAATATTAAGTGTAAATTGAGAGATATTCTTATGAAATTTAAGATTTGTTTTCTTGTGCACAAATTTAAGCAAGATCAAACAATTTAATATATCTCATAGCAGCCGATCAGTTGGAAATGAAGATTTTATAAGCACAACTTTTCTGTTTTTAATGAATTGTTGCCAAAATCAGCAAGCAGTAATTTGAGATAGATATGCACGAATTTGATCTGGATCGACTAGCTTTTTTGAATAGTTTCCAGATCAAACGATCTGTTAAAAATACAAAATTTGGGAAAAATAAGTTCTAACAACCTCTATCTATAAAATGGCTAAAGGAACGAACTGTGACAATATGGAAAATATGGTCTGATGATGATTTATATATTTTGATAGGCTGGAAACTTGACTTATTTCTAGTCAACTGTACCGATAATAAACAACGAAGTTATTCAATATACTATTTTTTCGTTCTGCTGAGTAGAGGAAAGCAGCAGCGCGGCCGCCTTGAATGTTCTGCTTGCTTGCAATGCCGCTGAACAGCTTGGCTTACAAAGATGATTTGTGGAGACTTTAGAACTACGGGCCACAGGATGTTTCGTTGTCAAGCTCACTCGACTACAGCAAGCTTACTAGTTTGCTGTCAAAGTTATTCAATTCCATAAAATTTAGTTGGCCTTAGATATAGTTACATTTAGTTGTTTTCCTACATTCAATTCACACACACGTACACATAGTTAACAAGTGAAGTGTTATAGTCGAGTATACCCGAATACGAAACTCCCTGTACCCAGGTCAAAAATTTCCGATCGCATCTTCGTTAACTTACACATACATACACAGATACGCACACGCACGAGCCACAGCGCAAGCCAGGCATTTTAAGTTGTGACTGTGCTTCTTCTTCCCTTGCTGCAGCACTGAATCTTCTTTCGTGAATAACTTAGGTGTTTATTATCCGATCGACTTGAAATTTGGACAGTAGATTAAGAGGGACTAAAGTATTGGACATGCCAAATCTTAAAGCTATATCTTGAAAATTGTAACTGTAAAACGGTTTTTATCGAATAGCGGGGGAACGGGGGAGATATCTCAAATCTAAAATAAACTTGACCTGCTCCCGCTATACACGAACCTACATTCCAAATTTGGTGTCTCTAGCTCTTATAGTTGCTGAGATCCTTGCGTTCATACATACGGACAGACAGACGGACAGACGGACAGACGGACAGACGGACAGACAGACGGACATGGCCAAATCGAAATCTCTTTGATACTGATCAAGAATATATATACTTTATAGGGTCGGAGATGTCTCCTTCTGCCTGTTACATACTTTTGCACAAATCCAATACCCCCTTTTTACCCATTTTATGGTACAGGGAGTAAAAATATATATGTTTTGTATTCAGTTTTGTTGGAATCGCAATATGAGTGAGTGAGTATATTTTAACAACAGTTTGTGGACAGTTTGTTGACTGTTTGTTGACTGTCTGTTGACTGTCTGTTGACAGTGTGATGACAGTTGAATGCATAAGTAATCCTCGGTTCAATAATTGCATAGCATTTCCATGTTAACTTCCTCGCTTCTGTTTATGGTACTGAGTATATGTAGTTCAAGGCAATGCAGTCCTTAAAATAGCTACGCATTGCTTTGAACTACGCATAATTAAGAACGCTCAGCAGGACACGTCGATTAGTTGATTGATGATGCCTGCTCAGTCGCAACATTTTGGTTAAACAAACGCACACCTCAACCTAAACGTGTATCAGCCCCAATTAATTACATTTAAAACTAGGTATGGGGACTAACTTGACATCGTCATGGTTGCCAGGACAATAGTTATAGTGTCAGGTTTGTTGGCGCGTGCCTGCGTAATGTGGCGAAGAGCGCTGGTGGTAAAGGACCAAAGGAATTCGCTGGAACGGAATGGGGCAGGATGCGGGCGACTGGTCATTTGCAGCTCGGCGGCAACCCGGCCACCCGGCCAGCCGCCATACCCGAGCAGCTCCTGCAACGGTTGATCCTGGGGCATATTTGGTGATGACGCCAACGAGTATGATGACATCGCCTTCCTGAATAAAGGACTCGAAGGTGTCCGCTGCTCTGGCATACGCTCAGTGTGTTTGGCCCAGGTTCTGGTGTTGGCAGCGACAGCTGACAAAGGATGTATCAAAGTTATGCTGTTGTTCCTCCTATATAAGTATGTACAATCGCGCAATCGAGCGCCGCCATGAAGCCACAGGTCGATAAATATGTGCACCTTGAATGCCTTCCGATGCTCTTGCTCCTGTCTGGCAGATTGAGTGCTCCTGTTGGATTTGACTTGCAGCGCGTTGCAAGCACTCCCCCCCCCACCATGTACAACTGAGCTATGACGAAAGCTCTCCCGCATTGATGCCCTAGCTGACACCCACGTCAACGCTGTTGACCATGCCCCTCACAACCCTCTGCCTTTGTGGATGCCCCGAAGTCCTTGCCGCAAATACTCTTCAATACGTTATGCTCGTTGTGCGCATATATAGATATCGATAGAAATAATATAGTATTCCCCATCGGCTGTAACTAGCTGAGGGACTACAATTCAAAAAAAATGTTCGTTCCAATTAAATAAAACTACAGCTACGACATAGTTATGTGATGTACTTTTTTTTGCCAAACGACCTCAGAAGCAGTTTAGATGAAAGTCGGGAAGACCCCCGGCGGCAGTTTCAAAGGGACAAAGAATACTATAATTAAATCCACTTTATGCTTTTGCTATAATTGCTCGATTGTTTCAACTACACCGCTCTACAAAATTAGCAAGGTTGGACAAACGTTTGAAAAGCCTTTTTGTTCGTTGTAGTACAAGTATAACATTTCTTTTTATTTTATTTTTATTTTTACCAGACTGATCTGCATCTTCAGATTTCCATATTTAAATCGCCGTTCTTATTATAATTGAAAAATAAGATTACATATAATATTTCTGAATTCTTACTAATAATAATAATAACCTTGCAATTTAAGTATTTAATTATGGGCAAAACTGATTATTTAGGCCCCGTTCAATCCTAACGTCTAATACTCGTTGAGGTCAAAAATTTCATGACGGGTTTTCAGAATTTAAAAGAAAATGTAACAGATTTTAAATTGATGCACTTAGGTTTTTTGGATTTTTGAAATCGACCAATATATAAGCTTCCCATTCCCCTTATTAACTTCAAATGTGTGGACTTTTTTGAGCATCATATATGCACAAATGTCCTTCTGAAGAAAAGATGGAAAGGTTTGTAAAAGGAGACCTGACGACTTGAATCCTTAGAGTCTAAGGTTTAGTTAATATAATATGTAATTATGGTACATCTTTAAGCGATTTAAAACTAAGCACAAACTTATGTCTATCTATAGATCCTGATATGCAAAAATGCAATGGTTCTTAAAGACTTTGATAATTTGGAACTTTAAAGTGTGATTAACTTGTAAGTCAATGAAATGCTGCTTTGCATACTTAATTTCAACCGGCTTTGTGACAGAGATCCTGAGATATGATTTGTTTGTTCTTTGTAACTTTCTAGCTATTATCAATATATACTTTCTAGATTACCTAAGAGCATCTGAGAGTTTGAGTAAATACATTCGGCATTCGTTAACATCAATTGCAATTCAATTTTAATGAAATGTTGAAATGTAAGCACACATTTAATTAAATAGCAAGCGCCATTGAACAGAACTTCAGCATAATGGCCCAATTACCAGACGATTTACACATTTGAACGACTTTTAAATCCTTTTAAGCTGGCTGAACATGTTTACAGACTTGCCACAGAGCCTTTTTCAACTCACTGAGCGATATGGATATTTTGTACTGCACTTTAGTTTCAGTTTTGGTTGAATTTAAACATGTGTACCCGTGTACGAAACAAGTTACACTTTACAGAACAGGTAAAATGTTTACCTGCCATATTTGCGATATGCCCCAAAAAACAAATGTGGAGCCCCCACTCCCCCCCCAAAAAAAGGGAAAAAACCGAACCGAAACTGAAACTGAAACCGAACCGGAAACGTTTTCGAGTCTTTCGCACTGTGCGCAGACAAAATGCAATTAAAAGCGCGTTGTAAACACACATATTGATGGCAGCGATTACAGGAATATTTCATGTAGCCGTTGCCAGAGCCGTAGAGTTGCCAATTCTCCCGTACTCCGAAACCGTATATTTTACATCCTACATGATGCATGCGGCCGTATGCCCACGAGAGCCGCACATCTATGTGGGCGTGTGTGTGCGAGTGTGGGTGTGTGCGGGTGTATGTGTTTGCTTGTGTGTGTATGCATTATGGCGCATGGAAATCAGAAATGCAGCACGGCTCACAGTTTCGCATGGGGCGCGGTTCCATTCGAATGCCAGCGACAATTGCCGCAAATTCGCAATGCTCCATCGAGTATGCAGTATGGTGCGGGTTGCTGCCGGCAAGAGTGAGGGGGTGTGACAGACGTTGAGTGTGGCACGGCAATCGCTACTAAAACGATATAGCTCTGCTTGACAGACATTACATATGAACAGGCAATGGTATGTGATTTTTAACTGAACGAAACATGGCCACACTTACCATAGACAATTTTCGTATAGTTAAGAGCTTCGTAGACAGGAAAGATAAGTATTCATAGTATGACATAAGCCGAATACTCTACTAAAATATCATACTACCATAGTTTAATAGGAAAATGAGATAGAAGAGCTATGTTACCATATAGAAACTCAATATTCAACCAATTGTTCCCTTGGCAGCTGTATGATATAGTAATGAGATTGAGCAAAAGTTTGTTTGAGAAAGGTTTGATTATAATAATATAATAAAAGTGATAAAATTAGTACAAAAGTATAACAAAATTCATATTTGCTGAGTTTCCTTAAGATAACGATAACAACGAAAAAGTTTATCATATAAAAACACACTTTTCATCCGAATGTTCCTATGTCAGCTATACGTTATAAAGATTCAATTTTGATCAAATTTGGTCAGCTTGAATGATTTTTTAACAATAGCTTGTCAGCCTTATGATATAGTCATCCGATCCGACCAGTTCCGATATATATATATATATATATAAAAAGAAGAATCTGTATCCAGTTTAAATAATATATAGCTAGAAAACTGGGAGACAAGATAAAATCCAGACTAGCCTGGATCGACTATCAAATTCGATTGAGAATATACGACATTTTACTTTAAGGAACTTTCGGAAACGTCTTCTTCTATGTGCTGTACATATCATGATAAAAATTATACTACCCTCTGCAAGGCTATAATAATTTAAATTCATTAAGTTCAATGTTGCAATGAGACTGATAATGGTATTAATTACAGCAACAAACCAACCTAATTATGTGATAAGCGAAAATATAAAACGGCAATAACTCTGTCTCGAATTTTTTTTACACAAACCGCACACATAATTTCATTTAAAATCATTTTTAATTAGTGCTATTGTAATTACAGAATGATGTAAATTAGCATTTAAATTCATGAATTAAGCTTGGACATTTAATTATGAATATTACATAGACCACAACTGTTTTATTGTGACTGGCAAGAAATATTCAATTAATATTCAAAACTTGTTTAAACTTTAAATATTCAACTGATTTCAAATGCAAAGCATTTTGGTAAAATACATTTTTGTATTTCTTATTTTCAATTGTATTATGTCCGCAAAGATTGAAAGCATAATTTCTAGCTGTCAAAATGCATTAAATGTGTCTATGAAAAATCATTTTTGTCGGAGCAGCAATAACCAAACGTGACTATAAATTTAAATGAATAAATATCAGAAATAAAGTATTCCTTAAATGTTGCGCTTTATTTTACTACAACACGTGATCCAAAATAACCTTCAGGAATACCTAAACATTTTTTCGGGCTTACTGGAAAGGATCTGAGCTTAAGAACTTCTGCAAAACGTGCAAAACCCCTGAGAATCGTAGCTTGAATTTGTTTTCTTTATAACATTGATTGTCAGATCTACTATTTAAATTGTTTTATCTTTATGAAATTGTTTTTCTTTTTTTGTTACACTTGACAGAATGTTAGCAGGGCATAATTGATGAGCAGGTTGTGTTATAAATTTCTGATAAGTTCCTTTTTATATTCAGTTCCCAAAGGGAACAAGAGTATATTTATTGCTGAACATAATTTCATTCGAGACTTTTAGCGCTAGAGCAACTACATTTGGTATCCTACATGTCCTGTTGGTTTAAATATACCCCCTTCAGACAAACTATTTGGTTTTATTTTGCCTCTCTAACTCCCGCCTCCGAAATTCGATGAAAGCCATAAATATTCTGCAATTTTAGAGGCTAGGCACATCAAATATTATGTGACCAATACTAATGGGATGCTTAACAGTTTGGACAACCCCCGAGAGTTGGGAACAGAGTATATGGCAGCCGGGAGGTCTGGAACGCAATGATTTTAGTTGCTGTGTACACATAATTTCATATTAACTTTATGTGAACTATGCGATTTTCTACTAGAAGTCAGCTCTTATTTAAAGGAAACTACCGAATTCTTTAACGAAAGGGTGTTCCTTCTTGAAGTGCACTACCATGTTCTCTACGAAAACATTGTTCTTTCTTGAAGTTAACTATCCGTTCTCTACCTAACAATTGCTCTTTCTTAGCGGGAACTATCCATTCTCTACCAAAAGAGGGTTCTTTCTTGAGCTCTACCGAGCTCTATACTAAAAAGTGTTCCTTCTCGACGTAATCTATCGCTTTCTCTACCATAAGGTTGTTCTGTCTTGAAGTGAACTGTGCAATTCCCTACTAGAAGAAAGTTCTTTCTGAAGGAAACTACCTAACTCTCTATCAAAAGAGTGTTCCTTCTGAAGTGCAGTACCGGGGTCTCTCCAAAAAAGGCTGTCTTTTGTCAAAGTGAAGTATCCCATTCTTGACCAAGAGATTGTTCTCTCTCTTGGTGGAACTATCCATTCTCTAGCAAAAGAGTGTTCTTTCTTGAAGTGCACTACCGAATTCTCTACCAAAAGAATGTTTTTTCTTGAAGTGCAGTACCGGGATCTCTCCAGAAAAGTGTGTTCCTTCTCGAAGTGAACTATCCCATTCTTCACCAAAAAATTTTTCTTTCTTCAAGTGCAAGTGAACTGCACTACCGAATTCTCTAATGAAAGATTTATCTATCTTGAAGTGAATTCTCTACGAGAAGAGGGTTCTTTCTGAAGGGAACTACCTTATTCTCTACCACAAGAGTGTTCTTTCTTGAAGCAAAGTATCCCATTCTCTGCCAAAAGAGAGTATGGCAGACAGTGCGATAAAGTGAAAGTACGACTTGGAAAGTGTATAAGCAATAATTTCAGTTCTCTGGCATATCAGTGGCGGCGTCAGCGACAGCTGCCACAGGCAACAAGTCGTATGAGCAATATTCGCCTGATTTACTACAATCCATACAGCGCACACATTGGGCCAGCAAATGCCGTTAAATTTTTACATGCCACACGTCAATAATAAGTACAAGGAAGTACAAAAGCTGTTTGAACGGTGGAAGGAGGGGTGAGAGAATAAACACGAACGAGTTGCGGGATGGATATGAACCCATTCTCATTTCCTTCCCCGCTGTCTAACTGTCTGTCTAACTGTCTGCCCGTAGAACGCACTATCGATTACCAATCAATTTCGCAGTGACTTTGGCAATTGTTGACTTCATTGAATTGACATTGCCCGTTGGCCATAACAGCAAATGGCATTGGCTTGATGAAGGATACTGGATTACTAATTAAAATGCAAATATAAGTAAAAAGCAGCTGCAATTGTCGCTCTGATTGCTGGACCCAGAAATTTCTAATGGGAGGGTGGAAAAAATGATAAGGCGATAATAGGACAAAAGGAATGGGCGGCATTAAAGCCAGTCACAGATACGGGATGAAGGATGGCACCATAACGGTATGAAAAATTGCCCTGGTCGGCTTTTGGTTATCCAGTTGAGCGTGCAGGGCAGTCAATACTCTAAGCCCTCTGGTGCTTGGCCCCCAGGAGAATCCCGGCTGTGGCCATTGCCCGGCGCCTAAGAGCAATTCCAATGTGTGTAATTTTGCGTGAATTTATGTTTTTGGTCTCTAACTTTGCTGCTGTAAGAAAGCATCACACCCAGCCGCCCCGACCATCATTTACTCAGCCGCAGAACTTGCCCCCACTTCCCCCGCCGTAGCCACCGTAACATGTGCGCCATTCACACGCCCATAATGGTCACAATGGGAGCAGCAGGCGCCGGACTGGGATCGGGAGACCGTAGCTTAAACGTTTTGTAAACGGCCATTAGACCACGACGATGGCAACCCTGACCAAAAATAATAATAATAATAATACTCGTAAAAAAAAACACAAAACAAAACAAAACAAAACAAAAAATAGAAATTGTAATGCATAGAGGGAACAATTTGTTTGCCTTGGGCGTGGTCGCAAGACAATGAGAAAAATGTAAGTAAAAACGCTTAGAGAAGCTGCAAAAGCATACACCCCAGGTTAGGGGCCAACTGGGAAGTGTATAAGGTATCCTCGTAACTCGTCAGGTCAATTTGAAAGTCTGTAGTCCCTTAGCAGAAGAAACACTAAGAATTATGGAGAATTGCTTGCATGTGAATAAATAAGGTGTGTATTAAAGAATCGTATCCAAAAAGATGCTCCTCAACTCAAAACACACACAGCAAAAATGATTGTTTTTAATGGGTCTCTAAGGTAAGGAGATTATCAAGTTGTAGAAATATGAGTATTAATTCATGTATATAACTCACTGCAGCTGGCTTATAAGGATGGAAATATGCTTTGGTGTTAGGTTTTTGCAATTTAGAGCAATTCTTTTTAGCCTACATTTATAAATTTCACAATATTATTCATTTTCTGACAATGCCTAAAGCAAAAAGAAAGTTATTTCCATTTAACATTTAGTAAGAAAGTCTGCTGCATGAATTTTATTCGTTTACTTTTGTACAGAAAAGGGAATTTATCAAAACAAAAAAAGTAGAGCAAATATGTTTAAAGGGTTCGCTTCGCTTCACCTTTTCCCTACAAACAAAAAACTTATCGAAGTAACTTTATGGGGAATATTCACAGCTTAAACTTATTCGCAATATGCTTATGGCAGAAACTAACTTCATAGTTGCTATTCAGATATATGTATATACTTTTAAACAGCATTAAGGTAATGTTCATTTTGTAAATGAACAAAATAACTCCTGAACTGGGAAACGAACCTTATATTTATGCCAATAGCTTCTACTATTTAGGATATATATTAACTTTTCTGAAATTTCCCAACAATCGAATAATATTCAACGAAAGTTATTCGATTAACTATTCTTAAGTTTACACAATATCTCGCAGTCGATCATACAAACTTGTTAGTTTGACTCTTTCATCATTTCAACACAATGCGATATAAAATTTGTTGTTTCTGCCATTTTTTTCGTTTGCATATTTTGTATTGAAATGTTCGATGGTTGAATGGAATTTGTTTGCTCTTTTTTGTACCATTAAATGTACATCAATTTTAATGCATATATTTTTTATTTGTTGCTCTTGTTTATTTACAGTTACAGAAAAAGAAATACGTCAATGGTGAGTATTAAACAAAAATACAAATTGTTTTCAATTGATATATAATTCTTGCTAATTGGGAAATATTTGCAATACGCCAACAGGCACAAAGGATTTTTAAAAGACTGTCCGAATGGTTTACTCACAGAGCAAGTACGTAGCACACATACACATTAAATATGATTGATACACACACTCGCACACATGCATATACATCCTCACACACCCATCATATTTGTCGAGCGAGGTACATGCTTAAGCGGCTTCAATTCATTTAAGTCATACAGTTAATTAAGTTAATCTTCTCAATATGTGAGCCACTAATTTCTTGCAACAGCAAAAACATAAGCAGCAACAACAACAACAGCAACAAATACAGTGGCTGCAAAATGTATACGTCCGCCTCCTGACATGCCGCGTCCTTGGCCTGCTACCAAAATGAATGGCAGGCCATTTCCAATGTGTTGATGGCAACTGTTGCTGTTGTTGCTGCTGCTGTCGTCTGCCGTTGATAATGAAATTTATTAACGCGCGCCTCATTGGAACATAACTTGAAATACTCACACACACACACACACTAACACACTAACACACTGACACACACAGCTGTGGCACACTCAAACAACGCCCTAATTGTTTCTCATCTCTTGCCAGGGTTTTATCAAAATCTACAAACAATTCTTTCCACAAGGCGATCCCAGTAAATTTGCATCGCTTGTGTTTCGTGTCTTCGATGAGAACAATGTGAGTATTAAGGCCACCAGCTAATGTCCTTGTCGTTGTTCCACTACCCGCCCCCAGCCCCATATATCCCCCTCGAGCAAGCACAAGAGCCAAACAGCCACTTGGCAAGCAGCCTCATTGACATTGATGAATTTGTACGCAGCTCAAGCGCAAAAGTTGACGATTTAGGCCAATTAGCCGAAATTGTGCAATGGAGTGAGGCAGCATAATGTTTGGCCAAAGTTTGACTAACATTTTGAGCAGTGTATAAGTATAACAGGGTTGCAAAACGATCAATCATTTTAATAGTCGATTATTGGCAGCATCAATGCTGTGTTTTGAATAGTTCTTCTTTTCTTTATTGGTTATTGAGTTCCAATTTTATGACTGACTGGAAAATGCATAAATGAGCTATCCCGTCATTTTAGAAATGCAATTATTTGTTAATCTATTTAATTCAATTACATTTTTCAAAGCATAGACTTACAAGCAATGTTTAATAATGAATAAATATGTTTTTGATAAAAATACTATGAAAAACTATCGATAATCGCTTAAATTGAGCTATAGTGATGGCAGCGAGCGCGCTATCGATGCTATCGATAGTTCAGTCGATAGTTGTGCAGTAGTAGCTAGTACAGTCGCGTATTCTTAGAGAATAAGTTTAACAAACGCATAATATTGACTCATTAGAAGTTAAAAGTAACTTGATTAAGCAAATAATAAAGTAAAAATAGGTTAGTAACTCTCCTCTGTTAAGAGGCCAAAAAATTCAGGAGTTTAATACAACTTTTGGTTAAAAGTTAGTTATTTTGTTTTGAAAATATGGTCACATTTTAAATAACATAATAATCAATATCTTCTGATTTTAACTAGCTATTTGTCATAGTTCAAATCGCAATTCTCAATAGATAAATTAAGTTAAAATTTCTCAAATCTCATGAACTTGATAACCATGACTGTAAATTTATCGATAAGTCTTAGCTTCAAGTTCAATTGAAACAAATAAGGGTATAAGTTCTGGAGTCGGGAATATAGTTTTATCTAAAGATCTGGGCTTGCTCTCTTATTGATTGAATATCTACAGATCTATATACAACTAGATAGATGGAAGTATAGGAAATATAGGAGACATATGCGATATGGACGAGAATAATGTATTTCATGAAAGAAAGTTGGTCACTTTGTTATAGCTAGGTATTGTTGTTCGGGTTTGTTTAGTTGATTAAGCTTAAATGAAGTGGGTTATTGGTTGAATGTCAGTTTCGTTTCAATGCACAAAGATTATCTGGAGTATATATAGTTTGGTGCTTCAATTAACTCACCAAGAGCCGTTCATAAAGCTAGTTAGAATGCCTTTCACTTAAAGACGCAACCTCGGGGGACTCATAAAGTTGCGTTCATTATACTATTTATTATTTATGGCTTGTGTCGAGGGGTGGTGGTGATGGTGATGGTGATGGTGGTGGGTGTGGGTGTTGTTGTTGGTGGAGCTCCAAACCTATCAGCTGTCTGGGGTCCGGACTGATTTGCCCTGCTGTTGTTCTCTCCTTCTGCTTTTCTTGTTTTTGTATTTGTGCTCGCCAGGATGGGTCAATCGAGTTTGAGGAGTTCATACGCGCCTTATCCGTCACATCGAAGGGCAACCTGGACGAGAAACTGCAATGTAAGTGACTTTGTTTTGGCCAGGATAATAACGAGGCCAATCATTCTGATAGCCGCTGCGCTCTCTGATATGCCTGCAATTAATGCCCATTGGCATATTCCATTTCCATTTCCATTTCGATTTCGATTTCCGTTTGCTTTTTACTTTTTACTTTATGCAGGGGCCTTTCGTCTGTACGATGTCGATAATGATGGCTATATAACGCGGGAGGAGATGTATAACATTGTGGATGCAATCTATCAGATGGTGGTAAGTTGTGCTTCCCTTTACACTCCAACTATAATCGCTCCCTATATGTGTTATATCCTTGATATTATTGTGTGGCATTGAGAAAATTCGTTGGTATTTCTACTTTAGGGCCAGCAGCCGCAGTCGGAGGATGAAAATACGCCGCAGAAGCGTGTGGATAAGATATTCGATCAAATGGATAAGAATCATGATGGGAAATTAACATTAGAAGAATTTCGTGAGGGTAGTAAAGCTGATCCACGTATAGTTCAGGCGTTAAGTTTAGGTGGTGGTTAAACGAATCTATATAGAAACGCGCAACAACAACAACAACAACAACAACAACAACAACAAATCTTTAATAAACAACAGCAAAAACAAAAAAAAAAACGCAGCTAAAAGTTTCTTGACAAAATAAAAAGACAGTGCTTTTGATTTTTGGCTAACATTTTACACTCTCCTACAAAGCAAATAGCAACAATAAAATACACATATTAATTGAATAATATGAAATTTTACCGATCAAGCAATCAGAGTCGCCCAAAACAATGTTTCAATCTTATAACAATACAAATGCAACTATTTTGTTTTCTCCGATTTCGCGCGTCGATTAACATTCAAAATGATAATAATTTTTTGATATATACGCATATAAAATATGAGAAATTCAATTATATACATATATATATATACAATATAGAGATATATATGTGTGTACAAGATATGGCTAAAATCGAAATCGTGGCGTAGCTGTAAAAACGTAAAGTAAAGTAAACAAAAAAAAATTAAAATAAAAATATGAATTGCAAAAAGCGAATAACGTAAATCAATTTTTGGAGCATACATCAGATATTAAAAAAAAAAAACATCAAAATCATTGCATAATTAAATACAAAAATTGAGAGAAAAAAAAGAAAAAAAAGCAACATTAATAGTAAAAAAATGTAACGAACGCAGCCTTCGAGATATTTCTAAAAAACAAGTAATAATAATAATAATGATGACATTTAAAATGAATATCTAAGCATTGTTGATATACAAAAAGCAAGAAACGAAATGCATGAATTATATAAAAATATATATACTTATATATATTTATATATATACACAATATATATAGACCTTATATGGATTATATGCGGCGACAACAACAGCAACAGCAACAGCAACAGCAACAAAAACAACAAGAAAACAGCAAACGTAATTCATTAATTAATTAACAAAACAGGCATTAATCAATGACAAGTGCAAAAGCCGCGCAAAACTTAACGCAATATTTGCAATTAGGCACACACACACACACACACACACACACACACACACACACACACACACACATACGCACACATGCGCAAGGATGAGAGCGCAAAAAAATGGCGCAAATTACACACGAATTCCATTTTGTTTTTCAAAATTTTGTATTTCTTTTGCAATTCTCATAAAAGTAGCTTACCAAATTTGACAATAGCCAACAAAGCTTAAGCATGGTTTATTATAAACAATAATGAAAAAAAACAACAACAACAACGCACAACAAATGAAAAATAAAAAAAAACATAAAACAAACAAACAACACGCTGTTTAAAGCTCTTGAAAGAGAAAACTAAGCTAAAAAACATTTTTAAAAAAATACTTAAAGAAACAACAACAACTATGCAGCGCCTACAACACCAGCAACAACAACAACAACAACATCAAGTACAACAACAACAGCAACAGCAACTACAACAACAACAGCAACAGCAACAGCAACAATAGTCAGCTCTCTCTCTCTCTCTCTCTCTCTCTCTATCTTTCTATGCGACTAAAAGCCCCGTCTGAGAGTCCAAAAACAAATCCATCATACGATTTAATTTCTATTCTATATGCGGTTCAGCTTTATTATTGCATTGATTTAATAACCCCGTTACTATTTTATTACAATCTATCTATTATATATATATTTAAAGACATATATATATACATATAGCATATACATATATGTATATACACATACATATATATTAACTTAAATACATATTTTGCTACTTCTTATGAAAATGGCTAATCATGCACATGGACAGTGAAAACACACAACATGTTATATATATTTTATATACACACACACACACACACAGACACTGACACACAGACACTGACACACAGACACACACACACCTTAATGACTTACCCAATACTTATATACAAAATCTATATGTATGCATAAATATATACAGATTTATAGTGAAATATACATGCTTTAGCTACTAAATGCCATACATATTCACATATTCACATATTCGCATACTTATATTCATATATCATATTCATTATACCATTACCAACCTTATGAACATGGCTCACACGCATTCTTATTGTTCATTTTGCAAATTTGTTGTCTTCTTTAATGAGTGGCCTTAAGTCAATTAGTCCAAACGCTTCGAAATTTGAACTCGGCACCAGCATCGAATATTGGCTATACCTAAAATACACCAAATAAATCAATAATCATACATTTTTATGCAATTTCTGCAACTATTTCTAATTCATTTCTAACTCGTTTCGACTCTTACTAAGCGCACGCCAAGCAAATCCCCCCCCCAAAAAAAAACCAAGAAAAGATATTACAAAAAAAAAAACAAAATACAAAATTACAAAATACAATCTGTCGCCTAACACACAAAAAGCTATATGATCAAATCAAAATACGGCATAGATATACATATACACATATATATATGCATATAGCTATATACCCTATACCTACATACTACAAAATATACTTATAGTAAGCACTACAATCTAATGAAAGTCAAAAAGAAACAACAAAACAAACGCTTCTAAGAACCTCACTGAAATTCTTCGAAAAACAAGAAATATTATATATATATATATACTAATATACTAAACATATAAATAAATACAATATACAATACAATGCAAACCAAAACCAAAACCAAAACAAAAACAAAACAAAACAAAACACATGAATGAACAACTTAATCAATAATTAAATAATTCGAAAGTGATATAGCTGACAAAAAACAAATGTGTGTGTAGTTTAGTAGTTATACGTAACGAGTATATAAAATATTAAATCTGAAAATGAATGGATAACAAAAACAACACAGAACTAAATATTTAACAAATATTACATGTATGAGAAATGAATAGAAAAAAACATAAATACATATTTTCCAAATTCTTTTTTTTTTTTTTGAGAAAAAACGCCTAACGTCTAAACCAGCTGTAAATACCACTTAAGAGCATTACCTACACACACACGCACACACACACACACACACACATCTATACACACACAAGCTGAGGCTAAGCTAAGGCCCAGGCCCAGAACTACAAAATAAGTTTGTTAACACCAAATATGACGGGTCTTAAGTACACAGTAAGTAAGTAAATTGTTTTTTTTTTGTCGCCATTGCAGCTAACAATAACTTGGCTAAAAGCAAGGCATTGAAGTCAATTGTAATACGAGGAATGAGAACATTTAAATACGTTAATAAAGAAAAACGAATTATAATAATTTTTGCAATGAGCGGGCTGAGAACTCAGCCGCCATTGAATGTCACGAATGTCAAGTTAAACGTTTCACAAGCAATATTTTACAACTATATATATATATATATATATATACATATAAAGTACATATATATATGTATGCTTAATAATAAAATATAAATACATATACATATGTATATTTATATATATACATACATACATTGCATCATAAATATAATATACATGCGAGTACATAAAACATGACAATTGGTATAACAAATCAAATATTACAATAATTATATTATGTGCAGTGTCTGAGCAACGCAACATTTACATTAAACGGTATAATAATAATAATAATAATAATAATAATAACAATAACAATAACAATAATAATAATATACATACTTATATATAAAATGGAAAAGAAAATCTATTGAAAAGTAAAAAATACCACACATTTTTAGTGATACTCTTTAGCAAAACTCGAATCTGATTTCTTTGCTAAGAAACGTTTAAAATGAAAAGAAAAGGAAAACTAGAAATCAAATAAGTATATGAAAATTATAATAAAACGATTTCCCTTTTGTTCTGTTTGGGTTTTTCTTTTTATAACTATTTACTGTTATTTATTATTACGATGATGTTTATTATGTATACACATACTTATATACATACTTACTTATAAACCACAACAAAGAAAAATGCAAATTCTTTTACCATATTTTTTTTAAAGTAATAAAACAAAACAAAAAAAAACAACAAAACAAACCGAAAAGGAAAAGGGAAAATTTATCTTGTTACTGTCAGAAATATTACTTACTTCAAATAAAAATTTTAAAACGATAAGAAGATGTCCTGTGTTCTCATTTAAACATTGCACAACCCAAAGGATTCACAAAACTTCACCGGTAGGGTAAATTATGCGCAACCCTATTACAAGGGAGATAAATGCGAACTGGACAGCTGTTTGGGGACCCCTTAAAGCTGTCAAAGTGGTTCAGTTTACCTAGTTAATTATAAGAGCCACCATAACACAGTAAGTATTAACGAAACCCCCGCCAGCTGGCTGGGGGTCTACACAATTTGTTTAACGACCGTTACGTGTCATAAAACACAAACGGTCACACTAACAGTAAGTGTGGTCAACTTTAGCTAGTTAATTACAGTTGGAATTGCATAGATTGCTGACATTAATACCAACAAACTTCACACAAATAATAAATAATAAAGAGCGAATGGTAAGTACACAGAAATTAAAGTAACATAGGTAGGGTGTACCCGAAAATACTTGAAACAAGTAGGACATTTTATCACAGGACCCTTGAATATGACTTAGGATCGCATAAAAATCCTATAAAGCAGACATCTGCGAGCTTATTAGATATACTATATGTATAATATATATGCACACAACTGATTCCATATCAGATACCAACTGTAAACAAGTTTAATAAATGTTATCGATTTCTTGAAACTCGATAAATACAAAGTGCAACCATTAATTAGTTGATTAATTCTTACACTATTTTATAGTATTTATTTAATCAGTTGATTCATTTTTGATTAATTCTTACACTATTTGATAGTATTTATTTAATTAGTTGATTAATTCTTGATTAATTCTTACACTATTTTATTTGATTTATTTAATAAGTTGATTAATTTATGATTAATTCTTACACTATTTTATAGTATTTATTTAATAAGTTGATTAATTTATGATTAGTTATTACACTATTCTATATTATTTATTGATTAATTCTTACACCATTTTATATTATTTATTTAATGTTGAATTGTCACACCTGTAACCTTGAAGTATTGCCCGCTTCGTCTGCCCCGCACACATCTTACCCACAAGCACCGTCTAAATGCGGACTAAGTTTAAAAACTGTTTGGCCAAAAACAAATAAAAGCACTTGCAAAGAATTCTTAATGCGATGAAATTTAAATGCAATTACCTTTGATTACCTGGCTGTCACTGTAGCAGTCACTATTTTGAATATATTTTTAGAATTCCAGGTGGAATAATCTTTCTTACTAAGCTCTAGGATAGATCTTTCTTATTAGTGACACTTTTTAAATTGAAGATGTCTTAGAAATGGCTTAAGACGTGCCACAAATTGAAGATGCAAGTCGTTAACGATGCCACAAATGGATAGCCACATTATAAAAGAGATCCCTTTATGTCATCAAAAGCCATTTGCGTAAATACTGAGTCTTTTTAGTGCCAGAATAGTGCGGTGTTGATAGCAGGATATCAAGCTAGCAATGAAAAGTATATTTGCAGACAGGACATTGTTTTGCCAAGTAACATTTCACAAGGTCAGTGCATACAAATGTCAGCGACTAATATAGTATTCAATTTAGTTTCTGTTTGAAATGGATTCAACGTAAGGTTGAAGGCTAATTCAAATGGGTTTCAGGTACAGGCTCAGTTGTAAATGAAAAGTGAAGAACATTTTATTATGCATCGGCTGTTTAGTTTCACAGACATATTAAATATTTATTCAGCAGTTCAGTTGTTAACCCAAGGCTAATGCCATAAATGGCTATAAGCTCATTAATTTCCAGCGTTTTGTGGCAATTTTGTGCCAGAAAGGATATTAAAAGACAGCCAAGTGCGGTTGCCTTCGCTCAGGACTCGCTTAGGACCTTTGTTATTTGCGGTCAGTGGTACTTCATTCAGTTCATTCAGGCAATCATTTCGCTTGCAGGGCTTAATTCATTTCTGGTTTTGCAGTTGATTTCATTATGCTTTGAAATGTTTTGTAATTTGTTATCCTCTATGCACCCAAAATGGTGTAAGCAGAGTATATATTTGATGTGGCAGAGGTAAGTATCTTCGTACTTGTAAAGTATATAAATATATTTTTGAACAACATCAAGTTTGTCTGTCTGACTGTAGCAGAGAGTAAAGGAGCTAGAGTTTGGGATGTAGCTTCTTTAATACACGAAACGCATTCGCAGAAATCGATAAATATATTTTACATTTTTATTTTTCCTCCCGCACTTTCGGAAATTGATTAAATTCAATTTCAACCACAGTTTTCGATGCAAAGGCTTTTAGTACACAAGTAGTAAGGATACTTTAGTGCAGGATAATGTGATCTTATGAAACTCAACTGCGATTACTCTAAGGATAGTAAATTAGTTTTTGAAAAAGGTCACGCATAATTATTGTTAAAATATTATTACGAAAAATATCTCAATTTAACATAAAAAAGGAGTTCACTTTTAACAAATGTATGGTATTTAAGTGTCGAGAACAATTTATAACGATCGGATAATAAAGACTGAAGCTAAAAAGAGCGAAGAAGCAGTGCTGCCGCTGAACTGCTTCAGATGTAAGCAGTGTGTGTACGGATTTGGGTAAAACTGTGAGTTATATACTTCTGATCTGGGACCTGGGAATTAAATAAACGGAGATGAATATCGATTGATCATTTAAATAGCCGATACTCGACTAAATCGATTCTGGCGATAGCATTAAGTATTTCAAAGCAGCATTTAGATTTTGACTTGGAAATATATAATTAAAACTATAGAATGCAGACACTTTCAAAAATAAGGTAACTAAATTCAAAAGAATAGACTTTTTATAAGTAAAATATATTTGTGAGATGGAGCTCTATGCTAACGAAAGCACCACTTGTAGAGGGTGTTTAGCAATCGAGTATGATCGACTGGAAAATGCTCGCTTGCCTACTCACATATTGGGGCTGTGGTGTTTGGGGTGTTTGGGGTGTTGGGCTGTTGGGCTGTAGCTGAAATGCTGGCCACACCCACAGAATTCGCACGTAATTGGTGTTCAAAGCGAACTTGAGTTGCACCCTCTGAATGGTGTAGTTAATTTTGATGTGGCTTGCCTGGCAGTGGGTGTTTAATTACCATTTGCCTTTGCGGTCTCCTATTTGGAGCTGCCAAATTGAACATGAAATAATAATGAAATTGGAGTGTCAGTTATGGCATTGCGGTGGTTTATTTTGCATATTCGAGTGCATTGTGGCCGGGGGCCAGGTGCATATTTAATGAATGTGGCACAGTAACAAGAGTATCTAACAGATACTTGTCGGTGTGCGCGTGTATCGGAGTGTGCTCGTGCTGGCAGCATTCGGCGTCTGTTTATCTAGGCAGCCCAACTATTTATAATGAAAAGGCTGCCAAATAAAACCGAAAATAGCTTTTGTATCTTTTTCGTATTTGTATCTAACTATAAAATAGGCGCTGCTGCTGCCGCTGCCGCTGCCGCTGCCGCTGTCGCTGCCGCTGTCGCTGCGACAGCGCTGCCGCCAGCATCGAGCAAACAAACAAATAAACGAAAAAGATAGATAAATGTTGCTACAATGCAAAACAATGCCACGTACACGAGTTTCACTCGATGAACGAATTCGAATTACAGCCCTGCCTGCAAAGCACCTCATTCTGTACAACACCCAATATATCCCAGCCCACAGTCCACAGTCCCTTGCCACCTCGTCCCTCTATCTCTTCCCCCTCCACTCGTAGCTCTGCAGCTCTATCTCCACCCCCCGAACACGCCCGATCAGTTCAACTAAAACAAATAAACAATAATTGGCTGCGTTCAATTCCTCAGCATTTCGTTGATGCGTTCCGTTTATTGCCACCGCGAAGCCTCGCACAGTGGGACCATTTGACTGATTATGTGCCAAAATAATTCCAATAAAATTAGTGATGGCAACAAATTTCATTAATCGATTATTGATTTACATGATTCATCTAAGCCGAGCGATTATTAAACGCAATTAATCGAAGGAAAATGAAATTAATCGATTAATCAAATGATTTCTTAAATTTGCACTAATCTTTGCCATTTTTGATATTTTTACAGGTTAATGTATAATGCAAATGCCATTCGATACACAAAAGTGCACACACATGATCTTTTTCATAAGTTTTGGAATAATATTTCCACACTTTGCGGTATGTTGATGCCATAATCAATCGTTGCAAATTGCTCTGACAGCTTTTATTTTGCATTCACACGCAAATAGTGATGTGATTAATTGAATATATAATCGATTAATGATTCAATTAATCGAAGCCCTTTTAGCAATACAATTAAATCGTGAGTTGAGACAAAATAGTCGATTAATGCGTATCATATGATTAATCGTGCCATCTCTAAATAGAGTTTTGAAAGCTAGTTTGTAGTCAATCTCATAGAAAACAAAGATGAAGTTTAACATACATTTTCCGAGCCTAGGGATGAGTTATTAAAAAACTCACTAACTGTTCAAACTGTCATAAATATATTGCTTAATAACATTCGTATGTATCGGTTCAGAGTATTCTACTCCAACGCGTCACAAAAACGTGCATAAAAGTCATTTTATAATAAAATTAAGTTCTTTTGTTGTAGCTGACCATAAATCATATACCAATATATTAAGAAATCTTATTTCTTTGCTCTTGAATTATTAATGATATGACATTTTGATGTGTACTTGTTAAGAGTGATTAAGTTAAGTGCAGCTTAGTGCAGTCCATATAAAATTCACAAGCTGTAATTACTCCAAGCCTTACTGCAAAAGATCTATGCGAACTGGACAGCTGCCAGTGTGGGGCCAATTAACGTTGTCAGTCTACCAAGTTAATTATTAGAGCCACCGTAAGACAGTAAATATAAACAAACATACCAACAGCTGGCTGAGTGTCTACATAATTTATTTAACGGCCGTATCGAGTAATTATGATATCAGGGCTGCAAATATCTGACGAATCAAAGCAAAACTTGCGCTCAGGATATCTAAGTAAAAACGGACTCTAGAACAGAGCGCAGAACTATGAACCGAATGGCTGAAAGATTCATATATTAGTCGTATATTATTATACCCTGTAGTCATAAAATAAGTAAAACGAGTATAATAAAGTTGCCTAATTTGAAAAAACTCTATTATGATAGATAAACATGTTTTCTTTTGTTGTAACTGTGTGCTGATAATTTCATTGCGATCGGATAATAAAGATAGATACATAGATGGATTCTTTCAATGAAATCTAGTCAGTTAATTTTATTATACACTAAAGCTCAATTTTCGATCGTTAAAAGCTAACTATATTAAGTATAATTAAACTAGCGATTTCTAAGATTTCTAAGGATGAAAATGAAGTGAAAAATGAATAGGAAAAATAATTAAATCTCATTTTTCCTCCGATTGTTTTTTTGGCAGCTATGAGATAGAATGGATTAACTTATTTCAAATTCGGAAAAATTACACAAAACATAAGAAATCTCTGAAGTTTGGTCAAAATATTTAGATAAAAATGTTATGTTGGTATAAGCAAAAGTCAAAAACTCATAAAGTTCTGCACCGATTAAGCTCAAATTTTGACACAATATACAGTTCGCTTCAAGGATGGCTTTAATCTGTTTTTCGCATTAATAACACACCGGCGATTGCGAGAAAACAGCTTTTTCTTATGTGTATGTGCTGTGTAGCAGCAACAGTAGGCTTTCCCGGTACCGGGAGTTTGGAAAATCTACTCCCACGGGCGGAAAGCTGTTGTATACAACTTGAAATATCTACTCCTAGCCTTCACCACGGACGGAAAATGAGCTTCAAGTCAATTGTGTAAGGGAAGGTTTTTGTTAGATCGGTTTCTTAGTTGTTCATACCATATACAAAAGAGCACAAAAATTGGTTAGCTATTTTTGTGAATTTCTTACTTTCTTACCCATCCATCTCATCCCATCACAGCGAAGTGTGGCGGGACTGGAAACGGGTCGGAAAGATCTCCTTCAATACATTTTACATTTCGTGACAAAAGTATAAAATCCTCCTTACGGGTAAAAGAAATTGAAAAATTTGTTTTTCCAATTGCCTGTAACTCTTTTTCACCAGCGTATTTTTGATTTTTGTAACTTTTTTGACAATTGTTCCATAGTTCACCGTTTCTGCCGCAGCGACAGCCAAAGTCTGCGTCGACGGCGACGGCGACGGCGACGTCAATGACGCGCTCGATCCGGCCACCAACAGCAACGCTAGCCACCAAGTCCGCATTCGCATTCGCGTCCGCATCCGCGTCCGCTTAGGTGCGTCGATTGCTGCCCATTAAATGCGCCTCTTATGTACGCAATTTCGAATTTATTCATTGCGCGTTCGATTTTTGGAGGCGCTACGAAAAAGTCGACGGCTTCAGCGAATTCTCTGATCTGGGAATTATATTGTATAATATCTGACTGTACCTTGTTGATTTACTTACGTGCCTTATAAGCACTAGGTGATTTTGCAGTGGATTCAATTGCTGCTAAAAACAAGAAGGAACGAAAGAACTATAGAAATTCAAATGTTCGCACTTGATCAAAATATAGTTTTCAAAGTTTTTATTTAGAGTACAAAACATGACCATTCCGTATGGCAATCAGTTAAGTTTTGAGAAAGTTATGGGAGTTGGCAATCTAGAACGTAGAGCTTCTGTTTAAAACTTTACTCTATTTTGCATTTTTAGCATGAATTTTGGCTGAAAAATGAACTTTCCCAAAACAAAACTCGAAATAGCGTTTTACATTAACTTTGATGTTGATGTAGCCCACATTTGTGGATTATTTATACATAGTTATCGATAGTATCTATGTTTTCAGCTTTCATCGATGTTTTGCCATCTCTAGCTTCAAACAGCGCAGGATATGTTCATATGCAATAGTCCGCAGCGCCACCTGTTGTTGCGTAGCGTCTACATTATTCGTCGCTCTAGCATCGGGAGCGATAGGTGGATATTGGGGCAATTGCAGAGCATTGGTGTGTACGGGGGGGAACGGCGCGGATATTATGGCAAACAAATTTGCGCTTTTGCCGTATCTGTTGCGCTTTATTGTTTATTTGCTGTTGGCCTTTTATTTTTATGCTTCGCCTCGTACAGTTTTAATTATTTACTATATTTAGGCAGCGAGCTCGATTGAAACTGGCGATGCTACACACATACTTGAGTATACTGGCTAGCAGTGGCGCAAATAGGATTTCCTTTGAGGGGGGAAGGGGGTCTCATTTGCATAGCATTCAGGAACAGTCTAAAGATTTCAAGTTCCAAAGCTTTTGTCTTTAACAATTCTTCCGTTGAGTATGTGTGATAGAGCGACGAAGTTAACAAAATGTTAAGGAAATAGGAGATCTACCAGTTTGAGGAACTTAAGCAATTCTATTAGTTTTTTTAATGCTGATATTGTTTACGAGAATTGAGCGTTAGGGATGAAAAATGCCTGGAAAACTGTTTTCCCCCTGATTATTATTGTATTTTAGATTATTACTTTAAGTATGCAGGAATTTGGTATTTGAGTTTGCCTACAATGCTCAAAAATACTTCCAACCTTTAAAATGTTCTAGAAATTCAGCAAAGGAGCATAAGATTTAACGTTTTCGTTTTTTCTTTTTTGTGATACCTGGAAAAGTGTCTTTGCCTCTAATTCGATTTATTGTATTCAAAGTATGCAGAAATTCGGTACTTGAGCTGGCCTACAATGCACAAAAATACTTGCAGCCTTTCTAAATGCTGTAGAATTACAGCAAAGGAGCATAAAATCGTTTTAACTTTTTCGTTTTTTCTTTTTTGTGATTCCCCTTTCTGAATGCGCCACTGCTGACTGGCAATTGTAATAATTGTTGCCGCTGTTGGATTGTTACAATTAGTCACAAGGGCAATGAAAGCAACAACAACAACAACAACAACAACAACAACAACAACAGCAACAGCAACAACAACAACAACAGCGGCAGTCGGCACCTGCACACAAATATGCAAAGTAAATGCTCAATTCTTAATTCTCAATTCTCAATCTACAATTTCTTATTGTAGTTCCGCCTACGTCGACGTCGCAGCTCTTCCGTTGCTGCCGCCGCTGCTGCCGCTCCTGCTGCTGTTGCTGCCACTGCTGCTGTCGGCGTCGCTGCCTGCCTGCCACTGGGCGGACTTTGGCGGATTGGGGGCCACTCGGCTGCCGTTTGCCATTCGCACAAGTTGCATGTTGGGCTCGATTTTTGGCTGCCTTCGTCGCATTGTTATTTTTTTATTTACGGCTCGCGTGCGTTGTGCATATTTTAAATAACTATTTTAATTCACTTTTTTCCTTTTGTATTTTTTATTCCATTTATTTTTTGTTCTTTTGTGTAATTTTTGGGCTCTCCCAACAGTTTGTTGTGTAGCCTTTAATTTTTTTGTATACTTTTTTTTCTGTGGTGCCGTGCAAAATTCCTTTTAGTTTGTTTAGTTATATTCCGCGCCTCGTGACCTCCTCTAATTAAATGTGTGCGCTAGCCGCGTTAAATGGTTTTGCCCGTTTATTTAAGCCACAATTCAGATGAGCGTGAACTGTGTGAACTCTGTGCTCTGGTTTTGTGCGCAAATTGCCAATGCAACTAAATAATATAATTACTTAAGTTTAAATAGCAATTATTGTTTCATATTCAGCTGTCCAGCGACAAACAACCACAACAACAACAACAAAAGCCTAAAACAACAACAGCAATTATCACAAGAGTCATAACAACAACATTGTTGACCACAGTTGAACATTTGTATTGCGTTGCACAAATACAATCACAATTGCATACAGGTACGTTAATAAGCCTTATAATTAGGCAACTACCCGCACCCCGCACCACCCACACACCCACACACCCACACCCCTCTGTGGACCACAGTGTGTGCCTTTGTGGTGTCGCAAATTACGCGCTTTGGATGCTTATTATGATGTTGTTGCAAGCAGCTAGAATTGTAATATATTGATTTGCATAATATGATATCATAATTGCCTTTGTCGGAAGAGCACAACAGCAAGAGGGACAGAGAGTGAGTAGGAGAGAGAGAGAGAGCAAGAGAGAGAAATAGAGACAGCGAGCGAGAAATAGTGTTCAATGCATATGCATGAAAAAAATGCAATTAATATTTCGAAATACCAGAAAATCGAGGAAGTATCAATCTATTTCAATATAGTTAGTCATCTAGGCATGCTCGATAGACAAATACGCTGTAACCAAAACAACAGTACCCTAAAACGATCTCACACAAACATCCAATTGCTTCACACTATGCAAAATATCTTAGGTGTTTATTATCCGATAATTATCCAATTTTTACGATAGCTAAACAACATACTAAAGTACCAAGGCATGTATATAAAAAAATCAAAGCATTCTTTTTTGAAAAGTGTGGTTGTTAGTGTTGTTCTTTTTACCGATTTGCAGGAGTGCGGGGTGTTAAATCGCAATCTTTAAACAAACGTGTTCTGCGTATGGTAGAAAAGAATCCACATACCAAATTTGGCCATTTTAGCTGTTCCCAATTCAAAAGTATTGGTTATTCTTAATTATGATCAAATATTGATTACTCGGCCAGCCAATGATATGTTAACTTCTCGAAAACGTAAAACAATTGCTTATATATTCGTGGAATATTGTAGGAAAAGTCTCCGAGATTGGCAGACAAAGAGAAAGATCTGATCAGACAAAACTGATACTGATCAAGAAAGGAAAGTAATATCGCCTGGTGCCTGATACAATCATTTGTATAACCTAATTTTTGGCATGCATGATTCTTGGGTCACTTTTGATCTATTGTAAGACTTTCAAGACGATGGCATAGTAAACACAAAAACTATTTAAGAAAGGGAGAAAGCAGCGCATTCACCATTTGAAATACACTGCTTGCTTACAAGGCCGCTGAACTGCTTGCTGGCAAGGCCGCTCAACTGCTTGCTTGATGATGTGTTTGGGAGATTTAGAAATGGGTAGAGGGTGTCTCGCAGTCGAATATACTCGACTAGAGCATTCTTTCTTGTTCAGCCTTAATTGTAGTATGAGCTAAAGATACCAAAAATATAAATTTGATATTCGAAATGTTTGATTGTTAGAGTATAAAATCTGCCATTTCAATTAAGCTGTATACAATGTATACTGATATTTAAAAATGAATAGCGGTGTAAAAATACGCTAAGCACGATAACGCAAAAGCAATCGATAATAAGTATCGATGCTATCGATAGTGGCATCGATTATATTGCAGGTCTACAGCTCTATTCCTATATTAAAGTAACATTCCTTTCACAGTGCAGGATGATTTTGTTTTATT
Source organism: Hirtodrosophila confusa (assembly GCA_035043065.1). Classification (NCBI taxonomy): domain Eukaryota; kingdom Metazoa; phylum Arthropoda; class Insecta; order Diptera; family Drosophilidae; genus Hirtodrosophila; species Hirtodrosophila confusa. Next base: position 6,964,811 of record JAWNNI010000033.1, on the reverse strand, counting down.
TTAAATACTAGATGAAGCGAGATCTACGGAGATTGTTTCTCAAATGGTTGAGGGTGAAAATTTAGAATTGCGGGAGCGCACAGTAAGCAAAACACTAACTGAAAATATAACTATAAAACTGTGGAATATAAGCGAGTACGCTAATTCTCGACCAACTGCACTTTAGGCCGAATGCGTCTGCGTGGATTGCGCGGCAGATCGGGTAGTTGGCCCAGTACTAGATAATCAACGGCCAAACGCCACTTGGGAGCTGAGTGAGTTGGATTAGTAGGGTATACTCATCTGATTCCATAGCATGCATACCTGATGCTTCAACGGCCAATAGAAACCAGGATAGCGAGACCACAAAGCGCAGAAAGTAGTAGGCATCGTTAATCAGCCAGGTGGATAGTCCAGGTATATAGTGGAATATGAATTTGGCCCAAGGCCATTGCGAATGGCCCAGTGTGTGCAGGGCCAGATCATAGATGTTAAAAAATGGCTGCCACATATAGAGCAGCACATAGTCCACCAGAAACACGACGAAAAATACCTCTAACATTAGCAGGATCTTTCGCCTCGTTGCTGTACACCTTCTGATCCAAGCCGGACGATACTGTACTAGGGTCAGGAGCAGACCGCTAGTAAAGAACACAGTTGACCAGCTGAGGGCCTGCAATTGGGGTGGCCCATCGGCCAGATCCTTGGTATTGAGCATCAGGATCACATGCCATTGATTCCACTGCAGGAGCAGACCCAATGCCAGCATCAGGATCGACTCGTAGAAATTGCGCACCAGCTCCCAGGCGTAAATTTGCATCTTGCGTATACGCAATGTAGTCATGGCTAATAAATCGTTTTTCGAGTATGCCGAATGGTTAAAAAAATTTGGAAAAAATTAAAATGATAGTATTTAGTTTAATGCTAGTGTGTCAAAGGTTTGTATATTCCATTGGAATGTACACTTGTAAATTAGTTGTAGTTATAGTTTACACCAGAGTTGAAGGCTCTGGCTGTGTTAAATCGATGAGAGTTTTTACTACATTTGTATATCTTTGCAGAGGATACGCCTTTCGACCCCACAAAGTGTTTATATTCTTGATCAGCATCAGTAGACGTCAGCAGTCCCAAGTCTTTATTGATTTCGATCAAGTTTTATTACAATCAGATTGGTCTAAAAGTTTACAATTAAGTTTTTTATGAAAGACTGAAAGACTGCTATAAATAAAACAAGAAAGAACGGATATCTTCGGCGTGCCGAAGACATATACCCTAGCAGCAATATTTTTTATACAAAAACTCAATTCTCGTCCGATTGATCCTAGAGGAAACTGTTTGAAGTATTATAAGACTCGCAATTAATGAGCTTCGAAGTAACATTTGTACAAAGAATTAAGATTTTCATACAAAAACATATTTTTCACCCGATTGTTTCCGTGACAGCTATATGATTTAGAGGTCCGATTTTGACCAAATTTGGCCGGATTGTATTAACTACACAGAAATTCAATTTAAGTGAGTTTGGTGAGGATAACTTCATAAACAAAAAAGTTCTTCATACAAAAACATAGTCGTCAAACGAGCGTTCCTATGGCAGCTATATGTCCGATCTGGCCGGTTTCGACATATGTACAGCTTGCAACAAAGAGAAAGATCTGTGACAAGTCCCATCACGATAGCTTAAAAACTAGACATCGCTATATTTACTCGGCTATTGATGATGATCAAGAATATATTTTCCTTGTTGGGTCGGAAAAGTCTCCTTCAATGCGTTACACATTTCGTGACCTAATTATAATATCCTTTGCAAGGGTATACAAATTAAATTCAAGTTTCCGTATTAAATACTGCATTACCTATCGAAAACCATCGCTATTATCGATAGTGCTATCGTTGTTTTGCCACCTCTAATATATACTTTTGCACAGGCGTATTTTATATGATTTCCAATTGTTGTGTGAAGGGTATAATAAATAGTCTATTGACTAAAAGTTGGCAATAAATTTATGGAATTTTCAGCTAGTCACATGGTCGTTTAGCAATTGTAAAATGAATATAAAAACATTTCCTATAAGTTAGGCGTTTCCAGGCTGGGCCAGCGACTGGACTGGGTACAAGCTGCGAAAACAATTTCTCTGTCAAGTCAGTCGACTGAAAGAGCCCCCCGCCAACTTCACCCCTCCCAGGCAATGCTGTCATTACACATGCTCATTGGCAAAAGCAGCAAAGAATGGAAACCCTTATGCCGCAGCTCTTGGCCAAAAGTAAATTCTCGGGCTTGCCTTTGGCTCGTGGGCTGTTCCAGCAATACTTGTAGGAGTTGTTCTTATTGTTGTTCACTTTATGTACCCTATAAACGGTAGACCTAAAAGTCACCGGCGTCAAGTAAACAAAACTGCCACCAACTACAAAAATCTTCGACGACGCGCACACCCCGCAAAAAGCAAAAAGCATATTTAACACATTTGGGTTTGCCACTATTCAAAATGTAGCAGAAAAACATAATAAAATAATAATTTAATAATATAATAATATAAAATGAGATCTTTGACTTTATCGATCCAAAATTTGTATACCTTTAAATTGGAATAAAGAGGATACAAGAAGAGAAGAAGCAGCAGAGCGGGCAGAAGCATCAGCGCAGCCTCCATTGAAATGAACTGCTTGCCTGCAATGCCGCTGAGCTGCTTGATGCCTACACGAGTATACCTGTGTGTGTACGAAAATGTGCTTGGGTATTTCAGACCTAGGTGTCTCATAGTCGGGTTAACTCGACTAGAGCATTATTACCTATTTTTTGTTGCATTATATCGGAACCTCTAGGATCGGCTCACTATACCATAAAGCTGCGATAGGAACCATCTTTGGTTTCAAACACACAAAGTAATAGTTTCTTTATGATTTAGACAAGTTGACAAAATTTGATAAAATCAAACCCTATAGTTTACACATATGCAGTCAGGAAAAGTCGGATGAAAAATGAATTTGTAGGAAAATCTTTTTACTCCCTGTACCCATAAAATGGGTAAAAAGGGGGTATTACATCTGTGCAAATGTATGTAACAGACAGAAGGAGACATCTCCGACCCTATAAAGTATATATATTCTTGATCAGTATCAAAAGAGATTTCGATTTGGGCATGTCCGTCTGTCTGTCCGTCTGTCCGTCTGTCCGTATGAACGCGTCGATCTCAGCAACTACAAGAGCTAGAGACACCAAATTTGAAATGTAGGTTCCTGTATACCATACGCAGATCAAGTTTGTTTCATATTTCAGATATCTCCCCCGTTCCCCCGCAAATCGATTAAAACCGTTTTACAGTAACAATTTTCAAGATATAGCTTTAAGATTTGGCATGTACAATACTTTAGTCTCTCTCAATATACTGTCCAAATTTCAAGTCGATCGGATAATAAACACGGAAGTTATTCACGAAAGAAGATTCAGTAATGCAGCGAGAGGAGGGAAGAAGAAGCACCGCCACCAATTAAATTGCCTCGCTTGCGCTGTCGCTTTTGCCGCCAGTGTGTGTGTGCGTCTTTGTGTATGTGTGTATGTATGTGCAAGTGGACGTAGATATGATTGAATGTTTTAGACCTGGGTACAGGGAGTTACGTAGTCGGGTATACTCGACTATAGCATTCTTACTTGTTTGTTTCTTATTTTTTTCAGTTATCTCAACCAAACTCAGAAATTGGGAGCTTAATAATATTTAATTAAAATTCTTTCTGTAAGGTTAGACGAAAATCTGTTCACTATATCATCTAGCTGCCATAGGAACGTTCTGTTGAAAATTGAGTGATTGTATACAAAAACCTTCCGCAGGAGGACAGTGCTTTCTGTTCCTTCTATGATTGTTATTTGGTCATTGTAATCACTAAATTTTGAGCAGCGGAAGTCAGTCAGCGATTAGATCTGCTGAACGAGCCCAATGGCGGTCAGAATTGATTTGACAGTGTATCAATTGAAATGGACGTGTTTGTCGCCTGTCAACTATCAGTTTGTGTGCGAGTGTGTGCTAGTGTGTGTGTGAGTTTCTGTGGTCGCCATTGGCATTGCCTTGGTCTTGGGTCTGGTCCTGGTCTTGGTCCTGGTCGTCGTCATATTGTGTTTGGCAAATCGTTTGCGATAAAGCCAACTACATAATGTCTCTGTAGGCAAGGACGGGGTGCAATCGTGGTCGGGGCACATAAAAATGCTAAACCAGCGCTATGCTGGCGTCGCAACGACGCAAACACCCAGCTCATATGAGAGTGTGTGTGTGAGCGTGTGTGTATGAGTGTGTGGGAGAGAGTGCAAGGGGGTGTGGGGAGTGGAGCGGGGATTGCTGGGATAATGCGCGTTATCCTTGATTGCCTGCTTCGATAGTAGGATATGAGGCGGCTGCAAACAAGCCGCTCAACGTTCCTTATACCCTGTACTCATAAAATGGCTAAAAAGGATATCATGAATTAGTTCAAATCATGGCAATAAAAAAGTTTACGTCTCGCTTTACGGGTTCAAGCCAATGTCCCTTCTCTGTGTTCGGTCTGTCTCCTTTTCTTGGAACTTTCCTTGATTCAGGGTTTTGGTTCGACACCTGGGTTCGATACATTTAACTTTCACAATTGCGAATCACAAGTTTCACTGATTGGCTCTCTAGTTTTTCGTGAACCGAACCTTTTTTGAGAAGAAATTGGTTTGATGTGGGCTTGGGGCTGGGAAATTGGTTCGGTTCAAGCTGCGCTAGAATATGTTGGAGTTTCGGATACGAACCGGTCTGACAGAGGGATGGGCATCTTAAGACATAACCTTTGATACGTAGGACTTCATTATCATCTCTTATTTCTGAAAAATTCAGAATGAAAGTTTAATTAAGACAGAGTATTATTATCAAAAGGATTCTCTATAGTGCTGAGCTCAAAGAAATGAATACGATTATGTTTCGGGATAATCAAGAGCCGAATAGAGGATACCTACCAGTCGAGTACACCTCCTGGTTGCTCATTTTTTTCATTTTCTTTAGACTATCGTGATTTTGCTCCTTTTGTATTCGTCTTTGTTCATTTATTGTGGCCCTTGGCCCGTCTGCTTTTGTGCTGTACTCGCACTCATCATCATTTGCCAAAAGGCCAAGCAAGAACTCATTGGGATTTCATTGCTTACAAGTTGGTAGCTGTTCCTTTGGCTAATTGATTTCAAGCTGCAAACTGTCAATGATGTTGGCCAAGAGGCAACTTGTGGACATGGCAGCTAAACTGAACTAAACTAAACCAAACTAAACTAAACTTAAGTAAACTAAACAACAATTTTTAATTGTGCCCGGGCTAAGTTGCTGTCATCGTCGCCATCATCGCTGGGGCCAAAGGCAAATGAGCTAGCACCCCGAGAAATATGAACGAGGTCAATGATTGTTTACACTACACTCGAATGCTGTTTACTTGGAGCAGCCCAGCAGACGGGTAGTGGCAAAGAGCAGGGCATTGGCTGAGACGGCGATACGGCAAAAGGGCAACAGGGCAGCAGGGCGGCAGGGTAACAGGGTAACAGGGCGGGTGGGCGACAGGGTGGCTAAGGCAGCAAGGGCAAAAGGGCCAGTGAATGCTGTTACCAGACACCTTCCAGAGCTCCCTCTGAATCAGCTAAGGGCCAACAACAGCCCGTCCATCCCCAACCCCACAGCTACTGCCAACGCCACCTTTGCCTGGGCCACTTGGCTCATATGCTGTTAACTGACTCTCGCTGACGGCACATTATGCCCAGCAGCATGTCTCTCTCTCTATGTGTGTGTACACACACTCACATATACAAGCGAGAACTGTATGTAAGTACTTATATAGATTTTGTTCTTGCATCATTTACGCGCCACGACGCGAGTTTAAATAAGTAGCCTGATTGCAACCACAACTGACTGGGTCAGGTGGCATGTGGTCATTTAAAGGCCACAAACTCAGCGACTGTGGAATCTTTCAGTTTGCTTGCGCCAAAAGTTGGCAAATTTAAGAATCGAAAGTAAAAATTTATATAAGAATACAGTTATGTGCATTTCATATACTCGTACGGTTGAATTTCCTTATAGCACAACAATAAAGTGACCGTCACAATGAGACAATGAGAAAGGAACACAAATTTATTCCACACACATATCATGTGTGCATTTCTGAGTATGTAGACAATTGCAATTAAAACGTATTCACAATAAAAAGCAGCACAATTAAATTCGTTTTATAGAAGTAATGCAATGAAATTGACTGCAAAAACTTCGTTATAGCGGAAAAATTGAATAGAAAATGAAAATTCGTGGAAATTTCGTTGTGGAAAAAAGTTTGTTTAGAAGAGCTTCGTTAAAGAAAACAAGGAAGAATGGCTATCTTCGGCGTGTCCTTGCAGAAATGTTCATTATACAAAACTCAATTTGTGTCTGGTTGTTCCTATGGGAGCTATATAATAATGTTGTTCGACTTTGATAAGAATATAGGAAACTGTATCAAGCATAATAAAACTCTCAATTGTTGAGTTTGGATGTAATATTTGCATAAACAAGAAAATTTTTCATGCAAAAACTAATTTTTCACCCGAATGTTTCTATGGCAGCTATATGATATGGTGATTCGATTTTGACTAAATTTGATCAGATTGTATAAACTTTCCGAAGACTTGGCTTGGGTGAGTTTGGTGGTGATATCTTTATAAACAAAAAAGTTTTGCATACAAAATCAGAGTTGTCAAACGCTCATTCCTATGGCAGCTATATGTTAAAGTGGTCCGATCCGGCCGGTTCGGACATAAGTACTGCCTGAAACAAAAACAAGGAGTTGTGCTAAGTTTCACCACCTTAGCTTTAAAACTGGATAGAAACAGAAACTATATCGACTCGGCTTTTGATGCTGATCAAGAATATATATACTTTGTGGGGTCAGAAACGTCTGCTTCAATGCGTTATACTTATCGTGACATAATTATAATACCAGCTGCAAGGGTATACAAAAGTCCACTGTGTAAAAGATTGGGTAATCATGCTATTGTTACTGAGTACGAGTATGAAAAGGATAATCAGGGTTTGCAGTTGAACTGGCTGACAATGAATTAAAAAATTTCCTCCATACTATTTTGCTACAAAGAATGCTTTTCGATAAAGTCTTATGTGTAGTTTGAACTCTCTATAAAGAATATATTTACTGCGAATATTAAATTAAGTTTGCACCGTTAGAAAATGTTGATAGGTATTAATTATCCTTTATATCGGTTGTTTCTAATGAATTCGTTCCCTTTTCGTTCTCGTATTTGTGTGATTCACCAAAGCATTTCCCCAAATGTTGCGCTCAATTGGCTTGTCTTACATGTGCAATCAGTTTTTCGCAGGAAAAGTATATTGCCGGACTGAATTGGGGCACTAATCAGTGTATAGTTGCAATGATTGGTCAAGGAATCTAGTCATAAGTTACAAGTGACTGCAGGGATCATATCTTGTCCTTCAGTTAAATACACAAAGGCTAATTTGAGGCTTTTGTGTTGGTGAATAGAATAGAAGTGCCAGCGTTGCAAAGTTCAAGGGTCATTGCAATTAGGGGCATCACAATTGGATACATTTGACGGTCAACATAGATCGGGGCTGCCAAATGGCGCAATCGGTTGGCTGGCTGTGAATATTACACATACGCCATGTTTAACGCTTCAGTTTTGGCATTAAAGTGCTCCTTGTGCTGGCGCCGACATATACCAAGTGTCTGAGCTGTCGCCCCTGGACAGTCGAGTCAAGCACCCCGCTGCCGGGCCACTTCAAGTACCCCTTACCCATCCATGGCTGCTTCAGATACAATCCGCACACAATTCACACACTCAACTCGCATGGAGCGATTATGCATGTGCATGTGTGCATGTGTGTGTGTGTGTGTGTGTGTGTGTGTGTTGTGTGTGTTGTGTGTGTCTGTTATGGTCGCTTGGAACCACTTTGCAGCGCGCCCATCCATTAATTTCCATTTGCCGAGTATGCGAGTAAATATCTCAATAATTATGTTAGTGGGCTAATGCTAATGCCACGCCCACAGAATTCATTTGCCGCCATGCTCCGCCCCGCAACGAATTAAATAATTACACGCTTAATTATTTTCGGCGCGTAATTTTTAACATTCAGTTAATTTTGCAAGCCCTGGAGCCCTGTTCGGGACCGTCTCCGGCAATCTTTAATTGTTTTTTAATTTGAATTTCATAGAATTCGAAATGCTAGATAAACAGACAGCTGGCCAGGCATTTAATGCTGCCCAGGATTAATTGGCAGCAATTGTACAGTCTGCAGGGTAAGACAAAGCGAGACAAATTGAGTCAGTGAGGGATTGACAGAGAGGGTGAAAAAAGGAGGCAGCGTGTGGGCGGAGGACATGATGGAATGAAGGCAAACTGAATAAATCCATTTAAGCCTCTTGAGTCAAAATTGATTTCTGTTCTGAAGTTATGCTGCACGAGCAGAACTATGATGAGGATACTTTAGAGCTTACACTCTTTACACATGCAGCAGTGCTGCAGGACTATCGAAGGCCCCCAGCCGATAGCGTGGGGGGTGGTAGTGATGACATCCTTCTCGAAAGTTTTTCAAATTGAGGCTTGAAAATGAAATAAAATTGAAAGGAATACAATTGAGATTTCGTAGTTATAATTATATACTTAAGTATTTCAAGCTAGAGATTAACTAGCAAGTTTATTGACATTGATTATAATAATTAATTAAATAAATGAATACCTTAGCAAAGTGAATATAATTAAAATTACTGCACTTATTATAAGAATATTCCTAAGCTTTAAAATTAAAATATAAATTAAGTTTTTGGTATATTTAAAACTATCGATAGAATCGACTGTATTGGCTATTGAAACTATCGAAAGGGTCTATCGTTAGCTTTTCAGCACACTGTATATATATATTAATCTTGAAAAATTCTCGATAGTGTTCACACTCGAATGTGATAGCTCAAACTCTCGATGTATTACTCTCTTATATAATTACTAGGTGTAGCCCGCCATACTTCGTGTACATTATTGGCAACATTGCACAAAAAGATTTGACAGGAAAGACCTAATTAGGTAAATGGTGCTACCAATTTTTGCGAAAATGAAACACACAATGTAGTTTGCTTTATTTATACATAATAGAATGTGTTTATATTCTTATGAACACAATGATTTATTCATTGAATGCAATGAATCCAAATAAACACTCGATAAGACCATCGCAACAATCGATTGTTGTCCATCTCTATTATATACCTGCGTTGTAGCAAAGAATATAAATTCATACAGAAATTTCGTCGATTGGTTTCCACGTTTGATGATACGGGCGGGCTCGGTCAACGGGGAAAAGATTCTAAAGATAGATTGTGTTTTGCTTCGTTTCAAACGAACCAAGCCTCGGCATGCACAGTCCAAATCACAGTTTTCACTATACCCTAGCAGAGGGTATTATAATTTTGTCTCGAAATGTGTAATGGACTGAAGGAGACGTTTCCGACCCAACAAAGTATATGTATATATTCGGACTCAGCATGAATATCCGAGTCGCTATAGCGATGTCCGTCCGTCCGTCTGTTGTCATTGCTGGTATGGTATATAGTTTCGACACTCCGAAGATAGCCGTTCTTTCCTGTTTTTCTTTTTGCTCGAGATTGCACACTTACATATATAGATTCCAAAATTGAATTTTCGAGATATTTTGCGTGGACAATTCATGCATGAAGCTCGAATAACTTTGTCAAAACCGAGCCGATTTTCATGCGTAATGTCTTTTTTATCATGGTTCGACATGTACATTAATGTGGCATTTCAGTATATAGCAAATTCCAAAGTTGAATTCTCGACATATTTTGCATGACCCTAGGTTAATTAATCCAAAATTTTCAGGCTCCCATTACTTTGTCCAAGCCGAACCGATTTTCATACGTAATGTCTTATGTAATATGGCATTTCAGTTTATAGCATATTCCAAAATTGATGCATAACAATTGAAAAATAATATCTAATAAAAACAAAACAAATATTTATATAATAATAAAAAATACTAAAATTTATGTCAGCCGCCATCAGCGGGGCTTGAACACAAGTCGTCGGGACAGCGTGCTGCATCACATTTCACTGCACTACTGCCATCAACAACTCTCGGTGGTAAACGACATATAAGCAAGTACTCAACAAGCAAGGTGTGGGTACATTTAAATGGGTCCCCCCATAGAAAATTTGTCGTTATATGAGATGCGCCTTCTGTATGACTTTATATTCTTTGGTTGTAGTCATAAATGACTTAACCTACGCATCTCATGCGCATTTTCCATCTGTGGGCTGGATCTGATGCAATTTATTTCTCAATTTGCAGAACACTTTTGTGTTTCTATGGTTTTGGCTCCTTACATTTTTAATGATTCATTTGCAAGAATTGTTTTTTTTGCAGCAGGGATTATTCTTATTAAAACTAACAAGCTGGTATTGAAGTGGGGCTTGCACTTTGTAATATTTTTATAATTGGATTGTAGTCAATCCACAATTTGATGCGCACTTACTTAATACTTACTTAATATGCTGTTGTCCAAAGACAACAATGAATGCAAATTGAATAAAGTAGGCGTGTGTGCTCTTATGTATCAATATAATAATAATACTATTATCTGATGATTATTGTGCGTTAGGTTGAATAAAACAACAAGAACACCAACTGCAATTACTGTAAGAAATTAATCAGCAGCAATAATTTGCAATTTATTATTATTTATTTATTATTATTTGTATTTAACATTTTTTTCTTTTTAAATATTTTAAGAAGCTCAAATTGTCTTGTTTTTTAAAAGTTACTTTCTACTTACTACCATTCCAATTATAATATTTCGGGCAGAAAAACATTACACAAGCCCGACATATTATTATTTCCTTTGGGAACCGAGTATAAGAAAGGTTTTTTATACAAAAACTTAACTTTCTTCTGATTGTTTCTATGGGAGATATATAATAATGTAGTCAAATTTTGATCAAGTTATAGGAAACTATTTGAAGTATAATAAGACTCTCAATTGTTGAGTTTGGATGTAATATTTGCATAAACAAAAAAGTAATACAAAAAATAAGTTTCCCCCAATTATTCGTATGGCAGCTGTATGATATGGTTGTCCGATTTTGATCGAATTTGGCCAAATTGTAAAAACTATATAGAGACTCGGTTTGGGTGATTTTGATGAGGATATCTTCATAAACAAAGTTTTTCATACAAAAACATAGTTGTCAACTGATCGTTCCTATGGCAGCTATATGTTATAGTAGTCCGATCCAGCCTCTGCAAGGATATTAAAAAGGCTTTGCCAAACTCTTGGGACCAAGCACTTAGACTATTAAGTATGCGCTTAAACCAGTTGCGAATTCTATGCAAGCAACTTTAATTATTTCGCGTCTGGCTTTCTTCCAAGCCTATTGTTAACCAAATGTCGACTTTTGGCAGTTACATTAGCCACGCCCACAATCCAATTAGCGCTCCCCGCTGTCCGCCGCCCGCAACTTGTGTACATCTTGAACAGTTTTTGCAGCTGGTTTCGTATTACTTCCGGGTGTGTTCCCAGTTCGAGCTAAGTTGGCCCATGATTCTTGCTGCTCATTAGACCATTTAGCAACTGTGCCGCAGCCTGGTATAGAGTCCTTCAATGCACATTCTCTCACATTGGCCAAAAACCAAAATTGCATTGCCTTAGTCTAAGCCGCTCTTCGGCGTCTAATGCAAAACTTATTATGCGAATTTTGCGGGCTTACGAGCTGTGTGCTGTCCCAGTGCCATTATTACCAGCAGTAACATCAACACCATTGCCATCATCTTCCCTCCCCATCACTCCTGTAGCAACAGCCATGCCGCCGGCCGTCGCCATAAACTCAACGGATATTTTGTTGGCCTGGCTGGTTGGGTCCCTCGGCTTGGATCTAGTTGTGGGCCATGTGCAGAGTGCAGTGTGCAGTGTGCAGTGTGCAGTGTGCGCACTAATTACGACAAGGTCGGTGCACTAATTAACAATGGCTTTGAGGCAGCTAAACGATATGGCGACCAGGACGACCAGGCCGACCACGCGGACCGGGCGGGCCTAGGCTCCTCGAGAGCAGCGCAAACATGGCCCATCGACCATAAAGACAAGTCAAAAACCAGAAACCAGAAACCAGAGACCAGAGACCAGGGACCTGTGTCCAATGACAACCAACACATGCGCATACTCTAAAAGTCACTACACCTGAAACCAACTATCTTTTATGGCCTGAACCCATTGAACGTGTCTAAACAGGGTATCTTAAAGGCTGTAGCAGGCAGAGGCAGGCATTTCCCACCCTATAAACACATACATATATTTATATAAATATTCTTGTTCGTTATCAGATTCTATAGGAGTTCCCTTATACCATTCGAGTATCCAGCTTGTATCAAAGTCCAAATACGTACTCCAAGCCATTGCAAAATGATAAGAAGTATTTCCAATCACATTTCAGTCACAATCTTTATCTACTGTCAAAGTTTTATAACGATCGGATTATAAGCACCGAAGTTATTTAGGAAAATATTTACTTACCACACACTGAGCTGAGTATTGGGATATTACAGACCTGGGTGCAGGGTATCTCCCAGTCGAGCATACTCAAATATAGAATTCTTTTTCTTTTATAATATTTTGAATGAATGAATGTAAGAGCGTATGTTGTGGGGATTACTCGTACTCGTAACCTAGAATGTGTATGTTTAAATATTTTTTCTATAATATTAAAATCTTTTCTTTCATGTTGGCGAGCATAATAATTAGTTCAATTCCAAACGGATGTTGAATATATTTAACTCTTGTTTACTATATTTGAAGCATTCAAAAGGGGCTCTTAAAAATACACAGAATTCTCAAATTTCCAGAGTATTCCAAGCTGCTGTATTTGACTTTTAAGATATCAGTTTTAAGAAATTAAAAAAGAAGTAAATCTTACATACTTCTAAGGTTGATACCATCGATCTTCTTGAAATTTAACTGTTGGGTTTGATTTTATTAAATTAGAATTTTTCAAGCTTACATTATATTACGTACATTATTATTATTTATTTGAATTTATTCTTATTATTTGTTATTATTAGATTTTATTATTATAGAAAAGAGAACAGGCTCAATACCTAATTTTTAAACAACAATATTATAATCGCATTACTGCTTTTCCCATTCTTATTTATTTAACTACGTATTAAGAATAATGATATGACTTTTGACAAAAATAATAATAATGGGAACTTCTTTTAAAATTGTAATCTTAACAAGTAATTTCAGTCATTATTTTGGCTGCCTTGACACATTTACATTAAAATCTATATTCTGCACTGCAGCTCAACATAACCTTTAAAAAAAAACAAAAACTAAACAAATAGATTGAATTCAAGGCTTTTAAATGGTACTGAACTGTTTTGTCAAGGCCTATTGAGAGAGTAAGAGTGATTAAATTTCTCTACGATATTAAGTTTAATGAATGAATGTGAATTATTATTTATTGCAAGTCAAAGTGAACTGATTTGTGATTTACAGATAAGCTGCTTTTCGACTTCAATCCCTCCTGGTTGTTCCAATCCTTCATCCAGGAAGTGCCTGAAAGAGGATGGGGGCCCTGATTGTTGAGAATATGTTATGTTGGGAATTGTCATTTAAGTTAAAGATTATAAACAGTCGAAATCGGCTTGAGCGTATGATAAATATATATTTTAGCTGGCTAAAATTGTTTCTGCAGCGATTGTTGTTGTTGTTCTTAACCTGTGCCTGTTCTAGGATAATATTTATGGTGGGCTATGGCGAGGGGTAGGTGGTGGTTAGTGGGTGGGTTAGCCCTAAGCTCGGCCCAAAGAATGAGTGTTGCTGATTTGATGCGATTAGATTAGATGAGATTTGTGTTTTTTGGCTGCGGGCAGGCGCCAAAAATGTGCCCGCTCTACCAAAAGGACGAAAGCTTAAAGCTTTTGACTAAACAAAAGCTTGTGGTGAGTAAATTCAAGTGAGAGAGAGAGAGAGCGAGCGCGCGAAAGCTTTAAAAAGGGTGCGCTTAAGCTTGGGCTTGGGTTGGGTGTTGGGGATTGGGGGTTGGGGTTGGTAACGCTCGTAATGTCAATTGCTTGCGCTCTAAGTCCTGTGCAGTATTTTTAATCCTGTGCCTTTTCTTAGTGTTCGCATCCTAGACAATAGAACGCACACACCAAATTTACACCACACACACACACACACGCACACACATATACACCCCTGTTCGTGCACATCTTAATATGATAATATTACGCATACGACGCGTAGTCTCCATCCTTTGGGTCAGGTGGAGCAGCTGAATTAATAAAAATGATAAATGAAAATGAGAAATTGCATTGCATAATTAAGCAGCGTTACGAGTATACGGCTGACGAGGGTGGGGCGCACCAATTTGATATAACTCTTAATTAAATGCATTGAAATAAATGACTGACAGTTGAAGCACCGCCAAGGGCTGACAGTGACAGGACAGCACAGGACAGGACAAGACGCCAACGGAATGGACCCTCGAGTGCTGGCCAAAATCAGCGCCGAGCAGCTTTCATTTATTTCATTTAACATTTACAGTTGCACATGTTCACATTTTCAGTGGTTGCAGCCGCAGCAAGCGGCCAAAAAAATAAATATGGTTTTGGCCAAACCACTTGCTTGGTTTAAAGCAGCTCACGGTCAGGGCCTTAAGCCCCTTGTAGCTGGTCAAGTGTGGTCGCAATTCGGCTGCATTCAAGGCAATTGGCCCCTAAGCTCGGTTACCATTTCAAGAGAGCCTCCAATTCTGTTGTTCAGCCTGATGGCACTACATTTTATTTATTAGAATTTATTCTCCCAAGGTTCGACTACAGCCTTGGGCAAACGAAATTGCTTTGTTGTGTGCTAAAACCGACTAACTTTGCTTTCCATAAATGTATGCAAAACAACACTATTTTGTCATACTATTAAGTAAAAACATAACATTTAACTGCCTTCTTGTTGGTATAAAATATGGCTTACGAGCTTTGTATGTATTAAGTTTGCTTTTCATTTCAAATTATATAATTAAGCTTTCCTTCTGGTCATTGTTACTATAACTGTTTTATGGGAAATCATTTGACAAAATGTATTATGGAATTATAAAGGGGAAAGAATAGAATTTGTTTCAAATATGATAGGAAATAAATATATATATATATATATATTATATAAATATAAATATATATATATATATATATATTTTTTTAAAGTTGATTTAATATTCAATTCATTTTATACTCTGTTCCCGAAGGGAAAAGAGTATAGTGGGTTTGCGAAATGTCTGTCTGTCCGTCTGTTCGTATGAACGTCATTTTTTTTCCACCCTCGAAGCTTGGTACACATGTTGGTGTATATCGTCAATTTATGAAGTGTCGAGATCGACCAACACCTCTCCCACACCTTTACAGGTAGACTCATCAAATTTGGCATACAGACTAATATTGACCTTCTGAACAAATCTGCATCACACAATTTTAGACCCCCCCACCCACTGCCCCGCAAATGAGCAAAATCTATATCTTCCAAATTTGACACACAGACTACTGCTTTCTTCGCGTCTCTTTTCGAACCCACTAATTATACCGGACTGGGAACAGAGTATTCCGCTGTCGGATACATCCACTCTCTACAAGCTGCCCAACAAACCAAAAATTAAGCGAATATGTTGAAGTGCTTTGCCCACGCTTATTGAAATAGTACAGATCTATATATATTAACCATTAACTGAAATTTGTTGATATTCCGATAGTTTGTCAAGGTCAGGATAAATTTTATAGATATGTGTGGCTTCGATTTGAATACATATTGTAGTTAGATTAAAAGATATTTATAAGCGACTATATGTTCGACTAGACTACTGCATTTGATGCAGTTAAGTGTGATGTTTATTCCATAAAAAATGAATTAAATAATAGAGGTTTCCTAAAGAAATCAAGTCCAAAAACTTAATTGCAGAATATCTAAGATCAAACTAAATTTTCATATTTATTTAAGCCTTTTCCTAATAAATTAATAATTGAAGTTATCTCGGAACGGAACCGTGAACTGACTCACATATCTGTTTGAGTCCTTCACTACGTTCCAGTTATCGATATCAGTTACAAGAAAAGTTGAAAACATTACAAGAATAGAGAAAACAAGTAAGAACGTTGCAGTCGGACGCATCCGGACAGACGGACATTTCGCAAACCCAATATACTATTTTCCCTTCGGGAACATAGTATAAATAGAGTGAAGAGATATAGTGAACTAATTAAGGATGTTTTTCAAGCATTTCTTGAGATGGTAAGAAATATCTTAATGTAAGATATGGCAATATATCATTTACTCTTATAAGTGGTTCAAGGAACCGGGTTTTTGAATTCGTCCTTGAATTGTGACGTCGAGCATGCTAAATATCTCATTTACAAACTATACATCGCTAAAACACACATTCTATTATTTATTTATAAAGATTAAGTTTTGAAAAGAATATTTTAAAAAGTCATGGTATACGGAGATTTATGGCATATAAACAAATCATATAAAGAAGAAGGAAATCTTGGAATTTGATATTAATACCTATAATAATATAAATATAAGCATTTATTATCAAACAATAAATATGTGCTGATATTCTGAAAGAATTCATCCGATTTAGGATAAAAATGTTCTGCTTTGGGCACATTTAAGCGCAGTGTGACCAAGCGCACGCTTGAAATTCCCTAGCAACGCTTTTCGGCTGGGCTGGGCTCAGTGTTGAATTAAATACGGGCTTTTATTTATTTATTTAAATCATTCAACCGATATCGGTGTTGGTTTAGCTAACACATCGAGTGTGACTGTGACGGTGACAGCGACAGCGACAGCGACGTCGACTGCGACTGCGGCTGCGGCTGCTGTGCCCCGAGCATGGTTAGGCATTTTCGGCTATCGGGCGAAAGCTCGCTCCAGGAGCAAGTCCGCTCGTCCTGCCAACTTCAGTGTGTGTGGGCTTGTGTGTGTGTGTGCGTCTGTGTGTGTGCTGTGTGCATGCGAGTGTTGAGCTTCCTCAGTGGTATCAACAAGGACATTCGACCTACTGTTGATTGCGCACCGAAGCTTTTCAGTTGAATTTCAGACCGTGCCACGTACGGAACACAAGTCCTGCGATTGCCGGAGTCATAAGCGAGCGCCCAAAAGCATGCAGCGTGTTTCTTAAGCCAATAACATTTTTTGGCCGTATTTAACAGTTACTTTGTGTGTGTGTGGGTGTTTTTGTGTGCGGCTCGAAGCTAAGATTTAAGGTATTTCAACCGATTGCTATTTGTTATTGTTGTTGCATACTGTTTTTGTTGCTGTTTTTTTGCATTTTTGTCATGTTGTTCATACAATATTTGTGCTGTTGTTGTTGTTTGTTGTTTTGTGGTGGTGACATGTGCTAAAGTTGGTCAGTCAAGTGTGTAAGCAAAAATACAGACGTCAGGCGATGTCAGTCAAAGGACGCAGCTGCTTTATTGATAAAGCTACACACACAAACACACACAGACACACACGTAGACAGACGGGCAGACAGACGGACGGACGGACGGACGGAGGGACGGACGAAGGGAGGGAGTACCGCTGGGAGACCGCAGTGAAAAACGAGTCTGACAACTTAACGACTTACTTAGTCAAATAGAGAGGTACGACGACACAAAATAACATTGCCCAAATATAACGACGAGTGGGTGACAGTAGCGAGTGTAAGAGCGAGAACGGGAGCGGGAGCGGGAGCGGGAGCGGGATAAGCAGGATAAGTCGAGTAAAAAGGCAGCCTAATAGACTGTCCGACCAGGCCATAAAGGGTAACAGTCTCTACCACACACATACAGACACAGACGCACGCACACTCCGACAAGATTGTGTGATAAAATATTCAATTTTTTTTCCTTTTTTGTTTTCATACCAAAGGTGTCCGAAAAATTCGCTGCTGCGGCGGCGCTCGCCCGCTCGCCCGCCCCCCCGCTGCGACGCTGCGACGCTTTCACTTCTGTTGCGCTACGTCGACGTCAGCGTGTTGTTGCTGTAGCTATTGTTGTTGTTGTAGCTGTTGCTGTTGCTGTTGTTGTTGTTGGTCGCTGAGTTCTCCGCGTGGCTTACGAAATTGAATGAATATAATCAAATCAGAATGAAAGAGGTTATGTAAATTTTCTCTTCTCACGTGTGTGTTTTTCGGCTTGCAAGCTTTGCTCTCATTTGCACTGGCTATGCGAACAACCCACCTCACCCCACACCACCACGACCCCCTCCCGTTCCAACGCTGGCAGACTCCGTTCTTCTGGCCAACAAGAAAGTTACGGCCATAACGGTAACTTGTATCTAGCCTTTATTGTTGTTCTTGTTGTCAGCAAGTTGTTGTTGCTGGAATTTGCATAATTTAGAGCGCAAGTTAATAACCAAACACATGTGCTGAAACATTTTGGGCTCGTCTTTTCGGCTGCGGGGGGATGGGAAGGAAGGGAAGGCCATGGTCATATTATAAAGGGTTTGGGGCTTATCTACGGCTTGTATAGCTACTACAAATACATCTATATATGTGTGTGTGTGTGTGTACGTGTGCACGTGTGTGTGTGCTTGGGCATTCACTTGGAATGTTTGAACTTTGCCCGCAGAGTGAAGTTGAAACTGCAGCGGTCTAAATACTGTTAGCCAGGCTTATTAGACTATTGCACGGGGTGTATTCCCGAACCCATAAACTATGCTACGATTATGCATATATTCTAGATCAGTCTACAGGACTTTCAGTTTGATTAAACTTCTTCTTGGCTGTAGGTAGTGTAATATATGCAGCACATACAAGTAAAGTTTTAATATATTACTTTTTGCAATTCTTTTTCAAAAATATAATAAAAACTAAAATATGTATTATTAAATTACTAAGTTTATTTTTACTCCCTGTACCCATAAAATGGGTAAAAAGGGGGTACTAAATCTGTGCAAATGTATGTAACAGGCAGAAGCAGACATCCGGACCCTATAAAGTATATATATTCTTGATCAGTATCAAAAGAGATTTCGATTTGGCCATGTCCGTCTGTCTGTCCGTCTGTTCGTATGAACGCGTCGATCTTAGCAACTACACCAGCAAATTTGGAATGTAGGTTCCTGTATACCATACGCAGATCAAGTTTCATGTTTCAGATATCTCCCCCGTCCCCCGCAATTCGATAAAAACCGTTTTACAGTAGCAATTTTCAAGATATAGCTTTGGGATTTGGCATGTACAATACTTTAGTCACTCTTAATCTACTGTCTAAATTTCAAGTTGATCGAATAATAAGCACGGAAGTTATTCAACAGCGCGGGGAAGGGAAGAAGAAGCACAGCCACCACTTAAAATGCCTCGCTGGCGCTGTTGCTTGTGCTTGTGTCGCTTGAAGTATGTGTGCGTCTTTGTGTATGTGTGTGTGTATGTGTAAGTGTACGAAGACGCGATCGGAAATATTTGAACTTGGTACAGGGAGACTTGTAGTCGGGTATACTTGACTATAACATTCTTAGTTGTTATTAATTTTATTTGTTTTATTTATTTTATTAACTATTATTATTTTTTTGCATTTCACTTTATTTATTTGTTAATAACCTAAAGGAAATGAAGTCGATAAGAAATCCACTTTAAAGTAGGTTCTGTTTTCACTTGGTAATATAGGAAACTTTAAACTGGCAACTTTATATTGCATCTTTAACAAGAATCCTAATCAAAATAAGAAACAAACTCAGAAAATGTTTTAAAATAGCGCTAAGCAACAAGTTTAGTGTTGTTGAATAGTATAATCTTTAATTTCTGCGTGTAAAGTGCATAAGCACATCTTTGATATACCCTATTTACGCACTTTTAAAGGCTACAGGGTATCAGCACAGCAGACATACAAAGCGGTACAATCAGCAAATGCTGCAAGTCTTGCCAAAAAAAATGCCAGAAGCAGTCAAAGATTGCAATTTAAATTTCAGGCAAATCTCCAAAACGCCGAGACCGAAAGAGAGAAACTTAATAAAGAGCTGAAAAGTGCAATCACGACGAAAAATTGCTTGAAGGCGGCGCAATCAGAGACGAGGGCGAGGGCGAGGGCGAGGGCGAGGGCGAGGGCGAGGGCGAGGGCGAGGGCGAGGGCGAGGGCGGACACGGATACGGACTGCTCCGGCATTTGGTTATTGCATACCCGTTGGTCAAGCCGTCATAAACCATTTACCCAAGACCTTTACGGGACCCCCAAAAATGCAGCTAAGTCTGGGAGAATGCAATGGCAAAAGGATGCCACGGGTGGCAGGACTGCTCGTCCTGTGGGTTGTGAAATTTGATACCTGCTGAGGCAAATAGAGTCCTATTTAGGCCATCAATTGCAGCGTTTCGGGGATATTTCTGAGGCTACACTTGGGTATTGATAGTTGGCAAAGATAGTCTGTTAAAGGTGGCTCGGCAATTGCAGTTAGCCTAAAGTTGGTTTGAATTCGATTTTCTTCAAATACTGTAAGAGATTTTCACAATTAGAAAACGTATAGAAAGTTTTCGGGCAAAGTCAAGAGAATAACGGTGGAAAAGTTAAGATTATTTCCTAAGGATATTAATATTTATGTTGCAATTTCTATGTTACTCATAAGGTGTATGCCTCTATGACCTTAGAAGCCACCTTAAGTCACATATAGCTCATAAATTACGATATATACAGTTGAAGTTCATTAGTAGACGAGTTGACACTTCCATAGTCTATAAATGTAATTTCTTATAAGTAAAGGACAGTTTGTACTAAAGCATAATTCTTTTTATTTATTTGCGGCAGTCTTCCTTTTGAATATGAAAGAATCTCTTGGATATTTCGTTAATTATCACTATTTTTCTCGTTGCTTGGCTACTTTTGTTATATCTATTTGCTTTGGTCGTTGCCATTGGCATTTTCATATTTATACTATGTTCCCGAAGGGAAAATAGTATATTGGGTTTGCGAAATGTCCGTCTGTCCGTCTGTCCGTATGAACGCAATTTTTTTGCCTTTATCTTTGAGCTAGAGCAACCAAACTTGGTACACATGTTGGTATATATCGTCAATTTATGAAGTGTCGAGATCGACCAACCACCCCCACCCCCTCCCCCGCAATTTGGGGAAAACCTGTATCTTCCCCATTTTCAAAGCTATAGTCACCAAATTTGGCATACAGACTAATGTTGAGATTCCCGACAGATCTGCATCAAAAAAATTTTGACCCCACCACTCCCACCCCCACAAATCGGCATATGATATCCGCAAAACACGTTTTTCAAGGGGCATATCTCCTACAGTTTCAAAGTTAGAGTTACCTAATTTGGCATACAGGCTAATGTTAGCCACTTGGAAAAATCTGCATCAAAAATGTTTGACCCCCCCACCCCCTCCCCAGCAAAGGAGAAAAATCTATATCTCTCACACCTGTGCAGTTTTTTTCGCGTCTCTTTCTGAACACACAAATAACCAAATTATATAGGACTGGGAACATAGTATTCTGCAGTCGGGTGCGTCCAACTGCAACGTTCTTACTTGTTTTTATTGCCACTTTCTGCTACTTTTTGATAAGTGGTTATCTAATTGCCTTAAAGGCTGTTTACCTTTCCAGCTGCCAATTATCCTTGCATTCAAAGAACTATTTTATTTCCCTTCTGCTCTTTATCCTCCACAATTGTGGCACTAATTACGCGAGCTGTGACAGCTGCTGGATTTTACAGTGAGCTTCATAATTAATTGCTTACAATTACTATGTATAAAATGTGATATGAAAAGCCTTTCAATTAAAACGTTCATTAGCTCATTTGAATACGTTGTCCATTTCGTGGACAGTCGTCCCTGCGAATGCAGCACTCAATGGCGAGGACTTTGAATGAAAGGACAACATTTGATGAGGCTCTCTAGCAAAGGCCAGGTGTCGGTGTATTTGTAGCATGTGTATGTGAATATATCGTAAGGCAATTAGTTGGGCAGCCACGTCAAACGTTACTTGGGCCAGTCAGTCGCTTGTACTCTGGCCAAAACAAATTGGCTTTAGAACTCGTTGGGTGAGGAAAGTTTGGAGCCTGTCTACCCAACTTGTTTACAAGTCGTTTGGCAATTATACAATTAAATGGCAACGCCAGCGGCCATTTTGTATAATTTTGACGCACGAAGCAGCAAAAACTTGGAAATGCAATTAGAGCTAGCCGGAAATCGCGTAATAGCCGCCGCCCATCCTTACGTCACTACGGAATGCGACTCTCTGGAGGCGTTATCCTGTGTAGAGTTTACCTGCAATGTGCAATCGCTGTGCCGGCTGCCTTAAAGTATACTCAAATTTCATTCCTTTCAATTTCCTACACTGCCAGACACAGACGCCGGGAGCCTTTGGCACAAACAACATCCGTCGGCAATGTTTACCAGATGAGGGCGATCCTTGGCCAGCTCGTTAGCAATTGCATCACAGACAGCCAACTAGGATGTCTGTCGAATTCCGTCTTCGTCTTCGTCTTCGTCTCCGTCTACGTCTCTGTTTGTCTCTATCTATCTGTCTCCGCCATGTCGTTACGGTCCAGCTTGTCTATGCGTCCTGACCGTCTCAGTTCCGCATCATTTGTCCTTTTTGTTTGCCTACCCACCAAGGGGACTTATCTGCGCTGACTAGCATCAAAATACTTACTTATGGCAGCACATAACGCACAGGACATTTTTAATGATCCTTGTAAGTTCCCTGATTAAATGCAATTGCACTTATATTATTTTGTATTTTTCATGGTATCATCAGCTTTGATTTATGCATTGAATCCATGCATTCAATTTATGAATCCTTTCCAAAACTATGCAAATTTAGGTACAATTTCTAAAAAATATAAAAACTAGAAATGAATTTTGGTAAAAATTACATTTGAGCTGCAGATGAAATCTATCAAATAAAATACCCCCATCGGATCGGTGTCGTTTTTTAGTATTTTATGTAATTTCTATTAGGTTGTTCTATTCTTTAAAAATTAATTATCTTAATAAGTTTCATATTTTAGACGACAGCATTGTCTGTCAGCCAAATAAATAATTTGTAAATTTGTAAGTGTAAATATTAGTATTGTAGAAATTACGGTGAAAATTGCAAGATATAAGACGTTCGGTCCTTGACGCATAAGTTGCGAGGTTCGAAACTCAGACAAAAATTAGTTAGTCAAAGTTTTCAGCAAAAATTGCAGGAAAAAACAAAAGAAAAACACAAGGTCTTAAAAGTTTTTGAAAGTATATTTTTTCAATACAATAACAGCTTAGAATTGGATAAGTTTAATATAAATATGATAAGGTGTTTATTAAAATATAATTTTTGGTTTTTTTGGTTTTCAATTGAAGGGAGTCAAAAACAAACTAAAATCATAAATAATCTAAGGAAATATTATTCTTTCCATAGAAATTTTAGGAGTAGGTGGCCACTTCTCAATCAGCATAATTATTGTATTTTGTTTTTAATTGATTTTAGAAGTAATCTTAGGAGTAATTCCAGTATACGAACAGGCAACGCCCCAGGCGACTGTTAACTTTGGGCCACATCCGCCTGGGATGGCCGTTGTCCTTGTTGCTGTCGTTGTTCGCGGTGTTCGTGTTATGTCCACACGTTGACAGTGAACGCCTGGAAATTTCATCAAAAGTTGTCGCCTGCGCCATTTCTTTCTGTTGTTCATATTCCTCCGACATCCGACATCCGGCATCCGACATCCGACATGGCCATCAAATTTGTCCGCAACTCGTAAAATGGCGGGGGCGTCCAATGCGAAATGAGATATGAAAGTGCAGAGACAGTGAAAGAGACAGGTAGTGCTGTATAAAAAGAGAGAGAGAGAGAGATAGAGGGAACTGCCTTAAGAGAGAGGGAGAGGCGACAGTTTTATGATTGCGTTATGCAAGTCCTCTCTAATTTGTCATTCGCTTAAATATTGTTTATGATTTTTGCTGCAGGCAGCAGCTCCTC
This sequence comes from Hirtodrosophila confusa, assembly GCA_035043065.1. NCBI lineage: Eukaryota > Metazoa > Arthropoda > Insecta > Diptera > Drosophilidae > Hirtodrosophila > Hirtodrosophila confusa. The sequence continues at coordinate 6,940,856 of JAWNNI010000033.1, read as the reverse complement.
AATAAAACTGGCTTTCCAACCAAATGGCAGTTGCGTATGTATAAATCATGATTATTGCATTTTAATGCCACACATGTACATCAGAGAGAGAGAGAGAGAGAGAGGGAGAGAGGGAGAGTGAGAGGTAGCACATAATGTTGTATATAGGCAGGCACGGGCAGGTCCTTCTAGTTCCTAGTTTCAATTGCCAATTGAAAGTCAATTAAAGCCTCACACAATTTCGCAACAAGGAATTAAAAAGTTTTTGGCTAGCAAAACTTGTTTGGCAAATTATTAAAATTTTAATTACACAACTCGATGGAAAACTTGTCGGCATACCCATCAGCATCCTTAGCCCACGTTGCTAGAGAAACCGCAAAGGTAAAGAACACAAATAAGAAACAAGCAATGCCAGTTGTTTTCGAGCCCGTCCCAAACATACCCTTTAATATTTCATATTTATAATAGTTTCATTGAAATATTAGCAAGCTGATTTCAACTTATTCACATAGTATAATAGCCATTATAGATGATAATGGATATCTTAATGCTTCCTTCTTAAATACGAAATTTAAAGAAACTAATCCTTATTCTTGTCAAAAGCAAAAGATCCTTAAGCTTTTTTTGTAAATTTAAACAATTAAAGAAATAAACTATCTTAAAAATTTTGTTTTTTCTTGGATAAATCAACTGTAGGATGGCTGAAAGTTTCCTGATACGCCAAGAATCAAGAATCCATTTTAAACACATTTCAACTCGTTTTGAATCTGAACCAAACATTGAACCAGTTAAGCCTGAACCAAACCATTTGGCTGTCCAAAAAGACTTCTGGATTTATAAAACAAGCCTTATGAAACTCAAAGTTCAGTTATCCTTTCAGCCAAGATGCAGAATAGGCAGTAGCTCAATTAAAAACTAAATGAAAATTGAAGCAGAGTTTTAAGAAAACATAAATACGAGTATATTCAAAGTTAGTTAGCTTAGTTATCCTTTCAGCGAAGCTGCAGAATAAGTAGTAGCTCAAGTAAAAATTAAATCAAAACTTAAGTAGAGATTAAAGAAAAAATAAATACAATTATAATCAATAGTGTTCTACTTTTGGAAGACGATTTCAAGCTCAGCTATTTTGAGTTTACTTCAAAATATCCGTAGATGCTCTAGAGACTTGGGTGATTTTCCTTCCTTGCGGTAGACTTCGCAGTCAAGCAAGACATCCTTGATAGACGAGTATCCTTAACAGCCAATAATTTTTTTTTTTTTGTATGCTAAAACCAAAGCCAAACACATTTTTTAAATGCATTTGTCACAGTTAAATAAAATCAAGCAATTATTATTTGAAATGCACTTTGATCGAACAAATATTGTATTTTTTTCAATGGAAAAATATAGATTTAGTTTAGTTTTATAATTGGGTTAAACATGTCTATTAAAAATACACATATTTATTTAATGTTAGTACTTTTTCTTAGCTCTTTAAAAGCGCAATTTCTGGTTTAGTTTTGTTTGTCTGTTACAAATTTAAAGAGATTGCCATGGTGGTCATGGAAAGTTTTGTAAAACCACAAAAACCTGACAGAATAGCGCACTGACTAACTGACTGTATAACTGACTGGCTGGCTGACTGACTGACTGACTGACTGTTTGGCTAAATGAGTGACTGACGGCAGCTCCTTTCGGCGGCGCCTCGGCATTGTGTGGATGTCCCTGGATGTTGTCGCCGCCGTCGTCTTCGTTCACATTGCTTTTGCTGTGTTTTTTTAGTTGGGGCGGCACACACAAAAACTGGCGCTGACATGCTTAAATATCAAAGTACCTTTTGCTATTCATCAGCGTGGCTGTGGACCGCAGCATGAGGTGGGAAGTGGGGAGGTGGGGAGGTAGGGAGGTTGGGGATGTTATGCGAGGGGGCTTCTGTTGTGTTCTGACCATGGCAGGTGCATGGGCTATGCGGCTCTGCTGCATGATGGATGACATTTTGCCTTGACAATGTGCCTGGCTGGATGCTAGCTGATATGCACATATCTTTAATCTCTTGTCATTTGTTCTTTCAGATCGAACTTGAGGCACATTTGGATAAGACACGCGCCTCCAATTACCTGTTAACGTTGCTGCTCGTTGCTGACCCCACAGGCGCAGGCACAGGCACAGGCACAGGCGGATATTCAGAGCAAATTGCCACGCATACACACAGACACACCCATACCGGATCCTTGTCGGCCACACAATGGGCAAGAAGAACTCCAAATTGAAGCAGGACACCATTGATCGTCTGACAACGGATACTTACTGTAAGTATAGTGAGGCAACTCCCAGTGCCATTGGCCACAAATCATGTTGAATACGTTCCAGCCTTGAACTCCATATGAATTATTGTGCCGAGCATTAAAAGCCACTTGAAAGCCATTTTGGCAGCACAAACGTGCGCAAGTTTTCGCAAATAAATACAATAAAATATAACTATGTTTTCTGCCATCTATATAAGTGCCGTTTGCCCCTAAAGAAGGCTGACACAGACTGGGTTTGACTGTGAAACTAACCCCAGTTGGAGGTTGGATAGCGGGAAGTATTGTATAACTCTTCCTAAGGTAAGAAGAAGTCACCTAATTGTTTATCTGCCAGGTTAAAAAATGTGAGAAGTGTTGGAGCTAACAAGAAATGGTTATGTTTTCAAGAATTTGTGGATCTTTTAGGCACTGACTTATCAAATATAGAGGTTATATTGAAGCTTAAATAAATTTAGCCAAAAAGTGGTATTGAACTAAAATTTAAATTAGAATTAAATTTGATTTGGATTTTGTTTTAATTCTAAAATTGATATCAAAAGTGCTAGAAAATAATATAGAGTAATGATATGAATATTACGATACATATCAAGTTGGAGGCACTGCAGTTTTAATCTTATTACAAATACTTTAAGTGTCGGAATAAAAATGTCGAAAGCCAAAGTTTTCCACCAATTTTCCAACAGTGCGGATGAATTCTCCAAAATCGGTGAGACACGTGTCGAATTATTTAATGAGTAGAGCCTTGAAGATAAGTTTGAAGAAAGTCGGACGAATATCAAAACAGTTTCATACCGTGGAGGTAGATTTTCTACAATCTTTGAGCACTGCGCGTATCAAGTCTTTGTGTAGAGCCTTGAAAGTGAGTTTGAACCCAATGGCATGAAAATTAAAAATGTCGAATTATAGAGAGTTTCAGCAATTTTCCGACAATGCGGATGAATTTTCCAAAATAGGTGAGACACGTATCAAATTATTTTACGTGAAGAGCTTTGAAAATGAATTTGAAGTTGATCGGACTAAAACTGGACTTTCGCTCATATAACTTGCATACCCCAATTTTCTGCCCATAGGGGTGAATTTTCCAAAATCGGTGAAATATGTGTCAAATGAATTTTTGTATAAATCTTTGAAAATGAGTGTGAAGGAAGGATGGCAATAAAAATGTTTCATACAACAGTTATCCGCTATTTTCCACGCTCAAGGGTGGAATTTTCCAAAATCCCGTCCCAGTGTGCATTGTCATCATAGATGGAAACTACTGTGAACATTTCAGCATCCCAGCTCTCACGGATTGGGCTGTGCGATGATGCCAATTAGTCCCTTAGTCACCAATCAGCCAGGACAAACTGCTTTATATATATACGAGATTAGCCGTAATGAATATTTTATATTTTTACAAATTCTGCCAGTTCTTTGTGTTTTTTTCTATTTTTTTTGGCAGATGGATGCTTTGTGCTGATTGTTATTATGTGCATATAACCACATGCCAGCAATAAGGTCATCATTTTTTTTGTTTATTTGGTTTTCTGTGTGTTGTTTTTTTTGGTTTTGTTAAACGCTTTGGGGCATCGCGCTTTGTGGCACAAATAAGTTTATACGAGTATATGTTGCAGAGGGCTTGTACTCGTGCAAGACAAAAGTTGCTGAGTGCACTTCCCCACCCCAACTCAACCCCTCCCCCACCACCACCACCACCACCCAACTAAAGTGGCATTGCCTTTCGATTGCAGCCTAAGACTGGCAGTGTGCTCATGAGCTTTAAAAGCTTTAGTAGTTCTTATTGGCCATTTCCCGGAGTGGATATATTATTGGCAATTCTCATTGATTGTATCCTTAGGTGCTTGATATACTCAACTTTATTTCTATGAGGCAGCTCAAATGGCTAGTGGGCTTCTTGTTAACCAACATCAGCTTTGAATAGAGTTTGAGCCAACTTCTTCCAATGTGAATTTCATATATCTAGCTGAGAATAATTTTACTGTACCAAAATTTTAAATTTTCCAATAAAAGAGCATTTCATTATAATATAAATAAACAAGTAAGAATCGCAACTTCGTAAACTTACAAATTACAAACTTACACACACACATACACAAAGACGAACACATACAAGCGATAGCGCAAGCGAGTCATTTTAAGTGGCTGTGCTGCTTTTTCCCCCGTGCTGTAGTTCGGAATCTTGTTTGTTGAATAACTTACGTGTTTAATATCCGATCGACTTGAAATTTAGACAGTAGATTAAGAGTGAATAAAGTATTGTACGTCTTTATCTTGAAAATTGTTACTGTAAAACAGTGTTTATCGAATAGCGGGGGGGGGGGGGGGGGGGGAAGGGATTTCTCGGATCCAAAACAAGTTTGACCTGCGCCCGCTATACACGAACCAACATTCCAAATTTGGTGTCTCTAGCTACGGAAAGACGGACAGACAGACGGGCATGGCCAAATCGAAATCTTTTTTGACACTGATCAAGAATATATATACTTTATAGGGTCGGAGATGTCTCCTTCTGCCTGTTACATACATTTGCAGGATTAGTACCTCCTTTTTACCCATGGGGTACAGGGAGTAAAACCACAAAATGGACTGTTTTTAATGCTGTAAATGTAACACAAAGTAAAATAGTTTGTTTTTCATAAATTATAAATTTAAAAAGTAACCCAACGGGCGGAAAATGGCGGTCATGGTCAAATATGTAAAATATTGTTTTTTTTTATCAGGTTGGTTTCAATTTCCACACAAAAATAGAAAACTAATTAAGCTTGGTGCTCACCGATATGTGGAAAATCCTGTGGTCAAGGCCAACGGAGCTAACTTATTTGTTCCAAACTTACTTTCAAGGCTCTACATAATAAATGCATCGACAAGTAGTACACCTATTTTAGGAAATTTGACGTCATTGCCGGGCAAATTGATTGAATAACTGGCAGGTCCTGCACAAATGTGCTGAGAGTGAGCTAAATTTGACTAGAATGTGACTAGGACTGTTAGTTTTGCATTATTCAAGTACTACGCTTTGCTACCAAGTTTATCCATTAATCAATCGGATGTCATCGTGATGGAAATGTGCAAAAGTGTGGCTGCCATTGTCCAGCTGAAAATGGCAGCTAACTAGAAAACGAAAAGGTTATATTTAGACACAAACTCATAGCATGAGTGCAAGAGGTTGCAACAGAAGCGGCAAACTTGGTGGACAGGTTCTCGCATGAGTTATCTGAGTATGTCATATGAGAGGAGTTAGTTGATTGTTTTAGCCAGTTATTTTCGCAGTCAATAAGGGTGCATTAGAGTGCACCACAGGATAAGGACGTGGAAATGTGGCCAACATTTGATTACATTTTGCCGCTGTGGCGTCCCTTGTGCTACTTACTTAGTTGTGTGTGTAAGTGTGTGTAAGCATGAGTGTGTGTGTGTGTGAGTGTGTGGCTTTCATGTCAATTTCTGTTTGTGTTACGCTTCGCCGAGCAGTCTCAGCAAGGCGGCAGCAAATCGCTTATAAAACTAAAATGCAGACAGCAACGTGCCCAGGTCCTAAGCCCAGCATACAGTTCCAGGACACAGAACGGGGACCCAGGACCCAGACTCTGATTCAGATTCAGAGCCAGACAAGCTGCATGCCTCGTTGCAATGTCATATTGCAATGCCATTTGAACTGCATTCATTTGGCACATGCTTTGTGCTATGTAAACACACACACACACTCACACCGTACACCACAGAATATGGAAAATAGTGATGGTCCTCTTGGGTGTCCTGTGTCCTTTCTCGTGTGCCCTTTGCCCTAAGCCGTGTGTCAGTTCATTTTGCACGCATTGGCATCCAGTCAGTTCTGGCACTCAAAATTCAATTCAATGTAGAAATTATTATTACACTTGTTGGGTTTGTGTTCAATGCTCAGTCGCATTGTCACGTGTGTGTGCCTGTGTGTGCATGTGTGCGAGGGTGCCAACAAATGGCCACCAATCTGTATGGCTGTGTGTGTGCCTGTGTGTGTGAGTGGGCACTCAGCTTGTCTCCTCATGACATTTTGTTTGGCATTTAGCAGTGGAAATCAAACGTGTAAAAGCAACAAGCAACCAGAGCAGTAAAAACATACACAAAACTGTCACCGCCCCCACCCATCCACCCCCCTACCCACTCCACCTACTGCCGCCCTTCAGCCAGGGCACAAAAACAGCTGCTGCCAATGATGTCTCAAGCGTTTTTATGTCACCGCTTCCACCCCAGTATCATTTTCATCTGCACACTGGGTCGGAAACTAGCAAACATGGAGCTTAAGCTGCCATCTGATAAAATATTAATACATTCATTATAAAATATAAAATGAAATGATTAGATAATGCATGCAAAGCATATGTATATTTAAGATTCTTTAACCTGACTGACTGATTGGTGACTCTGCCTCAGTCCAAACGGTAGAGGCTAGAAGTCTGAAATTTTTACAGTATCTTTCTATTTTAGCGTAAGTGGGAACTGTAAAAAGAATTGGTTGAATAAATATCCGGAAGTATGAGAAAATGGTAGCAACGTGAAAGTGCAAAAGAGATACAAATCTCTCTCTCTCTCTCTCTCTGTTGAATCACTCTCTCGGCCTCACAACTTATAAGTGCGACTGAAATCGCTATATTGCTTATGTCTCTCAGCCTCGTGCTTATGCTCTGCTCTAGATCTGCGCTTGAGAGCGCTGTTTCTTGATGCCATAGTTTTGTGGAAATCGTGGATTTTGTTATTAAACTTTATTAATTAATTATATTGCTTTTTAGTTAATAGAATGTGAATGCGGCTGGGTCGATTTACTGTAAATTAACATTATTATTCACATTAGATCGATATCATGATCGATAATCGATTAATGTGGTGGTTGGTTGATATTTGTTAGTACCAACATGCGATAACTTTGACGCCAAAGTTAAGTAATTGAGAATAACAACTTTCATTGCTTACCAGAATTATATTGATAAAATTTTGAGGTCTTACAACGCCTATTGAAATTTAGAATTGTTGAGATTTTTGAAGAACAAAATATATTTATTAGCAAGAACTCAAATTTTTTCGAGGGTTCCTTTTGAATTCATATGATATAGTGGCTTGATCAGGTCACTTCCGACCTGATCTCTTTAAGGTTGAAGATGTTGATCTTCATTTAATTATACATTTTTAAAAATTTATTTAACGAGTTATTAATCGCATTGTCCTAACGTTTATTCTATTTTTATCGTATTTGCAATCTATCAAGGATAATAAGCAAAGTTATACTTCAAGTATTGGAATTGTTTTTATTTTAAATTCAATTTGTGTTTAATTGGATGTTGAGAGTATTGATCTGCTTTTTCCCACGCTAGTTAATTAAGTTTTCCGCTTAGATTAGCTTCGCTCAGTTTTGCAGCTCATTTGTGACACTGTGAGGTACTCTTCTTGTCCGAGTACCAGCCTCAGTACGAGTCCCCATCACAAGTCCCATCCCGCCTGCGGTATACTCTGTTTACAGAGCATAAATAGCATAGTACCCTATCTTAAAACTTATTCTGAGATAGTTCATTTGTCGGTCAAATTTCATGCAAAAATATAAAATATTTATGAATTTAACTTATTAGTGAATGTTCTTTCTTTTCCACTTCCATAACTTTGTCAAAACCTAATCGATTTTCATGCGGAATATCTTTTTTTTTTGGTTTGTCGTTTAGATTTGTTTGGCATTTCAATTTAAGTAAAAACTTATTTTTAATTTTTTTTACGACTGTTTGAACTTACTTCACTTTCCGTTTACATTTGATTTTGTGCAAATATGTCAAGGAGGTCGACAGTTTTCTGTTTGCCAAATTTGTTGACTGTGTCTATAAAATTGTGGAAAACTGAGGTTTCTGCCATTTCGGGTGGTTGTGGGAGGAAGATTTTGACACTTAATACACTGTGGGTATATGTCAACATGGGATGGATAGTTAGACGGACATTACACAAGCCCAATATACTCGGTTTTCATAAAAATGTTTGTAAATAGAGTATGAACATGCTGCACATGTTGTAAATAATTTGCTAATGGCGCCAGTGCAGCTCCCACAGCACGGAACAGGAGTAGGAGCAGGAGCAGGAGCAGGAGCAGGAGCAGGAGCAGGAGCAGGAGCAGGAGCAGGAGCAGGAGCAGGAGCAGGAGCAGGAGCAGAAGCAGGAGCATTTACTGGGCACGCTCTCAAGTTCTCAAGCTCCCCAGCTCAACAATATTGAGAGCTGCATATTGTCAGTCCATTTGTACGTTTGTCATTCAGTCAATCATACAACTCCCTGGGCTGCCTCACAATGTATTGGCTTTCCATTAATGTTTATACAGGGAAATTGGTAACGCAACAACAACAAAAGCAAGAGCGTGACAGGGAGAAAAAGATAGAGATGGGGAAGGAGAGAGGATGCAGATTGGAGACGCTTGAGATGACGATGAAATTGACAATCAAAAGGGAACAACAAAATTAGAAAATTGCCAATTGACTTAAAATTATGATGTGCTTGAGTCAGCTTTAACTGCCAGCGATATTTTAGCATAATGGCAATCCCTGGAGCAATAACAGCAACAACACAACTACTTAAGCGCATTGTATTCGAAAGCTCCCGACTGCGGTGTACTCTGTTTCCAGTGATATTATCTTGCTTTCTGGTTATAGTTGCTTGAAAGGTGACTTATTTTGTCATTTTATGGCGTCAGGAGCGGGCAGGTTAAATAAATCTTAGCAGCAGTACTGACTAGAGTACTTACGAACATGCATACCAAATTTGCTTACGCTAGCTCTAATAATATGGAGAATATTTGGGTTTGTAAGAACTAATGGTATATGAGTGCAGCAAAACATCATCCCAATCCATTATTGATCATTTATTTATTTCCTGACACTAACACTAAAATAGTAGCGCTCCTAAGGGTAGTATGATATTGCTTGTAATATATCTCCGCTCAATCGCTGTTGTCTTTGATATATCGGACGTTATCCATTACTGTCTGTGGGGTCTTATCAGCTAGGCCCCTTTAGAACATGTCAAAACAAGTAACATCATTATTTTTGTAAGCCTTGCTAGTTCTATATATATTTTCATAATATTCTGGCCAATAGAAAACATTACTTGGGAATTTCTTCGGAATGTTAAAGAAAAATACTAATTTTGAATCTTAGGATTATCCTTACCACATTGTTCAACTTTATATCGTTGCCTATCGCAAAAGATTGATGTTGAAGTATATACATCCCCATAGGAGAATCCTTATGACAAAAACCCATATACTCCTAATACCATTAGAAACAGAGTATACGAACAGCATTCGCTGTCCCTGGGAGTAGCAACATGATGAACATAGACAGCAAAGTAGCAACATGCTGGCTTTGCTCTGCAACCCTCTACCTCTGCCCCACCCGCCCCACTTGGCCTATAAGTACTTATAAAAGATTTCCTCGCCCTTTGGGTTCGCCCAGCCGCTTAGAACTATGTAATTTCAGTAATTTCAGATACTGATCAGTTTCAGTGTTCTATAAATGCCATAAAATGGCTTCTAACTGCCTCCGCCACACTTGCCCTCTCTCACAACTGTCTTTCTGTCCGTCTTACTCAGTTTGTACTACTCACGTACCCTTGGCTTACTTGCCATTACGCCTTTTAACTGGTTTCTCGTTTCATGCTGCCGAACTGTGCCAAGGCAAATGAAGAATTTTGATAGCATTGCTCAAGGCTTAATTATAATTAATTGGTGCATTGTTAACTGTTTTCAAGGGCAACAAGAACATGCAACACATTGCAGCCCTTCCACCTGTAATCAGAGAAGTGCAAGGAATGCGGCTCTCGCCTCGTTAATTACAATATTATGAGTAATTATGTTTGTGCTTTGGCATATAGTTATCGCAACAAAAGTTTGCCTGTAAGGAGCAATTATTTACAAAGATTCTTTGAAAGGTCATACTAACTTGTCAAGGATTATGATTAGGTTGGGCAAAACTGGTTAACCATCGTCTGGTTGTGCGGATACTGAAGCTCGTTGGGAGATTTTTTAAAGATGTGCCGCAACTGCTGATTCCTTCCTCAGTTTATACAATCAGCTTGTTAGTCAGTTCTCCTACACTCCGAAAAATAAATGCCATTGAGGTCACCCTTAATTTCGGAAATATTTTCTATTTAGTACAAATAATTCCCTAATTTAAGAAAAATATATCTAAGTTCAGAACAATAGAAAGGCTAGCTGCCCTTTGACTACAAACGTATGGTGAATATCTGCATTTAGGGCATTTATTTTTGTGAGTGCACTCCCACTATTAGTCTGAATTCATTCATTTAAAGTTGCAGGAGACTTTTTTCCTAGGAAGGCAATTCAATCCAAAGGTTATCCCTGCCAGAACATTCTGGTAACTAATGGAAGACGCTAGCCTATCTGAGCTAAAGAAATATATATCTTAAATTACGAAAATATTTCCGCCTTTAAGGGTGGACATTTGTGATAGGGAGATTTTCTGAATTGCTTGGCTTTTTTTTCTGAGTATGTTCCCCAATATATCAATCCGTTCATGTGTAGTTTGGATTGACTGAGGAGCCACTGTTTATGATTATAGGCTCTAGTTATTATTGGACATTATGGGGACATTATCGATTGACTGATAGATTGAATTATCGCCTTGCGACTTCTTGTTAATGTCATATCTACTAAATTCAATTAGTAGGTGATAAATTAACTACGAGTTGGCGTGCTTGCTGCATATTTAATCTCAACTTGTTTACAGGGTATCCTTAATGTGCTTTAAAGCGCACACATATTCAAACTTATGGGGCCATGGCAAACTGCTACAAAAAAGTTTCCCGGCTCACGCAAACACACACACGCCCACACACGCACACGCACACGCACACACACACACGCACACACACACACAACACTAACCCGCATGCAAGTCGCAGTTGGTTTTTTTATACTCTTATCTTTATACTCTGTTCCCAGGGGAAATATTCGTAAGAGTATGCTGGGTTTGTTGCTGCTTATGCTCTCATTCTGGAAAATTGGTCACTTGTGCTCGTTTATTTCTCACATCCATCCTTCCTTCACTGCTAACTCTCTGAAATTTGATTATTTTGATACTTTTAAGGCTAGTTTAACCAAGTCCTTGAATCATTATATTCGACATAAGCTTGAACCATGTCTCAGCTCGTTTTTAAGATCCTTTGTGCTATGTTTTGGTTTGAGTCTTGCTTCATCATTTGCAGTAAGGTAAAAGCCTTACTATATATATTTTCCTGTCTTCCTCGATTTCCAAACTCAGCTACCATAACTTTGTCAAGACTGAACAGATTTCCAATGGAATTCTTAAGCGTCCTCTAATGTAACCTTGTAAAATTGTAGACTGCATAAAAAGTAATCAATCAGGATTTTCAGCTCATATCACTTAAATAGACAAGACGCTGGCAATAGAGTATATGGCAGTCGGGAGCTATGCACTGACTTCTTAATTCTTGGTTAAATGTGTGGATGATGGCAAAGCCTTTGGCAGCCATTCATTAATTAGCATGCGGCCACTCCCAGGCGCTGAGTCCTTGCAACTGGCTAGGTGTGTGCGTGTGTGCATGTAAAGGAAGTTAAATTAAATCAGTTTAAAATGAAATTAAAGAAGGCATATCCAAAATGATGGGACCCGTTGTCCTTTTTGTGCGTACTCCCAAAGGCGGGCAACATAAAACTGCCCGAAAAATTATTAAATAAACACTGCGGGCCACAAATAACTTTTGGCAGCAGGAAAAGAGTCCACAAAAAATGCCGCCTTGTGCAAATAAACATTTAAATCGAAATATTTGGTGGGTGTTTTTTTTGTCACTTTTTTGTTGGCTGCCTTAAGCGTTGAAGGGGCAGGTGGAGGGCAAGGTGGGCACCGGTAGGGGTTAGGGCGGTGGAAGGCAAGCAGCGCGCGGATCTTTGAGTAGCGCACTCAATGCGCCCGGCTATGAACTAATTTGCTTTACTGCTGCCGGCGTTGCAAACACAAACACACACACAGCAGCACACCAACACACACACACACACACACACACACACTGGGAGATACCTATACACATGCATTATTCATGTAGCCGCAGTAAAATTCCTCCGACGTCGTCATCAACGTGTCCTGGGGCTAACTTAGCCGGCGCGTTGGCGTGCGTAGACTTTTAAACGAGTGCCAGAGGAGGAGTATGGGGGGCTGGTGGGTTGGAATGGCGTCTAGGGGGGGCATGTGCTGGTGCGGCTCACTGTTTCTGCTTGTGAGGCTTATAATGAGTTATATTTTGATGCCAGGCAACTAGGGAGCTTTTCAATTTCAAACTCAATGGCTGCGGTTGACTTGCATTGCGTGCAAGGACTCTGACGACCCAAGTGCCTCCCCAGTTGTGGATTGCGACCAGCACACGCAAAGGATGTTGGCCGGGCTGGCCGTCAATGCCATTACGATAGTCTATGAATAAAATGTTCAAATTAATACTAACCATACTGCGTATCACATACGAGCACAACACAATTTCAAATCAAGGCGCTTTCTATTTGATTTCAATGCTAAAACAAGCTGAGCGGCAATATACTCTGTTTGCGAGACTCATTCCAGCCTTATACCCGCATTCCTTTTCAATATGTATTTATTTTGGGTCTTGTCGTTCGAGGACATCCTTAAAACAAACTTATAGAGGCTAGTTTTCAAATGAACACCTTATCTGTTGCCAAATGTAAGAGTGTTGAAGAAGGGAACCTTAAGAAAGCCTGATATGCCCCTTACCGCATTGAGAACAGAGCATAATTGGGCGTCAGTCTGGCGTGTAGCCGAGTTTCTTATACGTTTGTATGTTCATTCACTTTAAAACAATTAAGTGTACTCCAGTTGAGTGTGCTCCACTAGACGATATCATATATCAATCTCAAGAGTTACGTAAACAGAACCGATTGTTATTTTAAATTAATACTGCTAAGGAACTGACTACCAGCTGTGCTTATAATTGTTGAGGTCCGTTCACACCATCTCATATTTACGTGCAGTATTTCTGACTATCAAACTATGACATAAGTATTTGAGAAATTTAAGGAATTATTTTATTAGTCTTTGCTATTTAGTGTTAGCAGCCAAAAAATGGGCTTACAAACTGTGTAGACTAACTAGCTTCAGTTAGTAGTAAATATTTTTCCCCACGGGCGGAAAACTGTTGTATGAAACTTGAAAAATCTACTCCCACCCGTCAGCACGGACGGGAAATGAGCTTAGGGTCAAATGTGTGAGTGAAGGTTGTTGTTAGCTCGGTTTCTAAATTCTTCATACTCTATACAAAAAATCATAAGGCATGGGGGGAAAATAATGTCAAGTTATTTTTGGTAATTTATGTCATAATTTCTCATCCATGCACTTAATTCATGACACATAATTCATAAATAATGATTAAAAGCCCACATGAAATTACATTTGAATCTAATCCATATCGTTAATTTGGTAGGACTTATTCATAAATACTATATAATGTCACAAGTAAGAGACACGCAGTGACAGTTCTGTTACTAACAGCGCAGTATCGAAATTAACATTCACATTTTGAACTCTGGCAACTATCCAAATCATTAAAATATGCATGCAATAATGTTTCATAAGCTCTGTCATTTGCCTGGCACGTGTCAACTCTGCTTTAATATGATATAACAAAAACAATTTGTCTATATTAAAGTGACTGTGGAGCTCTTGCCGCCTACAACATGTTGTAGTTTCCATACACTTGCAAAGGGTATAACAATTCTGTTGGAAAGCATGCAACGCATGGCAAATGAACAATATAATCCCATCCATATGTCCATATGTCTGTTTGGGGGCTTGTAATACACCTTGTCAGCGAGCTTATTATTATTTGTAACATTAGCCCATTAGACGGCATTAGGCCCCATAATCCACCTGTCTGTCTGTTTATAATGTCACCAAGTTTGTTACATCATTTTAGAACTGGCTGAAAAGAGTATGCAACCTTCAATGTGACAAATGTAGCATGTTGGCGTGTTCTATAATGTTTTTCATTTGTAAAATGGCACACAGAAAACGCGTTGGCTTCGCCTTCTAAGTGCAGACGTGCATGCACCACACGCGCCTCAAAGTGTACTATATTACGTATACGTAATGTCAGTATTTATACGATGCATACATACAACACATATGTACATGTTACAAGCTGGCACATGTGTGTGTGGTTGGGTAAGTGTGTGTGCCTGGGTGCTGGATGTGTGTAACAGGCCCTGACTGTGCTCGACTGCTACCTGGTAATAAATTAAATGATTTATTAAATGATGTGCACTTTATGCAGCTCCACACACACACACACACACACACACACACACACACACACACACAATGAACAATATCCGTTAAATTGCCTGGTCTAGCTCGTCAATTTCAATTGCATTCAATATATACATATATATACTTACATATTTAACTATGTATACGCAGCTGTTCAGCGGGGTTAGTTGCCTAAGCCTGTCCATGGCACGTCATCAATTTCTGTGGCAAGTTGTGGGCCTAGCCCGGCCTGAACTTGAGCTAAGCCGCCATAACTCAGCGGCTGAGCCAAATTACTTGAAATGCCATTGCTCTGGCCACTGAGATGTATAATGTGGGCCATAAAGCAAGTCAATGGGATGAGAATAGGATCAATGAGTGCCTTGGATGTATCCCTAGACTCATATTGAGTTGAAAGTAGTTAGGACATCTTAAGCATAGATTCTTTTACCATATTTTGACTATCAAAATATTACATAAATATATATAATACTTTTGATAAATTTAACGAATAGTTTTACTAGTTTTTATTATTTAGTGTTAACCCAAGGGCGAAAAACTGTTGTATGAAACTTGAAAAATCTGCTCCCATCCACTGAGATGTATAATGTAGGCCATAAAGCAAGTGCTGGCTCCGTGGGATGAGAATAGGATCAATGAGTGCCTTGGATATATCCCTGTAAGCAGTTAGACTCATATTAAGTTAAAACTAGTTAGGAGATCTTAAACATAGTTTCTCTTAACATATTTTGACTATCAAAATATTACATAAATATATATAATACTTTTGATAAATATAACGAATAGTTTTATTAGTCTTTGCTATTTAGTGTTAGCACTA
Organism: Hirtodrosophila confusa; assembly: GCA_035043065.1. Taxonomy (NCBI): domain Eukaryota; kingdom Metazoa; phylum Arthropoda; class Insecta; order Diptera; family Drosophilidae; genus Hirtodrosophila; species Hirtodrosophila confusa. Next base: position 6,925,461 of record JAWNNI010000033.1, on the reverse strand, counting down.
GCTTCGTTCATTAGTAAACATTTTACCCCACGGGGTGAAAACTGTTGTATGAAACTTGAAAAATCTACTTCCATCCCATAATCTGGCCTCTGAGATGTATAATGTGGGCCATAAGGCAAGTGCTGGCTCCATGGGATGAGAATAGGATCAATAAGTGTCTTGTATATATCCCTGTAAGCAGTTAGACTCATATTAAGCTTAAAGTAGTTAGCCTTATGCATATTTGCCTATACTATAGATGTCGCTTACAAACATTTTATTACTATTCTGTTGCTTATCAATGAAATTGCAATAACCTTTTTGTTTTCTCTTGACTCTTTCAGTTACCGAAAAGGAAATTCGTCAATGGTAAGAACATTTTCATTACAGCTCAATCGGCAACTGTAATTTGACTAGCCAACAACTATTCTGTGTAAAATGGCCAAAGAGACTTCTTGAATGTACTAGTTCAAATATTTATTACATCAGAACTAATAAATTTATACAAAAATGTTTCAGGCACAAATATTAGCAAATTTATTCAGTCTATCTTCTGAACCTGATCGAAAATGATTATAATTAATTAATATTTGAAAAGCAAGTACTGTCAAAAAGTATGAGGCTTTTACTGGTTTGAAATCAATTTATTATTCTAGTCTTTTATATAAATATGCATTATACAATTAATTTGCTGTCATATTTTTAACTTTACTATTAGCTAGCTGTCTGTGCATTCAATTCCAAATTACTTTCAACTTTTATTCTGTCAACAAAAATAATTATGAATAATTCAATAAATGTGCTGCGAAGGTCTGCAAATTCGCCGCAATATGTAAATAAGTTGAAATCCTTTTCGATGCGAAGCTCCACAATTTAATTAGCATTAAATAATGCACAAAAATGTTGACATTTAATTATAATACATTCAACGAGACATACATATAGTTTTCCCATAAAGCACAACTGTTTTCCTGCTCGCCAATGAAATGCGCAGAATTTTCTATGTACAATAGTATATATATAATTTTAATTCAATTTAATTGTGCGTATGTATTTATTGTATAGGAAAATATGATGACTTTTGTTGTTGCAGCTATTTTTATTATTATTTATTTATTAATTAGAGCACAATAGATAAATCTAAACGAAATTGAAGAGTACTCACAGCTGAGGCCGTTTTAAATTGAATTATTTTGATTTTATTTTCATATTTTGGCGCCGACAACTCGCTGTGAATCCTTAATTGACTCTCTACCTGTCTCTCTCTCTCTTTGTCTCTATCTTTGTTGCTCTGGTTTGGTTTAACTCGTTCTCTTTACCTCGCTGAACTGTGAACTGTGCTATCAAAAAATCCAATACAAAAACCAAAAACTATGTTATTTTGATCTTTGACTCTTCGAAAAACCCCTAAATAAAGGCACAAGGGCTTTCTCAAAGACTGCCCGAATGGTTTGCTGACTGAACAAGTAAGTACAAGTCTTGAGACAATCGCTGAGTGTGTACATCATATACTATTTTCAACGAACTAACCGCAACAGAATCCTATTAAAAAACACACCATATAACTATAAAACCATAACAAAACATTTAAAAAAAAGAAACAAGGTCTGTTCCTTTTCATTCTCACTAACCTCAGCAAAGCAAAAATACATGCAACATTTTGTTAACCAATACTATTTCAAATAAAAAACATGAAAACTACTTAGCTATTTTTTATTCACATTCTTTATATGCTTTTTATTGTACTCGCATACATTTGTAATTTTATGTTTTGGTTTTATATTTGTTTGGCCTTCCACACTCATCATCATGGCCATCATTGTTGTTGCCGTACTTTTGTGGCTTTGTTTTTGGACTATTTGGCACTGCCAGTCTTTCCGAGATATGCCAAGTGTGGTTTGCTGTGTTTCCCGCACTCCTTTCCTGGCCAATGGTTACATTCGTTTTTGTCCTTTTTTATTTCAATTTTCGTTTGTCAAAAGTTTTATGTTAAAGTCCCCGAAAATGAAGTTCATTAGTAGTGTCATGTACTATGAACTTTTGCTATATGCTAGAGTTGGCAAAACATCGACGAGTTTATCGATAGTATCGATAGCTTGAAGCTCTCCTCACTACCGTTGGTTTTTAGTCTCAGTTTCCTTATTTATATATATTTTCTAAACATGCCTTGAGTTTAATTCTATTTATTTTACTATTTTATAAGAAATTGTGCTTTACAAACAAATATCTTGCATTTTTTTAGTTTTTATTACATTATTACATCATTACATTTTCTAAAGAATCATGTCACTCAACAAATATCTTGTGGTAAATTATGGGACTTAAAAAAAATCCATTTTATTTCTTAAATACTTCTACATTTATGCAAACGTTACTAATTCTCCTTAGTAGTTTTGAATATTTCTATATTTGTTTAAGCGTTACTCATTATTCTTAGTAATTTTGATAGTATCGATGTTTCCAGCTATTACTATCGAAAACTATCGATTCTTGCCACCTCTATGCAAAATATGCGTATAGTATGAGAAAAGCAGGAGCTAACAAAATTTGAATTGTATCTTCAAACAATCAAATACATCTTTGTAACTATAATAGCTTATGAGTATCTTAGATTTTAACACATGTGTCTTAACTTCCACATTATGTTTTCAAACTCCGAGGATTTCAGCCTGATCATGTATATCGGATTTAAATTCATTCCAAGCGTTCGGTATTCTTAAATAATTGTGTTTTGTTTTGTTTAAATAGATTCTTACAACTTCCTTTTCTCTCTAGCGTATATTTAATCTTCTTTAAATATAAGCTGGATATATCTACCCCCAAAATCTTCATCATTTATGGACAAGTGATTATGTTATTGAAAAGACTCAACAACAAACTGTCAAATAAATTTATTTCTATTGTATTTCTGTTAATTAAATATTATTTTACGGAACTAACTTTGTTGTTGCTTGAAAACTATAACAAAGATTTAAAAAATACTTCAATAACGAAAAGCTAAGAATTGTTTGCTGTATTCTACTTTGTTTTGCTCTTTACATACAATAATATTTTGTATTCCTTATTGCACACAGGGATTCATCAAGATTTATAAACAATTTTTTCCGGATGGAGATCCCAGCAAGTTTGCGTCATTGGTATTTCGGGTATTTGACGAGAATAATGTAAGTATATATACTTATTTATATACATAATTTAATGATAATCTGTATGCCTGATGATTCAAATGTTATTAGGATGGAGCGATTGAATTTGAGGAATTCATACGCGCACTTTCCATAACATCACGTGGCAATCTGGATGAGAAATTACACTGTGAGTTAAACATCTGCTCATACGAGTAGATGAATGCTTTTGAAGAAGACAATGTTTATGTAATGTTACTTTCCTTAAAGGGGCATTTCGTCTTTATGATGTGGACAATGATGGCTACATAACTCGAGAGGAAATGTACAACATTGTGGATGCCATTTATCAGATGGTCGTAAGTATCACCATTACGGGAAGTAGAATATTTACATATTTACATATGTACGAGTATTTGAATATATTTCCACTATATCTACATTAGGTCTTGTACTTTTCTAACACATTTGCTTGTTCTAAAACGAATCAGCCAAAAATGTTATTAGAGCAAATCAGGTTTAATTTTCATTTCATACGCGTGTCATAGTTTCAGTTATAGCCGTGCTGCCGTCTTTGAAATCGCAAAAATTTTGGAAAATACTACTCAAATCGATAAGTTTCCGATTATATTTGAATTTGGGTGCTATTGAGCATGTATAAATAAGATTCTGCTCCGTTTTTCGATACAATTTTGCCAGGAAAACAAAATCTAAGCAAATATGCTGAATCTAACGCTTCTATATGATACTGAAGAAGTTTTGCTTAAGCTTCTTTATATATACATAGATATTTACCGATTTTCAAATGTCATTAATGCAAAATGACAAAGAAATTCGATGAGAACTTGCATTTTGGCTTCTGTCATGTACAGTATTCAAAAGTGCGATAATCCTAAAAAGTTTATTCGACAATTCCTGTCTTTTGTTCTAATTTCCGAGCTTTTTACTCCCTGTACCCATAAAATGGGTAAAAAGGGGGTACTAAATCTGTGCAAATGTATGCAACAGGCAGAAGGAGACATCTCCGACCCTATAAAGTATATATATTCTTGATCAGTATCAAAAGAGATTTCGATTTGGCCATGTCCGTCTGTCTGTCCGTCTATCCGTCTGTCCGTCTGTCCGTATGAACGCGTCGATCTCAGCAACTACAAGAGCTAGAGACACCAAATTTGAAATGTAGGTTCCTGTATACCATACGCAGATCAAGTTTGTTTCATATTTCAGATATCTCCCCCGTTCCCCCGCAAATCGATTAAAACCGTTTTACAGTAACAATTTTCAAGATATAGCTTTTAGATTTAGCATGTACAATACTTTAGTCTCTCTTAATATACTGTCCAAATTTCAAGTCGATCGGATAATAAACACGGAAGTTATTCACGAAAGAAGATTCAGTGATGCAGCGAGAGGAGGGAAGAAGAAGCACAGCCACCAATTAAATTGCCTCGCTTGCGCTGTCGCTTTTGCCGCCAGTGTGTCTGTGCGTCTTTGTGTATGTGTGTATGTATGTGCAAGTTGGACGTAGATGTGATTGAATGTTTTAGACCTGGGTACAGGGAGTTACGTAGTCGGGTATACTCGACTATAGCATTCTTACTTGTTTTTTAATAGCAGCCTTTATTGCTTGAATACTTTCTATTCGAATAGTTTATATTCCACTGACCAAAGGCAAATATTTTCAGAATAGCTAATCGGAAATGGGAACTGGCCTGAGTTTTGGCAATTGCGATATTTTAACTGCCTCTAGGCCACTTTCTGCCTTCTGTAGGCCTCAAAATAAAACGTATATTAAAGTAACTTAGCAGGTGTGCTAGTAAAGAACGCATATCAATAATAAAAGTTTTGCGATTTCTGGAACAGCTTAAATCGAAATTGCAAAAGTAAACAAGTAAAAATGCTATAGTCGAGTATACCCGACTACAAAACTCCCTGTACCCAGGTCACAAATTTCCGATCACATCTACGTACACTTACACATACACAAAAGACACACACACACACGAGCGACAGCTCGAGCGCAGCGCAAGCGAGGCATTTTAAGTGGTTGCTGTGCTGCTTCTTCCTCCCGCGCTCCAGCACTGAATCTTGTTTGTTGAATAACTTCCGTGTTTGTTATCTGATCGACTTGAAATTTGGACACTAGATTAAGAGTGACTAAAGTACTGTACATGCCAAATCCCAAATCTATAACTTGAAAATTGTTACTGTAAAACGATTTTTATCGAATAGCGGAGAACGGGGGGAGATATCTCAAATCTAAAATAAACCTGACCTGCTCCCGCTATACACAAACCTACATTCCAAATTTGGTGTCTCTAGCTCTTATAGTTGCTGAGATCCTTGCGTTCATACATACGGACGGACAGTCGGACAGACGGACGGACGGACAGACGGACAGACAGACGGACATGGCCAAATCAAAATCTCTTTTGATGCTGATCAAGAATATATACTTTATAGGGTCGGAGATGTCTGCTTCTGTCTGTTACATACATTTGCACAGATTTAGTACCCCCTTTTTACCCATTTTATGGGTACAGGGAGAAAAAAGAACATAAGCACTGCTGATTATAATTTGTACGCCCTAAAATCTACTTAAACTATGCAAGTATAGAGGAACAAGCTGAAGAAGACATCTACAAACCTATAAAATATATATTCGTATATTCTTGATAAGTATCAATGGCCGACCCGGTCTGGCCCTGTCAGTCTGTCCGTCGTGAGACACTTTATTTGGAATGTGGGTTCCCATATAGTGGGTAAACTACTTTAAAAATTTGAAGAAATTCCTGCAATTCAATAAAAACATATACTTAAGGACAATTCCAATGATATAGCCTAGTTCTTGGCTCACTCTCGATCAAATCTCTGAGAAATTTCAAGTTGATCGGAGAAACACAGAAGATATACAAGAAACTAGTTTCAGTACTGCTGGGCGGGGGAAGCAGCAGCACTTGAAATGCTCTGATTGCTTGCAATGCCGCTTAACTGCTTACTTGGGTAGGCTTGGGTATAAGGTGCTTCGTAGTCGGTTATGATCAACTAGAGCAATCTTTTTTGATTATTTGTACGAAAGTTTTACTGAAGTAGTGCACGGAGATCATTTTTTGAGCACAATTTGTGATTTACTTAATCACAAGATCAATTTGTGATTAGTAAAGTACATTCTGTGATTTACTGAGGGGATAAATTGTCCCTAATCAATGGTTGAATTGTCCATACGGCAAATATCTGGATAAGGTAATCTTAGCTGATTTTTGCTTAATTCCGTTTAGATATCATTAAGAATCAACTGGAGATTTGGTTTTACGCAGAAGCTCAGAATTCGAATGTCCAAATCGATATATATCCAAATTGCTTATAGATATTATATACAATACTTCTATATATTGAATTCATTATTAATAATACTTTCTCGAGCAGGGCCAACAGCCGCAAACGGAGGATGAGAACACACCGCAAAAGCGCGTCGATAAGATCTTCGATCAGATGGATAAGAATCATGATGATCGCCTAACCTTAGAAGAATTTCGTGAGGGTAGTAAAGCTGATCCACGTATAGTGCAGGCGTTAAGTTTAGGTGGTGATTAACCGCAAGAATTTTAGTTGCGCTGAATATCGAGATTGTCAAAGAGATGGAAGATTCGAGGCAGAGACAACGAATTCGTGCACAATAAATAAATATGGTTTGAAACATATAATATATTAATTAAGTAATGTTGCATAGAGTTTATACTCACACAAACACAAATGCACATCCACATTCACACACACACACACACAAACACACACACACACACAAACACACACACACACACACACACACACACACACACACACACACACACACACACACACAAACACACTTGTATTATATGCCATTTGCCTGGTGGCAGCTTGTTAGCCCCAAAGCCGCGGCCAAAATTTATTGAAACCCAATTAAAAATCAGAAAGCGAAACTGAAATTTGTTTAAGCAAAGTTACAATTAATTGCAAAGTATAATATACCCTACACAAACACACACACACACACACACACACACTGCTACGATAAAGTGTAGTATTACAATTAACAATGCAATCCGCAATGGAATGTTATGCAGAATTCGTAAAAACAACACCAATTTAAATAATTGAAGCGCTTTTTTAAAACTACTTACATATACATATGTGTATATACATATATAAAGATAAAAACAAAGCATATATAGGTATACACCATATATATATATATATATATATATACATATATATATACACATATAGCTATACATTTGTTCTATTGTGAAGGCATTTTTATTGAAATGCTTACAAAGTAAAAAACAAAAGAAAAGTAAACAAAATCGAAAACCACCCAAAGGAAAATTAACTAAATGAAATTTATAGTTGGAATTTTTTTTCATAAATTACTTACATAAAAAATAATATATATATATATATATGTATACATGAATTATATGAAAAAGAAATTATTGTAGGCAAAATTAAAAGCCATGCAAACGCGCCAAGTGCATAATTGAAACATAATACTTACATATATAGTATGCCTAAATACAATGCTACAGCTTTTAATGAATAGTTAATATTTACATACAAGTATGTATGCTATAAGGCGAACGAACCCTAGTTACATTTCGCTAAGTGTAGATGCTTTCTCATCTCGATTGTTTTTGCCTTTTTGCTGAGTCAGCAGCAACAACTGTTGATAATCGAACGTGTTGATAATCGAATTACTTAAACTTAAGCAATTTTGCTTATTGAGCTAATTATACTATATACTTACAATACTTATATACTACCCAACTAACTAATATCAATGTCGGGCAATATTTGGTGTGCTTCAATTAACGAAAACTCACCAGCCAAAAGACAAAAAACAACTATAAATATATGTTATAAACGATATCTGTCCTTTTGAAAAATCGGAACACCTTATAAACACGAACACGATAAGCTTTTTGCATGTGGCATGGTTTTATATCGTATATAGTTAGGATTTATTTAATACCCGTTACTTTCTTCCAGCAAGAGACCCCAACTGAGCTCATGTCCTTAAAGTGTGTGCCATTAGATACAGCTAACTATATAGCCATATACTATATGATATGTTACCTTATAATACTTTATAATACTAGTTAGGCTAACTCACTATTGCACTGCACTGCGCAGACAATCAATTTGGTTCTAAACTATTTATCAAGTTTGCTCTAGAAACCTGCTCTAATTATTTAACTAGTTATTTATGGGTACTTTACAATTGGGGGTATTTTTCAAATTATTCAAAACTAATATGCTTTATTCAATAAATCCTTATGCTCTGTCTGATCTGTCTGCTGAATGCATTGATATATATAATACAGAAACTGTATTTCATGGAAAGCAAAACTAATGTTACAAATTGCCAACTAAAGCAAAAGGCAGAAAAGAATCAAGGTAGGCTTTTATTTAAATTTTGTATTATTTTTTTAAGTTTTATATTTATTTTCATTTTTTATCTCTATTAAAGTTGTGCTTATTATACTATGTTCCCGAAGGGAAAATAAATGAACGCAATTTTTTTGCCTTTATCTTTGAGCTAGAGCAACCAAACTTGGTACACCTGTTGGTGTATACCGTCAGCTTATGAAATATCGAGATCGACCCCCTCCCCCACCCCCTTTCCCGCAATTTGGGGAAAACCTGTATCTTCCCCAATTTTAAGGCTATAGTCACCAAATTTGGCATACAGACTAATGTTGAGATTCCCGACAGATCTGCATCAAAAATATGCCGATGCCACAAATCGGCATATGATATCCCCAAAACACGTTTTTCAAGGGCTATATCTCCTACAGTTTCAAAGATAGAGTTACCAAATTTGGCACACAGACTAATGTTGACCCTCTGGACAAATCTGCGTCAAAAATTTTTGGACACCCCCACCCCTCCCCACAAAGGAGCAAAATCTATATCTCCCACACTTGTGCAGTTTTTTCGCGTCTCTTTCTGAACACACAAATAACCAAATTATATAGGACTGGGAACATAGTATTCTGCAGTCGGGTGCGTCCGACTGCAACGTTCTTACTTGTTTTGATATAAAATTCATATTAGCTTTTATCATTTAATATTTTTGCTACTTTATGTTTTGCATTAAATAGATATTTGAGAGACATATTCCTGGAATTTTGTTAGAATGTCTTATACATTTCCTGTACAACGATCTGCAACATGAAGAATGGAACTTTGATGTGTCATTTGTCTCTGATCTATTATATTTAAATAAAGAATATATACATATATGTATATAGCACACACAAAGTCGGCTAATGGTGTATCTGAGCTCAGTCTAAAGGTTGAATAGTTGCTAGTTGTGGCTATTAAAACAATTGTTTTTTAAATATACTATTTACCCAAGTAAACTATTTCTGCATGCCTTACTAAACAATATCATATTTTTCTATTAAATTTATTTTTGCATTCTTTACCATAACTAGAGCTTGCAACTTTCGAAAATACATATATTCTATGAAACTGAACACATTTTATGATATATTTACATATATTTATATACGAGTATACTATGCCTTAAGAGCTATCGCATTTTACAATCATCAACGCGTAAAACTCTCTGGAAACTCTCTGGTATACATACATCCTATACACTCTATACATCCTATACACTCTATACACTCTATACTTAACAATTTACATATAATCTGTTGTTAGCTTTCTGCTTACGTATATTTTCTTCTCTACAACAATATAATCACCATGCTAAAATAATTTCTATTTTATATGTGGTTCAGCTTTATTAAAACAAAAACAAAAAAACAAAAACAAAAACAAAAAAAACAAAAACAATAAAAAGCAAAACTCTAAACTCTTAAAAACTATACTTACATATATGAGCATATAAAAATATCAATAAAATATAAGTTAAAAACCACAAACTATATAAATACAGACATACATACTCGTATGTTTTAACCAAACACAAATCTTAAAGCAAACTTCAATTGTACATTTTCTATTGCGATGTGCTTTATTACATAATTATACTACAATATATTATATTACTTACTTGTATTCATTTACACACATCTTTTATATTCGTACATTTTTGGCTTGTGTTTCTATATTTCTTAGTGAATTCTCTTTTGGCATCCAATTTCAATTGCAATACTTTATTCAGCAATTAAAAGCGCTTTTCTATATTGCTTGCACACAAATTTGTAGCCATGATTTTCAAATTCAAATTGTTATATGCATACAGTGAACGTTCAATATGAATAACGAGCAGCAAATGCTTAATATTCGTTATAGTCAAAATACTATTAAATAATATGCTGAAATATGAATAAAAACACTTAAATCTTATCAATAATATCCCATTCTTGAAATTCGCGAAAGCTATCTTCAAAGAATCTTAAACGTCGCAAGGGTCAAATGTGCGGTACCTCTAAGGACCAGATGGTCTATGTGAGGCTACCCGTGGGGGTGACCTGCCGTCTTAACCTAACCTAACCTATCAATAATACCAAGAGGAATAATTGAAATGTATCTATTTCTAAAGTTGTTGATGTAATTGGATATATCTCTAAGCTAAACAAACTCTGTTCATATTCAAGTTAGCAACTTTATCCTTCGTTTGCTTCGGAATCCAGGAAATTACTGCAATATTTGAACAGAGATTCTGATTTTCTGTAAAACGTTAACTTAATAACCATATCAATTGAAATGTCACTTAACTTTAATGCAAATTAATCAGAGTATTCGTATTGTTGACAGTAATAAGCTTGATTTGATGAAAGTATGTTTCTTGTAGTTGTCCTTAACCGAACCCTTATTGAAAGACTACAGGAGTTGCTGACACTTGTGATTTTGAATTCGGTTAAGGAGACGGGTGGAGTTCGATTAAAAGAGCTTCCCTGTTGTCTCTTAATGGTAAAAGACTTGGATATCTTGAAGTTCTGCCTGATATCTTGAAGTTCTGCCTGATATCTTGAAGTTCTGCCTGATATCTTGAAGTTCTGACTGTTTTTATGGTTCAAAGTCTCTAAAGATCTGGTACGTGGTACCCCTAAAAGAGAACATAAGCAGTATTTATTGACTAAAACCAAAGACTTTAAAGTTTTAACTAATTCTGCAGATTGAACGTTCACTGTTTTTAGATTGTTTAATATTTATGTTGCGCTCAACAAATACAACTAGGTACAGGAAGAGCTAACAGTACAGTTCTATATATACTACACATAATACTTATAAACAGCTGGTGAGGAGCCACCTTTTTGACAGGATAGCAAAATTTGGAAATAAAAGAAAAGAGAATTTGATTGCACTGATTTATATTTGAACTGAATAACAAGGAAATGAAATTGTATTAATAAACAAATTTGGTATTATTCTCATGTGGCAAAATGTGGAAATGTAACTAAAATTCACAAAAAAAAATCAAAACAAAACAAAAAAAAAAAAAGAAAGAACAGAAAACAATTGAAGCGAAATAACGACTTCAAATTATATTGTTATAAATGAAATGGTTTGGTAAAAATGATATTCCTGAAAATTGCTGATTTAATATATAAATTCATGATCAGGTTTCTGATATTTAATACTCGTAATATATTATCAATTTAACAATTTATAAATTGCCCAGCACACAAGTTATTATGTATTTGAAAGGCCAAATTGTAATATGTACGAATTAACTTATTACTTACACATTTATGTGAATTGCAATGGTCTTTTGCATTGAGATGTTGTTTCAAACAATTTGAATTTCAATATATTAAGCAGCGTAAAATGCAAGTTAATTATACTATCAAATGTGTAATGCACAAAATGTTTGCATGCCTTTTTATCCTCACCGAAATTCTTCAGCAAAATGCGAATATAATTATTATTAATACTTATATAGTAGAGTTACAAAATATATATGTATATGTTTAGCTAGCAAATAAGCTGCTTACGAAATGGGAATCCGAAATAAAAATATAAGAAATTAATTATATGCATATATGATGTATAATGTACATATATGCACACACAAACAACACATACACTCAAAACAACAAATGCAATTTAAGATTCTGAACGATTCAAATGGGAAATTAACAAAATTATAAACAAAATGCAGCAACAATCAATTTTTCGCGCTTCTTACACTTGACAACAAATGTTTAAACAATTGTATATAAAAACAATTTAGCTGCTAAGTTAACGATTGTAATAACAACAAGATCAACAACAACAACAACAACAATCCGAACACACACATAAGCACAGCTAATATACTATATTACAATCTATTATTATACATACTCGTACCTACTATTTACGATAACTCAATGAATTCATTATTTTTATTCGATAACTAAATGCGACTATTTCCTTGTGCGATTAATTCAAACTTAAGCAATATTTTGGTTAGCATTAAAACGAGTTAAGCAAATGTTTATCATAAACTAATTAAAGCCCAAGGCGCTGTTAATTATCATTCAAAATGCAAACAGCCATGATTTACTCTGAAATTGGCTGAAATAAAACCTCTGCACACAAATAAAAACACACACGATAAACACGCAAATGAAACAAAGCAAAATAAAAGTTTTTTGAAATTATTATAATGAGAAAAAAGCATATACTCCTTATATATGTAGTTTTATTTGCCCCATTATGTGGCTAGATATTAACATTAACATTAACAATGCGATTAACACTAAGTTTTAGTTAAGAAGAAAACAAAACAAATAAGATCGGTTCTATTCGGAGTGCCGAAGTTGTATACCCTTGCCGTAATGTTTTTTTTTTATACCAGAAGTCAATGATTGTTCCTTAGCAGCTATATAATTATGATAAAATTATAGAAAACTATGTCTATATATATAAGACTCTTTAAGCTGTCTGACTAACAGATTGGGCAGGCCAAACGGTAGAAGCTAGAAATCTTAAATTTGTACAGTAGTTTCCTCTTATATTGAATGTTGGAATTTTGAAATAATTTCCGGAAAATTCGGTTCAGAAAAGTGAAATGCACCGAAACCGTTGTATAAAACGCTTTCGTTTACCACCCGATTTAGTCCGATCAGGGGCTTCATCACCTTGCGGTACTGATGAGATCGAGACACGGCCCCCGCGGGCACCCCCATTCTGTGGCCCGAGATATCAGACATGGTATCTGGGTGTATACTTTGATAAAGTTATGGTGGGTCGAAGTCTAGAAATAACATATTCCATAAAAGGAAAGAAATGCGAATTTCAAGAAATAAATAAAACTGAAATGCCAAATGAATGAGAATGGATTTCTTATAAAAAGCGGTTCGGATTTGGCAACCTTTTCTAGAAAGTTAGGATCTCTAAAAGACTTGCAAAATGACCAAAATGTAAACTTAAAGAAATGAATACAATTAAAATGTCAACTTAATTTAGCGTACAAAACAAAAGAAATCGATTAAGTTTTGACAAATTAACGGGAGTTGGTAATGCAGGAGGTAGAGCTTCTGTGGTCCTTAGAACCTTACAAGTCGAAATTTTTGGAATTTTTAGCATGAATCTTATGCAGAAAATTAACTATGTCAGAGCCAGTTTTAAAATAATTTGTTATACATATTTTGATGTCGGCAATCGATTAAAGGTCAAATTTCAAGATCCTTATTGAAATTGAAATGAAATTTTGAGATTTAAATTTTTACGAAATGGTTCTCTTCTATTCTATCTAATAACTGATTTTTGTTCGTATAAACATTAGGCTTGTCATTAATATCATCAAAATAATGAATGAATGGAAATATTTCATTTGGTTGTGCATCATTTTTTGATTCTCCAAAATGAATGCTTGTATGAAAATATTTAAAGTTATAGATAGTATCGATGGGTTTATCTATCAACTATCGTAATCACACTAGTACGCGAACAATATAAACTTAAACTACTTCAATCTATTGAAATTCACTAGCTATACCAACAGATTGATTGGGCTAGTTTCTCAGAACTGGAAGCTCCTTAGAAGGACCACATGATCACCGGCAAATAGTAGCTACCAGGGCCTCCAGAGTCTCACCGGGCTGGCCGGCAGCAGCTGCTGCATGGCCTTAAGGAGTTTGGCATTGCGTTGGCCGTCATGGCGCTGCACGCAGCGGGAGACCTCCAGGATGCACTGCTCAAATCCATGCCAGAAGTGCTCAAATCCATTGCGCTGCCTCAGCTGGGAAGAGCTCGTACTCTGGTTTGGATTGAACACAGATTCATAGCGCTGCGTGTACAGATGGTAGACGGTCATCTCCAGTATGTCGGCCTTTTCCAGCTTGGATAGTGTCTCCTCATCCTGCAGGGTGAACCTTCAGGGTGATATCTTCAGCTTTAGCAACCGGCTTACCAATTGTATAGCTTCCATTATGAGCTGCCTTAGCTCATCCAGACACTTGTTCATGCGCGCCCGTCGCTTCCGCTCCATCAGGGGCTTCATCACCTTGCGGTACTGATGAGATCGAGATACGGCCCCTGCGGGCAGCCCCACTCCGTGGCCTGAGATGGCAGACATGGGATCGGATTGGGTGTATACTTTGCTTCTGAAAAGCGACAGCGCCCAATCTGCCCGCTGTGTTTTGACTGACTGCCGGCAACTGGTAACGGGCAACTGGCAACTGGCAACATCAGTAGCAATAACTTCATAATCGTCATCGTTGGCTGCGCGGCGTCGCAACTTGTATACTATGTTTGCAGGGAGAAACAGAGTATACTGCGTTTGTGGAAGGTCCATGCGTGTGTCGCTCCGTATTAAAACTATAACCGATGTCTGTTACCTCCCCAAAATGAACCACAATTTGAAGAACATCTGATGATATTTCTAATAGTGGAGACTGGAGATGGGGTCGAAAAAAGAAAACCGATCCCGCCGGTCCCGTTTTTCATTTTCCTCAATTCCGTGGGTCCTGAATCCAGTCTGAGCCGAGATAAATTTCAGAACCCGCTCGAGATTTAGAATACCCAGGCCATTGAAATTCGGAATTTTAGCCCGCTTCTGCCCTCTCCCGAAGAATATTTATGTAGATATTCATGCTCCGATCACATATCTGGTTTCAATCTTCTAATTTCTGCCTTTTAGACTTAGACAACAACTAATACTAGCAACAGAGTATAGCTCAGTCGGGAGCTTTCGGCTGCGAAATATTTCTTTCTTCATTTCCTATACATATCGCATCAGATTTCCAGCTAGGCAGTGGCAGCGACAGCGACAGCGGCAGCGTCATGTCGCGTCGTTTGACGCCTGCAGAGAAGTCGCGTCGATGCCGCACAAAGCTTGCAGAACTTAAAGAGCTTTTGTTTACTATCCATAGAGACGCTTTGGGTGGCCCGCGGTCAGCAGCGCTGTCGACGTCGCGCAGTCGCAGTCTTTTCCTGTTGCGTTACGGAATGTCTTGGAATCGGAGCCGGATGAAATATAATTCAATGCTTCCCCAGATGTGCGAAATAGTCAACCAATGCTAATGGTGTTGCCACAAATTTTGGTTATTTTGCTTGCATTAGATTCAATTACTTTATTATTTTGTAGATGAGTGCGATAAAAGAAGAAACTTATCTAAAAACTTATGTATATAAAACCAACGACCAAGGACTAAGATATATCATTAGTCTTTGGCAGGCAGGCCAAGCGGTAGAAGCTCGAAATCTATTCAAATTTTGACAGTAGCTTCCTCTTAGATCGTATGTTGGCATTCTGAAATAATTTCTGGAAAGTTCTGTTCGGAAAAGTGGAAAATTGCGGAAAACTGTTGTATGAAACTTATTTTTCTTATTTTCCGATTAGCATCGCACTCATTTTCAAAGCTTATAATTCAATACATGTCTTACAGACCTTGAAATAATATTCACGCCCACCAAATCAATCTGTGGGTCAACCCATGACCAAAAATGCTTTCCTTATTAAAATCGGTTTGGTTTTGACAAAGTTATGGTAGGTTGAAGTCTAGAGAGAACATATACATATATGCCTAAAACCTTATAACTGACCGACTACTGATTGGTGACTAACGTGCCCGGGCCCAGTCCTCACCGACTTTGGAATATCTACTCTCACGGACGGAAATGTTGTATTAAAACTATTGAATTCTTCAAGTATTTGCACTCCCTCCAAATCGATTGTTGGGTTGAAATTACGCTTCATGTGATATATTATCATTTTATTTTATTATTTTTACTATTTCTCATTTATAACATCAAAATAGGCAGATGCAGGCATCTCTATCTAGACATTCTTGATCAGTATCAATAACCGAGTCAATCTGGTTGTACTAGAAGATGGGGACAGCAAATTTGGGATGTAGGTTCCTGTATAACAGCCGCTGGTCAAGTCTATTTTAAATTTATGATACTTCCCCAAACTCCAATAGCCCGCTCGAAACAAATTATAGCTAAAATCGTATAATATCCATGATTCAGACTATCTGTTGCTTGTATACCAAGACGTGATTGTGAATTTCAGTACCGGGCACAGGGTGTCTCGTAGTCGGGTATACTTACTTGTTTATTAGGTATTTTTATAGGCTCAAGTTCTGGATATTGCAATCTTGCAAAATGCGTTCGTAACCAAAGTATTTTGTCCGTTTCATGAAGTCAGAACAATTGATCTAAGTATTACACAAGTGTTTTGCATATATATTGCCCCTGACCCTTTCCCTTCCCTAAAGTCGCGTGTGCCGCTGCTGCGTTGCTGCTGCTGTCGATATCTCTGCCATTGACAGTTGGCAGACTGCTGCTGTTGCAGAATTCTGTGGGCAATCAAGCGCAGCGTCAGGCAGTTGAAATTACAGCGACAACAAAGCGTCGCAGTCGACGCAGGCAAAGAAGTATCTTTGTGCTTGCTATTTTTCTCTCTCTCTCTCTCTGGTGTTATTGTTGTTGCTGCTGTTGCTGCTGTTGATCTTTCATCACTCGCTCTGGCAAATGGCTTTTGAGATTGCGGCAAGTTAAAGTTTCCCACGCTCGCCAATGTTGCACGCGAGCAAAACGACAGCAACTGCTGCTGGGGCGACAATCTTGGGGCAGCCTCTTGGAACTTGGATTTATGGCTGGGGCAGTGCCTTTGCCCCAAAGACACGTTTACACACTCCGAATACTCGGAACATTTTTGATGGCAGTCCGCTAAAGTAGCTGCCAGATATTTCGCCAGGCGCACCTTGCCGCAGCACATATATATGGCAGCCTGCAAATCATCTATTGACAGATATTTGCAATGCAAAGTTACTTGAATAGAATACCAAAATAGCTAGATAAGAAGTGCCGAAAATACACACCTTTGCGATAATGTTAATTATGTATGTCATATAAATCGTATCACTCGGGGTGTTGGTTGCCGGTCAACCGGCATCGGGCTCACACACAGGCAAATATTATCAAAGTTACACATTGCCAAATATTTACTTCAGTTTTGTGCTGCATCTTGTTGAAATTTTTAATTTGTAATATAATTGTATGACAATTAAATATAAATAAATAATCTATTCTACTAGTGTCTTGTTTTGGCGCCACTTCACAAATATCTGTCAGCAAATGGCTTGTAGGCCGCCATATAAATGCAGCTTAGTGCTGCCAAAAGTAGTTTTTGGTCCTTGCACTTTGACATGGCTTGCCAGACTGCACTGGCAGAACATCTGGCAGCCTCGTACACTTGACCGGCAGCAGCCAGAGTGTGTAAACGGGCCTCAGCCATGAGAGAGACTGGAGAGTGGGTGGGCAGAGGGGGAAGCGGCGTGCTGTGTTTTACTCCGGGATCTGTGGCTTTGGGTTCTGGCTAATCTCTGGTCGCTCAATGTCTATATTTTCGGCTTTGTTTGTTATTATTATACTATCTTGTTGTATTTTACTCATGCGCAAAAATTCATTATCTAAGCGTGCTTTAAGCTTCAGATACTCTAGCTGAGGCTGTCAGCCTGATTCTGCTTGGGGAGTCTCAGAGGGAAGTATTGTCTTCCTAAATTGTAGTTGTTAATTGTCTTGTGTTTACTATGACAGTCCACAACAGTTCAAACCGCAGCGGCTGATGTATTTTAATAATGCAGCTAGTCATTTTGTTTGTAAATGACGACTTACCTTTCTTACTTTTTCACACCCTGTACTAATGAGGGGGTACCAAAACAGTGCAAATGCATGTAACAGGCAGAAGGAGAAATCTCCGATCCTATAGAATATTTATATATTCACGTGCAGTATCAGCAAAGACTAAAGGCGTAAGAAGATGGTTCACTCCCACACAAACTTGTTGCACATAAAAACTGGCTGTGAGATTTATTATAAGTCCCAGCACATAGGCAGCAACCTATACTGAGTTAGGTTTACCAAGTGTGGTTTATCTAGATTCAAGGGTGCTTAAATTTGCGTTCATACGAAGAAACGGACATTTCAAAGACCCAACATAGTCCTTCCACTTCCTACATTTGTCGGAAACAGTATTTAAATTAAATGGAGTAACGACATATCTCCGCGGGACATATCTCCGGCGAAGTAAAAACACGTACCTCTTGCTTACTCGTAATGCTTAAGCAAGGGTATAATCAAGTCATACAAATTTACCTCTACATTCAACCCTTGTATCCTGATCGGGACTAGCGTCAATCGTCTTTCATACGCCTATATGGAAGAGTGGATATTAAGAACTGTGAGAGTTGGGAACGAAATATATATTTGGTATATGGATAATACCTAGGTACAAGTACAAGCTCGTATATATCATATGGTGTTCAGGCACCTTGATCTTGAACATAAATAAGAATGAAGAAGTACTTAAATTCATTCAACTTTAGTTTGAAATTGCTGCCAATGGTTAAAACATATACTAGAAGTACGCTTGCTTAACCTCTGGATATATGTATATATATAGCTTAGTTTCTGTTTTCCAGCAAGAATATAAGTACAACTATATATATTGCAAAAATTGCTTTGCAGTTGAAATCATTGCCTGGGATCTGTTGAGCTGTTAATCTACTTTGATACTTCAATTCATGTACTGTATCATAGTAGTATGTTGAATCGAGGCCCCAAGTCGGACTGGGTTCACCCTACACGCGGCTCATTAACACCGCTGCTGACAACTTGTCAGCCGTTGGGGCCCCCGAGATCTCAGAGATCTCAGAGATCTCAGCGCGAACTTTGGCAAACTGCTGCAAGAAAGCGTGAGAAATTGTGTGTTGTGGGGAGAAGGGTGTGTGGACGATCGCATAAGTATGTGCGTATATGTAGGCCTGTCAGGCCCCCAATCTGCAGAACAGCCGGTGGCCGTGGCCCCACCGAGTGACGTCTCCCTACAGCCCACGAATGACTGGCATGATATAGGCCAACGCGTTGGGCGTCGCGCAGGCGCCTCGGAGCGGGCTGGTATTGGGTTATTAGTGGGTCAGCTGGGGCAGCTTCTAAGCACTGAGCCAATTACAGGATCATAATGTGTGGAATGTCTGCAGCGTTCAGTTTGCTTGTTTAACACACAGCATACAAAACAAAAGGCAAAAAAAAAGAATAGAGAAGACCAAAAATACATTTCAGACCATCATTAAAGCGGAAGTACTGAAATAGAACAAAAGTAATACACAAATAATTATGAAAAACTGAGCGAGCAGACGGCGAGCATTTATTTCCAATATGCCTATCGATTAGCTCCACAGAACCAGAACGAAAGTCATACCATACCCGATACCCGGCCAGATCTCAGCCGAACAGAACCGAGTTGAGATATTTTTATTACCCACTCAGCGGGCCCGATGCCGAACTGCACTTGTTTGGTTTTCCAACGAAAATGCATTGACTCCTGCCCTCCGTGTGCTCTCCCTCTCCCTCTCTCTCTCTGCCCAATTGTGGGAATTCTTTCACCGAGCATACAGCTAATTGTCACTTGGGGCTCTCCCACCACCGAAACCACCGACAATGGCTTCAACTTTCAAGGGGCACAGCTCGAAAATGCCACGCATTAAATGCTGAGTGAAATATTTAAATTACATTTGTAACAGACATTTTAACCAGCGGCATCAGCATCGGCGACTAATGCTCGTATGTACCGCCAAATGAAATCCAAGTGCACACACACTCAAAAACTAACACACACACATTCATCCATTCACATGGAGCCTGCAGATATATGTACATATGTATGTATGTTCCTATAGACAGACAGGCGCACACGCGCATTGAGGAACTGAAGCATCTACATTGATCAACAGTGTTTCAATGCTCAAAGATAACTGAAGAAATCTCTAGAAGGGAAAGTTATATTATGGTACATCAGGAAAGCCATTCGATAGTTTCGATAGCGATAGCTAAAGCTCGAAAAACTATCGATACAATTCATGCTAACTTCGACAACCACCACACACAAACAATACTTCTAATTAAGTTTCTTTCATATAACCTTATAGCTCTATAATAAGAACACTGATTTACATAAATGGGGAGATCTGAAAACCCAGATTAGACTGATAATAAAAAAATTAAAATAAAAAAATTAAATAATACAATCAAAAACATTCCTAAACAATATACAATGTATACGAATTTTCGAAAATTATTAAATTCTTTTAATAATTCATTCCTTTTAGGAATATTGATTTCTGTATATTTTTTTTGTAGTTTTCCAATACTCATTATAAGAACCTTTAACTCTTTATGTTGACCGCATTTAAAAAGACACAACAATTATATATATATTTCTGATCAGCATGTTGAGCTGACGTCAGTTTACTTCTATATAAAGCCGTATTTTGGTTTTGAATTTAAATTGATAATCAATATATACATACTTTAATTTTTTACATACTCATAGTGTACAAGTGTAGTACACGAAATGACATAGAAAGTATTGATTGAAAACTAGGTTTTATTTAGGAACTTTGGTGACTGGTTAACAAAATTCTTCTCTTCTGCCCAGATTATTATAGCAGCAAGTGCATTTCTTCAACTCAAATATAGCTGTTCTTAACTAGAATTATTGTTTATTGATCAGTTTAAGTTGATGAGAGGATTAAGTATAATTTTAAATGATACATTATGAAATTAATAGCAGAGTATTTGGCTTAAAGCTAAATAGCTATATTGTATACAAAATACCATAACCTGAGGCGTTCCAAGGAATTCAGCTTGTCTTGAATCCGTTATTTGAAAGTTTTAGTCAGGACATTGCACAATAGAGCGTGCATCTCTAGTTGCTCATTAAGCATTATTTAATTTGCCTTTTCAAGGGGTTCTACATTATGATTTACATGACAATATCCTACAGGGGCCGCCTTGTGCCTGGCCTTCTTATCTCTCGTATTCCCAAGCACCTAAAAATAGACACAAATTGTAACGCACTTGAAGTGCACTTTGAAACATCTTGACGCTCAAATAAAATTTAAAAAAAAACCAACAACAATAACAAACATATAGGAATGCACTTGTTAAATGCGCTCGAACGGCAGATACCCTGTAATCGTTTTTATTGATTTGTGAGCGTGCGGAGAGAAATGTCCTTAATTTGAAGGCAACTTGAGCTGTGTCTGACACACAAATACCAACATACCAAATTTGGTGACTACATCGTTAATAATCTCTGAGCACGACCATTGCCATTATTAATGCTTATATTTATCTATTTTATATAGTATTTACTATATGTTATACCATCGAATGCCAATTTTATTAATAAGTTTTAGTTTTTTATTACAATATCTTCATCCTTCATCAAGGAGTCTGAAAAGACCCTGTTGTTACATACTTTTACAATTGTTGATTATACCCTTCTTGGCCATATTTAATGGGTACAGGGTATAAAAAAACAAAGACAAAAACACGCAGTTAGGCACGACAGGCATGTGATAATATGTATGTACATAAGTACAAGACGCCAAGCGGCGACCCGACTGGGTTAGTAAAAGGAAAGGGAAAGGGAACAGGAACGAGCATACGGACAGAGACAGGAATAGGGACAGGGACAGGGACAAGGATAGATACACACACACACACACACACACGGAGAACAAGTGAATGCGGAGTTCAAGTGCATGGCATGACAGAGACATGTAGCCCAGAGAAGGAATCAGAGTCAGAGTCAGAATCTGAATCGGAATCAGAAGTGTTTGTCTCCGTCCCTGTCTATTTCTCCTTGGTTGTGTGAGTGTGCCTGCCGCAAAGTGTTTTTCCCAGGCGCTATTTATAACGGGCCAACAATGCACTAAGATTGCGGCTCCGGTTATGCCAAACTGAGTCTTGTCATACAAATACAACATATGGTATAGACAGTATAAGTATAGACATTAAATGGATACAAGTATAGAAATAATAATACAAAATTCAAAGAGTCCAATTTTTGGATGTCAAAACAGTCCAAAATGTTTGGGTTATAATTTTCATTGGGATTAAATATTAAATATTAAAAGGTAAAAAATTTATTATTGTACTATTAGTTTATTATTATAATTTTTATTATTAATATTATTATTATCATCATATTAGGAAATCACTAATTTATTAATATTATTCTCTTTTTTTCCTGAGTTTTCCGATTTCAATTTGGATTCTTCTTGAAGAACACTTTTAATTTAATAATTTTATTTTAAAATCTTCTTCAAGAAGAATGCAAATTTATATCGGAATTGTGACACCAACTACAAAAGTACGGAAAAAATATTAATAATTTTAAATATTTCTTTCTTAATTTAATAATAATGCTGACATGAATTAAAAATATCAAAGTTATTTTAATTTTATTCCGAAATTTGTATATTAACTTGTAGTTTTCTGCTTTATTTATGGAGTAAGTTGTTGAATTAAAGTAGTAAGTTAATAAAGAATAATGATATTGATTGCAGCTTAAAATAAATAACAGATATATATAAAGATCTTATTATATTCGTGCAATGCTCTGCCTAAAAGCGATGGCCTTCCATAAATTGTGGGGCTACAATAATAATGGATAAATATATTATAGATATTCATTAAACGAAACTTTAAATCAACTTTGTTTACTTTCAATGAAGTATTATTAGAAATCGGAAACATGTGCACACAAAATGTCATATTTATTGCAGACTATACTAAGGAAACTCAAAAGAAAGTATTTGAAAAGTTTTTCAGCAGAGCAGACTACATACAGCAGCCAGTCACTGTAGCCACAGCTGGGGAAGGGTATACAGCAAAAGGCGGGCTCAGCAGCGCAACGCGACTCTTGGAATGGGCGCCAAACATGCGGACATGCGGCCTGGGACATGCGGCCTGGGACATGCGGCCTGGGACTGGGCCTGGGTCGGGGCCACATGCGCTGCCAGTGCAGCGAAAGTGTTGCAGCCGCATGTGTGTGTGCGTGTGTGTGTGTGTGTGTGTGTGTGTGTGCTATTATTAGCTATCTTGGGCCCGCCACATGTGTTGTTGCTAAAGGCATTGTAATGAGCAGCCGCTGCGAAGAAAATAGTACTCCACTTGAGCAATGGCTCATATAGCGAAGTTAAAGTTTGGCGCGTAATGTGCCCGCCACACACACACACACACACACACACACACGCACATACTTGCACTGAGTTATGTTTTATTTTTATTTTCATTTTCATTCTTTTTTTGGTATGCATTTTCCAAAAAAGCAAACGTTCTCACACCCGCTGCTGCTCTTGATGCGTCTCTGCCGCTCGCTCGCTCGCTCTCTCTCCCTCACACTGTGGAACAGCGGCCAGAGCTCATATAAGACGCGGCATATGGCAACAGTTTTGGACAGTCTTCGCCTACAGCTCGAGACGCGTACAATAAACCAGACAAGGCCAGGGTGTCATATACAAAATACTCAAACAACAGCGCCAGCAGCAGCAAGGCCTCAACATGGACCTGAGCACGACGACCAGTGTAAGGTGCAGGCGGCTATCAAGCAGCGCCAGCTGCAGCGGCATGAGGAGCATCAGGAGCAACAACGGCAGCAGCAGCAGCAGCAGCAGCAGCAGCAGCATCAGCAGCAACAGCATCAGCAGGAACAGCAGGATCAACAGGAGCAGGACGACAGTTTGGCCGAGCAGCAGCTGCAGCAGCTTTGCCGCTTTCTGGCCGAGAATGCGGCACGGAAAAAGGTGCGCCAGGAATTATACTAACCCTTAGATGGAGCCCTCCACTAATTGCAATACCTTTCGACCTTTAACCCTCAGCGTCAGCGCCTCAAGCTGCAGTATCAATACAGTGACGTAGTCGCTGCGGAGCAGCCACTCTCCGAGCTGCAGTCACAGTTGCATGCAACACAAGCGGCCAGCACTCACGACATGGACCTGCTCATGGAGCAGCTGAGCAGCTGCAGCGAAGCCCTATGCCCACCACAGGCAACGACAAGGACGATAAGGACGACGTGCCTGCTGCCATCGGGAGCACCGCGGGACAGCATCTTGCTAAAGATACGCCATCAGATCTTCGAGCGGAAGCGGCAGAGGCAGCGCCAACTGGCGGAGCTGGTGAAGCATCGTCTGGTCGTCTGGCGACCCTGGTAACAACTGGGGGGACGGGGGGCCTATTCGCAGTTAGTTATAAGCAGTGCTCACTGTATATTCCTTTGCCGTGTGATGTTCACGCAGCGCTTCCATTTTCCCACGCAAACACTCAATTAATTTTCTTTTCTATACTTTTTTTTACTGTTTACCATAGTTTTTAATAAGATTTTTTTACTGAAAAAGAAAACCAGGTGTTGTACTCGTACTTGTTGAATGATTAGAAATAAAACACAGTTTTGGTTAATATTTTTTTGTTTAATACTTTTCCCGTTGCCGGCTGGCTTCGGTTATTATATTTATTTTAATTTTTATTCACATTTATATGGAACTGGAAGTGTAATATTTTGAATATGTTTTGAATATGTTTACTAATTGGAATTGATTATTGTTTATTTAGTTGGAGACTT
The DNA here is from genome assembly GCA_035043065.1 of Hirtodrosophila confusa. Taxonomy (NCBI): domain Eukaryota; kingdom Metazoa; phylum Arthropoda; class Insecta; order Diptera; family Drosophilidae; genus Hirtodrosophila; species Hirtodrosophila confusa. The sequence goes on along the minus strand of JAWNNI010000033.1, from coordinate 6,900,492 downwards.
CTTTGTGGACGCAAAGTTGCATCTTCTACGGGTTCTACTATTTTTAGGACGTTCCTCTCTGATAAAATTTTGATATTTATATCAAGGCTAGGAGTAATAATAATTTCGGAATTTAATTTCCACACATAGATATTTGCTTTATTTAATTAATCGGATTAATTTATGTTTGAAGTGTTACATTGGTTTTCGAAGTGTTTTTTGAAGATGTTGTTTCCAAGTGTATGTGTGTGTATTGTTGTATGTGTGTTTGTTTGTGTGTACATATTTAGTATATAGTATATAGTATATAGTATATGGAATATATTTCTATTTGATTTTTTTTTTAATAATATTTCTTAATTGGTTTGAATGTTTGCATTGAGCTGAGCTCACACGCACAAAAAAAGCACAAAAAATTGCAATTGTTTAGTATTTACTGGATTGATTTAATATTTTGTTGGATATATATATGTATTTTTGGGCTTTAGCCTATCGGTATAATTACTTGATTATTAATTAGTTGAGTATTACTTGATTTGATAAACTGTATTTTAACTTGAATATTTAATTGAATCTTATTAGATGTAAGCTTGATTATTATTTGAATTTGAATGTAACTTGATGTTCGTTTGAATACTGTTTAGTAGAGTATAGTATATAGTATGTTAAACATGTATAGGTTTTGTATAGTTCGTTTAGTATGTGTCTGTAGACAGACAAGATGTTGTACAGTTATTTGATAGGTACACACATTTAGTATAGTTTTCTAAGAGTGCTGCAAGTTTGTGAGTTTGAAAACGGGCTTGGAATCAGATCAGAAGTCTATGGCTTACATTAATCATTGACTAACTAATTAAAAATTGTATTGTAACTTAAGTTAAGACTAGACATGGTCTAGGCTGGGACAGTTAATATCTATCAAAAATTCCATTCGTTTCAATACTATTAACATTTTGATTCTTTTCACCAACTGCCCTCTGTCTAAGACCTCATAATCAATGCACTCAATATTGTTAAAAAATCGTGTTGTTTGTTTTGTTTTTGTTTCTTAGCGAACTAGACATAAGTGTAACTTAATTTTATACCGTTAACATAGGCATTATAATTAATTTAACAATTCAGTATTGACGCAACCATTCGTCTGACGAAAGTTTATCATTGTGCCACAAAATTTAAAATCGGAAATCCACTTGCACGCACTTAAATTCTACAATCAATAGATACGAATACGTATATATAAATATATATTTACTTGTATATAAATACACCGACTTACATAAATATCCATCTATAAATCTGTTGATGTTTTTTGGTTTTCGTGTATGTGTTGAAATTTATCTAAAACTAAATTGTATTTATATATTATAGAAATACACGTAGATTTAAATATTGTATTGATATCTTATAATATAGTACTTATCGCTATTGGCTTAGATCTAAGTATATATATATACTTATGTATAGAGCTTAGTTCTAACACCAAAAATATTAAATGTGTGCTTAACTGTAGGGAGTAATAATCAATGTAAATCTAGGTAAATGCTTTGAAGTATATCTAAATGCAATTGTGGCAGTTATTCTTATAGGCTGCCTCAATATTAAGCTTTGCCATTGATTGCTTTAATGACTAGTATATATGCCACTCGTAAGCAAATGCCATCGATCGAGTATATATCATTAGATATAGATACACGCACCTCCGCAGCTATTTACCCTCCAACCAATCTGCTTAAAGCTTCATTGGTCTAAATGAAAAGAAAATCCCTACGCCTCTCCAGAAACTACCGATAAATTGGCAGCAGAGTTACGCTTACTTATATATTCAAAAATATCTCATTCACGTTGGCTCAGCTTTCGATCAGTATTTAAATCCTTGAATGCAACCTACACTTAATACTATTGAATCTTAACTATGCATATGTATATGTATGTATATGTATAACTATGTATATTTATAAGCAAGTTTCGCTAAACCTTTGATAAGGTATCTGGCAGCCCAGGATGAACACCAATTACATTCAGTTATGTAGGCCTGTAAGTGTGTTAGGGTGTTGTTTGTGTCTGTGTGGAAACAAGTGCTGAGAAACTATCAATGATCTTACGATCTTTGTCAAAGGTACGCCCCCGGCTAAACATTGCCACCACCGATTGCTTGAAGTTTCGAAGTTTTATAACGAATATAATTAGTACGCAAATTATATTCAATTATAGTGGGTATAATCGATAGCAACAATGGAGCGGAGTAGCGACTGTTGACAATCGAGTGGGCTCGTTTATCGAATGTATCGCTGCACTTTGAATTTCTGTCTGTGTTACTGTATTTAGTGTATGGGTATGATAAGTGCTTAAGTCTCTCCTAGGGCTATCTAAAAAACATTATATTCTATGGGCTGATTATTATAGTTTGATTATTATTATAATATTAATATTGTGTACTTATTGCTACTTTACTTATGAATTTGAATAATCCATTAAGATGGTTTATAAGTATGTATATCGTATACTGCTAAGAGGAGCGTGAACACATTTCATATCAATTAAATATGTGGAAGGCAGGGATGAGTTCTGTCTATGTAGGAAATGCATACTCGTATGGCAGTAAGTCTATATTAATTAAAAAGCACCTCGATTATTGTTAAACATAGGACATATGCGTACAATGGGAGTGAACTTGGTGAACCTGGTGAACTTGGTGAGCTTGGTAACTAAACGTTAGTGTTGATAATGTCGTGGGGGTGGTGTATGTTGGTTCGGTAGGGGCGCTTTGGGGTGGGATGGAGGGGAAGGTTAAGCCTGGACTATATGCTGCTGGACCGTCCAATGCCAGATGTGCTGGTGATGTGATGGTTGCGAACGGACGCCTTATCGAAGTGCACCATGGGGACGCCATTGGCCTGCGATCTCTGCGCGAGTGGAGGAGGGATATACAAACTGTATTACCGCAGCAGAGGACTCTGCTGATTCTCTAGCACTCACCTGCTCCCGTCGACGTCTCTGCCTGCCCTTGCACCATGGCCACTTGATGGTGCGTACCAGCGTACTGCGAAAGTCCTCACTGAATAGACAGTATATGTAGAATGTTATCGAATAGTTGATTAGCTCAAGAAGATTGGCCAGCGCACGAAAGACCTGAAAGGGGAAACTCGGCAAGACATCTGCGGCAATTGTCATGTGAAGTATAGCCATGGGTGAGACACATAGCAGAAATAGTAACGAAGTGCTGCCAAGCAATAGGAATAGACGACGCTCCTCAGCAAATTTACGTGGATCCTCGTCCTTAACATAGGACGACCTAGTTAGTACCATCTGGCGCCGCCTGGCGCAAGTACGTCGATATACTAACATAATTCGTAAATTGAGACCCGCTATTAGAACCGTCGGAATTAGTTTAAAAATGACTTCCAGCGCTATCTTATACACCGAGTAAAAGATGGTACGCTGGAACAAATTATTGTCCCGGCGCAGATAGACATAGATGTTGTTTGAGTGCAAGCACTTGATCAGCTCGCCACGGAAAATGCTTGGCAGATAAGTAATGAAGGTCAGGAAACAGGTCAGGAATACAACCACGCTGCGAAAAGCGACCGTTATTAACCATTGACTAAGCCATTATAATCGAAATACTCACCTAGGAGATCCCATCACGGGTCGCGTGAAGCCCGGATGGCAGACCGATACATATCGCTCGATGGTAAGAACTAATAACATCATCACACCCACACCTGAAATGAGTATCCACACAAATGAAGTGGGGGTATTGGAGATGGGCGATATTGTGACAACTGTGACTGTTATTTGCAAATAGCAGTGACAAACATCAGTGACTGTGACTATGATCGAGATATAATACAACTTTCACTTTGCAAAACCAAAGATATAATAAACCAAATGTATGTAATATGTGCTTTGAATTACCATTTCAAAATAATAACATTTATGGTTTAATCGTCACCAAGGGCTCTCTGCGTTTTGATAAGACTTGGCAGGACTTCAAAATTTTAGATGACATCGGCCAGCAGAACTAAACCAGCATAACTATATCTCATTGGCTGTAAGGCTAAGATTTGATAAAATAATTTGTACATTTTACTCTCTGTTCTCTGTTCATTTTAAATACGACCAAATTTCGCTTGTCTTTTCTTTCCAAAGGTTTTTTTTTTTTAATTTACTTAAATTTTGCGACACAGTTCAGCTTTTATTCAATATCGAAACATGGTCTGTGACTGTTAATTCCGATATTGGCACTGTTAATGTGAATATTAACATTAACAGCTGCTATCGGCACTGTTATCGCGACTGTAACGGAACTGTTGCTGTTAATAGCTAAACTGTGACTGTAAACGAAACTGTTACTGCCTGTATTCAGTCACAGTGAGCTACGATATTTGTCAGTCACAGCGACTCAGTTACAGGTGCAACGATTGTTGATATAGAATTAAATATAATATATTGATAGTTTTGAATTATAGAAAGAATTGAATTCATAATCTGACTTTACTATTACTGCGTTTATGCTATGCGCATTTGCCTAATGTATTATTTTGAGTTTGTATTATTATTTTTCTAGTGAATTTGTCGATGATGCATGAAGGGGAACATTTTTGAATTTTGAAAATGAAGAAATCATGAATTTCTTAGCATAAGCGCAGCGTATGAAAAGCTATTTAAATCCACCAAACCAAATGAAATGAAATAAGCAATTATTAATTGATTTAATTGGTTAAAAGCTTTAAAGCGATTGCAAATATTGTTGCGAAACAAAACGTTAAAAGTATACGAGTAATTTAATAATTATACAAAATTATTCAGTGAAATGCATTAACGTAAGCACACAATTATATAATCAGTTAATGGAAGTTGAGAAATTGTTTTGTCATTTGCCGTTTTCATGGAAATGCACTTTTCATTCATTCAATTTATTCAAGGGAATTAAAACTAATTTCTGTGATGGCATAGCCGTCAGGAAACACTACAATAAAAGCGTTCGTTGGCAAAAGTTATATAATATAATTAAGTAATATGAATGGTGCATTTCGAATGAAAAGTATTGCATTTATTTGTATTGTTCAATTAATGAGTTTTCGTTGCGAATTTCGTAATGGAATTACTGTTGAACCTTGAACAAAAAGTTCTGTGTTGAATCCTTAGAAAAAGCTTTCTCGCGAAAAGCTCAGTGCAACTTACCCAAGCAGCCGTTTCCAAGGAAAAGCTCCAAGTGCGCTGTGTAGAATGCCGGGCCAAACTCCTCCCATTGCCCGCGATCCTTATGCACCAGCATGCGGATGCCAAAGGGTATGGCAAAGACAATGGCAAGCAGTGCCGCTGTGGAGTAGGCTGCGGGGGAAGAGCGGAGGGCGGTTAGCGTCAAGCAGGGAGAGGTGTGTTAAGTTCACATTATAGCAGTTTTATGGCTCTGCTTATGGCATAATTATGGCGTCGCTTCCGCTGGGCCGCGACAGGAAGCAACTGAAACTGAAACTGGAACCGGCAAACCCTACGCGACTTCAACGAGAATGAATGGTCCTGAGTTCCTGTTCCCTTTCCCTTTCTCTTTCCCATTCCCTTTCGCTCGCTTGTTTGCTTAATTTCCACCCGTTTTCGGAAAATATATGTATGCGAATATTCTTTTTTATATTTGTTGTAATTTCAACTTATTGCTGAATGCGATTGTATTTGTTACTGTGTGTGTGTGTGTGGTTTATTGATTTATGACTTGTTTATAGCTCTATAATTACATTATTGCTTATATGCCCGCCACGTGAGCGCCCCTCTCCTTTCATGCCGCAAAATTGTCGTGCACACACAAAACTTAATGCCCGATATATGACTTCCTGTTACGCACACACAAGCACACACACACATACATATGTATATACGAATGTGTGTGTGTGTATAAGTGGATGATGTATAATGCTGTTCATCTAATTGGGTACATGGCCACATCAATATAAATGTCCGTTCTGTGTGCGTCCAGCCTGACAAGTGTCCATCACTTGATTTTGTCATCATTTCTGGCACATGGGCCTGGATTATAAAAATCTGTTCTGTTTGTTGTCAACACAACAATTTTTAGTGATTTTCCGTTGTTTGTAGTGCTGGTAAGCTGGCAAAGGCAAAGTAAAGGCCTTAAGAATTGCCAGGTTAACTGATTGAGTGGCCCCTTGAAGCCAAAAAAATACAGAATGCGTCCTTTTCCTTCATTGGATATGCATAGCATTGAATATTTACAACAGTAATTGAAAGTCTACAAACATTTTGATTCAGATACTCTTATATTCGCCGTGCTTATAGGTTATCGGTCTGCCTAACCCTTTGCTCCCAATATACTGTAATGGTTTATTCACCCTGTTGATCAGTTTTCAGTCTCGTTTTAACTTTTTCACAATGTACCATAAGGATCCATTTAACCTGTTGATCTGCTTATGAGGAACTAATCACCCTGATGATCTGCCATGCTTCCCAATCAATATAAGAATTTATAAGAATCTATTTACCCTGTTGAACTGGTTTCGGTATCCTTCTTGTTTTCTTCCCAAGATGCTGTAAGGAACTATTCACCCTGTGGATTTGATTTTCTTCTCCTTCTTGCTTCCTTTCCAATATACTGTAACGATTTATTCAGCCTGCGGATCTGATTTTTGACTCCTTCTTCATTCCTTCCCAATATACTATAATGATTTATTCACCCAGTGGGCCGGATTTTTGTCTCCTTATATCTTGTTTTTGCATTTAACCTGTTAATCTGTTATGGGTCTCCTTCTTGCTTACTTCCCAGAATCTATTAAACCTGTTGATCCGCTTATTGCTTCCTCTCCAATATGCTGTAACTATTCACCCTGTACTTCCTTTCCAATATACAATAAAGGACCTTGTTGATCTGTTATCGGCCCGCTTTATGCTTTCTCCCAAATATACCACTGAGAACTATAACAATATATTTCCTCCCATTTGTAATATCGACAGTTTCCTCTAATTATACTCAGATATTGCTCTCCGTGTTAACTTTTAGCTTCGATAAATGAACGATAAATTTTTGGTAGCAAATCGTTTAATGTGAATTTACTAAGAGATTTAACGAATCTAGATCAAGCTAACTTAAAAAGTTGTAATGTGTTTATTAAAGTTTGAAATACTAGGAACTTGAATATAATGAAGAAGGGGCTTACTAAACAGCGGAAAACTTTGCAACAATTGTTATTGATTTAAGTTAATTTGTTATGGTAAGTGAAGTTAGGCATTTGCTTTACCGTTTGAAAGTTGTACTCTAGTTTAATATGCAGTCGATAACCTTGGGCTGGTATTCCCCAGTTGGCCATAAAGCATTCCAGCCCCTTGAAAGCTATCCCTGATAGAGTGCATAACTTTTGCCTAACAAACTGGCACCAAATATTAGCAGCGAGCTGTGACTGTCCCTCGGCTAGTCAGTATAACAGGACTACAGGACCCTTTGCTCTTGCTATGCTGTGATTGTGTGTGTGTGTGTGTGTGTGTGTGTGTGTGTGTGTGTGTGGCTGACAAACACTCGAAGGCGAATGACCGGCAAATGGCAGCGGACCGCGTCGTAAAAAGGCTGCTGGCAGCCAAATAGCAAAATATTTTTGTTATTTTAATAAAATGACTGCTCTGATTTCGGTCATTATTACTCAGGACCTAAAAGGATTCCAGCAGTAACAGCAGCAGCAGCAGCATCAGTAGAAGCAAGAGCAGCTTCAGGTTTAGACCGAGCTCTTGAGCATTTTATTTACTGGCACGCCACTCGACATGGCCGTGGTCCTGAGACTGGTGATATTTCAAGCCGCAGCCAGAGGGCCTCCGTTTACTCACTTTGCATTTTTGCAGCTACCAGATACTAGCTAATATTTTCCGCTTTTCCATTTCACATTTTCCATTTTCCAGCTATCAGCCAGCTGAGCAGCCAGCGTCTCTGCCAGCTGCCATTTGGCAAACAGGCGAGAGGCAATCAATTATGCTCCCCATAGCATGCGTATTACATTTGAAGCATTTTACATTTTTTACCCGGTCTCGTATTTGCCGAGCTCCTTTCTTCAAGCTGGCAAATAAAGTGAGTCGCTTCAAACGGTTTGCAGACCAGCCCCCGCCCCCTGGCACACCGCATGCCGCATGCCACATGACGGATTGTAAGGAGGCAGCCAAAAAGTGGCCAGCACGCTGCGTCGTTGACAAGTTTCATTTGTATACTCTGTTCCCAATGGGAAAACGGGTATATTGGGCAAGTGTCTGTCTGTCCCTCTGTCCCTATGAACGACATTTCTTTCGACATCCTTGATGCCAGATCATCCCAACTTGGTACACATGTTGGGATATACCCTTGGCCTATTAAGTGTCGAGAGGTTGCCCCGCAGCTTGGTATGTCTTTCACATTTGTATACCCTAGCAGAGAGTACTATAATCTTGTCACGAAATGTGTAACGCATTGATGGAGACGTTTCCGACCCCACAAAATATATATATTCTTGATCAGCATCCATCACAGAGTCGATCTATCGATGACCATCTGTTTCTAGCCAAACTAGTCTCTCAGGCAGTACATATGTCGGAACCGGCCGGATCGAACCACTTTAACATACAGCTGCCATAGGAACGATCGCTCGAAATCTAAGTTTTGGTATGAAAATCTTTTTTGTTTATAAAGATATCCTCACCAAACTCACTTTAACCGAGTTTCAATACAGTTTATACAATCTTACCAAATTTGGTTAAAACCGGACCGCCATATCTTATAGCTGCCATAGGAACCATCGGATAAAATATAAGTTTTTGTATGACATTCTTTTTTGTTTTTGATGACATCTTCACAAAACTCTCCCAAACCGAGTGTCTATATAGTATATACAATCTCACAAAATTTTCTTAAAATCGGAACACCATATCATATAGCTGCCATAGGAACCATCGGGTGAAAAATTAAGTTTTTGTATGAAAAACTTGTTTTTTATGCAAATATTACTTCCAAACTCAACAATTGCGAGTCTTATTGTACTTCATATAGTTTCCTAAAACTTATACCAAAATCGGACCACATTATTTTGTAGCTATCATGGGAACAATTAGTCGAAAATTGAGTTTTTTTATTGGCACGCGGAAGTTAGCCGTTCTTTTTTGTTATACTCGTTATATTCAGCAAATGCAGACTTCTGTTTTTCCCACAGCCCAAACTGTTAGAGTCTTTGTACAGAGTAAGCCGCAGTCGGGAAGTGCAACACACTTGCTTGTTTTTTTCCGTTTGCGGGCGGCTCATTAATCAATTAAAAGGCCATAAAGCAAACGAGCGCCTAATATAGTTAGTTACTTGCTCGTAGTTAACATCCTGTCTAATACATTTCCACATTTTCTTTTTGCCTTGTGCTTTTCTTTGGGGCACACTGCCGCAGGCTCTGCCGGACCCCCCTGGACCCAGTGCCGACAGCTTAGCAGCTTTACATAAATTTGCGAGGTCCGCCCAATCAAATAAGTTGCCGAAAGGCTGCCCACACATACAAAGCAAACATAATACGTACAATATATAAAAGCCATTGTTGCTTTTACTTGCCAGGAAGTGTTGGGATGTTAAAACTTAGCAAAAGTGGGAGCATCAACAGGAAAATTAAAATATATATGAAATATAAATAAGTGCTAAGTTAAAATAATAATAATCATAATCAGGGACTGTTCCCAAATCCCTTTTTGAAACAGTACCACAAAAAATGGAAGCAGATTATTATTAAGAAACCTCAATTTTGTTGTAAGTTAATTTGACATTTGGATGATCCAAAAAGTATGCCATGAAATGAACTTGAAAGTGGAATTGGCAACAATAAGGCCTGTTCTTAATTCCACTTTCGAACTTATTCCACAGAAATATGGATAGCATGCTTTTGGGTACGTCTGTAAAATAAATGAACATACAAGAAAGCAAGGATTTTAATTATATTCTGCGCTAAAAAGTATGTTACATGCTATTCTGTGGATTTGATTCGGAATGGAATTCGGAACAGGCGTTATTATTTTATTTAATTTATTTTATTTGAATTGTTTTCAAAACATTTGGGTAATCTTATTAGATTGGATAAACTTAGCTTTTTTTTAATTATTGTCAAGTATTTTTCTGTGAATTGGCTACAGGTAACATAGAAATGGAAAGTAGAGCAAGGTTTTTTCAATCATTTCTATACATTTTGTACATTTCAGTTATGCAAACAATTCTGAAGTAGTTGCCTTGTTGGGGTCTGTAGCGAGATCCCATCGAAAACCATCATTTCGTTTGAGTTACTTTAAGCATCTTAATTAAGCACCTCGTTTTTGATGGCGCCCAGCGGCAGATCTAGCGCAAAAAAAACAATTTCAATGGCATTCAGGCTTAGGCTGGCATTTTGAAGGGGCTTTTAAGTGAATGAAATACTCTTTACACACTAAATTTGGCAATTATTCAGTGAAATGGCCATTTGCAGACAGTCAATGAAATTGAATTTCTATGGAATGACCCAGCCAAAAAACAAAAAAAAAAAATACCAAAAACCAAATGAAAAGTGGAAAAGGTTTTTTAAGTGTTACGGGACAAGGGGCAAGGAGAATGGGGCATGGGGCAAGGGGCAATGAGCAACCAGCTGCTGACTTACCTCGCATGTAGATGTATGCAGTGCCTCGCATATTGCGACGAGTGAGGACTACGAGGTTAAGCACATTGCCCATGATGCCAAGGGCGCAGATGAGGGGAAGCAGCAGACCGTAGGAGTAGCTGCGGAGGACTTCTGTGCGCGGATCCTCGACGCTCTGCAACAACAATTCGATACACATTGAAAGGATAGCAGATATGTATGCTACCAAAAGCCGTAGCCAATAAAAAATAATAGTAATAGTAAACAACAAAAATGTTGCCGCTCATAAATCATGCAGCGCGCTTATGCTCTATCGCTATCTCTATCTGTATCGCTTGTGCTATCTCTTTCGCAAACGCCTTCTATCTCTTTTACGCTGTGCGTGTCGCTTGCTGCCCCGCAGCCTTCACTGCCACAGCTGCCTCTTTTGTTGCTCAGTCGGATGGGCTGCTACAGATAAAAATTCAATAGTCAACTTGACACTTTTATTTGTGACTTGTTATGCTCACACACACACACACACACACACGCACACACGCACACACACTCACACACTCACACACACATGCCCTATGCCCACTTGGCCGCTTTCCCCCTCTTGCCCCACTATTTTGACTATCCACATACAGATCTCCCTTGCATCACCCATGTGGGTTGCCGTATTCGCATTGTAAATATGTTTTGCATGCTTTTTAGCATGTTTGTTATTTTTCTTGCTATACTCTGTACCCGCAGGGAAAAAGAGTATATTGGGTTTGCGATTTGTCCGACTGTCCGTATGAGCAACCAAACTTTGTACACATGTTGGTCTGTATCCTCAGTTTATGAAGTGTTGAAGTCGCCTTCCCACCCGCAATACTTCCCCAGCAATTCGGCGGAAACCTATATCTTCCACATTTTTAAAGCTATAGTCATCAAATTTGGCATACAGACTAATGTTAAATTTTCTGACAGATCTGCATTCTAAAAATTTAGCCACTCCCACCCCTCCCTTGCAAATGAGCACAATCTATATGTCCCACACCTGTACAGGTAGAGTCATCAAATTTGGCACACAGACTGATAATGGGTTTCCAGACAGATCAGCCATAAAAAAATGTTGCCACCTTCACCCCCTCCCCCGCAAATGAGAAAAATCTATATCTGCCACACCTCTGCAGGTAGACTCATCAAATTTGGCACACAGACTTTTTTCCACGTCTCTTTCCGAACCCTATGCAAATTATACCGGACTGGGAACAGAGTATTCTGCTGTCGGTTACGTTCGACTGCAACGTTCTTACTTGCTTTACTTGTTTTTTCTGCCTTTGTTTGCTCGCCTTTTTTTGGTCTTGAGCTCAAAGTGATACTCTGTTTATGCTATGCCCACTTTGTGAAATCATTTCATGAAACGAGCATGCCCTAGACCCACTTTAAGCACAGCAAAGCTGATTATGCTTTAAGCCAACTTAGCTAGCCACTCTTAATGTGTGGCTTTCGGTTATTTTGGCAGCCAGGTGCAAGCAGTATATGATTTATATATCATTTCATGAATTAATGAGCCGCAGCCAAGTTAAAGTATCATTCTAAGCTGTGGCTGCAGTTCAGTTTTGTGCATTTGTAAATGCTGCAGAGCAGTTTTCAATTTGCAACATAAAGAAATCATGAGTCCCATTGCATAAACGTGGCATGGAATAGACAAGCAGCGTTAGTTTGCTTGAGTTTCAGCCATTTCTGCAGCCTTGGGCGCAAGTTGCGCACAAAGCAGCTTTTGCACGGCAAACCCGGCAAGGACCTGCGGCAGGACCAGCGGCAACGCCAGCAACAGCAGCAGCAGCACAAGAGTGTTGGCAAACTTTTTTTGCACGTGCTGTGCCACGAAATGAGTTATTTCGCTTTTGCCTTGAATAGGACTTTCGTTCTGGCCGTCCCCCTTCCTGCCATTTAATAAGCTGTGTGAACAAAAACACATTATAAGTGCAACGCTGAAAAGTAGGCAACAGTTCCTGTTCAGCTGCTCACAGCAGGCATTCTTTCTGTGTCATAACTGATTGCGGTGCCCCAATAAAAGATCGAGCCAGCCAGCTTTTAAATTTAAGGCAGCCCATATTTAAGAAGCTAGAATGCTGTAAGTATGAAAGGCTTGAAGTTGGACTGTCTGTGAAGGAGTTTTGTTGTCTCTATGCGGGCGAACTTTGAGGACTCGCAAACAGCTGTTGTTGCTGATCAAGTGTATATATACAGGTATATAGAAACATACTTTAGGCTTTTAATTGCATTCTGCCCACAGAAAGCAGGCTGCACACTTAAGTTTTCTGTGAAATCGCCACATAACTTTAATTGGGCAAATGCTTTGCACTTTTTGGTATTGGAGACGCCTCCTTCTGTCTGTAACATAGTTTGCACAACTTTTTCAAAGCCTTTTAGCCAGCTTAAATATACATTTCTATGGTACTGTGGCTGGCAAATAGTTAGCGTAGTTCGTATAACTTTCTCATGAATTTGAAATGCACAAGGAACTTAGTATGTCGTTGTGTAAGACTTATATGCACATTAATTGGCAGCCTTGTTGAACTTTTAATTGAAATGGGGCGCAACAAGTAAGTATATAACTAATATGCAACTTTTCTGTGTATCCTAAATGCACAAGGAACTTAGTATGTTGTTACACTCGTCTCATACTTTTATGCAAATTAATTGGCAGCCTTGTTGAACTTTTAATTGAAATGGGGCACTACAAGGTGTATGACTAATGCTTTTTAACAGCTGACAAATCTGTTTTAACTGCTGTCGAAGAAGTCCTTCGACTTCCGGCGAATCAAAGGCTGGTAATATTAGTATTTTCGCAGTTGCCCACACAGAAAACGCTTAGTTTGATTTGATTTGCTTATTATGGTAATTTAATGACGTCTCTCCCACAAACTATCTATCTATATCTGTATCTGTACCTCTATCTCTATCTGTGTATCTCTGTCTCACTCTTAGTTGTTGTCACTTACCGCGAATAGGTCGTCCCGCAAGTCATCGCCAAAGATATGGGAAACATTGGCGGCGGTGCCAAGGACGAGTCCATTCTGCTTGGTGAGATTCAGGCCCCAGATGAAGGAGCAGTAGGTGGGATCCTCTGCGATGTTGTATAGACTTGTTATCATACTGTGAGCTCTGGCGGTTGTTGTCGCGAAGGTTGTAGTAGATGTTAAACCTTCAAGGATTCGCGTTCAGCATCAAGTTTAATTTGTGTAAGTAAAGTAAGCGAACAAAAGGCGGCAGAGTCAAAGAAATTGCGTGTAAAAATAGCTGTTGTCCTGCCATGAATGAATGCGGGTCCTGCCATGCCGTAGCCGAAGACGAAGACGAAGCCGACGCCGAAGCCATGTAATTTAAATAGCAAGGCGACGACAACACCAAGCCTTGACACCGGAATGGTACTCGGCATGAGATTTGTGAGTGAGCATGAGATGGAAAGATGGTGGTGGAGATGGTGCTGGAGATGGAATCGGAGTACGGGAATGTGAACGTGAACAGGACTGTCGCGCGCCAAGCGGAAACGGAAGCGTTCACTTGTACATTTTACAATAAAAACAATAGCAAAAATAGTCTGATGCTGCTGGGTTGGTCCGGGGTAGGGATAGGTGCTTGATTCCTGGAATATGTACGCACATATCGAAGCATGGACATTGGACCAACGCTCCAAGGCGAAAACAATTGAGCCTTTGATTGCCACTGACACAAACAAATCAGCGAAAAATTGAAAATCAACTGGGGCCGCCCAGTGATACAAAAATAAAATGCTGGAAATAATTGCGGGCTGTAAATATGTTGACAATAAATGAAATTCTTTACGACAAGTCTGCTCGTAAACAATGCCCAACGCAATTCAAGGCTGTGGGTAGATTGATGGGATAGTCAGTGACAAGTTTTTGTATCATTTGTATCAGATAATAGTGCCTAACTAGAGGGTATCCTTAAAGGATTTAAGGGCAGGCTTCTTTAATAGAGAAATTGACAGACTACATTCATAATTGGAACTCGCAGGGAGTCGTACTATATGACGAAAGAGTTTGGGTTGCAGGGAAAGTCAGGGACTAGTTTTGGTATCATTTGGATCAGCTAATAGTGACTAACTAAAGGTACTTAGGCACAGGCTACTTTAATAAAGAAATTGACATAATTGGATTCATAGTTGGAACTCTACGAGAGTCATACTGAATGACGAAAGAGTTTAGATTGATGGGAAAGTCAGGGACAAGTTTTGGTGTCTTTAATTGACAATTGAGAGACTTAATTGGAACTCTAAGGAAGTCGTACTGAATGACGAAAGAGCTTGGGTTGAAGGGAAAGTCAGGGACTAGTTTTGGTATCATTTGGATCAGCTAATAGTGACTAACTAAAGGTACTTAGGCACAGGCTACTTTAATAAAGAAATTGACATAATTGGATTCATAGTTGGAACTCTACGAGAGTCATACTGAATGACGAAAGAGTTTAGATTGATGGGAAAGTCAGGGACTAGTTTTGGTATCTTTAATTCAGAAATGAGGGGAATTGAGGGACTTAATTGGAACTCTAAGGAAGTCGTGCTGAATGACGAAAGAGTTTCGATTGACGAGAAAGTTAGGGACAAGTTTTGGTATCATATGAAGGCTCTTGGTTATCCTAAAAGAACTCTAAGGGAGTCGTACTGAATGAAGATAGATGGAAAAGTCTGGGACAAGTTTTGGTATCATTTGGATCAGCTAAAAGGGACTGACTAGAAGGGTTTCCCAAAGATGCTGATGGGCTGGCTTTAAAAGAGAAGTTGAAAAACTTGTTCATAATTGACTCTCTAAGGGAGTTGTACTGATGGATGAAACACCCCATCCAATCGGGGGATACCAAAACAAATAGTCTGAATAGTCAGTAGAAAAATGCATCGTCAAGAAACTGACTAATTCATGGTAAGTATAGGAGATGCATTCTATAAGAAATTGAAATAATAAAAGATTTGTAAGAAACTAAGGAGGTTAGGAAGTTAGAAAGTAATGTCCTACATTGTTTTGTGAAACTAATGTCGAAATAAACCTTTTAAGATTTGGTATTTTAAATATAGATAGACGGAAAAGAAGATAATTTCCAGAAGTGATTTCTTAGGTTCGTGATTGTAGATAGCCGCCAAATCGTTGTTGTTGAAATAAAGAAAAAAAAGAAATAAAAAGAAGAAGAATGACGAATAAGACATGAATTAAAATTGCGCTTCTTTTTTTCATCCTCTGGTTAACATGCGTGTATTATTTAAACTTGTGTGCAATACGTAAGCTGACTCTAATTTTAGCATGTACTCAGGATGATCACCTAAAGTAAACGTACAACAATGAAATTGAATTTGACATATTAAGCTGTTTGTTGACAATGCTGCTTGAAAAATTGGTAAAAAAATTATGGTAAATGTTGCGCCTTGCTTAATAGAAATATACAAAAATTTATATATGAAATGCGTGATTATGCAATTAAATGAGAATCAAAAAGCAGTTCAATTTAACTACTGGCATCTAATACTTACCTCTCGACGTCACCGCCTCAGTACGGTCCCAATGTCTATGAATTTTTAATGGTTTTAATGACAGTTGATGGGCTTAAATGTTGACACAGTTGGAACTGTGCTTAGTACGGTTGTTGTTGTTGTTGTTGTTGTTGTTGTTGTTTGATTGTTAATTCGGTCTACTTAAGGTTCTAGTCAGTCAGTTTAGGCGAACCGGCACACATCGTTGTTTGTCTGACTCTGAAGCGCCCGAGCGGATGTTGAGGCTGTTCCCAATGTTGTTACTTCTGACACATGTTGCATGTTCGCTGGCTGAAGGACGCTGCAATGGCAAACATAAAGAAAATGCGTTTAGTTGTGACTTGGCAAATTTCATTACCACCCAGCTATCGTGTGACGAATACTTTATTTGTGTTTTATTATGCGACAGGACGCCTCGAAGTATGCCACCTCATGTGTCATATAATTGACGCCTTTGCTGTCGCAGTCGCAGTCACAGTCGCTGTCGCAGTCGCTGTCGCTGTCGCCGTCACACGTAGCAATCGAGGCCCTGGCAACAGGTGTGCTTTATTTCCACGCGTCAGTGGCAGCCAACACGCGCCTGCCACGCCCACAGTTCACAGTATACAGTATACAGTACACAGTACAACATAACGGCCCAAAGGACACGCTAAGCGCTAAAATCAACGTTGACAGGCGTCGGAATTTCGTATAAAATATTTGATAAATTGTCCAACTAGGAGCTAGTGACGGCAGCCAGCGAGGCAATAAGGACGCACGCCTTTAAATATAACGGGCAAGGACTTCGTAAGTAAATATGAAATATGCGCAAGTGCTCAGTAGATCGAGTCGTAAATTGATGGCTAACAGATGAGATTTCTAGCGAATTCTCCAAGCAATACAAGTAATGTATTTAAGAGTCATCCATATAAGTGAGTGCATGACTGCCAAATACCCTGCACAAAGCCTTGAAACATATTTAATGTTGTCATTTGACCGCAAAATGAACTCTTGGGAATCCTAACGAATTGTAGTATTTTATTTGGGTTAAGCAAACAGTTTGTTTAATGCTAATTTAAGCCAAAGGCTGACTTTAATATGCATTTCACTTTTTTTCACGCTTTTCACAAATTGTTGGACAAGTGAACTCCCAAGAGCGGACAACTCTCTTTAACGGCAATCAGGGTATGCTGCTAAGCGTAATTTCTCAAAACATCCACCTCCCCCTCCCCCTGCCAACCACAGCAGTTGATCCACTTTGCTGCAATTGCAACTACTGCCAGTTGCGCGAATAAGTATGCAACACTTTCTGGCATTTGCATATAGTTCACATCACGCATACGCCGTGTGGTCGGCAGCTGAAGTGCGAATCCTGCAGTGGCATTTGGGGATATTGGTTGACACAAAACATGACACAAGCTTAATTTCCCCAAGGCAAACATAAAAGCGCTTTCCTCACTCACTGAGTGACTGACTGAGTGAGTGACTGAGTGAGTGAACGAGTGAATGAATCGCGACTGAGCAACTGGCCGGCGTTCAAAGGGGCACTTCAAAGGGACGACAACCACCTGACTAGCTGAGGACCTGAGCTGACTACCTGAGCTCCTGACAACCTGACTACCTCACTACTTGGACATCTGTAGTCTCTCTCTCTGTCTCTGTTTCTGTCTCTGTCTCTGTCTCTGCTGGCGTCGCACGCATCGACGGCTCTGGCTTGTGGCATATTACAAGTAAACTGTCATATTGCATTGCCAGCTGAGAAGAATGCCGCATAATTTATGCCTGCGATTATCATAATAATTCGCCAGCCAGGACACTCAACAGGACACACACCAATGGCTTCCTCAGAGCGGTGAGTGGAGCATGGCGTAGGTTGCTGGCCCAGGTGTTGTCGTAGGCGTCTTTGTCGCTTGTTAGTTTTGGTTTTTGTGGCCTCTGTTTGCTCAGCACTTACAGTTATTGCGGTTTAGTTTCGGGGCAAAAAGTTTTCATTTGGTAAATAAATAAAGTTCTGTAAAAAGCCAAAAACACAACACAACACAACACAACACACACAAGCTTTGTATGCCCACTCTGCGCTTTGTCATTGTCTTCCGTGTGTGAGCGCCTTCTCGTCAGTTAGATAGAATATGAATAAAGGGTATCATTACGTTGTTCTTGACTGGCAGCACACTTAGTGGCTTAAGTATAGACTACAGAACAGTAGGATCTCAGTCTTATTCTGTGATTTGCTTTCCCTTCCTTATGGCTACCACATTGATCTGGAGCTTCAGGGTAAGTTACCTTAGCACTGAATGCGTAACGTATGATAATATTAAGTACAGGGTATCTGCCAGTCGAGCACTCTCAACTGTGCACAGTTTAATTTGTTGTTTGGTGACCTGCAAATTTGATTGTCGTTCCTTTTCGATTTTTTTTCTGGGGGTAGTTTCATTTTTTTGGGGCCTGTGTTTAACCAACAACAGTTTGTCATTTAGGCAAACACACACAGCACACACACACAGCACACACACACGCACACACACACGCACACGCACACGCACATGTGTGTGCATGTACTGTATGATGATGACTTTGCTGTTAATCTGGAGCATATGAGACTCTCACCAATACCAATACAATGCAGGAAGTCTAAACAAATGCCTAATGGACCCTCAACAGTTTGTGTTTAGCTTAATTCTGCCATCCCGCTCTCACACTGCCACTTTCTCCCTCTGGCTTTCCCTCTGACTTTCCCCGAATGTATTTCCCTGTGTGTTGGCATGATTAATGCCTTTGTTTATATTTGCCGCTTCGCATTTTGGGGTTTTTCCTATTTGTGGGGCCTGGGCCTGCCAAGCGAGTGATATGTTTAACAAAAAAGTTTAACGCAAATTAAGTCAAACTGGCAGCGCTTAACGATGTGCGACATAGATGAATATTTGTGTGGGTGTGTATAACTATACATGTACGTATGTGTGTGTGTGTGTGTGTAGTCATGTGTGCGGGTCTAGACAACCCACAGTGCGTGCAGTTTTTCCTAACAGCGGGTAGCTGTCCAGTGTTCCCAAAATGCGGCACTGGCTTTAATTTGCACACAAAATGAGCTCGGCCAAGCGGCAGGACAAAGGACACACAGGCCGACGACACTCTCACGCTGGCAGGACACAAATTAAGTTTGCAAGAAATCCAGATATCAAAAAGGAAATCAACTCAAGTCATCAGCAAATAAAAAATCGTCTAACAAACTTTGACTTTAAGTCGAATCGTGGCCGTTTGTCCTGTGCAAGCACAGTGGTCGTCAAAAGTATATATACACTTATAAACATGTGTATATACGAACTGTGTGTTATCAGCGATATCCGGAGTTCTCAGAGCCCATAAGCTTTAAGCTCATTATGCTACTTTTTCTTTGAAATTGTTAATGATTCAAGCTAGTTTATATACTCTCCTGATTTCTGGCTAACAATGGGATCTTAATATGGAAATGACTCAGAACAAGTTAGTATTGTGGCTGAATAATTTGTGGGTTAATTGTTTGTGGGCAGTATTTGCTCAGGTATTTCACATTCCCAAACTTATATAGCTGGCCAAATGGGAAAACTGTTTAAGCCAAAAACAGCGGGAGAAACTTCTGTGAGGACCTTTTGTCATGCGGGAGAGTATGTGTGGATGTGTGTGTGCATATGTGTGTGTGTGCCTGCTTGTCCGGCTATTAAGTTTTTAATTTCCATGGTGGCGCAGGACGAAGGGCGAAGGGCGAAGGGCGTAGGGGCGTGTATTGTTGACCGCGGCAAATAAACATCAGCAGCAGCGTCAACAACAACACCAATATGAAATAAACAAAATATTTTTCGTTGTTCGTTGTTTGCTTTTAATTACGCAATCGTTTTATTTAATTTTCTAAGGCGTGCCAACCAATTAAGCTTTTAATTTAAAAAAAACCCGCGCAGGCCAGAAATGAAATAAAATCAAATAATATAAATTTATTCGGGTTGACGAACTTCCAATACCCTTGCAATTGAGTTAATTAAAAGCTCTTTTAAGAGCTAAGCAGATATTCTGATCTGATATAATATATATATAAGATATAACCACAAATTAGATACGAAAACCTTCTCGATTGGTCAGTGATGATATATAATTATATACTGTTCCAATTTTGATTAAATTTGACGAATTTATGTAAAATATATTGAGACGCATACTTGTTCAGTTTGCTGGGAATATTTTGACATTTATCTATCTTCTGATTGCCAAAAATATATATCCTTACAGACTTTTTGTTTATGAACAGTTCACTTATTTCGTTCGGAAAAATATTAATTTTGTTTTTAATCAAGAGAACTATGTTGATAAGTTGACTTTTTCCGCTGGCCTCACATGAAAAAACTGTATCTTCTACAACCCTTTCCGATTTTTGATCAAATCTAGTCAACATATCAAGTTTATTACAAATCTATGAACTGCTGAGTCTAATTGAGATGTCTTGAAAAACGAAAAAGTTGTTTATACAACTTGTTTTTCTATCTGATTCTAATCTAGTTGATTTTGATTAAATTTTAATCAATCAGACGGATATCGATACTTCGATTTTGTGTGCTTGAGCTTGCAAAACAAAAAGGTTGGCAACCTTATGTTATGATGACCAATTCGCAGACAAAAGTAGCATTTCTGACAAGTTTTGTTCAGATGAGCTCGTCTCAAAAAACAGGGGAGAGGAAGTTCAAATCAAGTCAGCTTTCGATCAGGATTATAAGTAAGTATGATACTTAAAGGGGTCGGCAAGTCTTTTTCAATGTTACGCGTTACACACTGCGTGACAAGCTTATGGCATCCTTGGAAAGGGTGTAAATAATAAGTTGAAAACTTGCCACAAACTTTGCTGGCAAGGACGAGCGAAACTGCTGAGCTGCCGTTTCTCATAATGTTCGACTTTTTAATCGAAGGCTTATCGCAAAGTCATCAGAAAAGTCATCCAGCGACTTCCAGGGACAGTGCGTGTCCGTGACACGCGTGACGAGCGCGACAAGCAACGCTGGCGTCACGGCCGTGACACGCGTGCGCTGCCCGATTAATTTTCAATTTAAATTTACATTTGTATGCACAGTATGCACGGCAGCAGCAACAACACCAAAATCAACTACAACAACGCCCCAACACTGCCAACCATAAATTGGCAGCAGGACGGACCCCTTGACGTTGTCGCTGCTCTGTTATCAAAATTGCTTAACGGTATTTCGTGCGTTGCGTGTCCCCGAGACAAGCACTCGAAAGTGTCCTCAGCGTCCTTTTTATGCTCGGATTCAAAACAAATGTTTTGAAAAAGAGTATATTGGGCTTGTGAAGTGTCCGTCTGTCCGTCCGTCCATCTCTCCGTATGAACCTAATTTTCTAATCAAACTTAGTACACATGTTGGTATTTACCCTGAGCTTATAAAGTAACATGATCAACCACACACCCCCACCCCATGCTTCAGAATTTGGCGGAAACTTGTATCATCATTATTATATTTTAAGCTAGAGTCATCAAATTTGGCATACAGACTAATGTTGACCCCCTGGACAAATCTGCATCAATAAATTTTTGAAACCGCCACGGCCTCCCCCGCAATTGAGCAAAATCTATAACACACCTGTACAGGTAGAGTCATCAAATATGACATACAGCATACTGTTTTTTCACGTCTCTTTCCCACCCCACAAAAAGCCAAAATTTAACGGACATGAAACAGAGTATTCTGCTGTCGGGTACCTGCAACGTTCTTGCTTGTTTTCTTTTGTTCTTTGAGGTGACTGAGGGCGACGAACTAGACACGAACGCTACCATTTGAGCGGGTCAATAAAATGCAATTGTCATTAAGCTGGTCCAGGAGCTCTCTCCTTAAATGTTTTTAGCCGTTGCCAATATAAGCTCAACAAGCTTACGAGAATAATCGGACCATTTGACAGCCGACTGCAATCTGAGAGATTTGCTTAGAAGTAATTATAATTGTCAGTTATAATTAGAATTTTCCGCGGAGTAACAATTTTTTTTCTTTTTTAAATTACTTAGAAGACATTGAAGTTGACAGTTTATTTTTGGGTTAGTCTGGGTTAGTCTGGGTTGTCTGGGTTGTTACGTTTTGTTACAAAATATGTAACGAATAGGAGAAGGGGCAGACGAGCTACTATTCTGATTTTCATGTACACATCGAAAACTTGTGAAGTTAATTCAATCATTTGAAATTAATCATTTTTGTTGTAAGTACCGATATAAATAATTGTACTTTAGTTTTGATTTTAATTATAAAAATCACTAGCAATTTATAAAACTCTGATATGAGGATTACTTTTGAAATAATTTTAAATTAATCAGAATAAAAATAAATTTTTTGTTTGAATTTAAAAATTAAGACAAAATTCTTATTTTTCATATTTAAAAAATCATAGCTAGAAGTTACTTTGTTTATAAAATTCCAAAATAATTAAAATTAATATATTTTTTTATATATATCTGAAATAAGATTTGGTATTTTTATATTTCCTTTATAAAAATCATTAATAATTATTTAACTTTTGATTTTTAAAAAATATCAGATAATACCTTTTATTTCAGACCTTTGTAAAAAACAATTAAATAATATATCTTTTTTTGTAATTTTATAATAATAAATAAATTTATAATTTTGATTTTTGCCAAAAATATCAAGAATTAATTATATCAGATTTTTTTTAATGAAAATCACTAAAAAAGCTATTTCTTGATTTTTATTATGGAAAACCAACATTTAATTAAATGTAATTAATTAATTAATTAATTGTCAATATTAATTAAATAATTAATTAATTAATTAATCTTGATATTTTTATTTAAGATATGTAAGTATAATTAAAAATAATAGAATAAATTATATTTAATTTTTAATTGTAAGTAATTTTTGATCAGCTAATATCTATATAAAAATCGAAAAATCTAAAAATATTTTTTGATTATTATAATACAAATCAAAAGGAGTATTTATTTCCTGATTTATTTGATTAAAAGAAACATTTATTTCTGATTCATATTTTGTAATGCAAAAAATTAAGAAGAAATAATTTTATTTCAGATTTTCGTTAAAAATATCAGAAGATAATTATTACTAAGGATTTTCATAAAAAATTAAAAGAATTGGTCTTATTTATTTGACAAATAGAATAATCTTAATTGTTTTCAAATTGAATACTGAAAAATATTATTATATAATTTTGTATAGTTTGCAACATAAATTCTAATCTTAGGGTCCTTGGTAAACTAAATAGTTAATTACCTAAACTGATTTATTCATTGAAAGTCGCAAAATAATTAAAAATGTAGAATATTATATTATAAATGAGAGTATCTCACATTTTGTGTAATTTTAGTTGATGAAAGTTGTTGTGCAGAAGTTTTTACATTTTTGAATAATTAGAGCTGATCAAAGTTGATATTTTCTGGCAAACTTTGCGCACAGGGATTTTTGAAATGGAAAGCAAAGCTAATAACTCTCTTTCTTGTTGTTGTCGGTCAAAAGTTGTGAATACAAGTACATTTTTATTACTTACTTGCAGAATGGTTATGTCGTTGGTTTTTGGCTACAAATGTAAAAATTCCAAACATAATAGGTACAAGCATTTGAAAATTGAGAATTGAAATTAGAAATTTGGGTTTTATTGTTGAAAATTGTTGAAAATTGAAGCTGTGTTGGCAGTTATTGGCTTTCGCCTTGGCCTGATGAAAGTTGTCCTGGCTAAATGCAAAATGCGAAATGCAATGCGAAAACTTTGCCAAATGCCTTCGTCACAGGGAGAATATCAGCAGCTCGATGGGTTAAGCTGCTTACCCAAGTTGAGAGTCTACGGCAATGTCAGATTTCACTCGGAGCTCGCACATTGTTGCTGCTCTGGGAACTGGGAACTGGTGTCGCCTCCAATCCCCAGCCCCCAGCCCCATTCTGGCCATTGCCATTCACACAACTTGACTATTCTTTGGATGCTGTAGTTTTTAAAGGAGCAGCAGCTGCTGCTGCCTGGCATTGTTAGATTGTGTGTGGGAGTGTGGCATTGTTGCATTGCTGGATTGTTGCTGCCATGCCACAATGCATAACTTGTAATAATGCGGTGACCCCGACACCCATACACAATCCCAAACAATGCCACACACACACACACACACACACACTGATGCTCATACTAATACTTATACATGCGTATGCACTTAGGAGTCAAGCGGCGTTGGGAACTTGTTGGCAGCTAAGGCAAAATGCCGTGGAAAATGCACTTTGAATGAAAATGAAAATGAAATGTCAACTTACCACAGGGTGGGTGGCGTGCAGCGTGCAATGGGCAGCGGGCAGCGGGCAGCGGGGTGGTGGGCGGCCAGTTGGACAGTATTGGGAATACGTTGGCGCTTCTCTGGTTGTTGTAGCTGTTGTTGTTGCTGCTCTTGTTGTTGTTGTTGTTGTTGTTGTGGTGGTGCGCTCTCTAAAATACTTAAAATAGCAATCTTTTTGGTTTCTGAACCTCTCTCTATTTGAAAATGCTTCTTGGCAGTGGCGTTCGATGCTGTTGTTACTAGCATAAAGCTGATTTGGCAGTGGACATTCCACAGTTGGCAGTGTCGGTGGGAAAGGGCATGTCACATATTCGACTCGATTCGCATCGTTTCGCTCTCAGCATCAGTTTGCAGATGCAGTTACAGTTTTGGCTTCAGTTGCAGATCTCTCTCTCTCGCGCTCGCGCTCGCGCTCGCTCTCGCTCTCGCTCTCTCCTTCTCTCTCCTGCTCTCCTGCTCTCCCTCTCGCTCTCTAGCTCTCTCTCTGTCTCTCTATATCGCTCTCTCTCTATCCCGCTCTCTCTATCTAGCTCTCTCTCTCTCTTCAGTTCTCTCTCGCTTTCTCTGGCTCACAGCTGTCTTTTAAATAAACATAAATTTGCACTTAAAAACGCGGAGAATCAAGAAAACAGGCAGTTGGCTTGGTAAGCAGTTACTTAGGCATTCGCACGCATACAGGCAAAGACACTCAGGGCTACCATGCACACCACAAGTGCGATGACAACCACACACCCACACACGCATACGCACATGTCTGGATGGTGGGCTGTGGGTTGTCGGGCTACTGTGAGCGAATTTAGGTCTGTTGCATTTCCCGTTGCCTACTTTTGGGCGCGGAAACTAATTCTACGCTGGCACCGCGAATCTCAAATGCACATCACGTAAACTCACACAGTCGCACATGTACAGGGACACACACAGATAGACGGACAGGCATACACACAGGCACAGAAAGAGACTGACAAAATACAAGATGCACACATACACTTCAATTTTCATTGTTTATCAACTGATTTTGGCACATTTTCTATTTATTCACTATTCAAAATAGCAACTATTTGAAGAAAAAAATGGACAAAAAATTGGACTCACCCACACGCATTTACACTCTTATTTTATCAGCCAAGTGTACGAGGGCAAAGTACAGGGCGAAGGCTGTAAAAAATACATAAACTGTTATATAGAATAAAAACACAAAAACTTTGATGGGATCCATTTTCACTTTTCACACTCAAAACTTTTACTTTTTTTTTTTTGGTTTTTTTTCACTAGTGAGATTCTAAAGTCATTCACTTTGTAACTGCCAGCCTTCAAGAGGGTAAATAAAAATATTGCACCAAGAAAAAAAATGAAAACAGATAAAAAAATTGTCAAAAAAATGCGAGAAAATAAGAAAACAATTTGTGATATTGCTCAGATTCTTGTTGTTTCTCTTAGCTGTTATTTGAGATTGCCTTCAGCGACTGCTGCTGCCTCGGACCGTTGTCCAGAGCGGAGTTGAGAACCGCCAGCCGATTCAGTGCGGTTCTTGGTGCTACTGAAGGTGGTGCTGATGGTATTGGTACTGGCACTGGTACTGGCACTGGTACAGGATCTGGTACTGGGTACTGGCACTGGTACTGGCACTGGTACTGGCACTTTTAGCTGGTACTATCACTGTTGCTGTCACTGTTGCTGTTGCTGTCACTGCTGCTGTTTCTGCTGCTGCTGTGGCGTGTCCTGGCCACCTGGTTGCTCGCTGGCAACTGTCTGTAGCTGGCTAGGAGCCCCGTATTTATAGGCTGGCGCCACGCTGGCGTCGCAGTCGGGACATTTTTGTGCCTCTGTTGTTGCAAATTTCCCTGCTGTAATGCTGCTGTAAACCGTTAGCCATGTGGATCATAGCAGCGCCCGCCCCACCCCCTGCAACGCCATTGGTCAGTCCAAAAGTTGAGCTTTCGTATATATATTTCAATATTTCCCAATCTGGCTATAAGCTCAGGTCAAATAAAGCTATATAGACATATGAACGTATATATGTATGCACTGATTTGGTTTGAAAATTTTTCGCTTAAGAAATGGCGTGTTATCATTTTCATTGCTTCACAATTATTTGAGGTTAGAATGAATATTTCAAGATATTTGCATTCAGAATAGCTATATTTTCAAATCATTTTAAGAAAATTTAGTTTTTCTGTTCGAAATTTGACAGATTATATATATCTATATACTTTTCATTGTGTTTTATTCAAATGCATGTTCAATTGTATATATATTTTCCTATTTCGACTAATTTGCCAAAATTCCATTATCAAAACTCCGCTACTTTCAGCTCCGCTCGCTGAGTGTAGGTTGACTGTATTTTTCAGTGTCTTATCTGCTTTTCGTCCCACACATTGCATAAAATTGCACTCCCCCCCCCCCCCCCCTACCACACAGCCCCTCTCCACGCACAACTAAAATGAAAGAAATAATGCTGTTCAAATTGTTTTGAACTTTCACAAATTGCCATTTTGAAATCGGCTTACATTATTTGATACAAAATACCGCTGATTGACTTGCGGTTCGATTGTCTCGCATAAGATGCCACTCTTCAGTTAACTGCCATAAATATGTGAGTGAGCTGCACCGAAGGACACAACTCTTTAAGGCATCTGCCACTGAAAAGGCGAACAATGTTCTGCAAACAATGCCATTGCGACACAATTCCACTCTAAAGTATACCATTTGCTGGTAATTAAAAATAGTTAATTAGCTTTTAGCTATATGCGTGCCAGCATATTGTATCTGTTATTGAATTTTCTGCTCAATACCCAAGCGGAGACTTGTGTTGCATTCTTACGTAACAACATAACTACTTATGCAATAAAACTGCGCACGAGCTTGCAACTGGCAGAAGGAGGCATATCCTGCCATACAAAGTACACATATTCCTGATCAGCAGCTGCAGACGGGTCCTTTTAGCCAAACAAAGTATATATATTGCTGATCAGCAGCAGCCGACGAGTCCTTTTAGCTATATCTGTCTGTTCTACGCAAAGATTTCATGCAATATAATTTCTATTTTATTTTTATTTATTTTTTATTC
Source organism: Hirtodrosophila confusa (assembly GCA_035043065.1). Classification (NCBI taxonomy): domain Eukaryota; kingdom Metazoa; phylum Arthropoda; class Insecta; order Diptera; family Drosophilidae; genus Hirtodrosophila; species Hirtodrosophila confusa. The sequence goes on along the minus strand of JAWNNI010000033.1, from coordinate 6,873,040 downwards.
ATTTGTACTCACTGTGCCCATAATATTGCATCTGTGCATCTAACAGGCAGAAGGAGGCATATCCTGCCATACAAAGTATATATATATATATACATATATATATATAGTATCCTGATCAGCAGCAGCTGACGAGTCCTTTTAGCTATAAATGTCCGTTTTACGCAAAGATTTCATTTTTTTATTTTTTTTTTTATTAAGTCTTCGAATTATAAAAATAGTATAAATTAGTGCATCGATTGATAGATTAAATTTAAAAACCTATACAAAATTAGATTTGAGTCCAATAACTTATTAGAGTTTGAAATATATAAAAATAAGAAAATATATAAGCCAGCATTAAAAATTGTTATACAAAAACTGAATTTTCGTCGTATTATTCTTATGGATATAGGGTTGTAACGCTGACAAATGTCGTTTATCTAAAAAAAGTGCAATTTAAACAAGAAAGCACTGATATCAGCGGCATTGCGAAGAAATATATACTTTCAGCAATGTTTTTTATACAAAAACTTAACTTTAGACCGATTGTCTCTATATAATATAGTTCGATTCAATAAAACTGTAGCAAACTATGTAAAGTATAATAAAATCCACAGTTCACAGCTTGGATGCAATATTTCCATACACAAAACAAATTTTTCATAAAAAAAACATTTTTTATCCGATTTACTATATATATAGGCTTGTAACTTCGATAAATGTCGTCTGCCTGTAAAAACTATAATCAAAATGATTGAAATAACAGTTTCTAATTGGTTTTTACCGATTGTTCTGCTGACTTCCTTTAAGCTATAGTTTTTCCGTTTAATTAAATGTTATTTTTATAGTTTTATTTCTTTTCTCTACGCACAGAACCAAACTTTAGCACTACAGACATACGAAAACATTTTAAACACAACATCAATAAACACTTTGGCACAATATGGAACAACACCTCCCAACCAGAGCCTGCAAGTAAGTGTCAATATATACTTTGAAGGACATCCGCTCACTCAAATGACAGCATATAATTAAGAGTCCCAACACTACAAAATGATCAACCCACATAAAACAATAAATAACAACCTATGAGCCTATGACTTGGACCCAACAACCTGACAAATGAACAAAAATCTCCCACAGCCCCAACAATAAAACACATCCTCATGGATAGCTCTCAATTTAATCAAAATAGATCTAAGAAAAACTCAGACTTACAACAATATCTAATCAAACAAGACATGTATATGCCACACAACAATTTCAAAATGTAAATAAACACAAATTAGAACTAATAACCAGCTGAAGATCCTGGCAGCCTTTGCTGACACACACTCATCATATATGCTAAGTTTTTAAATAAATAAATAAATAATCAAAAGAGATTAATACTTCTCAAAAGAACTATACGCTGAATCACTTCAGCAAGCAACACACTTCAAAACAATCAATTTCCTTAAAGCAACAAAAATCTACAAAAAAAAAATTTTAAAAAATAAATATAAAAAATAAATGGAAATTGTAAAGTAGCCAAAATTAGCTGAAATACTAGCTTAAATCAACAAATGTAATTAAGATACTCAGATACTCATAACAAGTAAACTTAAGGCTGATTATTTCTTTATTTCTTTATAATAATTATACAAATTTGAATTTAGTTTAATTTTATTTTATTTTTTTGTCAAAATGTTGCTTATTTATTGAACTTGTGCACTGCTAGCTTTTTGGCAGCTTCAATTAGTTGTACATCTAAATATCTCATAATGAAACTTTGAATTGCTGAGTTTGGTTGAGTTATCTTTACAAACATCAAGGCTCTTCTTACAACAAAATGTTGTATAGCAACTATATGATATAGTCAGCCGACTAGATACTTATGTACCGCCTGCAGCGGAAAACAAACATTTATGCCAACTTTCAAAGCCTCCTTCAACACTTTTCGTGGCAAATTTCTAATTATCTCTGCAAGGGATTTCAAATGCATTAAAAGTTGTTGAGTGAAAATTTGTTTAGTTTTTGGTTTATTCTATTGCGATTAAGGTATGTTATGCTCGTAATTGCAATAGAAATATATTTAAGCAACTGAGAACGCTCCCGACGGCGGTATACTCTGTTTGCAGTCTGTATTCCGTGTCATTTGGCCTGCCAAGCAGAACATCTTTAGTCTTCACAACAAATTTGGTGACTCAAGCTGTAAAGAAGGCACAGAGTTTGAAGGGCAGGGCAAGCTCATGGAAGTCATTGACAATTTAATGTATTTTGATCAACACAGTTCAAAGAAGAGCAGCAGTGAAGGATGGCCTGTGTTCCACAAGGCATAAAGGACCTTGAAGTAGAAGAAAATTAGCCTTAAAATCAAATTTGATGACTCTAGCTGTAAAGGGAGATGGGGAATGCAGATTTAGCTTAAGAGCTTAACACTTAATCAGAACAGGTCTTTGGTCACCAGGTGTACCAAGTTTGGTTGCGCTATCCTTAAAGGACATTGCGCCAATCCAATACGCTCGTTGTTAACCACAAATGTTTTGGTAGCAGAGTATAAAAACGCGCCGAATGCATATTCTAAACTCATTTTAGCCATCAAGCATTCTCTTTTAATACTACGCCAAAATCCACTGTTGGCTCTGTGGGAAACTACGCGAATTTTGTTAATAACATAAGTGCGAGTATATTTGTTCCGCGGCTTTGAAATTGTTGCACTTTAAAAAGTTTTGAGCTCTAAATAAGTTATGAGGTTCATTACGAAACTGGTTTGCTACACTGGTGCGCGTTGAAACGGCTTCCGCTGGCAACCAGTTGTCATCCTTTGACTGGAGTCCTGCAAGCAGCTTAGTTACCATATCTCCGAATGCGTTCAAAGCCTGAACGGGAATGGGAGCGGGTCTGGGTGCGGCAGCGGGAGCAGGAGCGGGGTAGCATGTGCCACACTGTTGTGGTTGCCTGCAACTGGCTCGCCTTTGTGTGTACGTCTCCGTCTTCGTTTCCGACTGAGACTCAGTCTCAGTTACAGTCTCAGTTCGCATCTGAGGCTCCAGCACTATCTCTACCTCAATCTGCCATGCCTTTCATCCCATCACTGTCTTGCTGTTGCCACCTACCCCTCCATACCCGCCACTAACTCTCACTCTGTGTGGCAAGCGGGCCACGTTATTGTAAGCCAGCAGCGGGCAAACAAGTTTACAAGCCAGCAACGCACAAAATCAAAACAAATACCACACACCAATGGAAATGGCGATGGCGATGGCAATGGCAATGGCGTTAGCAATGGCGACAGATGCAGATGCTATTGCAGAGGCTCAGCATTTGCTGGGAGCTGGGAGCTGGGAGCTGGGACCTGGAGCTGCAACTGAAGCTGGAGCTGGAGCTGGAGCCGAACCGGATGCCAGGCGGCAAGGGAGGCCAGAAAGCAAAGATAGTGGCAATGGGAAGAGGTGGTGAGCTTTTCTGCTTATCTTCTTTGGTTGCGTAATCCTTGCTGAAACATCAACAGCACATCTTGAGCAGAAGCGCACGGCAAAAAAGCCATGAAAGAAAACTTGCCTTTCAAGTAACGAGAACTTAATACTCTTGCCGACAAACACAAATTACACAAAATTATAAAATAAATATATATATATATATTAATCAAGCGATCGTTGCTATATATCCCATCACTGTATCGTTCCACAGCATCTGCCCCGGCATTCAGCAACAGCTCTATAACTGAGGGACTCGCTCATCATTCTGATAAAGTAAATAGCATCTGAGATCCTTTCATGCGGTGCACACTTTGTGAAAAAACTGCAATTCCCACAGCAGTAGTAGAAAAATATAGAAATAACCAAAGTATAAGTTAATAACAACATTCAAAGCTGTCACGTCTTGGCTATCATGCACCTTGGCATTACTTTGAAATGTTCAAATGCTTAATATGCAATGATTATATGGTTTTGATGGCAGGACGGCAAAAGGACATGCAGCCTACCTTTATATTATTTGCAGCACAGTTGCTGACAAGATTACTGTTGCTTTCTCGCATGATAGTTTGCTTGGATTTATATCAATAGCACACTTCATCCGAGTGCACCCATTTCAAGCACGTCCTTACCCCTTAACCTACAAAATGGCTTAAGTGGGGAATTAAATGTGTGACAGGCAGAAGGAGGCAGAATTAAGATGTATTTGGGTATCATTTATATAATTATATATATCAATAAAACATATTTTAAAATCAACCATAAATGTATAAACTTAATATAATTTTATTTTAAATAAATATAAAATTATTCTATTAAAAGTAATTTTTCACTCTAATATCTTATCAATATTTAAATATAATTATTCACATGCATTAAATTACTTTTAAAATTAACCATAAATGTTCTTAGTCTATAATTTTATTATAAATAAAGATAAAATTCTTCTACTGTACTCCATTGATCGATTCATCGACCGATGAAAGTGTTCATCTCAGTGCACAATAAAAATCGATTTATTATTTATTTACTAATTTATAGTTTTGATTTTTGACATTAAGCTCACTCTTGACCTACTAACAGAGTTTCAGAACTACCGGTTAATAACTGTATTGCACTGCTTGCCTGCAATGCCGCTGCACTGCTTGTGACACTTCAGGCCTGGGCATATAGGGTGTCTCGAATTCGGGTGTGAGGTTGTCGTTCTGACAACATATTGCTGCACATATGATGTACAAAGTATGACACACTCCTCTGAGTGACAGATTAACCGCTTTCCATTAGCAAGTCACAGCCAGAACCATGAGATTGTCGCAGAGAGGTGCACTTACCAAATAATCAATGGAATCGTGGACGCCTGGACTGGTCTGGCCTGGCTTATGGCCTGGCCGGCACGGCTCTTGGCCTAATACGCAGGCCTGTTCCGAGTTCCACTGGTGCCTCAATCTTACAAACATTTATTGGGAATACTTTTGGGTTCGCATAGGTGAAGCTTGCATATCCTTGAACAGAGGTTTTGGCTCGAGCCTTGATTCGTCTAATTTTTACTCCCTGTACCAATAAAATGGTCAAAAAGGGGGTACTTATTCTGTGCAAATGTATGTAACAGACAGAAGGAGACATCTCCGACCCTATAAAGTATATATATTCTTGATCAGTATCAAAAGAGATTTCGATTTGGCCATGTCCTTCTGTCTGTCCGTCTGTATGAACGCGTCGATCTCAGCAACTATAAGAGCTAGATACACCAAATTTGAAACGTAGGTACCTGTATAGCATAAGCAGATCAAGTTTGTTTCATATTTCAGATATCTCCCCCGTTCCCCCGCAAATCGATAAGAACCGTTTTACAGGAACAATTGTCAAGATATAGCTTTTAGATTTAGCATGTACAATACTTTAGTTTCTCTAAATCTACTGTCCAAATTTCAAGCCGATCGGATAATAAACACGGAAGTTATTCACGAAAGAAGATTCAGTGATGCATCGAGAGGGGGAAGAAGAAGCACAGCCACCAAATAAAATGCCTCGCTTGCGCTGTCGCCTTTGCCGCCTGTGTGTGTGCGTCTTTGTGTATGTGTGTGTGTATGTGTAAGTGGACGTCGATGTGATTGGATGTTTTAGACCTGGGTACAGGGAGTTTCGTAGTCGGGTATACTCGACTATAGCATTCTTACTTGTAAGCTTACAATTTTCTAATAAAAAACACTTAAATATTTAATGCTTACATATATAATTTATGCTTATATAGATTTCCACACAAAGAAAATGTTTTATTATTTAATTTAATTTTTTTTATTTTTATTTTTATTTATTTATTTTTTTAGTGCATATGTACAATATTTATTATTATTATAATACAGCTTTGAATTCAGAAAACACTTAAGTCTAAATTTTTACATTTTGCTGTTAGTGTATAAATTAAATTATAATTTATTTATTTATTTTTTTTTAAATTTTTATTTGCGATTAATATTTGCGATCTGTCTTGGTACAATAAACTAATTTTATAATTAAAACTAAAGTGAACAGGATTATACTAGTTTATAAGTTAAATTATATACTAGTGTTAATTATTTCATTTAAATTATTAAGAAGGACTCGCCAAGAAACTTTCATAGATGCTGTTTTATTGGGGGCTTTAGTTCTGATACAACTGACCAACTGGCTGTTGGAGGAATATATATAATGGAAGCTAAAATGGAATTCGGAACTGTCTCCTAAGCCGATACCGAGTTGAGTACTAAAAAAAATGGTTGTGATTTTTATACTCTGTTCCCGAAGGTAAAAGAGTACATTGGGTTTGCGAAGTGTCCGTCTCTCCATATGTCCGTCTGTCCGTATGAACGCAATTTTTGTCCACACCCTTGAAGCTAGGGCAACCAAACTTGGTACACATGTTGGTGTATACCCTCAATTTATGAAGTGTCGAGATTGACATCCCACTCCCACCCCTCCCCCACAATTTGGGGAAAACCTGTATCTTCCACATTTTTAGAGCTATAGTCACCGAATTTGGCATACAAACTAACATTGAGATTCCTGACATATCTGCAAATAAGACTGGCAAATAAGACTGGGAACAGAGTATTCTGCTGTCGGATACGTCCGACTGCAACGTTCTTACTTGTTTCAGTTAGCGCAGTAAAAAAATGTGTCCATTGGCTGGGATTTAGAAATGCGTGAGTTCAACTACAGCATGTCACTAAACAAACAAACAATAATTAAAAGTGCAGAGCTAAGTTGGCCTGGCCTTTTAATTAACGTGGCAGATTAGTCGAATGCAGTCACAACCAGATCAGCCGTGGGATAATGACGACCTCAACCAGCTGAAATAAAACTTACAGCAGACGTTGCATTAGTTTATTGTTAATAACAATTAATGGACAGAGAGAGAGGGAGAGAGAGAGAGCTGGGTCTTAGTTGTAGCCCAAGCATATGTTGTTGATAATTTTGTTTAAATTTCTTGTAAAATGAACATTTAAAACCAAAAAAATGATAAGAATTTCATTAAGAGGCTGGAAGCTAATCAATGAAGTCTTTGCCGCCTGACTTCGCTTGGCTTGGCTGCACTTTTCTTACGGTTTTGGCATTAAATGAGCTCTGCAGCTGCGCCTGTGGCCCCCTCCAGGCCCCTCCCAGCCTGCTGGGGCCCCAGCACATTTAACTGCCTGCTGCCTTCGTTAGTGCAGATTGTTAGCTGAACAATTGCTGGCTGCTGAGACATGGCAAGGGGTTATGGTTATGGCGGTGGGGCCGGGTCTTGCTGTGGCACTGTGGACTGAAACTGGGTCTAAGGCGCACTTAGACACATGCAGCCAACCAAGAGAGAGGAGGTGGGTGTGTGCGCGTGTGCGTGTGTGCGTGTGTGCGTGTTTGCGTGTGCGCGTGTGTGTGAGCCTGATGCTGTCGCTGGCCCTGATGCTGGCGACGTTGAGCTCACTTCAGAACTATTTCAATAAGCGTTACGTTATGCACGCGCATTGTCCTTCACCCTGTTTTCTCGACTGTCGACCGCGTTCGTTGTCGAATGTCGTTGCATTTTGCTTTCGTCCTTTCGCTTTTGTCATCTGCCGACGTCGTCGTCGTCGTCGTCGTCGTCGTCGTCGTCGTCGGTGTCGGTGTCGGCGTCGTCGACGTCAGCGTTGCCTACAAGCAATTTACAGCGTTTTACATTTAACATTTTGCGATTTTCATTTTGATTTTGGTTCTGATTCGCTTGCCACTGCCACTGCCGCTGCCGGCGTCGTAGTCGCAGTCGCAGTCGCCATCGTCGCTGACTTTGTTGGCGTCGCTGACGACGTTGCTGCAGCTTCCGTTTCCGTTGTGTGCATTGCGCCGTGTCGCTTTGTTGATTGTCAGCGACCTTTCTGCCTCCTTGCCTTCGAACTTCCACACCGTCTCTCTCTCTCACTCTCACTCTCTGTCTCACTCTCACTCTCACTCTCGCTGTCTCTGTCTTTTTGCTTTGACATGTGTCAGGTAGCGGCCACAGCTAAAGTCGCCAGCCCAGCTCCCCCTTTAGGTGTCGGAGGCTCACGCCCACGCCCACGCATACGCCCACGCCCACGCTTACGCCCACGCCCTCGGGTCTTAGTGCTTAGTCCTTAGCAACGACACCTTGCACCAATTACCCAACGATATCTAAAGCTGTTGCGACTTCAACGTTGACTTTACAGGCTTCGCAACCACAACCACAGTCAGAGTCAGAGCCAAAGTCGGAGCCAAAGTCAGAGCCACAGGCTGAGCCACAGGCTGAGCCACAAGCTGAGTAATGCCAACAACGCCATCGATATGTCCGGGCAAATCAAACAAATACCAAGCGTTGCTAAATTTTTTCGAGCCTTTTGTTGCTCACCCGCGCCAGTCTCAGCCGCTTTCAGTAAGTAGGTCAGTAGCAACATTTTTAACTGTCAGAGGGATGCTCTAAAAGTTCCTACAATCCCGCTTCTTTTCAGACATTTATTAGATTTATTTTAAGTTTCATTTAAGTCTGCTATAAAACATAAAAGGCAGATTATATGTTTGTAAGAAAAGCAATATTATTATTAATAGGTATTGTTATTATTATTATATTATTATTGAGCTTATGCTCAACCATCTGTTATGGTCTTGAGAAAGCGGGAAATCGACTAATATAATCCTGTAAGGATAATCTGTGCATATACACCATGATTAAAACATATATGAGTTTTATAGATGCTCTCACCGAATAATAATTAGTTTTTAGCAATGGTATACAATGGTATACAAAAAAAAACCTTTAAATGATTATATATTTTGATGTTATATTTTGAGACTTTCTTTGTTATAGGAAACTTAAGAATTCAAATAATTTAATTGAAATAAATTGAAATATATTGGACAAGTTCATTGGGCTACCCTCGCTGTAGTATTTTCGATGTTTTTGCTGTTGTCTTTTGACACTCCTCTGTCTACGTCTGGGCCTTGGTGCCCCGCCTTTGTCTTTAGCCCTCGCCCTCGCCTTCACCTTCAATTCATTCGCTTCATCGCTTGCCGTTTCAGCGGCGCTAAGTCAGACCGAAACAAGTGAGAACGTTGCTGTGGAAGTTCCGGACTGTAGTATACTCTGTTTTTAGTCTGCCTGCGTTTGCCGGAAGAACATCTTTTATATAAAGACCTGTTCCGAATTCCATTCCGAATCAAATCCACAGAATAGCGTGTAGCATACTTTTTAGAGCAGAATATAATTAAGAACCTTGCTTTCTTGTATTTTCATTTATTTTATGGACGTATGTACCTAAAAACATGCTTTACATATTTCTGTGGAATCATTATTGATCTGTGTGGATTGGTGTGATGGTGGCGAAATATCTTGGCACTTTATCAGACGCGGGCGTATACCAACATCTGGTTGTTGGTGTCGAATAATATTTCACAAACTTAATACACCCTTTTATTCTATAAAACATTTTCTAAGCAGAGAACAAAAAGTGGCTTGACGCAGCATGTTCTACATTTTGAGAGCGACATAGATTAGCTTTGAAACCGCAACCCTACCCCGAGCCGTTTACCCAGCCCTACCAACCCTACCAGCAGTACCAGCAGTAGGAACGTTAGCATTCGCACGTCCTTGCATTTCCTTTTGAATGGGAATCAATACGAGTAGTGTGTCGCATTCAATCTCAGTCTCAGTCTCAGTCTCAGTTTCAGTTTCACAGTCAGAGTCAGCCCCAGCATGAGCCTTTTTGTTCAGCCCACAGCCGTACTTGGCTCACAGTGCTCAGCCAGCTGCAGATACTTAGTTGTCTTCATTAGGCATCGCTATTGTCATTCTGGCTTTCAACTTTTTGCCATATTTCGGAAATTAAATTGCCATTGCTTCGCCCACGTGAGGCAGCTGCATCTCAGTCTGATGGACATGGATTATGATGCAGTAATTAAGAGGAACACAAAAGTTCCGTAAATAGAAATAGCCCACCTCCTTCTGATGCGAGTGCAGCTTAGATGCATTTTCAGCTTTACCATGAAAATTGATTTTCATATCATCACGGCTGCTAAGGAAATTTGGTTTAGGGTATTATCTTTTCAATTTCATTGTGGGATTCAATTCAAATTTAATTAAATCTACACTTGCCGAAATTGCCAGGCCATAGGCAGTTTACAAGACAACAAACAACATAGGTCTACAACTTCCGATGTGTTTGGAAGTTCACTTACACAGACACACACACTTACACAACTACGCACGCATACAAGCAACAGTGCTAGCGAGGCACTTTAAGTGTCGGCTGCGCTGCTTCTTCCCTCCCGGTCTGCAGTACTGAATCTTGTTTGTTGAATAACTTCCGTGTTTTTTATTTGATCGATTTGAAATTTAGACAGTAGATAAAAGATTACCAAACTATTATACGTGCCAAATATTAAAGCTATATCGTTAAAATTGTATTTATATTTATTTTTTGTTTTTACATTGAGCACTTCACTTAAAAAATATAAAACAATATATCGGATCCAAAGTCAGACGGACAGCCCGACGGACATTGCCAAATCGAATTTTCTTTTGATACTGATCAAGAATATATAAGTATACTTTATAGGGTCGGAGATGTCGTCTTCTGCCTGTACATACATTTGATCAGATGTAATACCCATTTTATGGGTTGAGGGAGTAAAAACACTTTGTTAACATCACATTCCGAATCTTTTTTCTCCAGTTTTTCAGTTTTCTCAAAGAGATTTCATAGAGTTGCATTTTCCATATTATTATATTATTATACATACTGGTATTTATTATTGTGCACATATGGTGTTCAATACATATTCTCTTTGGCCATTTGAGAAGCATTCCTCTCAGTGTAGTTGCCATTGCTTGAAAATTCAAACAATAGAAGTCGAAATTCGTAAGAATTTAATTGAGTTTCGGCACACAATAGTGCGCCACTTTATCTTTGATATGTAAGGTATTAAACTAAAAATTAATCTCAATACAAAACGGTATGTGTGGCTTGGCTTACGTATCCAGCATGCAGCATGCAGCAGGATGCAGGATGCATCATTATTGTTGAATAAAGCCAGCCATAGAAAACAGCATTTTAGTGAATTTAATTAATATGACCTGCAAACCATTTGAGCGCTGCAGCTTGCAATTAATGATGGATTGTAAAATAATACTTCGCTGGATGATTATAATTGGGGATTAAGTTGAGCTAGCTTAAACAGACAGCTTGGCCTGGGAGTGAGGCACTTAAACCTACTCCTGCCGAGATGCCAAAGGGGTAAGCTTAGCATGTCGGATGTCGGATGGCGGATGGCGGATGTCGGATGGCGGAGGGCCCTCTTCCATTCAGTGAGTGGAGTGAACAAATAAGGCCAGATGACGCACTCACAGAATTGCCAAGCTGTTGCGGTTCTCTTTCAAATAAATTGAGACCGCCCTTGGAGCAGCGCAGCGCCGCCTCATGACTCCTGTGCACATTCGCATCCTGTTCCTGATATAGATGCAGATGTACCTTGAAATGCACTGAAGAACATCTTATAAGGATCTGATGACAACGGCTAGTCCTGGCAAACTTGTACGCCAGCCCGTTATGCCTAATGCCAGGCTGGCCAGCAACCCAGATGATTGTGATAGAGCGGTGTTGGACTTGGCTTAGAGCTGTCATCGTGTTGCGGAAGAGTTTACTTTGACACAGCTTTGACGGCAGCCTGGCTGTCGACATAGATTGATATGTTTATCGAAGTTTCCACCAGGTTGTTTATCAATTTGGCCGCTTAACCGACGGCATGTTTTGTGAGCCTGCATCAGTTCAGTGGACGATATGACATATGTGAGGGCCAACTTACTCGAAAATACTTTCATCATCTTCCATCCTCCGACTCTTATGTGAGGGCAACTAACTCGAACATATTTCAACATCATCTACCATCCTCCGACTTGCTCTTTTCGGGAAGGTTGCCTTAATTAATATGTTGAGTGATGCTGTGGTCTGTCAAACCAGACTTCAGAGGATGCAACTCCCGGATTCTGAATGCATTCCTGCTGCTGAGTGCTTCAGCAAGGTGCCGTATCCTGGCAGTGAGGCTCCACAAACATCCGACCTGACATTCCTGCCAAGAATGTTCGCCCGACGGCATCTCATTCCCAGCTGCAGCTTCCTTGGCAGTTCACTGCCGTTGCATATCCTTGCGGTACTGTTTTTCATACCAGCGCTTAATTGACCACCGAAATGATGAATGCATTCGATTGTGAGGTCAATTATAAATTGTATTATTCGTAATTACGGAGGCTGCACACAAAAACTCAATTGTCATTCCATTGTTCCTGTGGCAGCTATAAGATAACAGCAGCAGCAAAGAGGATTGCTGAGTTTCATTGCGATATTTTTACAGACCAAAAAGTGTTTCTTACAAGATATGGTCAAAATTTGAAATAAATGTAAGATTTTCCCTATCAACAGATGATCAAAGTTGAGTTTTGTTTATATCGGAATTTACCCCATAGAAATTCATACAGATCATGGCATTTTACAAATACAAAATAATGGAAAAGTGATTAATTCTGATTTGAAATATTTAATTAACTTTGAAACTAAGGAAATGTATTTAAATATGCTTATTTTTTTGACTCAAAAGCTATAATTTGTTTGCCCGATGGGTCTCAATTTTGCGACTTTTTGCGGCCAAGTGTTTATTTTTTAAATAAAAGCAATATTTGCAATTGCTTGCAGCTAAACTGTTTTTAAATTGCCTTAAAAACATTCACAGAATCCAGTGGTGATAGTCGCATGTCGGCAATCGACGGGAATCTACTTTAAAAGTCTACATAAAGCTTAAAAATAGTTTTGCAAATAGTGCTCTAGTAAATTATTTATTTGAAATGCTATTTAATTAAATAGTTACCATACTTTTATATCATTCGCTTAAGAATCGCAACATCTTTCATTTGAAATGAAGACATTAAAAATCGAGTGAACCATTTGGATATAATTCCATCGCAAAAATGAATAATTATTACCAAATAGACATAGTGAAAATATTTTCCCAGTTTCATGAGCTCTACGGCCGAGAGGAATATACCAAATGTTAAGAAGTTGTCACTCTTATAAACTTTAAGCAATTATCTAACTGCTTTAGTCACTTCAGCCTTTCTCATCATGATCCTTTTGCTTATATACAAAAGAACTAAAGTGTGTCTGCCAACTATGGCCTTGAAAACTATATTAGAAATTAAGAATTTCATGCTTGAATCAAGTCCTAATGAGACTCAATGAGCCCTGTTAAGTATGGTTGTACTTGACTTCAAGAATTTTATGCTTAATTTTCCCAAATCAATCCAATTTTGTGCTCAATCTTTAGCTGAAATTCGCACTTGAAATTTCAAGTGCAGAGAAATCTTGAAGTATGGCATTTTTTTACCAGTTTACTCTGCGGCGTGTTAACAAGGCCCATTACCCATAATTGTTAACCGAAATTCCGCATGAAAACTGCATATTACAATTAGCAAACTTGCCATAACTGGCAAGGACGAGGTATGGGCATTTAATATTCAATACAACCGAACATCGCACTCATCAACAAGTAGTCCTGCTATATGCTATCATATTCTATTCCCTGCCCCGTTCCCTGAGTTTTGTACAGCTTGTAAGCCGATTTATTTATGATACACGTAACAGTGTCATCAGCAAAGATGATGCCAGAGGTCCTTGTGGCAGCGGACAACTGGACATCTAACCAATAGCCGTAACTATCTGGGCAGCACATCCAGCAGCTGCTGCTGTCGCCTCACTGACTGGCCTGGCCTGTCCTGGCCACACAATTGCAATTATATCATTCAAGCGACCGGTTGAACGTTCGTCCTTCTTGCCAGTCATAGTCATAGTCATAGTCATGGTCAGGACCCGTTCCCATACCCGTATCAGTAGCCGGAGTCCAAGTCCGAGTCCGAGTCCGAGTCGCTCAACACATTAATTGCCAGTTCTCTTGTCGTCACAATTGCCATTTACTTGCTGCTCCCGCTGGCGATTACTCATTATTCAATCTGGTTGCTGAATGCTTTAATTACGTTTGTTTTGCCAATTAAAAACAACACGTAACGCAACACACAGCACACAGCACACAGCACACAACACACAACACACAACACACAACACACAGCACACAACACACAGCGGAAGGTAACGGAGGGCACCGGACCGGGAGTGCGGCCACAGCCACAGCCAATTGTCCGTGCATTGACCCCACTAGCGCCTTGCCCCAAAAAGTATGCTAAGAGCGGCTAACGCTAAGGACGAACGCTCACTTGGCACGCAGGTGCCGCCCCCTCCCTTAGGCCCAGACCCAGACCCAGACCCAGACCCAGACCCAGAACCAAGACGGACATGCTAAATCTCTGCCAGCTTACTCGACAGCTAACGCGTTGCCCTTCCAACCTGCCCGCCCCGCTCCGCCCCGCTCCGCCCAACAAGCGCGTGTTGACGCATTTCCACCGTACCCCCACAACCCTCCTGCCCTTCGCGACACGCACAGCTGCGCCGCAGCCTTTGAGAAATTAATGCGGCCATTGTTTGCGCCATTGCCACCGAATGATGTTGCACAGTGGAACCAGCGCACAAGGGGTTAAATACATATTATTCCACTCAACCTGTTGGCCCATCTGACATCTTCAAGCCAATCTTAAAAAACAATTAGAGATGTGTGTGCGTGTGTGTGAGTTGAACTTCAATCCCAAAACACTATGGCATATCAGCAGCCTTTTTCTGGCATTCATTCACATTTTAAAAGTACTTCAATAAACGCATTTCTTTTGTTAATACTTTATTGGGAATATATCAAAGTAGAATGTTACTCTAATTGTTTATTTATAGTTTTAACTACAAGTTAACTTTATATTAATAAATAAATAAATAATGTTACTCCACTTTTTGCTGTCGACAAAATTTTACAAACAATAAAACTCAAATCATTTTATTTTTATATATATTTTTTATTTTTATTTTTTTAATATATATAAAATGAAATATTGTTGTACTACTTTTTGCAGTCGACAAAATCTTACAAGCATTAAAAGTCAAAAAAAGGTTTGTATATTTTTAAAAAATATTTTTTAATTTTCCTAAATTATTATTTTTATTTTGAAGTAAAATATATATAAAATGAACTTACGTAAAGAGTAGAAAAATAGATATACCTGCTACGTTAAATTAGCTTTACTTAGTTTTAGTTTTTTACATAGGTAGCAGAATACTCGTTAATTGAATAATTAAGAAATTTTAAATAAAAAAATAAAAACATATTTTTTTATTTTTATTTTTATTTAGTAAGCCAAGTCTGTGTGTACAATTAACACACTATATCGGCGATGTATGCAAGCGATGTGAATTATATACAGAGTTTATTCCAATACCTTACGCATGGTATTTAAATGATCAAAAGTGCAATATTAAAGGCGAAGAGGGCAAACCGTAATCTTTTTGTTTACCTCGAAGTTGCAAAACATCTGCTAAGTTCATAACAATAATATTTGTCAACAACAACATTAACAAAGGACGCAAGCATATATTTTGAAAAAGAGAAGTGCACTTTCATAATAATTGGCCAATTGATCCCTCATCAAATGCGCATTAGAGTTGTTTGCTCCGGGCATCCTGCGACGGCAATTTGTGTGTAGGTCCTGCCATTATGACGGTGACATTTGAATCAACCAAAGGACTGCAGGTACGAGGTACGCGGTACGTGGTACGTGGTACGTGGTACGTGGTACGTGGTACGAGGTGGGAGGTGGGAGGTTGTGAGATACTCCTACGCATCAGTCGAGCCATTGAAAACTATTTCTGTTGTGCTGCCTGTGACAGATTTGTATTATTTGTTGCAATTACATAATGGCAGCACTCCTGCGGCCAATAAGTGCAACTCGTTAGTGTCAACAACAGACAAATATGTCCTTGCCAGTGGCTTATTAAGACAGTAAGCCGATTGTCGGCAAATATGACACAACAACTCGCAGATGCAAATATATATTTTGTAGAAATACGTAATTGACAAGACGAGGACGATAAGTGGCGCATTTTATTTGTATTTCATAACTTCTTATTTGAGCTGTGGCATATTTGAAAAGCAAATTATTTGGTCCGTGGCCTGCTATATTGTGTGGCAGAGAAGTGGACGTAATTATACAAACAACTGAGAGCTTCAATTATGTATATGCAACGAAAAATAAAAACAATGTCCTGCCAAATGGATGAGCGAAATGAGTTTCCAGCCAGCCTGGCTTGGCCTGGCATGGCTGATGCTCGTACCTTGAGTACCTACATACGTTGGTCGATTCAAATGTCAAAGTTAATAATAACAGAGTAAAAACTGAGTACAGGACTTGCACATAAATTGCCGTCGGAGATTAAGGGCCAGCAGGCCAGGATACCCGAACCAACAGACTCTGCTCCTCATTTGCTGAGGGATCAGTTTGGCCAATTATCATTTATGTAGCGTCCCTTTAATATTTCTGAATCCTTTAACAATAATTCGAAGAGCTCTGTCTCTTTTTTGTGTAATTTATAAGCTGAAAGCACTGTTGTCCTATTCTATGGGCAGCGAGAGATTTCTACTTTTTCTCTACTGTTTCTGAGCTAGATTTGAGGCGAACTGGACAAATAACTATACACACATATGTTTATGTGCCTACGAATGCCATTGATATTAAATTTATGATAGTCAGAGCATCGATAAAGAGTTTTCAGACATTTTCAAACTTAATTCGCAATGAAATTAGGCAATTCATACTCAAAGAAATGTGTTAGCTTGTAAATTGTTCTTTCTTATGTAAGCTTAGAATCAAACGATGCTTCAGTTTCCACAGAACATCCTTGAGCTAGTCGGAAGGGTTCATTTATGCAGTGGTTTAGCTGCATTCTGATCACTTTGGTTGTGTTTTTAAAACAGAAGTCATGGATTATAGACTAGAAGTAACTTATTATATAGAAATCTATACAAACTTAGCGCTGCCAATCTAATCAAAATGTTTTCTTTTTATTTGTTGAGCCTTATTGTTTTATTCCACTGTAACATCGTTTGGCGCAAGTTCATTACCAGGCTGGTGCGTAGGCTGAGATTTATTCAATTTAATTTCAAATCGGCGTCAATGGGCTGCTGTTCTGTGCGAGGTGGGCGAGGTGGGCGAGGCGGGCGAGGCGGTGTGGAAGGGGCATAGGAAATAGACTTCAGGCCAAAAAGGCATGTGATTAAAAATTGTTTACAAAGTTCATTGACACGAACGTAGACGTCGCTGCTGTTAGCCCCGTCGGAAGCCATTCAGCAACGAGTAGCAATCAAAGACGGCCCACCAAATTGCCGTCTATTTTTTGGCACAGTTGTAATTGATTTAGCCCAAAGTAGACGACTGCCTTTTCAGCATAGGTATAAGAAAAATGCTGCGTAGAAAGATCCGGCAACAAATACTTAGTTGTGGACTGAAGTCAGCCTATAGAGAGTGTGTTTGGAGCTAAGTTCAGCCACTTCCCGGAAAGAAACTCTCATATGTAAAGCACACCCAGACATGTCCTCATCCTGATGAGCTAACTTTAACTTTATTTACATGATATGGCACTGAATTTGATCTATTTCATATAATTTCTTTCGAAAAAACTTATGTAAGAAAGATTAAAATATGATACTACACTCAGAAAAAAGATAGCCCTATAATTTAGAAAATCGCCCGAAAAACCAGAAATATTTGCTATTTCATAGAAATAATTTCTAAAACTAAGAAACTTATTTCTTAAAAGTAGAAATGCGGCAATCCCAAACACATAATTATTATTTCTAATTTTCAAAGATATTTTCTATTTTTAAGAAATATATTTCTTAATTTTACAAATTCAAACTCTAATATTTAGTATTATTTTCTTGTATTTAGAAAACGAAAACGAAACCATGGTATTTAGAGCTGCCTTGGCCTCAAAAGTATGGAGATTTTCTGAAATCTAGGTCATTTTTTTTCTGAGTGTATGTTCAAAAATATATATATTTTTTAAATTTGTATATATTTTTATTAAACGAGCTTTCCTCTACCTATTCTGGCAGCTTAAGCAAGTTGTACATTTCTAAAATATCAATTAGATATTTAATATACAAATATACAAATATCTATAACATACAAGAAGTCATGTACTACACTCAGAAAAATAAATGCCTTAAAAAGTAGAAAGTCGCCATACTTTTGTAGCCAAAGGCAGCTGACCTTTTTCGGAATATGAGAAATATTATGCTGAAATTTAGGAAATATTTCCATTAAACAGAAATGATTTCTGGCTTCAAGGGAGATTTTTATTTTAGAGCGATTTTCTGAGTTATATGGCATTTATTTTTCTGGGTGTATGAAAACTTCAGCTCCGACATCTCAATAAAATATTATAAAAATAAAATGAATGATATGAAAATACAGATATTTAGAAAAGATCATATTAAGCAGTAGTCATATACAAAAATCGATTTTTTGTATGAAAAACATTGAAAAACATCGATGTTTTCCATACAAAATATCAATGTTTTTACCTCACTATTAACCAGCACTTATCAAATGAATCTTGATCTTTTTTTCTTGCTGTGTTGACTGAAAATGGGCTCAGGAAATTTGGCAATAAGGAGCATTTTATTTGATTGCGAGTTGTGTGTGTGCCCCAGCCCCTTGGTTGTGGGCAGGACTTCAAGGCTCCGTTGCCAGCCAAGGAATAGCCAATGCATACACACTTCGGAAACGCACAACATTTTTGCAATCTCACTTTGTTGATTGGCCGCAAATGTTGGCTTGGGCCAAGAGTTAGCTCTGCTCAAAAATTGTAAATATCTCAAATTTCTTGATTATCAAGTATCATGGCATTATTACAATCTAAACTGATTTGCCTTTCGCATCTTACCTAAACGTGCAATTTGCAATCGATGTCTGGCAGTAAATATGCATGCATAAGTCGTATTTTTATTTTATTATTTGTATTTGTATTTTTGTTGATAACATGCTAAGCTTGCAAATGTATAAAAAATGCTTTTAGCAAAAATTCCCACTTGCAATTTGCAATTTGCAACTTGCAACTGCCACAATATAACAAATAAAACATAAAACATAAAACATTACACATTCGCATTTTAAGCCGCGCTGTTTTCCATTTTCCATTTTTCATTTGCCATTTGCCATTTGCCATTTGCCATTTGCCATTTGCCATTTAGCCCGCACTATTGAAAATGGATTTTTAAGTAGCTTAGGTGTTTCTACTACGATTCTGGCATGAAATTCGTGAGGGGATTAAAGCCAAAGGGATATTCATAAAGTGTGTCCTAAGCTTTTTAATTGAATGATGGAAAAAAATGAAGAGCGTTGTGTGTTTCGAATATGACGACAGCAGCCTTGATTGCGGGCTTAGAGCGTGTGCATGCAATATTAATGTGCTTTACAAATGATGTCGTATTGTTCGCATGTTCAATATCATCCTGCTAATTGTCCAGCTCACTTAAAGCTCAAATCAGGAACGGCAGGGGGCACTCTGCACTCTGCACTCTGCACTCTGGGCACTGCGTGTTTGCCCAGTTGCTCTGATTGGCCCTGCAGCAAATGAAATCCATCCTGTTTTGCATATCTTTACAATTTGATTTGGCAAACGTCATTATTTACAAGCCTTTTACTTCTTGTTGCCACAGTTGGTAGCCAGCAGACAAGCACCGCCCCGCCCACGCCCACACCAGGCCACACTAGTGCCATTGTTGTTGCTGTTGTGGCTGTTAGTATTTGTGTTGCGTGTCACGGCGCCTGCATATCACTCATACGCCACATAGGACGCATCGTTGTCACAGCTGCTCACTGCGGAATAAATAGGAGCAAAAATCGAGTAGGAAATTGAAATTGAAATTGAAATTGAAATTGAGCCAACACAGCGGTAGATGGCTCAACAAAAAAATATCCGCCTGTCAATGATCATAATTTTTTTTACTTATTATTTGTTGTTTTCATAGTATGGTATGCTTTGTGCCAGCGCGGGTTCATTATTAATATCTGTATATTGCTGTCAGGGGCCTTTATCCTTTGTCCATTGTCCTTTGTGCTCTGCTTTGCACTTCTCTTCCTTTTTGTTACTTAACACTTCGTTGTCCGGGCGATAAATAGCGTACATAATTGCCCCGCTCGCCCCTCACAATTGAAGCCCCCAGCAGCTCCACATGCCACCGTTGGCTGTGTTGGCAAATGTTTTTTTGATTTACTCAACAGCGCCACGGAAAAAGCGAGTCCCAGTCCCAGTCCCAGTCCCAGTGCCAGTGCCAGTGCCAGTTCCAGGCTGAGGCTGAGGCTAAGGCTGAGGCCCGTTTCCCGTCTCAGTTTTTCCCCTTCTTGCACTCCAAGTTCCAGCCGCCAGTTGACCTAATTTGCTTGTTGCCGTCTGTGGTTAACTGCTTAAGGAATAATTCATTATGTATTTGGTCGGCATGTCACTTAATTTGAGTGGCCTTCCGCCGGGATATCCAATTCCCTGCCCCCTCATTTGGCGATGCGGGCAATTTGCCTGCAAACTAATTGTCCACGTTGGAAATCGATCAGGCCGCTAAGCAAGTCACAGCTCCAGCGACACCCGGACCCGGACCCGGACCCGGACACACCTTGAGGCAACACCCCTACCCCACTGGCAACTTATCCTGTGGGCAGCTGTTTTCGTGTTTTATATTCAAGTAAAATTGTTTATTTGCGTTACTTTTATGGGTTTCGTCGTTGACAGGAACATTTGTTGTTGTCCTTGTTGTCCTCAAAGCGAAGTCTGCATAGAGCGTCGACAGAAACCGTAAGTTCCTTTGTTATTGTTGATGTTCTTGTTGTTGGCAGCAAGCGCTTGCATTGAAGCCATCAAGTCCTTTGAGTTGACTTGCGAGATGAAGTGGAATAGGATAAATCTGGCCATCTGCTAATGTTCCCTGGCCTGACCTGCGCTAAGCAATGGAGGCTAAGCGTAAAATGGAAATGCAAAAAGGAAAAGAAATTTGCCTGACTGCCCCCTGCTCTCTTCCATATCTGCAATACTTTCTTCGACATCCGTTTGAATCCTTTCAGGCTTCTGATTGCTTTCAGTTGATGAAACAACACTTTGGAGACCTTGCTTCATACTGCATACTCGGTTGCATAATATATACTATATACTATATAATATATATAGCAAGAGCTTTTCCTGACGGACTGTCTGAGTGATTGGCAATCAACGCACAGATTAAACCGTAAAAGCAAGAAGGCTGCATTTTTCACAGTAGCCTCCATTTATGATGAAAGTGCACTGTAAGACGGGGCTTATGGAAAATGCCACCCGCAAGTGCGGATTATTCCCGCAGAGTTTCTGTTAACCATAAGGTCGCTTTAAGCTTATTTCCAATGACTTTTACTAAAGCTCAGTCGACACATATACTATATATGTACGTATATTTATATCACCGATTCGGAATGAGGGTTTCAAGGTTGTATATCTTGCAGTAGTGCACAAGTTAAATCAATATGGTAAGCTTATACAAAAAGAGATTGTATATTGTCGACCTTAATTATGTATATTTTTTCACTGGATACTTTGAAAACACAATGTATTTATTTGGTTCATCTAAATATTGGTTTCATTTTAAAATTCCATTGAATTTAATATTCAATTTATAATCTGCGATTAGTCCTTATTAAATTATTATTTATTTTTACTCCCTGTACCCATAAAATGGGTAAAAAGGGGGTACTAATTCTGTGCAAATGTATGTAACAGACAGAAGGAGACATCTCAGACCCTATAAAGTATATATATTCTTGATCAGTATCAAAAGAGATTTCGATTTGGCCATGTCCGTCTGTCCGTATGAACGCGTCGATCTCAGCAACTATAATAGCTAGAGACACCAAATTTGAAACGTAGGTACCTGTATAGCATACGCAGATCAAGTTTGTTTCATATTTCAGATATCTTCCCCCGTTCCCACGCATTCCGATAAAAACCGTTTTACAGTAACAATTTTCAAGATATAGCTTTTAGATTTGGCATGTACAATACTTCAGTCTCTCTTAATATACTGTCCAAATTTCATCGATTTCGATCGGATAATAAACACGGAAGTTATTCACGAAAGAAGATTCATTGATGCAGCGAGAGGGGCGAAGAAGAAGCACAGCCACCATATAAAATGCCTCGCTTTTGCCGCCTGTGTGTGTGCTTCTTTGTGTATGTGTGTATGTATGTGTAAGTGGAGGTAGATGTGATTGGATGTTTTAGACCTGGGTACAGGGAGTTTCGTAGTCGGGTATACTCGACTATAGCATTCTTACTTGTTACTCCCTGTACCCATAAAATGGGTAAAAAGGGGGTATTGGATTTGTGCAAAAGTATGTAACAGGCAGAAGGAGACATCTCCGACCCTATAAAGTATATATATTCTTGATCAGTATCAAAAGAGATTTTGATTTGGCCATGTCCGTCTGTCTGTCCGTCTGTCCGTCCGTCCGTCTGTCCGTCTGTCCGGATGAACGCGTCGATCTCAGCAACTATAAAAGCTAGAGACACCAAATTTGGAATGTAGGTTCCTGTATACCATACGCAGATCAAGTTTGTTTCCAATTTCAAATATCTCCCCCCGTTCCCCCGCAAATCGATTAAAACCGTTTTACAGTAACAATTTTCAAGATATAGCTTTAAGATTTGGCATGTACAATACTTTAGTCTCTCTTAATCTACTGTCCAAATTTCAAGTCGATCGGATAATAAACACGGAAGTTATTCACGATAGAAGATTCAGTAATGCAGCGAGAGGGGGAAGAAGAAGCACAGCCACTTTTGCCGCCTGTGTGCGTGCGTCTTTGTGTATGTGTGTGTGTGTATGGGTAAGTGGACTTAGATGTGATTGGATGTTTTAGACCTGGGTACAGGGAGTTTCGTAGTCGGGTATACTCGACTATAGCATTCTTACTTGTTTTTAATATGTAAAAATCTTTTCTGGAAAGCCTGTATGCAGATTAAAATAAGCCAGTAAGAATTATAGATGCATTTTCAATAAATTTGTAAAATCTGAGTTTTCTTAAGTTTTGATTTTTATTTTTTTAGTTTTAATAAAAACCTCCCCTTTTAGTATATATTTGGACCTGCTCAATAGTCCGTTAATTTTATGAAAGTGGAATTAACACGAAGCGTTATAAATTCTAAAGCGTGTCAAAAAAAATATATATATAAAATTCAAAAATATTATTTATTTACTATTTAATTTTAATTCTTTTATCCGTATTCAATTCTATTCGAATGTTTTAAAATAGTCCGTAAGATATATTCAAAAGCATACTATGCGCTTTAATATATATTTTATCTGCTGTGTTTTAAGTAAAACTTAAGTAATAATGTTTAGTTTTCAGTAAAAAAACTGAAACATAATATAATAAGTTATAATAAGTTTCACTATTTATTTATAGTTAATTTATTATTTATTCATTAGTATTTATTTAATTATTAATTTATTATTTCTTATTACGTATTAATTTATTCATTATTTATTCACTTATTTTTGCGCAAAAATAAAAATAAGTATTGGATTATCATTTTTATAAGGGATCGGAAATAAGAGTTATGAGCTTAAAAAAATCAAAATTAATCAAAATAACTAAATTGAAATTTTTGTTTAAAAATCATATAATAATATAACTCTTATTATTTTATTTTATATTTATTCAAAAATTATAGCCATTACGATCCCAGCCTTTATTAATAAACTTTGTTTCATATTCATAGCTTGTGAACCGAGAGGAACCTACAAGACTATTCCAGAGAAAAAACAAGTAACGATGCTATAGTCGAGTATACCCGACTACGAAACTCCCTGTACCCAGGTCAAAAATTTCCAATCGTATCTTCGTAAGCTTACACATACACACACATACGTACACAAGGGCGCACACACACGAGCCACAGCGCAAGCAAAGCATTTTAAATGGTGGCTGTGCTTCTTCTTCCCTTGCTGCAGCACTGAATCTTCTTTCGTGAATAACTTCCGTGTTTATTATCCGATCGACTTGAAATTTAGACAGTAGATTAAGAGAGACTAAAGTATTGTACATGCCAAATCTTAAAGCTATATCTTGAAAATTGTTACCGTAAAACGGTTGTAATCGATTTGCGGGGGAACGGGGGGAGATATCTGAAATATGAAACAAACTTGATCTGCGTATGGTATACAGGAACCTACATTTCAAATTTGGTGTCTCTAGCTCTTGTAGTTGCTGAGATCGACGCGTTCATACGGACAGACGGACAGACGGACAGACAGACGGACATGGCCAAATCGAAATCTCTTTTGATACTGATCAAGAATATATATACTTTATAGGGTCGGAGATGTCTCCTTCTGTCTGTTACATACATTTGCACAGATGTAATACCCCCTTTTACCCATTTTATGGGTACAGGGGTACGGGAGCATTTGCAAGCAATAATCAAGAATATTTTTTAAATAAGAACTATAATCTTGAATCTTTCTTTAACTTGAATTTCTTTGTGCAACTTGAACAATGCAATTATTTTTTTGTTTATTTAATAAATACTATTATAGAACTATAAATACTATTATATTCTAAATACTATTAAATAAATATACAAGTTCTCACATATTTTATTCTACATATATACATTTTATTCGAAAATTCAAAAATATCTTTAGATCAAACTAGCAAATGCAGAGTGTATGTTTTGACATACGCAAAGATATTATATTATAATAATAATAATAATAATAATAGTAATAAGTATTATAATAGATTCGGTTTATGGGCTAGTATGCTCTATAAGGCAGCACAGCTGTGCTGATTGCTATTACCATCTCCATAAGCTTGAAGGAAGTTGCCTTGCTTAATAGTTGTTGTTTTTTGTTGTTGTTGTTAACTTTCGTTGAGCTGCTTGGGTGGCCTTCAATCCGCCGCCCTGTCGCATCCAATTAACTTTGTTTGCCTAATCAGAATGCAGCGTACATACGCCTTACATCGTCCTGTGCCCAGATCCTGTGCCTGTGCCTTGTCCTGCACCTTTGCATGTGCTTTTGTCAGTGGCAGTCGGTCAGCCATGTCTGGTATGCCCTTGTCCAGCTGCGTGCGTGCTAGGACCTTTCCCAGGACACTGCTTAGCCGTCATACGATGCGAACCACTAGACTGGCCTTGTACGTTTTATGGACTTTTACTGAAGGTACACTCACAAGCACACAGACAGACAGGCACACACTCGCACACACTCGCACACACTCGCACACACTCGCACACACTCGCACACACAGCTAAGGGAGTGCGAGCCAAAATAGTTCAACTTTCAGCTGTCTCAGACGGCAGACAAGGTTTGGGCTGAGCTGGAAGGCAACTCCGGGTCTAGCTCCCGGCTGGCTCTGGTAACGTATTCATCAAACGGCAACTTGACCTAATTTTCTACACTTTATTTTAGTAACTCTCTATTGCCTGTAGCCTGCGTGCTTAAGCGTGTGTGTTTTGGCTGTGCGCTGCCTGCAAAAGACAACTAAAACGCATTCAAGTTCCGCGACAGACGCCTTTTTGTCTCCCGACTCTGCCGCGGCTGTCATTCTCCTATGCCTTCTCCTGGAGGGAGCCTGCTGGCTTGCTGCCTCAAGTGGCATTCGAGTGAGGCTGTTGGTCTTAGCCAGCAAACCCAAACCCAGCTGGATTGTAGGGAGAAAACTGTAGGCTGTAATGCTATTGAACATTTCATAATAATTCCGTATGTTCAATTTGGCATGAGAGCACAATTTCATAAAGATACGAATTCCAAAAATGTTGCATAGGAGCACAATATAAGTAATATGGATATGAATTCCAAAAATGCTGCTTCTCTTTATTTATTCAACAAAAATAGTATTTTCATTTATGGCAAAAGCTCAAATATTCAAATATTTTCTAGTTGAAATGATAGCAAAGAATTTGATTTCTTACATATAATTTGAGCTGGTTTTTATGATATTTGTATCTTTGACAGTAATATTAACGTGGCCACAATTTAATTGGCAAACACAATCTAAAAACAGAAGTGCAATTAAAATTGTGAACTGTAGCATGTTAATGCTAAAGACTGAAACTTTCTGAACTCATTTCTAATACTTGCATACCAGTAGGAAAAAAATGAAAAAAAAAATGCAAAAATATATAATTTCTATGTGATAAAGCAACTTGATGGTGGGATTCAGAAACTTTAGGAAAAAAGCAGGCAGCTTGCATGTGTAAACATGTATAATTGGATTTTTATCTTGCACTTTGCTGATGCACCACCAACACTTGCCACCCACCAGCTGCCAGTTGCCAGTTGCCAGTTGCCAGTTGCCAGTTGCCACCAGTGCCACCTGTGCCAGCAACCCACCAATCAGCACCACCCGCATCATTTCTGCTCCTGTTTGGACTGCTCCTCTCAGCGGGATTGCTAGCTTTGTGGAGCTCTCAGTGCTGGCTGTTTGGTTGTTGTCTTGTTTACTCAACTGCTCGGTGTTATTGCGGCTGCAGCTGCTGCTGGAGCGTCTTGTCTGGGGGATAAACAGGCGCAGAGGACGTGCACCGCAGGACTCCCTCCGGCTGTTGAGATGTTTCGTCTGAGGCAAAGTCCCAAGCAGCGAATCACTGGCCAATCAATAGGCAAAACTTAAAGCCCATTGAATTGTTTGCAAGAGATTGGCCAACAACCTTACCATTACCTAATCATAATTGCCGGACTCGATGTCTGTTATCTAGCTGTATTATTATTGCTAAGCTGGCTTTCACAATTGGCCAACAAGGCCAATGCTTAATTGAGTCTAATTAGAACAGAAGGCAGTTCAATTGACAGCAAATCCGCACTAAATGCACCAGCTTAATCCTCAAGGCTCTGCCATCAAATATTCAATGCTAAATTTAAATTTAAGTTTTCAGTTTTCCGTTTTCAGTTTTCCGTTTTCCGTTTGCAGTTTGCAGTTCGCCTCGATCTGTGTAAATACCTCAATTATGCACATGACAATCCGAGGACTCCGTATGTCAATTAAGTCCCAGTTGCCGCTCCCGGAATGTCCTGCCCGCCTGCCACCCACTTGAACCCTTCACTTTTGCACTTTTCGGCCCATGGGCCAAGGTGTTCTCGCCTGATTTACAATGTACTACGTGCATGTATCTATTTTGGGAATGCCGCTGTCAGGATTTCCACCCATTTGCTTAATGCCAGCTACTGTTGCAACACCACTGCATTCCTGTTTCAATTAGGTCCTGGAATGTGCGAATGTGCATTCAAACAACTGCCCAGCTCCGTCGGCTGAGTTCCTTGTGGCCGTGTTTGGTACGCACACAAGTTCCTTAATTGAAAACATATTTCCAGCATTTCTCACAGAAATCTACAAATGATGTATCCTTTGGTAAAAACCAAAAATAATATTGCTAAAAATGTATTCATATTTGAATGCACTTGCTCAGGGTATTATACATTTGTCACGAAATGCGTAACGCTTTCGAGAAGACACAAAATTAACATAAAGGCTGCCACAAGATTTGAACTTGCCGCCGCTTGTGCAACAAAATGTTGGCAACACTGAAGTAAAAACCATTTGACAGCTGATTGTCTAGGGTGAGTAGAAATGGAGCATAGAACTAGCTGTTTTCATTAACAATCTCGCAAAAATAATGAAAGTTTGGCGAAAATTCAAAATTCGAAGATTTCCTACAAAATATGGTGGAAATTGTGTTTTAGCTTTGTCAAATGAGAACAGATTTAACACCATTAGATTTCTTTTTATTTGGTTATTAGAAGTCAAATGTCTTCTATGTCAATAAGCCCACAACCATCCGTAAATTAGGGGAGGAAATTAAATTAAATTAAAAGTCACCCTGGAAAATGTCCACAAAAACAAAGCCTTGTATTCCATTTGCCCGATGTGTTATTCCATAAATAAGCCTATCCTATATATTTTATGATTCAATAAAATAACTAGAAAGAACGGATATCATCGGAGGTCCGAAGCTGTATACCCTATCAGCTATGTTTCTCAAATTGTGGTCCGATTTTGATAAGATTATACATAGGAATCTTCTTTATATGAAGTACAATAAGACTCCCACTTAGTTTGGATGTAATATTTGTATTAGCAAAAAGTTTTTCAAGCAAAAAATCATTTTTCACCCGATTGTTTCTATGGCAGCTATATGATATAGTGGTCCGATTTAGCCCAAATTTGGTCGGATTGTATAAACTCTTCAAAGACTCTGTTTGGGTGCGTTTGGTGAGGATGTCTTTATACACAAACAAGTTTTTCATACAAAAACTAACTTTTCACCCGATCCTATGACAGCTATGTGATATAGCAGACCGATTTTGATAGTCAGATTGTATAGACTCCCCAGAGATTTGATTTGGGTGAGTTTGATGAGGACATCTTTATAAACAAACAAGTTTTTCATACAAAAACATAATTGTCGACCGATCATTCCTATGTTTCTATGCAAACTCGTCTCTCAGTTTTTAAAGGTAACGTAATGAAACTTGGCACAGATACCTATTTTTGCTGCAGGCAGTATATATGTCAGAGCCGGCTTAATTGGATCACTATAACATATAGCTGCCATTGGATAAATCGTTCGAAAATTGAGTTGTATGAAAACTGCCTTGTTTATAAAGATATTTTAACCAAACTCACCAAATCTATATTCAAATATGTTTTGTACAGGCTGGCTAACTTTGGTTCAAATCGAAACACTATATCTTAAAGTTGTTATAGGAAAAATCTTTCGAAAATAGAGTTGTTGTATAAAAAAAGAAACATTTTTGTTTGTTCTTAAAAGGGCTGCAAAAGCGGGTTTGAGCCGAGCCGGTTAATATTCCAATCAAATGCTCTTATTAGCCAAAAAGCGCTTGAAACACCTATCGAGATTTGCAGGCAGGCCAAAGAGCCTTTTGGGGCACTTCAGCCTACACGACAGGACATTAATAATGCTACCTGGCTGAGTATTGTCCTCACAGCAATATGAATTTCAGTGCCTTGTGCAGCAGACAAATGAATGCACACCCACACACACACACACGCGCACAACCACACACACGCACACTCGCACACACAATTGTTCTGCAGCAGGAATGCTCCAATTATGTGCAGGCAGCAAATAAAGTCCTGTCAAAAGAACAAAGGATGCTTCCAGCTGCTCGACGGGTGCACTGCAATAAGCAAGGATGGAGGCCGTAGGTCGGTTCAAATGTCAAAGCTAATAATCACAAAGTAAAAACAGCGTGCAGGACTCACACATAGATGGCCAACGCGTCGGCGACCAGGACACCCGAGCCAACCAAATTGTGCCACGCATGTCCTTACCACAATTGTCCATTTATTACACTGCATTTCATGAATAATTTCGCGTGATTTCTCAAGTTTGGGATTACACAGCTCAATCTGTTTGCTGCCTGAGGATTAATGAGCTGAAAACTCAAATGTCCTGTGCAATTGAAAGGAGCAAGCATCGACATTGCGTGGGTTAAGCCAAATGAATCTCCTGAAATTCCTACTAACATTGAATGTGTTTTTAATTAATACACCTAACATGGCTGCCTCAGAAGCAAACTTTTATTTGTACAAACTTTGGACCCTATTACAGTTGCCATAAGAACGATCGACTGCAAATTCATTATTTTTATTTTATATATATACATATTTTGTTCCTTTTTATACTCTGTTCCCGAAGCGAAAAAGAGTATATTGGGTTTGCGAAATGTCCGTCTGTCCGTATGTTCCACACCCTTGAAGCTAGAGCAAGCGAACTTGGTACACATGTTGGTGAATACCCTCAATTTATGAAGTGTTGAAATCGCCCAACCACCCCCATTCCCTCCCCCACAATTTGGGAAAAACCTGTATCTTCCGCATTTTTAAAACTATAGTCACTAAATTTGGCATACATACTAATGTTAAGATTTCTGACAGATCTGCTTCAAAAATTTGTTGCTACCTTCACCCTCTTCCCCTTAAATGAGCAAAATCGATGTCTCCACACCTGTACAGGTAGAGTCATCAAATTTGACATACTACTGTTTTCTTCGCGTCTCTTTCCGAACCCACAAATAAGCAAACAATACCGGACTGGAAACAGAGTATACTGCTGTCGGATACGTCTCACTGAACCTTTCTTACTTGTTTTGGCTGTGTGTGTGAGAAAGTTTTTTTGTTAATAAAGTTACCAATGTGGAAGGTTACGGCTAAGAGCAGATAACCGTACGGGGCAACCGTTGGAGCAATTTAAGCAATTAACAGTTTTGCTGGCGCACCCGGAGGCAGCCGTAGAAAGAGCAGTTCTCCCTCAACTTTTTGCTAGGAATATCCTTGAAATGTTCATCGAATATCAACGCAACGGCAATTTGCACAAATTTAATGCTAGCTCATTTAATCTTTGGCTTACACTTAGCTGGCTTTCTATGCAGTCATATCCTGTTCGCCGTCACTTCAAAACTAAATGAAAGGATAATACTTAAGCCATGGCCACAGGTCAGCTGCGTGGCTCGGCTTTCGCCAAACGCTCCCGGGGCAGTGTCCTGCCAATCTGTGCAACAGTGCAACAGCTGTGGAGGTGTAAGGCGAGCTGAGTCCAGCTTGCGGCATTTATGTGCATAATTTAGCGAGCTTTGCACATTCGCATGTAAATGCGCCTCGGGGCCGTTGCACATGCCACCCACCAACCCAGTGGGTGGCGGCTATTGTTGTTCCCTTTGTTGTTGTTGCATTTGTTGTCACTGTTCACATATTTTAGTGAGCGGCTTCATTGTCAGTCTGGCTGCCTGGTCGTCATTTCGTCGCCCACGCTCAATTTGTCCGCTGCTCACACGTACCGTGGTCAGAATGATGTGGCAAAGGGCTGTGGCAGGGGCAGGGCCAGGTAGGGGTGTGATAATACGGGGGCTGACTCCTTTTCCCCATTTCGCTTTGTGACTGGCTGCACACATTTCTATTCATTTCAATTGTACTCATTCACGAAGTAAGCAAAATTAAAGTACGTGCCCCTTTTGCAATGCAATGCAATTTTTATTGAGTGCAACTCAGGACGAGTGCGAGGACGAGGACGAGCACAGCGACTGAGACGGTGACTGAGATGGAGACGGAGACAGAGACACATAAAAAGTAAAGCTGGCTGCTGTCTTAAAGCCCAATCTGCTGACCAGCATCCTCAGCGGCAGTGGCAGTGGCAGCGGCATCAGTATCAGCCCCGTGCAGCTGCCTTGCTTCCCAGAAGCAGCCACAACAGCAACAACAGCAACAACAACAGCAGGTGCAACTGCAAATGGATCTGCATCTGCGCTGTTTCTATAAAATATTCATTAACCTGATACTCATTAAAAGGATGCCGCCTCGTTAGCATTAATGGCGCCAGCGTTGGGGCATGCAGCATTTCAGGGATCCTAGCAGTCGCTGTCGCTGTCGCTGTCTCCGTCGCCGTCTCAGTCGCTGTCGCCATCGTTACCATGTTCTGCTCGTAATCATTAGAAGCGTAGGGGAACGCCGGAGGCAGCGCAGGCAGCGTGCAGTCAGTGTTGTGTTACCCGTTATCCTTTGATGTTTTCATATATCCATCGCCCTTGGGCCATGCCTGGCACAGACATGCATATGCGTGCACGCATCTAAAGGTATCAATGTACGCCGAAATTGCATTTGCTAATCCTTCACAACTGCCACAAAATGCTTACCTGTCCGTGCCGATTGACGTGTGTGCGTGTGTGTGTGTGTGTGTGTGTGTGTGGGCCGAAATGCGCAGCGACGTTCAAAATGGCCAAAAGGGTATCATTCAATATGGCCAGCCAGATGTCGGCATATCCGACCGCAATAATGAATATGCAATATGGGTACTCTTCTTGAGCAAACTCAACAGACAGCTACAAATCAGCCGGAGACTACAAATGTGATATACAATTTCTCAAATCCTTGTTGCCCCCACGCCTCATCAAATTGCGAAGCTCAGTTGGCGTTATCCTTTATCCTGCTGTTGCTACTGCTGCTGCTGCTGCCGGCAATTTATGCGCAAGTCCTGCACAGTGTCTTTGCTCCGTTTCCATGATTTTATTAACTCTGACATTTGCATCCCACTGAGCACTCCTGCCCCCCTCCCCCCCCCCACGCAGCTCACGCATCGCCCTGTGCCGCTGAAAACTCTTTTGTTCCTTGGCACAGGACTATAGTCCGTGTGTGCTTGCTGCATGCGCATAATTGCAGCACTCCTGCTTGCTGCTAGGCAACACATGCCACATGCCAAATGCCAAATGCCAAATGCCAAATGCCACATGCCACATGTCGCATGCCACTTGGCACGGTCCGATCCAATTGTATGGAAGTGCAGCTTAATCCCGCCTCTTATTGCTATCTTATCATTCGCCGGCACAAATACATTTTGCGATTTATCGCATCTCAGTTTTTCTCTTCGGTTGCGTTCATCTCGCCTCAATTCTGGTTCGATTTCAGCTCAGATTTTTTCTCATTTTTTCTCATTTTTCCTTATCACTTTCAACACTTTTGCTTTTTTACTAAAACAATATTGTTTTATTTTGCAATCGAATTTAATGACTGTAATTTACATTCAATTTTTCTGCTCAATTTAATTTTGTTGAAAACAAATAGGTCAATTCAGATAGTGTTTTTTTTTTTTTTTTAATTTTCAGTTTTTTATAGTTTTAGTTTTTAGACAATTGGTTCGGCCTACGGTTCGGTTCAGCATAGGAAAAGGCTGCAATTCTTAAATAGAAGCGATAGTAAAAGTAAGTTTTGTCATTCAATGAGCACAATTTGTGATTTACTTAATCACAAGTTTGAACTTGGACAGTTGGATATCAGCCAAGGGCATTATGAGCTTAATTATACATTGTAAAGCACAAATTGAACCTTGATAAGGCACAGATAGTGCTTATGAAAGCACAAATTGAACCATGATAAGGTACAGTCTGTGATTAGCAAAGAAAAATCGGTGATTAGTCAAGCACAAACTGTGATTTACTCAGGGAACAAAGTGTCCCTAAGGCAAAGATCTGGTTTAGTTAATCTTAGCATGATTATGTGCCTAATTTTTGCACAAGCTATTCCTAAAATTCATGAGTTGTGCCTAATTGTGCCCACAATTCTCTCTGTGAAGATTCTGTCATAATAGTTGGAGAATTTTTTAGTATTTAGAAACTTTTGAATGAAAATATTTTTAAATTTCTAACTTTTACTAAAGTTGTTTCATAAAAAGTCCCAATTTTCGACAGATTTTTGCAATGAGTCCCATATGATCTACTGATCAAGTTTAAACCAAATATTTTTCCAACTATATAAAATAATATAAAACTTGCAATTGCTGAGTTTGTTAGAAATATCTGTAAAAACAAAAAGGTTGCTTCTTAAGAACCCTAATATTCGTGCGATTGTTTCGCTGCCAGCTAACAGATATAGTGTTACGATTTGTATATAATTTAAGCAACATCTTAAGAACAAATATGGAAAAAATTAAAAAAAAAAACAAAAAACTTCGAATTACTGAATTTGGTTGAAAAACAAAAAAGTTGCTCTTAGTATTTAATAGTTTACATTTCGTTGGGGTCTTTTAGTGCATAATGTTACTTTGTTTTGGCATTCTGGATGTTCTTATAAACGAAAAAGTTGTTCTGTAGAGCAGCTGAATTTTCTACAGGTTGTTCCTAAGGCAGCTATACGAATGATATAGTTATCTGATCTACTGCCTACTATCTGCTATCTACTATCTAAAACTGAGCTTCTAGTGTCCTTAATAGAAGAAGATGCCACGTTTGGCGTGGCTATCGCTGCAGATCAAGACTCTAAGGACTCTAAAGGACTCTGAATGCGTTGCACAATTGATGCAATTACTATGTTGCCCCATAGTAGCAAGGGTATTACAAATTGTACGCCATTGTTGCAGGTGCCTCATTAATTCGAATTTTAATTGAAATGCAAGGCCTCGGGGAAACTGTTGCGGCCCATCAATTTGAGGTTTTTTGAAACAAAACACTTGCACAGGCCTATCATATTTTTGATTTTTGATTTTTGATTTCTGATTTTTAATTTAAAAACAACGTTGATTTTCACTTAATTCACAATGTAAATGCAATGTGTGGAAGAGGCTATAATTATGCATAGTGCGTATGTAAATCGTATGTAAATGTGTGTGGGTGTGTGTGGGTGTGTGTGGGTGTGTGTGGGTGTGTGGGTGTGTACTTAGTACTAACAAAACAAAAGCCCCACGGGGAAAGAACGAGCATTTTTGTGTCGATAATTAATAGCGCAGAGCTAAACTGACTTTTGTGGCTCTAATTTCTTTGCTGCGGCTATAATTGGAATGGCGCTTTTAATTTAATTTATATTTCATTTTGTGCATACAAGAGCTGTGCTATTTGGCAGTCACTGTGACAGCCGTGACAGCTGTGACAGCTGTCAGTGAGTAGCAGTGATGAATATCAGTGACTACGCCACATAAATAGGTAACATTTTCTGTATATGTTTTCAATTTTTGTATTTATTTAATTGGCCGACGAACAATGCTAAAATAATTAATTTGAACAGCCTGAAGGCCTCAGTTGCTCTGGGTGCATTAATGCACTATAGAATTAGTTCTAAGTAACAATTAAAATAAATAAATAAATCCATTTAAAAGAATAAAAGAGCCCAAATGAATTTCTGCCTAATGAATAATGCGGCTGACACAATTATGTATTCTGTAATTAGCTTTTGGGAATACAGTCGAGCTGCTGCCAGTTGAAATCAACTAACAAATCTTCCCAGAAATTGCATACATATGAGAAGCTATGGTAATGGCACTTTTAGTGCGATTTTTGCCAATTGCATTTGGTTCTGAAGAAACCCTTTTGGGGATTAATAAGGCCAGCCCACACATTCTATGTATTCCCAATACAGTCGAACTCTATCTCAACCAAATGAAATTGCTTTTTAGAATCAAATGAAAATGACTAACAAATATTCGAAGAAAATTGCTTTTATGGAAAATTCTAGTAATTCCAATTTTAGCATGAATTTGCAGAATTGCATTTCCTACCGACAATCTGCGTCAGCCTCTTGCAACATCGACTTTCCAGGAATATCTGATTGCATAACTGCAACAGGCAACTTGCGTGCGTCATGTGGCAAAGTCACACAACCACTCGTTAGACGAGCACCCCTCCACAAATACATACGCACATTGCATAATTATGAGCACACCATTTTCAATATACTCTGTTCCCGAAAAAACATGCATTAATATAACCAAAGCGAACAGAGCACCCTGCAGTCGGGAACTCTCGACTGCAATGTGCTCAATAAATAAAAAATACAGTACTTATGAATATATTTCAAATAAGACGATTAACACCAATTATTCATATTTTATATGTAATGCCAGCTATAATTCTACACGCTTATGTAACAAAAAATAGAAATAAAAAGAAATAATTTAAAGTATGCAAGCAGCATTCAAATGTTCGCTTTGCTGCTGTCAAAGTTGCCTTTGAATTTCAGTTGAGTCTCCGTTGAAGCGAAAAATGCACAAAGCCTATACGGCAGGACATTAGCAATCCTGCCTGCCTGAATATTGACCCTTCAGCAATATGTTGTGCAATATGTTGTGCAGCAGAGAAATGAACGGAGGCAAACAAACAGGAGTGCTGCAATTATGTGTGTGCAGCAAATGTACTCGTAGTCCTGTCAAAGGAACGAAAGAGTTTCCAGCGGCTTGGCCAATGCGTGAGATGGAGGAGCTAGAAGGTAGCAGGTGGGAGGTGGGAGGTGAGAGGTGGGAGGTGGGAGGCAGGAGTGCGTAGCTGCAATCAAATGTCAAACTTAATAATAACTGAGCAAAAACAGAGTGCAGGACTCACACATAAATTGCCGCCGGAGGACAGCCGAACCAAGGCGAAGAAGCTGTGCATCAATTGGCCAATTACTGCATTGAATTTCCTCAATTTCAATATATTAATATTGCACATTAGGTGAGGTCCTTTCACGGTGCGATAGAAACACAGCTCCACCTGTCTCCTTGAGGTTAATTACTGAAACCTACAGCTTCTCGTATGGGCTGTTTATTGAAACGGAAAGGAGCATCCGTTGTCTTATTCGAACTGATGCATATACCACATCATTATCTATTGTACTTCTAGTTTGAGTTTCGTCATATCTGGTGGTCTGTCTGCTGCCATTGTGGAATATGTTGTCAGCCAATGGAATATAGTCATCAATGGTGTTTCGGAATCAAAACAGTTTCGTAGCTTGGATCTATAGAAATGTGTTTGAATGTCCTTTTGCTGCCACGCATCACACAGCGTCTCATTAAAAGCAACTCTTTGAATGCAATGCGCTTTTGTGTCACATTGTGAATGTCCCTTTGATATGTGATTAATACAGTCAATAAGCGTACTAACGCCCACAGATACAACTAAAATAACATAACATTTCAGTCCGAACTCGACTTATGCAATCAATGCCAATGTTTCCATGTTTCTGTTTGAATTGAACAAAAATGCGAGTTAATACTTTTGCAGTTTTGGGAAAAAAGCTGCGTACAATTTTGTTCTCAAACAAAATTGGCACTTAATTTGTTTTAGAGTCTGTTTGTATATTTATATGTATGGATGTATGGATGTAGTATGGTACACATAGTGACATATTTCTCATTTCTTTTGCGCAGCGCGAGAATTGCTTCTTGATTAACTTCTGAGTTTAATATCGCATCGACTTGAAATTTCTTTAAAGTTCTTGCTGCAAATTGTTGACTGAAATTGTTGCTAGTGATTTGAGGATGTGCGGGGTTAGTATCTACATATTAAACAAACAGGAGCTGCAGAAATCTTCATTTGAAAACTGCTCTTAGTGCTGAGCAAGGATTAATATACTTAACAAGGTCGGAGATAGCTACTTTACTGATTTGATGACAATTAAGTCAAGATATTCAGTCTCGGAGCTGAGTAAATATGTCAAAGGAGCTTGTCAGCTCATTTTGAATAGCTTTCTGCTGCTTTTATATGTTTTCACATGACAGGCAATCACCACTTGATGAGCGGCTCCTCTAAATAAAGGAAACATTCAAGACTCTGCTTTGCATCATAGTTCAGAAACAGACAAATGTCCAGTAAGTGAAAACTGTTTTCTATGGGTTTTCTTCAAGGGGAAAGGAATATCACATACGTCATAAATAAATGAAATATTTAGCAGGCTGGACATCAACAATTCGGGTTGAAAATAGAAAGATTTATATGAAAAGTATTGGCTGGTCATATAGCGCTATTTCGGATGCTTCGGATGCATCCTCATCAGTGAACTTATTGTTCGAATTTTTCTCCAAACTTGGGCGCATATTTACATAAATGTAAAAATATCGTAAGTCTTCCCGAATCATTTAGGTTTTTCACCAAAATACAGGATCTATTATCAGGCTAAGAAAATGCTCAGCATTATAGGGTGAAAACATGTAATGTTTGTTACTTTTAATTGAAGTTATGATGCAATTTAGCATTAATGTTTATTGTATGAGCTGTCATCCGTTTTAGCTTATAGAAAATAAACAAAAATCATAGCAATAACGCTAATGTAAAGGCAACAAGTGCATCGAATGTAAAGTTATGTTAAACATAGAGAAAACACATTTCCTCTTTCCCTAGTTTTGAATATCTACTTAGTGCCTATTATCTAATTGTTAATTAATAGCTGTTGTTAGAGCCATCTCAGTTTTTCAATAGACTTTTAGGTTGTTCTATAGCTAATGGCAAAAATGTTGCTTGGAATTGTGGCAACGTTGTTGTTGAAATCAGCTGACCTTTGGTGGCAACATCAATGTGACACTTTGGAAAGTGAAGGTAGAAATGGCTAAAAATAAAAAGAGAGCGGTAAAACATTGTGCAGCAGAGGAGGAAACGGATATTGTTGGGCTGATGGCCCTGGAGTGCATACAATTTTCCATAGAGTGAGGATAAATCGCAGGGCTTTAGCTTAAAGCCATGTTTGTATATATTTATTTGTATTTGTATTTGTATGCGGCAACGGTTGTCAAACGGTTAGCCAACGGTTGCCATCTAGCAACGGTTGTCAAACGGCAAGTCAACGGTTGCAATCAGTTTTATTTATTTAAGAGTCACTTTTAACTGAATAGTCGGAAACTGTACCTGTTGGCGCTTTAAAGTCACATTGCCTACTTGGAGCATTGAAAAATTCAAATTGTATCCAACACTTTAACTGAGAAATCATCCTTAAGTCCGTAGGAAGTTATAGAGATGCTGTCACTATCAAAACATCTATTTATTTCTTCTAAAGTGCCATCTGTCAGTCGATACACGCAAAAATGCCAAGACAATCTGAGATTTGGTTAACAAATCAACGTGTCACTTTTGCCACTTACAGATCAATTGAAAAGGCTAAACTTCAGGTTAGTATAAAGCCTTGATTTCTAAGCAAATCAAGGGTTTTATAGCGATTATTCAAATTGCACACTAACGAGATAAATTGCAATATAAAATGCAGAATATTCTGTTCGTCAAAATTCGCTAGTTGTTACAGAAAACATAAGAAAAGTCAGCTAAATGGCTTGGGCCGGGTATAAAGTGCATTTGCCACCGATAGCTGACACATCAAGGCTATCAGAAGGCAAAGAGTTAATCATTTTGGATGAAGTCCTGTCCATGAAACAGGCGTATGCAAAGTGGGCACCAAGTTTGCTCACTTTCGTGCAAGAGCAAGAACGCATCGTTTGAGGATGTTTCATGGCAGTAAAAAGGATATTTTTATGTGGTGCATAGCACTGAATGAAACATGGATCCATCACTTCAAAAAAGAATCAAATCTGTGTGAAAAGGACTCGCAGGAAGCCGCTTGAAGCTATCAAAAACACAAATATCGCCCTGGAATTTTTTGGGCTCTATAATTTGGGAAGCGCAGGATATTTTTCTATCAATTAAGTTGAGAAAGCAAGAACCATCAATAGTGAATATAACTTTGCCTAATTGTTGCATTTGAAAAAGTAAATCGTAAAGAAATGGCCTTTAATTCAAATGAAGAAATTCTGTTTCAGAGACACAAGACAACTGAGTTAAGATGAGGAAAATTACTCTGTAAACCGCTTTCCCATCAACCATATTTGATGGATCTATAGACACGCCTTCCCGGGAATACTATCTTAGCAAAACTGAATAGAATGCTCTAAAGCAAAAGATTTGGCTCCAATGAGAAAGAGAAGCCAAGACCCGTGCTTGATTTGAGCCTAAAGATAAATCGTCCTACGAGAAGGACGAGATAATGTTAGAGGGCGTCTAAATTATTGCAAGACTGTCACAGGAGGCTATGTTGATGTATAGAATAAGATGTTTCATGAAATTGGCTGCTTTTGTTAGCAACCCATCCAAATAATCACCTGAAATCAATTTCATCGCACTTTCAAGGGCTGGCAAGCTGCAAACACGCATTTAATACAAACACTGATGCCCATAGGATGTATGTATGTATGTATATGTACGAGTGTACATAGGGCTATGTATGTCAAATCGATTGCAGCTGTGTTTTGCCTCACACAATTCTCAGCTGGAGTCACTTGCCGACGGCAACTTTAAAGTTGGCCCACAAGTTGATTCAACTGGTTGGTGCGATGTGGCCAACGCTCCGCCGGAGTGCTTAACCAGTTGAATCATCCAATTGTGTGGGAGTTGGCTGCTGTATGAGTCCATATATATGGTGTCCATATATCCTATGAATCTCGTCTGCACAATATTCTGGCTGTCTGCTTTCTGTGCAAACACCTGCCTCAGTCCTGCAGCTAATTTGATGGCACCTGCCACAGCTGCCGCTTTAAGCTGCATGCACTTAACTGACACGGCCGGATCTGGCTGGATCGCAGCATTATAGTATATAGCTGCAAAGGAAACTATGGGCTGAGCATTAACTTAATGGTTGCTTAATTAGAAACCGGCTGGCAAGACTTGCATTAGAAGCGGAATAACAAATGTTATTGCTGTCAAAGCAGCGCGTTTTATAGCCTATCTGCAAGGATATTATATGGTGTTACCTTATATTATATAGCATATATCTAGCATCCAGATATAGCTGCTCTCTCCTGGCTTTATGGACTCATAGCTCAACTCACAAATGGAGACGTTGGCAGCCGACGGGAAACAGTTTTGTGCAAGAAAGCGCAACAATTTGATCAACCTTTCAACAGATATTTTCAATAACTATTTAGCGATTTCTGTTTCTTAATTATCCTCATTTAATTTTATTCTCTCGCTGTGTGTATGTGTGTACATGTCCTGCAATACACTCACACCCTAGGCCCCTTCAGTTCCAATACATTTAAACATCAACTTTCGAATGCGCTCGAACAACTCGCACTTTATGTAACTCGGATTTCTGGCAATTGAATGGCAATTGCGCTTAAGGACCAAATCGAATGCACCTTTTTTCCCAAAACTGCAAAAGTATTAACTCGCATTTTTGTTCAATTCAAACAGAAACATGGAAACATTGGCATTGATTGCATAAGTCGAGTTCGGACTGAAATGTTATGTTATTTTAGTTGTATCTGTGGGCGTTAGTACGCTTATTGACTGTATTAATCACATATCAAAGGGACATTCACAATGTGACACAAAAGCGCATTGCATTCAAAGAGTTGCTTTTAATGAGACGCTGTGTGATGCGTGGCAGCAAAAGGACATTCAAACACATTTCTATAGATCCAAGCTACGAAACTGTTTTGATTCCGAAACACCATTGATGACTATATTCCATTGGCTGACAACATATTCCACAATGGCAGCAGACAGACCACCAGATATGACGAAACTCAAACTAGAAGTACAATAGATAATGATGTGGTATATGCATCAGTTCGAATAAGACAACGGATGCTCCTTTCCGTTTCAATAAACAGCCCATACGAGAAGCTGTAGGTTTCAGTAATTAACCTCAAGGAGACAGGTGGAGCTGTGTTTCTATCGCACCGTGAAAGGACCTCACCTAATGTGCAATATTAATATATTGAAATTGAGGAAATTCAATGCAGTAATTGGCCAATTGATGCACAGCTTCTTCGCCTTGGTTCGGCTGTCCTCCGGCGGCAATTTATGTGTGAGTCCTGCACTCTGTTTTTGCTCAGTTATTATTAAGTTTGACATTTGATTGCAGCTACGCACTCCTGCCTCCCACCTCCCACCTCTCACCTCCCACCTCCCACCTGCTACCTTCTAGCTCCTCCATCTCACGCATTGGCCAAGCCGCTGGAAACTCTTTCGTTCCTTTGACAGGACTACGAGTACATTTGCTGCACACACATAATTGCAGCACTCCTGTTTGTTTGCCTCCGTTCATTTCTCTGCTGCACAACATATTGCACAACATATTGCTGAAGGGTCAATATTCAGGCAGGCAGGATTGCTAATGTCCTGCCGTATAGGCTTATGCAATAGTTTCATCAATCTTTCTCTGGTAAGAAGTTTCAA
Source organism: Hirtodrosophila confusa (assembly GCA_035043065.1). Classification (NCBI taxonomy): domain Eukaryota; kingdom Metazoa; phylum Arthropoda; class Insecta; order Diptera; family Drosophilidae; genus Hirtodrosophila; species Hirtodrosophila confusa. The sequence continues at coordinate 6,831,680 of JAWNNI010000033.1, read as the reverse complement.
TAACTTGATTTTTCTTTTGGGCAGATGGGGGTTCGACTTAGTGTGTGTGTGTGTGTGTGTGTTGTTCATGAGCATGCAAACAGAGAGTGCAACAAGAACAACAACAGCAGCAGGAAGAGGAAGAGGAAGAGCAACAGCTCCAGCAAGTCTATAAAAACAACAAACGCCAACAAAAACTTTGCGACTTTCGAGTGTTTTGGCTGCGTGTTGACTTTTGTGAAAGGTGTGACAATATTTACAATGCCTTGTTAATTGAATTTAATGCGTAAATGTGTGGAGGAAATGCTGTAGGTGTGCGTTCCCGTGTGTACATTAAAAATACAAATTAAACTGTTTTTGTTGGCTCAGTTTTTCTTCTCTATTTCCATAACACAATTGGGGGCCATTCAATAGCCGTGCGGAGCAGAAAGTTTGCCGTGCCGTAAATACAATTTGATTGTGCATTTGCTGTTCACGTTGTTATTTCCGAGATGATTTCAAAACTCACGTGTGCTCCAATCGAACAGATTCGCGAACAAAATTATCGAGGCAGCTGACTGTTTTCAACTCCCCGTGCCATTTGGCCGGAAAATGACTGCGAAAATGTGGTTTGTTTCCCGCTCGATTGGCTACAAACTCATTTGCCGAGCGCCGCGCAAAATAGCACTGCAACAGTAGGCTCAACAATTTCACAAATTTCACTTTTACGAGTGGATAATGTTCGATTCCAGCGCTATTCTGTGAGGGTATGTCTATTAGATCGAACATTCGCTGAGAGTTAGGATAGAAGTTATGAAGGTATGAGATAGAGCTTTAGCGAGTTTCTGGGCCCGTTCAGGTATTATCCAATACTAAATGTAAATACATAATTACATGCACATTTCGTATAGGCAATCAGTGAGGAATGTAGAAATGCACTAGAAAGTAGCATAGAAATAAGGCCAGTTGCAAAAGTCGTGGTAACATTTTTGCTATTGGCCGACGGACAATTTATTTTCAAAGAGTTGCCTTTTTCACGCATGCTAATTAAAGTTAATTGAATAAATCAGTACTTAGCATAATAATCTCAATGGACTTAAGCTATTTTTATTGAAAAAGTGTGCAATTTTGGCCTGCCTTTGGCTACAATTAATATTTTGTGATGTGTTTGTTTCTTGGGTGTTGCAAGTGTCGAGGATTGCGTTGAGGGAGGGCGTACTGTACTACGAAAATATTGGGAAACACATTCTGGCTTATTTTCAAGGCCAATTCCTCACATGCCATGAATATTCACTTTTTAAAAGAAAGAATTTTCGCGCTTTTGTGAGAAAAAAAATATTGTAAAGAAAATCAAAAGTTGCAACTGGCATTGCTTGTGGAAATACTTGATTTAAATATAGCTAGGGTCTATCAAACATTTATGGAGTTAGTTAAGCGTCAACATCGCATTCTTTTCGTTCTGGGCAACACAGGCTGAGCGGAATTGTCAGATTGGTAAAACAGGCGGTCAAATGGATATTTTGGCAACATAAATATTTAAGCCAATTGCGGCTAAGTCGATTTTCGGGCTGATAAAATGCTTTCCCCGCCTCTGAGGGGCCAATCAAATACTTTGTTCAATTGCTGGCATTTTTTTGAGATTTATGTATAGGTTTTTCTATATTTTTAGTTGAAAAAACCTTAAATATCATATTCGTAATGCGCGTAGAACATTCCCGTGCACTGATTTTTCAAAAATGTTAATTAACAGAAAGCTTGGCTCGGAAGGGAAAATGTTATGGCAAAGGGAAATATGTTAAATAACAGTGCACAAACCTACTTACAAATCTACAAGGTTTGGGTCTGTGACAAATGAAAGTTGGCGAGGTCGGTAAGCTCAGCCAAGACACCGAAGAGCTTTTATGCCACAAAGCTCCCTTGGAAGCTGTTATATAAGAAATATCCTTCGGTATGATGCCCACTATTTTTGTGTAATTGGTAAACAAGCATGTTTGTTCAGTATGGCGTGCAAAAAGGGAAACAGACTGGCAGCAGAGTATACGACAGTCGGTTAGGCCCGACTGCAGGGTACTTGCTTGAAATTTGGCGACTCCCCGCTGTAAAGTTGAAGGAGGTATCGATTTTTACCATTTCCCTTGGGAATAATGGGAAAAAGAGTTCCCAGTAAAAACAAGCAGTGCACTGATTGGAGTGCACTGCTTGCACTGCCCGTCCCAAAAGTATGCCACTTTCTTTTATCAAGCAGCGCGTGCGTGCTGGTTCGTGTCTTCGCTGACATTGAGGCTTGTGTCTTCGCTGACTGTGGCACAGTGCGTCGCGACGCGCGTCTTCAAGCCTCTTTCGTCCCACGCGTCGTATGAGTAATGGGATGAAGCATTTGTGCCAGTTTCGAAGGCGGCGCGACCACGTCTGCGATATGCGCCCTGTGACAACAATCTTAATCCTAGGCACTTGGGGCGAGTGTGGCCACTTCATGAGTCGCATTCATGAAATAGTTGTGGCATGAATAGCTAGCGAATTCCTGCACGTCAGCTGTTCCCGTTGCCCCGTTGATAAGATGCCCAGATAGCGATCCATTGCGGACGCACTTCCAGCCCGCCCTCACCTCTCGATTGTCTGCAAGCCGCGTGGAGTGGAAACGGATATGGCCATTCTACGAGTATTCCATCGGATCGCCCGATTATGGGCCACTTGATCAAAAGTAACATTTTCTAAGTGATAACAGATTATTCAGTTATCGCCCTCTCGCTTGATTGGGACCGGAACCGCACTCAACACGAGGCTAACCGGAAAATCACAATTCAGTGAACCCATAAAGATACCAATGTACCGCCTTCAATAAACTTAGCCGATATAACAAATTGCAATTCTTATTGAATTATGTGCGTAATATAATTGCTTTAGAAATCACAAACACACGTTTCCGATATCGTCTTTTGATACCATGCTGAAACACAATCGAACTGTTCTATAATGAACGTATCTTTAACGTATTCACGAACTATTTATATTCATCATTTATTTAAGCCACAAGAAAATAAATAAGTATAAAAACATTGCTTGCTATGAGTATTTTTGATCTCTTTCGCGCTTCCTCAATACGAACTTATTGCCTTTAAGTGGACTTTTGCAGTTGCAACTTGTGTTCTTCCGCTGCAACCTATTCTCCAATTCGAAATGATGCAGATATTGTAGTAGCTCCCTCGTTTCACTTGTGCAATCAGTTCTTCTTAGAAAACTGGATTCGCTGAATAAATGCGACCGATTCATCAAAGATATCCGGCAGTTGCAGTTTTAAGAACAATCAGCGTTTTACACAATTGGTGTATAATAAGTAATTATTTAAATATGTAAATATTGTATCTAAAATATCACCAGAAGTGAAATTACTAATCATTTCAACACATATACTTTTTGGAAGCTTTCCTTTTCATATCTCTCTTCTAAAAATTTTCTTATTTTGGATGTGTTCCATTTTAATCTTAAGATAGCCTAATGAAAACAAAAAAAAATACCACGAATCCTTCCCTGAACAATTATAGACTTGTAGCTTCTCCTAAGACTGATTCCCATACATTACAGGCGAACTTTACTGTAAAGAATTTTCTCCATGATGATAGTTATATGAATTTTAATATATTTATTCGATTTTAAATTTTAAGCATATTTTACGCATTTTTACTCCCTGTACCCATAAAATGGGTAAAAGGGGGTATTACATCTGTGCAAATGTATGTATCAGGCAGAAGGAGACATCTCCGACCCTATAAAGTATATATATTCTTGATCAGTATCAAAAGAGATTTCGATTTGGCCATGTCCGTCCGTCCGTCCGTCTGTCCGTCTGTCCGTCTGTCCGTATGAACGCGTCGATCTCAGCAACTACAAGAGCTAGATACACCAAATTTGGAATGTAGATTCCTGTATACCATACGCAGATCAAGTTTGTTTCATATTTCAGATATCTCCACCCGTTCCGCAAATCGATTAAAACCGTTTTACAGTAACAATTTTCAAGATATAGCTTTTAGATTTAGCATGTACAATACTTTAGTCTTTCTTAATCTACTGTCCAAATTTCAAGTTATTCGGTTTAAAAACACAGAAGTTATTCAGGAATCAAGATTCAGTGATGCAGCGAGAGGGGGGAAGAAGAAGCACAGCCACCAATTAAATTGCCTCGCTTGCGCTGTTGCTTTTGCCGCCTGTGTATGTGTGTATGTATGTGTAAGTGGACGTAGATGTGATTGGATGTTTTAGACCTGGGTACAGGGAGTTTCGTAGTCGGGTATACTCGACTATAGCATTATTTTTTATTTTTATTTTTATTTCTCCCCCGCTCTGCAGCACTGAATCTTCTTTCGTGAAGAGCTTCCGCGTTTATTATTCGATCATTTTGAAATTTTGACCGTAGATTAAGAGTGATCCAAGCATAAAACATGCCAAATCCCTGGGTTATATCTTTCAAATTGTGGACGTAAAACGTTTTTATGAAATTGAGGGGGTGCGGGGGGAGATATCTGTAATCGAAATCGATTATATTATAAGGGCGGAGATGTCTCCTTCTGCCGGTTACACACATTTGCACAGATTTAGTACACCCATTTTACGCATTTTATGGGAGGGAGTAAAAAGAAGGTAAACGAGAACTTCTGATTTTCGTTATATCACTGAAAAAAAAGTGCTTACTACAAATTTGAATACAATTTTTCATTGGAATATGGTGCATAGCTTAAAAACTGCTATTATCCCAGCGTTGCCCGGTAAAATGTTTCAAAAAAGTTGCACACAACACTTCTCCGCAAATTTTCCGTACTTGGGGGTGGAACCTTTTAAAATCCCGTTCTAATGACAAAAACTACTGTGACTATATATATATATATATATATACTTTATTAGACGCATTTTGAATGGCTTACATTACATAAATTGTTGTAATATCTTACAGGGCAGTTTTATATTTGAACAATACAATGAAATCAGTTATTTCTTCAAGTGTCCCTGGTGATAAGTCTATGCAAATAATTGGTAATATAGTACATTAAGTAAAGTGTCAATGAATTTGTCATTGTTTATAGTTTATAGTTTATTTGTATCAGATAATTTGGAATTGATTTAATTATATTAGTATACATTCATATGTAACTATTTAAGGTTGATTTCAAATTGATTTTGATTTGTGTTTAGGTGTTTTCAGTGGCATAAATATTATAAATACTTGTAAGTACAGTACAGTACGGTTTATGCATTGTAGTTTTTAACATCACTAAGAACTATTCAAAAAAAAGTTACTTAAAATAAATCACAGTGTATTTAAGCATTCTTCTTTTGTTTTTCTCTTGTGTTTGTGTTTGTTTTGTGTTGCTTTCTGCGAGCTTCTCTCACAATTAACAACTAAATATGTAATACAATAAATAGAGTTAGATTGAAATAAATAAATAGGGTGGGTACTCAGTAGATTATTAAATTAAGACTTAGGAATTATGTGGAAATGTGTGGGCATGTGTCATTTCATAAATAAATACTCATGTGTGTGAATGTATGATCATAAATACTCGTACTCCCGCTGCGGAAGTGTTAAGCGATAAATATAATATATAATACTAGCTCTAGCATAATTAATTAATGCATAATTCAATAAATAAATAAATACCATAAATATGACAAGAGCTTGGGCGAGGGTGGGGCACATAAAATTCTAAAATGGCATTCGACAAATTCTTCGTTTTCCGATTGATTTTTCATCCTTTGTTTGTTTGTTTTTTTGATTTTCTTTTTGGCTTGGCGCGAAGCTGCAACTGCAGCTAGGAACTGTGCACAGCACTCGGCGCTAATACTGGGAAGCGTTCTGCGGGCGGGTGGGGAGAGAAGGGTAAAGCGCGTTGCGGGAGGCGCCTCAACATTTAGCAGGATTGCGACAACCGCCAGCGGATGCCGCCGCCGCCGCTAGGCCACTCTCGGAGCTCTCCCGGCTGAAGGTCTGCAGGGAGTTGGAGTTAGAGTTGGAGCTGGAGCTGGAGCTGGAGCTGGAGCCGGAGACTAAGGAGGATGCGGGATGTTGTTTACGCTCCATGCTGTTCCTGAGCTGCTTGCGCACCGTACGGCGCAGCGTTTTCCACATATTGTCCAGGTAACTATAGTAGAACTGCTTGGTGAACTGAAGATCCCGCTCGTCGGCCTCCTTGCTGCCATCGGCAGGCGTTTTGAAGTCGAGACGCTCCAGCATTGCCACCCTGGACACCTGGCTGAGCTTGGCGCCACGGCTGTTCGGATAGGATGAGTTGATGGTCGTCTCAATATCGCAGAGCACACGGCGGGCGCTCACCAGCAGCTCGTGCAGCTCGTGGGTGGTGTTGTCCAGCCTCAGCTGATGCTCCTTGCGGTACTTGTAATGCGCCTTGCCCAAGTACGCAAAGCTGCCCACAAATGTCTGCATGTGGCGGTACCAGGTCTTCAGCTTCGCCTGTATATATATCCAGGGGGGAAGAGAGCAGAGAGAGAGCACAAGTTAGTCAATTGTCTGCAGAAGGGCATGCAAATGCGGTTCGAGTCAGCGGAAACTGGTCTAAGCCGCCCAGGGCGGAGCCGGTCCGTCGATCTTCGATCTTCGATCTTCGACGATGCTCGATTCTCGATTCTCGATCGTCGATCATCATCAATCGAATGTGTGTGTGTGTGTGTGTGTGTGTGTGTGCGTGTGTTCGATCTACTTACTGCTTTTGTGGGACGCGTCATGTTTGGCAGGAACTTGTAGGCATCCTGCCAAAACGGATAGTTGCCGTAGTCCAGCTTGGCATTGTTTCGCATATACTCGTATTCGCGCATCGTGTTGTTCTGCAGCGCGGTCAGATACTGCAAACAGACGAGAAGATACCACGTTATTCAAACTGAACTAAACTAAACAACTAGACACCAAAAACAATTGCACACAGAGCCAACTTGGCAACTCTTTGTGGCACTATCGATGCCTGGAGTAAACGCTAATGTCAATTCTACACTCAGAAAAATAAATGCCCTCAAATGCAGTAAGTTGCCATAGCTTTGCAGCCAAAGGCAGCTAGCCTTATTTTATTCCTTCCGAGCTTAAGAAATATATTTCCTAAATTTAAAAATTATTTCTACTAAATAGAAATTTTTTCCTTGTTTTAGGGTGATTTTTATTCTAGGGAGATTTTCTGAATTCTATGGCATTTATTTTTCTGAATAGTCTGCTCCTTGAGCCTATATCGATGCCTGGAGAGTTTGTTGGGAAACGCTAATATCAATTCTACACTCAGACAAATAAATGCCCTAAAATGCTCAAATTCGCCATACTTTTGACATAATTTTTTAATTTTTTTTTTTAACTTGAGAAATATATTTTTATAATAATAAAGTTCACCCTAAAAAGCTTAAATAATTTGAATTTAGTATAAATCATTTCTTCATTTCATTTCATTTAAGAAACATGAGTATAAGATATGATTTTTACTAAATATATTTTTAAAATTAAGCAATGATTTCTACTAAATGGAAATAATTTTTGGTTTCTAGGGTGAGCCTTAATATAGTTCGATCTAGATTCTAAGGCATTCATTTTGCTGAGTGTACGCACGCATCTCATGCCTTTCATATGTCAGACAACAAAGCAATTGATTTCTTCACAAAACTGCGCACTTATTCATGTGACAAATGATTTGAGATAGTTCAAATGAACTCAGATTACTGGGAAGGCGGCTTGGCTTACCTTGTGCTTGGGGACGCGTAATTGGTTGGAGCTGTCTGACTCCGCTGGCTGGGACTCGCTCGGCTGATAGACGCCGCCGCAAGGATTCTCCCACTCGGGCGCCGCCGAGGCAGCCGTGTCCTTGAGGCTCCTCTCGAAGAACTTGAGCATGTGGCTGCGGCGATGACGCTGGCGTCGCAGCTCGTGCATCGCTGCGTGTATGATATGTTCTTGGGCAATTTCATAGCTGCTGTCGCTTTCAGCGTCGTTGCTGCTGCTGCTGCCGCTGCCGCTGCTGCTGCTGCTGCTGCCGCTGCTGCTGCTGGCGTCGCTGTCGTAGCTGCTCTCGCCGAAGCTTTGAGCCAGGCCGTGAAAGGGATTGACGTGCCAGGCGGGCAGCTGAGCGTGCTGACTGGAGCTGGAACTGGAGCTGGAGCTGGATTCATCGTCGTAGGCCAAGGCTACTGCCAGCTGATCGTGCAGATGTCGAGCGTGTGTCAAGGGCAGCAGCAGCGCAGCCAGCGCCATGATGAGCGTGTAACTGTAAATGCTGCTGCGGCTGCTGCTGCGGCAGCTGCAACTGCAACTGCAACTGTGTTGTCTGCTGCTTCTGCTCCTGCTGCTGCTACTGCTGCTGTGGCTCTGTTGTGCGTCGCTTTGGCAACTCTTTGCTGCAAGTGGCAGTAACAGAAAATGAAAAAGAAATTAGTTTCTTGCCAAGGTTTCACTGCTGCTTTTGCCGCCTACCGCTGGACATGAGAATCAAATACGGGTATCACAAAATGAAAACGGACGAGCAACTAACTAAGACTAAGACTAACACTTAGTCGCTGTCTGCGCCTCCTCGCTTTATACTGCGTCCACGCTCTGCGGCGTCTGCTCGGCTACTAACCAGCCGCGCACTCGCACTCGCACTCATACTCGCACTCGCACTCGCACTCGCACTCACACTCACACTCACGCTCGCACTCACGCTCACGCTCGCACTCGCCCGTTGAGTGAGAGTCTGGCTGATAAGCGCCCACTTACAGCAGCCTCCAGCAGTGAGAGCAAACGCTTGAGCCGTCGATTGAGAGCGAGAGAGCGGGGCTGAGAGAGCGCGCGCGTACACTATCGAGTATCTTGGCCAAATCAATTGAGCGCAATATTTGAAATTGTTGAATTGGCTGTGTCATCAGCTGCCAAACAAATTATGCCTCGCATGAATTTCACAAGAAACTTTTGATTACTCATTCGTACAAGTATTTTGGGTTTTTTTTCCTCTTTTTTTTGTATCTTTTTATGGATGGCAAATTGAACGCTGTCGCAGCGGCCACACAGCGGCCGCAGCAGAGCAGCAGAGCGGCAGAGCGGCCAAGCGGCCAAGCGGCAGACGCTGACCAGACAGACAAGTTGCCGCGCAACAGCGACGTCAGCGTTGACCAAGTTGCAAGCGCTCGCCGGCCGCGGGCAACGCGTCGTATGAATAATTCATTCGAAATACAAATTCATTCAATAGCCGTGCTCGTGCCGGCCGGGCTAGCAACAACAACAACACCAACAGCAGCAACAACAACAGGCAGAGCACAAGCGCTTGTTGTTGTCGTAGGTCAGCGACTTCGATAACGACAGCAGCAACAGTTGCCGTTGCCGCTGCCGTTGCCGCTGCCGCTGGCGTTGCTGAGCCAGGCGACGGCGACGGCGACTGCGCTGGCGCACGTGCTGCTGACCATGCCCACAATTTGCGGGCTTATCTTATGGAAAGATATTGCCTAGAAAGTTCTGGACTAGCCTGAATGATCTGTAAGGCGATTAGTCAGGCGCTATAAACTTTATGATGGCCCCTGCATTTCACCAATGCAGCTGAAAGTTGACTCAAATGTGAACAGTGACTGTCAACTGTGACTGTCAACAGTGACTGCTACTGTCGCTGTCACTGTGACCCTGCCATCGTATAATGTTTGCAGAGTTCTATAAACTGCCTCTATATAGCCTTATCGGAACCCATAAAACCGTCATAGCTCATGTGATTTGCCTGATTGGATTGATTGTTTGTTAGATTGGATTAATGCAGCGATTATATAGAGTTTATATAGCGATTATTATAGTTGCTAATTGGCCTTTAAGAGGCTTGGCAACCCGTTAGTAATAATACTGTTTGAAGTACTCGAATCCATAAAACATATAACTTCTTTAGGAACTCAACAGTTTCGTTTTACTTTTGATTAAAGTGAAGGAATCGCTTGGGGGAAGTCCCCAACGCCCGCAAATATAATTGATAAACAATTGTTTGCAGTACTATTATTATAGTATTATCTGTGGTTCGAATAACAATTGTTGTATTTGGTACGCTGAGAACATCGTTCTAAAAATGTATATATTTCACAAGCGCGATCGTTGAGTTCGCACTGATATATGGTAGCTATAGGTGTGGGTATTGGTGTGGGTGTTGGTGTGGGTGTTGGGTGTTGGGTGTTGGGTGCTGGGTGTCGAACCCAGGAGCTTGCACAGTACTTACATTTGTGGCACATTTGCATCATCATGGCTACTTTCTTTGGCAACGAGCTGCTCTCGATAATACTGATTATGGCGATCCCCGCACTTGTGGGTGGGGGTGGCTGGTTGGGTGGGTGGGTGTTAGTAACACTCGCGAATATGGCACTTTTAGCGAACACTTTGGGCTCTTAGCTGTTACTCAGCACTGGTTCAGTCAGTTGTGTGCGGTTGGGTTCGCGAGCCGACGATTATCATTGGCGTGCGTCTAAACGAGACTGATTCATAATTTCAGCTGGGCGCATAAATTTATATTTATACGAAAATTGCTGCCGCTACGCGTGAGGCAGTCCCAGACGCAGACGCTCGCGTCGCAGTCGGCGTAGCCGCCTGCGTCGCCGTAGTCGCTGCTGCCATTGATAGTTTGATATGGAGTTTCGACAATAAGTCGCTATCGCAGTCGCTGTCACAGCCAACGTCGCAGCTGGCGTCGCAGCTGGCGTCACTGCCGGCGTCGCTGCCGGCGTCGCTGCCAGCGTCGCAGTTACCGTATGCGCGGTGAGTACGTCAATTCCATGGGGCGAAAGGATGGCCTTCCATATAATTATTATTTGATTTGATTTTATGACTGCCCAAGCAGCAAGCCCCGCACCACCCACCATCAAAACCGCCAGTACTAACACTCCGCCCCCGCACGCGCCCCCGCAGCCACTCCTCCTTCTGGGCAAATGTGTGTTTTTTACTCACACACATCAATCCATTGATATCGTATTTACAACTGCCGCAAGCACATTTCATTGATAACTTGCCCCTTCTTGGACCCCCCTCCACCCCAGCGAGCAATTACAACTCCATGCCAATTGAGGGGGACTTTTCCACTTCTTTACCTTTGGCTTATCACTGGAGCATTGCGAATTGCGTCAGTGCTGGAACTGACTCCGATCAGGTCATTGAAATTATTAACTCACCGATGACTGCAAGCCCCAGGTCATTGGTATTATTAGTTCATTGATGATTCCAGTCAAAGCTGCATTGCAGACCCTTCCATTCAGATCCCAAGCTATTCCACAGGACCTACCAATAACCATTATCAGCACAGGAATTATTTAAGATATACTTCTGAAATTAACCATTAGTCGATCAATTAATCGATCAATTATACAAAGATTTCATTTTCATCAATTTTATTATAATTATTGATAACCTATTTTAAATATTTATTGATTGAATTCACTTATAAGTATTTACTTTTACTTTTTGAAGTGCCTGCTCAGTTTAATAATAGTTAGAATACAAATATTTCACCATTTTATAACAATATACTCGCAATTTGTTGAAGATTTTATCAAATTGATGTACAATCAATTGAGCACTTTCAAAATACATATATAAAAGAATTATCTATCAAAACTATTCTCATTGATGACTCGCCTATGTGAAAGTTCACTTTCCTTATATATAGTATACGATGTGGGTGGAAGAAACCCTACCAGCTTGCAGGCCAGCTCTTTGCTAACTAAATTCATTGACCGTTCGCTTTTCTATCTTGACCAAATTATAGATTTACGACCTGGTGTACAAGGTCTTGATAAGATGTATCTTAACTGAAAGTTATCTACCTAAAAGCTATCTACTTGCTGGTTATCTTCTGTTGTCCAATGTTATCATTCTGAGCCGACGCATTTTCAATATTGGTATTCAAGATGCGTTCACCGCAATTTCTAATAATAATTACGACATCTCAATGGATCTTCAAGGCATGACGTGTGCCGTTCAACCTTCGGCCCCCATTACCAACAAACATAGGTATAACCCACTTATAGTATGAGTATATCGGCTGGTGTGTCAACGACTTGAAAGGCTGATAAGTAATTGGGCGATAAGTCGCCTGGAAAAGTTTGATTTAGGTACAAACTTCCGAATCTAATTATATATTGCCGCTAAATGGTTTTCAAGCCAAACCGGTTATAGCATTTTGTACTTTGAACCGAATAACAATACATAGCCCAAAAAAGTTGGTTCATTTCAAGAAAATCTTAGCAGACTTTACATATTTATATCCTAGCAGAGGGTATATAATTTTGGGCATAGCGATATATCTCCCCCGACATATCTCCGCCGATATATCTCCCCCGACATATCTCCGCCGATATATCTCCCCCGACATATCTCCGCCGATATATGTATCTCCCCCGACATATCTCCGCCCGGTACACTTTTCGAGCGGAATCATGCCGCTTTTTTCTGCCGGAGCTATGTCGCTTGAAAACGTCATATGTCCGCGCGGAGATATTCTTTTTTTTTTTTTTGTTGTTGAATATTCTGGATGTACTAACGAACAGTACATACAAGTGGCCCAACGACACCAAGCACGGGCTTGTTAACGCGCGGACCCAAGCATAAATGCAACCCACCTCCCGCCCAACCGACCGAGGGGCACGCCGCATAACGTACGGCAGCGAAAGATCGGGGACATGCAAATACAACAATAACATAATAACATTATAGTTCCTAAGGATTACATAAATAACGTAAGAGCAAAGTTTTAAGTATGTATATATAATATGTTTATATATATATATTTCAAATATGTATATCTATTATTTATAAATGCAAAAAGAATTAACAGCCATTACATAAACACAAAGAATAAACTCAAATTTTGACGAAAAATCTCCGCGCGGAGTTGTGCCGCATTTAAAACAACATATCTCCGTGCGGAGATATGTTTATATCCCATAATTGTGTCTCGAAATGTGTAATGCACTGAGGAAGACGTTTCCGACCTAATAAAGTATATATAATCTGAATCAGCATCAATAACCAAGTCATTGCAATATATGTCCGTCTGTCCGTCTGTTTCTATGCAAACTAGTCTCTCAGTTTTAACTATCTAGCTATCGTAATAAAACTTGGCACAGATCCTTCCTTTTGCTGTGGGCAGTACATATGTCGGAACCGACCAGATCGGAACACTATAGCATATAGCTGCCATAGGAATGATCGGTTGACAATTAGGTTTTTGTACAAAAAACATTTTTGTTTATAAAGATATCCACACCAAACTCACAATAACCGAATTTTTGATGAGTTTATACAATCTGAACAAATTTGGTGAAAATCGGACCACTATATCACATAGCTGCTATATACAAATAGCCTTTGCAGCTATAGCTTTTTATTAAGTTACGCGTAATTTCTAATTACGTTGTAATTTCCTTATAATAATGATAATACATCCAAGCTAAGTGATAGTTTTATTATAATTCATGTAGTCTCCTATAATTTGATCCAAATAGGGCCACAGTTTTGTATTAGCTTGTTAAATAGTTTGCAAAATTCTATTCTAATTCGTATTGTTGTATAAAATATGTAAGTATTTTGAACAAAATTGTCGAATTGAATCCTTGGCAACAATAAATGTTTAACTTTTTCCGCCCAATTTCAAAATCCCGGGCAGAAAAGGTTTCATTTTGGTCTAGAAGGTAGGGAGATAAAGTTTGGTGGCGATCTGCTTATATTTTATGAACGTAAAGCTTGGGCCTGCTAACTTTCTTTTAATAAGGTTTTAAAAATGTCTAAGCAATACTAAAATTATAAAAAAAAACCGAAAAACAGTCACGCTCTACTAAAGATGACCAGGGCACGGAAATTTGCAGTTCTTTTAAGGATATTATTTATTTTTCGTCAAAAAAATTGGGAAAATAATTTTGTTTTAATAGTTTTAAAACTATATTAATTTATTTTCATTTTGATTAAGGAATATTGTTGTTGTGTGAAGGAAATTTGTTCATTACCAGCTGTTAAAGCTGTATCACTTGCTACAAGCAAGTCCCTACAAAAGTCGATCATGTCTAGATAGTTATAGTTATTTTCTCAATTTGAAGGATAATTTATTAAGAAAGTTGAAGATAAGCCAAAAATATGAATGAAATTGTAAGTTATCGAAACACCTTGTATTAGGGTCGGAAATGCGCAATGATTTCTTTGAATTTACATACACCTCAAGCAGTTCAGCGGCAGTGCAAACAAGCAGCGCATTTCAGCTAGCGGCACGAAAATAGTTTTAAGAATAATGCCAGCCAGAATTAAAGGCTATATCTTTTTCGTGGTTATCTTTTTTTATCGATTTAGGTATTTGTGGGGCAAGTAGCCAAATTAGGAAGAAAACGGGCCACGAATCATGCCAATTCCCTGGCACCACAAGGCCTCTGAGATAGATGTGGTTATACTCGTACTGAAGAGCTGATAAAGCGCACAATCGCAGATCTACTCGGTTACTGGGACTATATAAGAAAATGAATACTTGATATGGTAGAAATGGCAGCCTTCTACCTGTTACATCAGTTTTATCATCATTACAGGGGTAAGGATGTGCAAAATGAGCAAAGTTTACAATTTGATGGATATAAATGCAGCAAGCAATTTAAACACTAGCTTAACAATGTCCAGATGCCTGCTCTTATGATGAACAAATTCCATTTTTATTCAATTCTATTTTATTGCGTTTTCCACTCGTTTTTTAACGGAATAGGCTTATGTACTTAACCTCTCAGTGTAAAATAGTAAGCCGCAGAAGCCAAGTATTTTTGTATAATTATGATAATTGACAATTTGCGCTGTCTTATCTTAAGTCAGTTGGAGTCACAAGCACAATTAAATAAATGCCCGTATCTAGCTCACAGTTGTTGAATTGATTGCTTTTTACATAGCCAGAGCCCACTGTGCGTGGCCAACCACGGTGCAGGCTAATCATATGAAGGCGGTAGGGGGGCTGGGGAGCTGGGGCGGCTAGATATTTGTCTTCATGAACAAAATAACTGCAATTACCAATTTGTTTGAAATGGAACCTGGTTTCTGGTAATAAGCATTTCAGTTAGTTAACCATAGTAATCCTCAACTTAAAAGTATATTAAAATGGTGCAACTTTTGAATAAAACTGCAAAATTGCTTGATATCTAAATTGTGTTCAGTTTTTGTCGTGAACTCTGTAAAAATATGTATAATACCAAACTATGATCAAAAATGTATATTTATTTATTTATTTGATTAATCCTTTTATAATATAATCCTAATAATAATCTATAATATATATCAATTATGATATAACTTAAGAACATAATTGGAACTGGCTTTCACGGTGGGACTTATCCTAGCGCTACAAGTTTAACAATTATAGTACGTAGTGATGGCACTATTAATCATATGATATCCATTAACTCGATGTTATCGAATCGTTAATCGATTATATGTTCAATTAATCGCATCATTTGCGTGGAAATGCAAAATAAAAGTGTGGAAATATTATTCCAAAACTAATGAATAGGATCATTTATGTGCACTTTTAAGTATTTGTTAATTGTTGTTTGTATCAAATGGCCTATGCATTACACATACACATGTTAGAATATCAAAAATTGCACCTATTTGGTGCACATTTAAAAAGTCAATTGATTAATCGATTAATTTCATTTTTCTTCGATTGAATGCGATTAATAATCGGTCGGCTTAAATTAATCATCTGATTCAATAATCGATTAATGAAATTTGCCATCACTATATATGCGTTACTGCAAAATACAATATTATTCTTATTATTAAGTTGTTTATAGTTAACATAAATGTATGAATTTAATTAACATTACATTTATTGTGGAATTTACAAAATGCTTACTTATTACTAACATTTCTCAATTGTATTTATAGTTATTTATATTATTAATTTAAGTATTATACCTACCGCTGATAAACAAAATGGTAGACACGCAAATCACGTAAACCCTCTGGCGAATGCACTCAAATTCGACGTTGAGAAACCAAGAATCAGGAGACTCAAGCGCACTTTCCTTGAGCAGCTACCAAGGCGCAGTCTCCCTGCCAAGCACTCACGGTTGGCTCAGTCCAGACATGTCATCACTTGATTGTTATCTGACAATTATAAAATTATGGATTTTCTTTTTTTTGTTTTTCACCGTCAAAGCCAGTCCCAACTGTGTTTTAAAATTATTTTTATAATGAAACGCTTTTTTAATTATATCGTCTAATAAAAAAAAAAAAAAAAAAAGTATTATATATATTTATTGATAAGGGAAACCTTCAAATACATTGCACTTAATAATAAAATGTTTAATAGTAAAGTGGCAGCTCTGTTGACCCAAATAATGTGCTCATTATGTTGCGTAGTGTAATTAGCTCAAATTAATTGCTATCGAACCAGAATGTTGACAGTGATTTAACAATTATTTACTTTTATAATAACGTGTTGAACTTTGGCCAGGGAATCACATTGGGGCAATTCGATTGGGGTTGAGTAATGGGCCCCAAAATAAGTGAGACTCGCTGAGAAAGACCCCAGCAGGCAGCTCATGCACAATCCACGTTGGGGCAGCTGCAGAACCATTGTGAAAGCGGGGGAGCTATGGATACGTTGAGTCATGGCTGAGCGTGAGGATGAGGATGAGTTTGAGGGTGCCATAAAGTCAGCTGACGCCACAAGATACCCCAACCGGGCTGGGGGCCGTCTATTTATATTTCTATTGACCTGGCGCTATATTTATCGCTGGCAACGTGACGTATGCGCCATGTCCTGTGACGTCGATTGCAAATTCACATTAATTGCCCTTATTATCAGTTTACCTGGCTGCCTTTTACCTGTTGCTGTTGCCGTTGCCGTTGCTGTTGCTGTTGCTGTTGCTGTTGCTGTTGCTGTTGCTGTTGCTGTTGCTGTTGCCGTTGCCGTTGTTGTGTTTGTTATTTGTGTTTTGTTGACATTTAATGGCTACAATCGCGTGGCTAATGCGCGCATTACGAGCACATCTGACGATCTGTCTGATTACATTACTTATTAATAATTGCCGGCATAATTGAAAGCAATTGCTTATCAACGCACAACGCACAACGCACAATCACTGTCACTGACCCCCTTCCCTCCCACTACCCCCCTTTAACTTCTATGACAGCAGACAAGTCGAACGGTGGCATTTGCCAGTCGACAGCTAACCCGCTGCCGGATAGCTATGGGGCTAATCGCTGCTATGACTAATTGATAACCAAGCGCGCTTTTTATCGCGTGCCAGCGTTGACTGAGCTGCTTGTTTGCACCGCCGCTGCTGCTGCTGCCGCTGCCGCTGCTGCGTCTCTGGCGTCCTCCCCCTATCCGCACCCAAGATGCCTTTAATGTGTCAACAGTTGTCGCGTGCGGTTGTTATGATTGTTGACACTCTGCCCCTTGGCAATTGACGCCAGCAGTCGCAGCAGCAGCAGCAGCAGCAGCAGCAGTCGCAGTGGGGTGATGAGGGGCAGGCACAGGTGGCAGCGGCACAATTAGTCACTTAGTCACCTGGTCACCTGGTCGCCCGGCTGGCATGCAGCCGCATTAGCATAATCAGAGCTGCAATCGAAAACCCCATTGAATACCAGGCGATGAATCAAAGATCAGCAATTGCCCAAAAACGAAAAGGTTGGAGTGCTCTCGACTGGATGATGCACTCATACCAAGTCCAAGGCAACTTCAGCCGATCTTGTCTACTGCGAGGCTGATTAAGAATGTATATATAAATACTTTATATATCTGCCTTTTAGCTACCTTTGCACAGCACTCCTAAGGGCATCAAATGTATATGCATACTTATAAATAAACCTTACAATGTTCAGCTAATTTACTACTTGTTTATAAGCATTGTTTATAAATGTTAAACAAAAACAACCCATGCAAACAATTTGTTCATACTAAAGCCAGCTTATGCACAAGTTTGATAAAGTTTGTAATTTCAGACTTTGATTGAGATATCTCGAAATACTAAATGTTTTATATAGAAATCAAAAACAAGTAAGAACCCTAGCAGAAATGTTTCTTATACAAAACTCAATATTCGTCTGATTGTTCCTATGGGAAAACTATATAAAGTATAATAAAACTAATATTAACCAATTTGTATAAGCAAAAAGCTGTTCATACAAGAACTCATTTTTCACCTGATTGTTCCCATGGCAGCTATATGATATAGTGGCCCGAATTTGTTGAAATTTAGTCAGATTGTATAAACCAGAGGCCCCTTTGTTTTCTAAGCATTCATCAAACACACGTTTTTTACTCCCTGTACCCATAAAATGGGTAACAAGAAAGGACGACTTTCTTCGGACCGACCCTATAAAGTATATCTATTCTTGATCAGTCGATTTCAGCAACTACGAGAGCTAGAGACACCAAATTTGGAATGTAGGTTCCTGTACATCAAATTTATTTCCGATTGCAGACTTCTCAGCCCGTTTCAAAGAATTTTACAGCCACACTTTTGAAGATATAGCCCTGAAATTTGGCATGTAATATGCTTGGGTTACTTTGAATCTTCTGTCTAAATTTCAAGTCGATCGGATAATAAACAAGGTGTGCGTGGACGAACATGTGATTGGAAGTTTTCGACCTGGGTACAGGAAGTATCGTAGTCGGGTATAGTCGACTAGAGCATTCTTACTTGTTTGCACTAAAAAAAAGCAAGACACGCACACACTCTCGTCATTGTTACTACTAATCATCTTTCTTTGTCTATTCCGAAGAGCAAAGCAAAAAACCATGTTTGCAAAAACTTCGAGAGTATAATAATAAAATGATAATATTTATATATTTAACACGAGTAACGAGTGCAGCAAAAGTGTATCTTTATTTGATTTTTTCAACTCGTCTTTGTTCTCGATTTTTCCTACTGACAGCAATATTTTACAGAAGTGCGATTCTGTCATAGATTTATAATGCCTTAGAGACTAATTAACTTGACTTGGCTGTTAATGCTGATACAGAATGTATATACATTTGTATTTTATTATCAGCTGGCACCGAACTTGCACTAGGATGAAAAATCGAAGCTCTTACAAAAGTGAAACAAGCGGTTCTACAAATAAATAAAATAGAACTGTAAGGGTTAGAAACTTAGTTAAGGGGATTAAGCTTTTGTGCGGACTTAGAATTCCAAGTGGACCTGTTGATGAAAGTAATTAGTTCAAGCCAGGATCGGACAGCACGTGGGTCAGAGGTTAAGGCATCCGCCTTACAGAAGGGAGCACTCGGGTTCGAATCGAGCCGACTACCATTCATATACGGATAAGTTTGGACAAAAGTTCGAACAATAAGGTCACTGATGAGGATGCTTGGCAGCATCCGAAATAGCGCTATATGACCAGCCAATACTTTTCAAATATCTACCTTTCTATATTCACCCTGAATTGTGGACGTCAAGCCTGCTAAATATTCCATCTAATGGGCTTTGTTTTGGCAAGTGCCTGATCAGCCCATTGAAATTGAATAAGAGCATAATGAATTTAATATATATTTATGTGTGAAGGAGTCCAACATATTTCAGACAGTACCCCGCAAGCGTTGCAGATTTCCAATGCTCCGGTTTCAAGAAGTCTGAGACATGTGCCAAGTTTAGAGTCCAACTCATCGCGTGTGAATTTTGTCTTGAGTTCCGACAGTCGGCTGGTCCGGCTGCCCGTCCGTCCGTCTGTCCGCCTGTCTCATTTGTGGGGATCTCTTACACATCATGCAAACACTTCCGTTTTGACTTTTGGCGGATGCCGGCAACGCGACGCCGTAAAAACAAAGAAAGGCACGTTGAATCGCCGCAACATCATCGGTGATTAGCGTTGCCAAAAATACAAATGCAAAATTTGCAAGAGCCGCCTGCCCCTGCCCCGCTGCCACACAGCAACACTTGCCCTGCCCCATATACGCGCCACAAACAGAGCAAACACAAAATGTTTTGTCTGGGCCAGTTCGAGCCTCCTTGATGAGCAATTACAATACTTATGTTTGCTAAGTGGTCATGAATTCCAATTGCCTGTGCTGTCAGTTCCCCCGTGCCCCCCTATCCGCCGCTTGCCATCAAGTATAATCAAGTTTGAATGTTTGGTTGTAATTGTTTGTGGCAGATTATTGCATCGGAAGTAATCAAAGTGTTCTAAATAAACTAGAAATACAGTAATATAATCCAATCACATGAGATTCAACGAGTTGTATTTTGCCTGTAAGAATTACGCGTGTATTAGCTCTCTATATAATCCGATATATATGCTCAGATAATTTGAGTTATACCAACTCAATGCCTTCCTTTCGTATATGATATATATGTCTTCATTAAGTTCAGTTTATTTTAAGCAGCAGTATCCCTAACTTTCAGACACAATCAGACTACCTTTAAGCTAATATTAGTATCGATATTAACTGAATGAAACCTATTAGGCCCTTGGCGAGAGTATTATATTATATAGAAGACGATGCCGTACCCACAGACTATATATTGATTTCTTATTTATTTATTGATATTGATAGCTAAGTTTTCTAAACTTAAGCCAACAAGATACCTTCGGCTACATTACAGTATTCTTAACTATATATTAATTATCAGTTCTTGTTGTATACATAAGACCAAACTCACCAAATCCAAGATTATTTACTGTTGTTCCAAATTTAGTGTAGATCGGACCACAATATTTTATAGTAGAATGTGTGTTATAGTATAAGAATATGAATAATCTGTCGAACGTTGAAGAACATTTTTCATTATATAGATTTTTATATAAAAGAATGAGAAAGGTCATATAAAATCAAAATTCATAGCTGAGAATCTACAATAATTTTGGTGTTTGTTTCTATTATTATGTGTGGGTCCTTGGTTTGGAAAAAGATTTAAAAAAATTCGACTTCTAAAGATTCCTAGATTACCAACTCCCATAACTTTGTCAAAACTTAATCGATTTACATAAAGAATGTCTTTTTGATCATGTTTTATACTCCAAATTAAGTTAAGTTTAATAATAATAATATTCAACAAAAAATTTGGAAAAAATTTCAATTTTTGAAATGATGAAATGATGAAAACATATAAGTATTTCATCTTATTTATTTCAAATAAATTAAGAATTAAAATGTATCCTGTTTTTGTATAGCCCATAGCAAAATAGAATGTGTGGTGCTTTTTACATTCAAATTGGACCAATTTCTCACAGATTTTGAATTTATTTTGGGCATTCTCATAACTCTTAGTTGAGATCGCTGGTTATTTCTCACCCCAAATTTGCCTTATTCAGAGAACGCTTTATAATTCAGGCTTAAACTTTAAGTAACTTATTATTGAATATTCGCAGTAGCAAAGCAAAATTCAATGCAGTTTTAACAATTTCACTTTTCGAATTGAAAACAGTTGGCGATTATAAAATTTGGTTGCTTTTAAGCTAGCTGCTGCTATACAAAACAGTTTATAATGGCTCGGCGGTCATTAGATAGATTTCTTTTCTTCTTTCTTTAAGTAAATAATATATTTTTTGGTGCTGTTGTTTGACTTTCGGGTTTTGCCTTCAAGTGCAAGTGGCATCGGCTTGCAGAGTTGACTTGAAAGTGTTTCGTGTCTTGTTATTGAAATTGCAATTCAAGATTCTTCACGTACACGTACGCCCAGACGCTGGCTATATGCAATATACCATATACTGACATATGCAAAACCTATATGCCATGCTCCAAACTCCATACTCCATACGCATTGAGTTGATTTACATATGCGGCAACAACGGCGGGTCATAAAAACAAACCTCCGTCTCCGGCTCGTTGTTAAAACAACCTGACCATGCCGTGCTGGTGCTGGGGCTAAGGCTGGGGCTGCGGTTGGGGCTTGAGACGTTTTTCTTTCATTTGTTTTCTTCATACCCTGTACCTATGCCCATTGGGCCAAAAGGGTATTTGTGCAGGAGCATGCGACAAGCAGAAGGAGACTGCTTCGAACCCATTAAATCTATATTCTTTGGTTAAGCGTCAACCGAGACTACCAGCTCTGTTCCAGAACCCACTTTCAACAAGATCTTGCGCAGGTGAAATCACTTACCTCTGATCTAGTCGGATTGATTCCCTAGTCATTTGGACAGCATTCTTTTCAATAGCTCAACCTGACATTCTTTGATTTCTTTCACTGCACACACTAAAATCTATAAATATGAAATTGACTGTTAAATAAAACTGGGTAATAAAACAGTATGTAGATACAGAAGCCGGCATCTCCGACCGTATTATCAAAAGCCAATTCGGGCTCTAATTTTGAGAGTATACCATATGCATGTCTAGCCTATAAATATTAAATTTCGGATATTCCCACACATCCACGCAAATCGATATAAAATATTTATATACATATACTGTGAAGATATGCTTTGAATTTTCGGAATGCATGATACACTATGAAAATTTCAAGCGGATCGGGTAATAAACACAAATGTTTTTTTGCTTGCATACACTGCCACTGAACTGCTTGCTTGCCTTTTTTCTGAACTGCTTGCTTTCACTGCCACTGCACTGCTTGTTTGCACTGCCGCTGAACTGCTTGCTTGCAATTCCGCTGAGCTGCTTGTGAGTACGAAGGTGCGGTTGGGCATAACAGACCTGAGTGCAGAGTGTCTCGTAGTCGAGCATACTCGACATAAGAATATGTGTGTGTGTGTCGACAACGTCGACGACGGCAGCTTCAAATGTCACTCTGGCACTCAAATTGGCACTTCAAGTTGGGCAAAATATGACCCAGAAATCAGAGTGCGGGTGTGGAGACTGGAGACTGCTGGGCGGCAACTGAAAGACCGACTGGGCGACGATTCATTGGATTTTCTCTAGGGAAACTGTTTGCCTCAGCAGCACCACCTACAATGCGGTTCAGGTTCGGGTTCGGTCTGGCCATGGCTATAAGTCCGCGTCCTAAGTCAATGTAAGTCTGAGCATTGCCAGCGTCTGGCTCCCACAGCTGTTGTTGCTGTGTTCTTTCCGTGGACATTGGCCAGTTCTTTATGTTTATTCATATTCTTCTTCGCAGGCGTCTGCAGCTGCAGCTTCTTGCCGTAATTTGAGGTGGCCATGTAATGAGGCTAATGATCTGCCTAAGCGGGTAAATAGAGCAGGTCTCACAAGCTGCTTGGACTCGGCAGGTTGGGGGTTAGGCACTTGAAGGGCGATCTTGAAGCGATGCCACAGCTATCCTGGCAACACAGTGAATCACTCGAATCAAAGAATCATTTATCACCACAAGTTTGCACGGAAATTATAAGCAAATAAAGCCACATTTGCTGCAAATTTGTTCAAAATAAATGAAGTTCTTTCATCTTAGTATCTCAATGCTGTGTCTAAACCACTTCAATTACATATATCGCAAAATATAAAAGTGGCACTCGATAATATTTAAAGTGGACCAATTGGAATGTGTCGCAAAAACAACACGTATGCTTAAAAAAATTTATTTTTTTATAATTTTTATTGAAATGAAATCGATTTTCTTCTCGCAACTATGCCCTATTGTTATTGGTCTAAGCTCTGTAGATTTGGTTTATTTATTTATTAATATTGATAGTTAAACTATTCAAGTTTAAGCTAACGAGTAGTTTATAGCGCTGGCTACTAAGGCCTTCGGCTTTTTTATGTTACAGGTTTAGTTTAGCAGGTGGGATGTAAGCTCTGTAGATACTTGGAATTATTGGATGACTTTTCCTGCTAGGCTATTCTTCTGATATCTTTAATCACTCCACACTCCACAAATAACATTTTATTCCATTGAAGTAAGGAATATGCCTTTTCGAATTTACTTGTTGCTATCGATAACTGCGATATCGATAATACGATAGCGATGCCGCGCAAGCAAGGTACATCGCTAATACTGTAAAGTTTTCAAGTTGAAGAACCCTAGGCTAAAAGCTGCTTAGTGAGAGGTAACCCAAAATGTAGACAGATCTCGACTATGACGATGAAATGTAATCGATCTTTACAGTTTTAGACGCATTGCAAAGCACTTGGGCTTGCCTAGGACAACATTTTGGCGGCAGTGTTCGGCATGCGCGTACTTTACGTGCTGCCCTCGCTGCTGCGCGGGCTTGGGCCACAGTTAAGAGCTTCTGTCCGCTGGTTGGGTACAGCTTTGGCTCTGTGCAATGGCCACCGTCAAAGCCGCGCTGAAATCACGTCAGCCGCAGATTCGTGAGCCAGATGAGGAGCCAGAAGATGCTGATGGGTCTTTGATGTTGATGTCGTTGTTGTTGTTGTTTTCGTTGGACAGACTGGACTGTTGTAAGTAGCCAGAGCAAATGTATCGATTTACAGCGCAAACAACTTGCACAACAAATGGAGCACAAGAACTGGAACAACAACCAGGGGCAGCTGCCGCTGCTGTCGCTGTTGCCGCTGTTGCAGGAGAAGACGGGCACGAGTGGGAGAAGGTGGAGAGAGGTTGACAAGCTGCCAACGCAGCAAAAGAGCTTACAATGTTGAAGATGCCAAGTCTGGAGAGACGGAAGGCTAAGATGTTGATGAACAAGAGAGGTAGGCGAGGGCCAAGGGGCGCAATGCCGCCGCCGTTCAGACAATTAAACAAATTTGATACAGCCACAGACTTGGTTGGGTCTCTGACTTTAACTTTAACTTCAACTCGAGCTGGGACTGGGACTGGGACTGGGACTGAGACTGGAACTGAACGTAGTACAAGTATTAGTTGCATTTATTTTGAAGCCCAAGGTTTTTGAACTGCAGCGACTACATGGGCTTGCATATGCAAAGAAGTTGGCAACGGGAGAGGAATATGGACACAGGGACATATGGATATGGATATGGATATGGATGGAGATGGAGATGGAGACTCGGACTGAGACCTCTCAATGCAGTTTGTGTCCACGCATAATTGAGCCCCCACATGACGACAGTCGATGACACATGCGAATGACACAATGGAGCTTGGCATGGATATGGCTATGGATGTGGGAGATGTGGGATATGGGATATGGGATATGGGATATGGGATATGGGATATGGGATATGGGATATGGGATATGGGATATGGGATATGGGATATGGGATATGGGATATGGGATATGGGATATGGGATATGGGATATGGGATATGGGATATGGGATATGGGATATGGGATATGGGATATGGGATATGGGATATGGGATATGGGATATGGGATATGGATATGGGATGTGGGATATGGGATATGGAATAAGGGATATGGGGAGGCTTTGCCTGGCTGGGTGGGTTTGAGTGGGCGTGGGTGTGGGTGTGGGCGGGTCGGGGGCTGGGAGCAGCCAGCGTCAGTTTATCAATAGCAATCAATTAGTCAATGGTGCCGTTGGCCATCTTATCAACGGCTATGAATCAGCCGATAAGGCTAACATAAGCACATAAAATGCTATGTAGGCGTCTAGTTACATGCGTAGATCAATAAACTGGCATCGAGCCGTGTTAATCACCTGCCATGGCCTGGGCCGCATTTGCCTAATTAAAACAATGCCAAACAGTGCCAAAAATAAATCAAATGTCGCGTCGTACTCGCACCAAATCATTTCCTAATAACCCAATTAGAGCTGGCACGACCTACGCAAAATAAGCGTTAATGCCAATGGCAACGTTGGCTCCATTCGCTCACATGCGTCATGCCCCAATGACGGTGACGACACGAGAGGCAGCCGGAGAGACAAGTCCAAGCACTCTAGCGAGGCCAAGACCCAGACGAAGACGCCAATGACGTCACTGTTGTTGCCAACCTGACCTACAAAATGCCCCAAATTGGTGACTTGGGGGGGGGGCAGACAAAACAGCTGAGGCAGCAGCGTCCAACGCATGAATGCGCACACCAACAAAACACAGCAACAACAACAGCAACAACTATCAAAACACCATCAACAACAACAACAAGAACAACTATACTCATCAGTCAGTTGGTTGGCAACAAAGTCGTCCTCAAGTTTAACCAGAAATTCAATTTCAATGGATTAGCCGTCGATCGCATTCGAACTGAGACTCATCATCAAAATATTCGATTTGCTGATTCAATGGCTGTTTAAAAGGCTGACAGTCAGATGAATTGGAACACTGAAGACACCTTTAGACACCTTCTAAGTCTCTAAACATTGTGCACTTAACCAAAAATGCTTAAGATTATACATTCAGTAAGGAACAGCTATTTTTGGACAATCTTGCAGCTATTTTGGTGAATTGTTCACCACTTTTTTGTGTCTTATATAAGTTAGAACTTTGTCACTCCGTAACGTTATAAGCAACTATGTTTTAATAGAAAAGCTTCATTTTTGCTCGAGTTACCTGAGTTACTTGCTTATACATCAAATATAGAAGCCCGGCGATTAAGCTAGACAACAATATTGAAATGTTAACTGCTTTAAATTCTAAAAAAAAGTATAAAATTTGGTGACTTTGATTTAAAAATCTGTAAACTTTGATTAGAAATCTGTAAGAACAGAAAAATGCTTTCATACAATCCAATTGGGAATTGCAAATGTTAAAGGTTCTGCAGTTCGAAAAGCGATTTGAATATTTGGCTTGAAAACATTTTCCCCTAGGCAAACTGTATAAATATTAATCCAACCTAACTTTAATAAGGAAAATCAGTTTATTTTTTAATGTACAGCTAGTTTAAGTTGTTAGAAGGTAGTAGTGCTTAAGTTAAATAAAATAACAACATAAAAAATAAAAGTTTCCACTTTATTCGAAAACGTTAGCAGCTATAGGATAAAATGATCTGATCTGATCCAATTACCCAAACCTTTAATTGTTAAATACCATCTTATAATTAAATGTAATTGATTGATGACAAATAAATAAGTTTCTTAAGAAACGAATATACATAAATATCGATAATAGAATTTTAAATTGAATCAAGACTTTCATAGATTTCAATTCTTTAATTTAGAGTGCATGGAATAACAATCTTGGATATACATAATTGTACATAAAATACATATGTACAAATATAATGTAAATAATAATATTATAAAGCTGAAGGTCATTGCTAATACATACTTGTCATAGGGTTTTAAGTATATGATTCGTTTTTAGATAAATAAATAAAATAAATAATAATATAAATGAAAAAAAAAGGAATTAGCAGCCAAGGCCGTGGCCATGTTAACTAATAGTATCAATTCTAAATAGTTTTAATTCCAATTTCGCATTATACTATAAATAAATAAGAAATATATACATGTGTACATACATACATATAACATAAATACTTAAGTTTGACTGTAATTTGGACACATTTTCGCCTCAAGTGTTTGAGTACGGCCAAACGGTAGTTAACACCCTACGGTATTGCTTGATGCTACCAAATATGGCTTGAGCTCTCTCTCTCTCTCTCTTGCTATTTTTGAACTTACAAACGTACCGTATTTCACAATGTTACCTTAATCAAGCTGAAACAAGTTGTTGCATGTCAAGATACGGTACGAACAATACCAAACAGCTCGTACTCGTACTCGTACTCACGACAAGTTTGAATAACCCAAGTATGGGAAATCCTAACCTAGCGCAACAAAAAGTACCAAGAGCATGACGAATACGTACTTGTACTATATATACTACAAGTACGTAACTTATAAACGTATATCGAATTATTTAATAATGTTTATCTAAGATCTGTTAATTCAGGTAAAGCCAGTAAACCCAGAGAATTTCACAACACTTAACTGTTATTAACTGTTGCTTCAAAACCTTTGCGTAAATAGAAAATAAAAAGTACACACCACACACCATACACTGCTAAAAACCCAACGGAGTTCTTACAAAATACCGCTGACGTTCTTAGAAAATGCAATCAAAATTGCTGTACGTACTTATTGAAATGTGGTTAAACGTCTGGGCAAACATAGAAAATACTTGCTGGTACATCGATGAAACTACACCCTATTGCGAATTTCAACTGAATCGCGACCTTTGATTAATGGGCAATGACGTCAAGGCACGCGACTCGCGTTTCTTGATTGGAAAGCCGCAGAGTCAGCTAAATCAACAGACCCAGTATGAAATCAGATCGCAAATCGAACTATGTCGCCATGCGGGGCAACCACCAGCGTACAGCAGACCGGCAACTGACTCATCGCTAAGTAGTTACAGTTACGCACACACACACACACACACAATTATATAGTTACTATAGCTGTAACTGTAAGTACTGATCCAGTAAAGAAAACAGTACCCAATCAGTGGTGATGCAACAAGTCTATATATATTTAAAACGATGATAGGATTGACTTGTTGATCGATTTCTTTTCGATATTTGGATACTATGTTTCCATGTTATCGATATATTTATAATCGGTTTGCACAACATTTTTGAGGTAAACACGATGAAAAACTTGCTTAGCAACCAAAATCATTTTTCGCATTTGATTTCGAGATTCAACCCTTATAATATTTAATAATATTTGTTTATTCTTGTGTATATATCGAGCGACATAAAATAAATATCTTAAGAAATGTTGAATTACTTAATTTTTAAAAGCATATTTTAGAAAAATACAAAATAGTACAGGGGCTAGCTTAATAAATATAAATAATAATAAACATAAGCCGTATATTACAGCTGAGTCTTATTTTGAGCGAAATAAATAAAAATCATTAATAATCATTATTATTGAGTCTTATTTTTACTTTATCAAAAAAATTGATTATGGTTTAAGTTTAAATTATTTAAGAGTAATGTTTGTCACTAAAGAAATACGAAAAAAAATGAGATATCTAAAAATCATGGCGGAAATGCAGATAATAATCATTATATACCGTCTCTGTTCTTAACATATACTATATATAAACAAATTTGCGCACTTTTGGCTTCACTTTTCACAAATTTGTGATTGCATTTGGCAAGATGTTACCATAAGTAACGATATGGACTATTAAATCGATGCGATATTATCGATAAGTTTGCATGAATGCGCAGAAAACCCATCGATAGCACTGTCAATCGATAGTTTTCATAGATTAATAATTATATTATGGGAAATATTAAATTATGTAAGCACATGGGAATTGAACATATTCAATTCCCAGAATTATTACTTGAACACTTTTCGATAGTAATGATTGTGGCTTATGCCGATAAAATCAACTATCGCGAGTGTCATCGATAGCTTATTCCAGCTCTGATATGCTAGTATGCAGATACATAATACATTTCCTTATCAGCTGCTGTTCCAAACACAACTTCTAGTAGCTGACGCGAGAGAGGGCTCGTCTATTGTTATTGCTTAATTAAGCCATTTGACATATAATTTATGGTCGGGTATTAGTGTTTAATCACATTAATTGAGCGAAAAGCAATTGCAATGCCAAATGGCAGGTCGCCAGCCGTCGTCAATCGTCAATCGTCAATCGTCAATCGCATATCAGAATGCAATTTATTGAGCTCCTAATTGTAATTTGTGCGTCATTCGCAATGGACGATCGCATCGGTTGAACAATACTGAAACTAAAGCTATACTAATGTATGAACATGTATTGGGACTAATCAGTATTAAATTATATTACCTATATCTGTTAAGGATGAGTTTCATGATTGTGTGGCCAAGTTTGTTTGCTTGAGTTTCTTTCAGTTGAGCTTTAATTACAATTAAATTTAGTATGTGGTTTCTCGTAAGCCTTACCTAGATAAAGTTGTCAATAAATGAGTCTATTTGCAAACACAACGAGTAGTTATGACATTCCTGACATTTGGTGAGTTAAGATTCGTTGACAGTGGTTGCAACAGGTGCAGCATTGGTAATTGAGATTGGCATATAATAATGATATTCAATATAGAATAATGTTTGTTATATGACTTATGGAAATGCATTCCAGAAAAGGTCAAAAGAGGGGGAGGAAGAATAAACTGAATCTATAATAAATCTATTAAACAATATGAGCTATGTATTCAGAAATGTTATAATAGAGAAGTGGCAACAACTTATTTGCTATCTATAATGAAATTGAAGCATTTAATGGCTTATCAAGATAATTGACAATCAGGGAAGGGAAATTGATTGGTTAGAGCTCTACAGCAACTTCACAGATTAAGAAAACACTTATTAACGATTGTTTTTTTTTTGGGTATTTGTTGGGGTATTTAGGTTTCATGGCCTGGTGAAATATCAAAGCAACGTCAGAGCAACAAGAAGAACCTTTGAAATGCCATAAATAAGCACTTTGAGCGGATTTTCGCAAATATTTCGCACCGTTTAATTTGTATGCATAAATAATAATTATGTGCGCTTCTCGGAAATGCTTGCCGGCACTTTTTGTCTAAGGGTATTTTGGCCAGCGATCCGGGATTGGATCATCAATGAATCTTTGGATCATAGCATCACCAAGCGCCTATGTATCAAAAGGAAGTGCCCCAAGTGGCTTAGCGGTTTTCAATTTCTCAGAATGCACTAACGCATCATCAGCATCGGCAACTGAGTTAAGGGCATTCAGGAAGCTATCCTAAATAACTTGTAGCATATGTTAAGCATTTGAACTTCTGGCTTGTATATCAATGTAAGCTGGAATGCACAGGAATACAAATAGAAGGGTGTTTGCCAAAAATGTTCAATCAAAAGATTGCCAAAGAGAGTCAGTTCTTTATATATTACTTTAGAGTCTCTCATAATTATGCCTAAAATAAACTATATTTAAAATATCACAATGAGATACATCATTTACTTGTATGTATTCACTCAAGGCCTGTTTCCATTTCCGAGTACTTTTCAATTCGAATCGTTTCTGATTTTCTGTTTCTGCTTTTAATTGAAACATTTTTCGAAAACATCTTTCCTTTTTTGAAGGTATTTGTTTATTTGGTTCGAATGTTTCTCATGCTAATGGTTTGCAAACAAATTTACAATCGTTTTCGAAATGCAGAAATGTCCTGCAATAGTCTGGAATATGTATTCAAAAAGAAATCAAGGTAGAAACTAATTGTCTATTGAAAGTGAACCACTTTTTACACTTATATGACGCTTGTTTGAACATATATGGTTGTAGATCTTACTAACAAGAATTTAACTGATAAATTAGCTAAGACTGGAAGTTCCTCGAGTCAAAAATACCATTGAATATGTTTCAGACTGTATAAGAATGAATTATATGGAAATAATATTAGTATATCTAAATTGTAATTGTAATCTTCCTTGTACTGTTAATATCACTACTACCAACATCCCACCTACTAAATTAAACCTGTAATATAAAATAGCCGAAGGCCTTAGTAGCCAGTGCTATAAACTACTTCTTAGTCTAAGCTTTTTAAGTTTGACAATCAATATAAATAAATAAATAAATATCTAAGCACGTATGTAAGTATAGTATATAAGAAAGTATATAATTGGCCTGTTAATACCTTTCAGGAACTTGGAACACACAACTTCAACCAAGCAAAGATAAAGCAGCTTAAAATATTGGGCTTTGTAAAGTGCCTTTAGAACATTATATCGTCTTGTCAGAGACAGTTGTATCTTTTAACGTATTTGAAATGATAAGACATTGTTTATAGTACTTTTATTGAAAACACCCCGTATTTGTAATCTCGCATCCATAAAGTTCTGAATGCTGTCAATGCAAATATAGTATAGTCTTTATTTGTCGATCTGAATTGCACAATTGCCCATTATTATCTAAGGTATATTTGTATTATTCTAAGGCTACCATTAATAATAATAATAATGTGTTTATATTTGTGTGGGCATATCTAGATTATATATTGCAACACCGATTTGTAATTGCACATATCTGTTTATCAGGCAATGCAAGTGAGTCACGAGCCACAGTTTGGGGCACTTACGATCGTAGCGCGTATCTGAGATACACGTTACTTGCATTTGTATCTTACACAGATTTGATTTGACTATATTTTTGTATTTATTCAGTGCATGTTTGCTACTATATTAATGTGAGCGGTTAAGCTTCCACAGCCGAGTTCATTTAATAGGTTAATCAATTTCAACAATAACATAACACAAAACATAACAAAGGCCACAATAACAACAACAACAACAGCAACAACAACAATCGCTACCGCCTTTAACGGAAACGCCAACGCTCGAAGTTGTGGGCTCGCGCCTTTGATAAATGGATCTACAGATATCGGCGTCATGACTAAAAGATACAAATGTATCTGCTAGCTACTTTTGGCTGCTGTGCATACGTAGGAGCAAATGAGCGGCATATTGAATCTAATCATCTAAATTAAATGATATGAAATTATGTTATAAACATTTTTACGACCACAACAACAACAATGACAATAACAACAACAATAAATGGCGTGCCAATCAAGGGACAACAACAACAACAAATCAACATCGCATTTAACGCAGTTTTCGGCTCGGTTTTGTTGTTTATTGTTGTTGCTGTTGCTGTTGCTGTTGTTGTTGTTGCTGTTTTTTATGTTTTTTGTTGTTCGTCGGCTCTTGCTGTTAATCATTTTGGGGCCTGTCTCGATTGCCGCTTCGCTTGGCGGTATCATCGAGTTAATCTTGTTAAAACAAACCGTTTCAATAAATACAGCGATAATGCAATTTTAATGCCATTAAGATGAGCACCAATTATGGCCAGCACCAGAGACCGAAACGTTTCAGCCACACCCCGCCAACCCCGCCAGCCCCCCGCTCACAGTTCGCCATCCATTTCATCTTTGACCGCAAAATCATTTGTGATCCTTTAAGCCGCGACGGCAACTTTTACATCCCATCCATATGATTATCATTTCATACACTTGCGGCGGGTATCAAGACTTTCTCATCCACTTGCCACTGATTTCATTCACAGCCTGCAGAGCGTCCTTGTGAGTTCAGGATTCATCGCACAGTCCCCACAAAACCGGTTTTGGTTTACCTGACCCAATGGATATCCTTAGCAGAAGAATCCTCATCATATAATAAGCTTAATATAATATGTGGCTTATCTCCCCAATTATATAAAGTTAGCCCTAAGTTTGTTAACATCTATCATATTTGTAGATCCTGTATTCTTAAATCCTATATGGTAGTAGTAGTTTTTGAGGTGCAGTTGGTTCTCGACTTATAGGATTACTTTAACAACCATTTTAAATATTATAAAGTTCTTTTTGTGCAAAGAAATAATTTAGATATAGAATTGATAAGATTTTTAATGTTTAAGAATATTTCTGGTAAGTTTTAAGTTATATATCTTATTAAATTAAAACGTTTGTTCGGTGTTTCGGTGATTCTAAAACTCAAGAACCGCTGCAACAAATCTCACCCTATTTTGAGCCTATGTTAAGTTGGTGGCGAGGATGGTGTCTCTTTAGTTTGTACCCGGTAGGTGGCGCTGCGGCGGAGTTATTTGCAAAACTCTTTATTAGGGGTTGACATAAATTCAATCTACTTATAAGAATGTTTGGACTTGAGAGAACGTTTTTTTTTGTGAGTTTGAACTCTTGAATTGACTTATTTGTGACCAACGGGTCCTGACTGTGGACTTTGGAAAATCTACCCTCGCGGGCGGAAAACTGTTGCACGAAACTCGGAAAATCTACTCCCACCCGTAAATAAAAATACAATAAATTATTAATAATCTCCCACTTCAGGGCCTGAAAAGAATTAAGTTTCATTGATTTATTATTTAAAAATCAGTAGAACTTGTACAAAGGTTAAATAATGATGATATTCTGACTATATTTGAGAATGGTTTCAAAATATGATTCAGATTTGGATTATATTTGGTTTGTTACGTGCCGTTTCGCCTTAGCTCGCATTTTGGATACTGAAAGTCTTATGCAATGGTATCCATTTGTAGTATGAGCATATTAAGTAAGTCTGGAAACAGAGTATAAGTTCTTGTTATCCAATGATCTATTACAACATTATGTAGCTTGCAAGTGTGTTATAATTAATATTAAAATGAATTAAAATATAAATCTGGAAATGAGTGTATCTGAGCATGGTAAATGGTCTTACCATATTCAGCCACTAGCTGCTATAGGGTATTCGCAGTTCGTTGTACTGGGAGTCGCTCGCTTTTCTGTTTCCTTGTTGCTGCCACACCGGCATTGTTGCGGTTTACGAGTTTGTTTCCTCCGACGATCGCGCAGCGCGTTTCGTGCGCATTTGAAAGACTGCACGTGCGGGACAGAGGGGAGCAGGGGAAGCTGGAGTTGCAGGGGGGCAAGGGCTAGGGGAGGCTGTGTAGATGGCGGGACAAAGTTGGGGAGTTGTTTTTATTGTTTATTTAACATTTCTGCTCTTTTATTTTATTTTTTTGTATTTTTTGTATTTTATTTCTTATTTTGTGTTTTTGGTTTTGTTTGTTGATTTTATTTAATTTTGCGGTGTTGTCGGCTTGGCTGGTTCGGCTTTTGATTCGCTTTTGCTTTGTTGTTGCTGTTCCCTGCATTTTCATTGTTCTTTATGAGCCTCATTTAAAATTCAAGCTTTGTTTCATTAAGAAACACGTTCGCCTGCGCCAATTTCGACATTAACGCCGCCGACGGCGCTACGCAGCTTGTTAACGTTTTTAATGCCCCATTCCCCCAGATACCCATACCGATCAACGATCAGCGATCATCGGCCAACGATCAGTGATCAGCGATCCTTAATCCTCAATCTTCGAGCTGTGCAATCAAGCAACAACAACAACAACAACAAGAACAACAGCTGCCATAAACAGCAACAACTTTTGCAATGTGCCAAAAGTCAACCTTGCCCATTGATAACTAAGCGGCGCTTATTAAAACGCCAGCCAGGAATTTCGCAGCTCAATTTGAGCCAGGCTCACACTCATTCCTACACACTTCCCCTCCCTCGTTATCTGTTACTGATTGTATTCATCTGGTAATCCCGCTGCTGTCCAGGCTCAATTAATGCCTGCCCAAAACCGAATCTGAATCTCAATCCGTATCTAAACTCGAGCCCGATCCATGGCAGCTGCTGCCGCTGCTTGACAGCTGCTACCAGTAACAACAACAACAACAACAACAACAGCATCTATATAATGATTTGTACAATTTTGAAGTGCATAATTGATGTCGATTGCCGCTGCTTATGACTCTGAATCCTTGTTCCACATTCTTATCCTGGGCGGCAAATAAAGGCGTTGCAAGCAATAAAGTTGCACCCAAACAGAGCACTCTCTTGGTGGTCCTAGAGTTTAGGATAAGTGGTCTACTGATCTCATCTATTTGAATACAGAAAATCCTTGAAGCCAAGCTCTATCAACATAGTTCTAATTGATGCATCGCAATCAGCAATCAACGCATTCAGCAGGAGAAATCACGCATCATAGGTCATTGTTCGAAATTCTCATCCCAAACAAGCTCAAATTCTATTATTCCTGTTCAGATATACATTTCGATAAAGAGATTAAGCAATTTCAGCTTAGCTATGATCAACATATCACTAATTGATGCATCGCAATCAGCAATCAACGCATTCAGCAGGAGAAATCATGCATCATAGGTCATTGATCGAAATTCTCATCCCAAACAAGCTCAAATTCTATTATTCTTTATCCGATAATGAGATAACGCAATTTAAGCTTGGCTATGATCATGATTGTGATCAGCATATTCAGCAAATAGTAATATGGTTTTTTGATACCATCGGCTATTGTTTCGATCATCTATAACTTGGCTAATAGCTCAATTCAGATAGCCATAAAACGCAGCGCCGTTCCGGGCCAAGTTCAGCCCCAGCTGTAGTGCCAGCTCCAAGCCGGAGTCCAACTGCAGCTTCCATCAATTTGCCATTCCGCTGACTCCTGCTGGCCTGGATTCAGCAGGAGTCAGAGCTGCTGATGGCTCATGGAAGGGGAGAGAGCCAGAGAGCCATAAAAATAAAAGTCATTGACTCAATTTGGAAATGTCTCACACACGACGCTGATGCTGAAGTTGGAGCTGAGATGGTGATGTGTTTGGGGCTTGGGGAATGGGGAAAGGGTAAAGGGGGTGCAAGGGTGCCAGTAACTGGCTGCTGATTGCAGGGAGAGGGGGGCGTTTCAGCAGGCGCTTGTGATTATCCTTTCGCACGTTTGACTGCCGCTTGCTTAACAAATCATAAATATTGTTGTTGGGTCCGCTGTCTGTCTGTTTGTCCGTCCGTCCGTCCCCCAGCTCGTTGTGGTCAGTTATTGATGGTGGTCGCCTTCGACGTTGCGAAAAGTTTCCACCTTTTTATGGCTGGCCGAAAAGAGACTCCTCGGCTCGCCACAAAAGGCTCCAATCATTTAATAAGCGCTGCTTGCCCGCCTCAGCTCCAGGGTGAGGCAGGGCAGGGCAAGACGAGACGCGACGAGACGGGGAGCGGAGCGGTGCGGCGCGGTAAACTGGGGCGCACAAGTCGGGGCACGACAAAGACCGCCTTCCGCCGTGTTATTAACTTATTCACAACAATAACAAGAGCTGCCACAGCGCTGCAACTGAGTAGGCCTTATTGTTTGACTGCTGGCTAGAATCTCTCAGTACTTGCTGCAACTTGCTGCTACAAGTTAAGGCCCCCGCCTTCGCCCTTGCCTTGCAGTCAGAATCAGCCCCACATCAAGTCGCCGGGCCCGGCGGGGCAGCGCGGAGTGCGGAGTGCGGCTGAGCGGAGAAGATCAGCAAGTAGAAGCTGACATAAGCTGTAAGTGTATTTAAATATTGTCAGTAATAATTCAATTACAACAATTCAAACTCATAGTTTTCATTAAACTGAAGAATACCAAGTCTAAAGTTGATCAAATATCCAAAACTCTTGTATTGCTTTCATCGATATTCATTGTTCATCTGATTTCGGTGAAAAAGCGCAATAAGCCAAGAGTATAAGTTGGTAGAGATATCTTCAGCAGTTAGATCAAAAGGGACAAGGATATGATAGCCACTGAGAGTCCTGCCACATGTTTACAAAATGTAGCTAAATCAAGCAATTGTAGTTTTTTACAGTGGTTAATCAATTTTTCAAATAAAAGTTTACAGCTAATGTTTGACATGATTTCAATAACGAAATTATTGAATTGATTTTCATTATTTAAAAGATGAATGTAGAATACAATGACAATCAATCAAACATTTTCCATTTCAGGATAATAGTCGTACCTTTCGTAATAAATTTAAAAGCTTTGAGAGAAATATAAATAAATTATACATTTAATATAAAATACTTGATTGCCAGAATCCATCTTCTATACATCACTAAGTTAGATTTATATATTTTATATAAATATATTTATATTTTTTGTATTAAATACCATCTACATTTAACCATTCACATACTTAGAACTTAACTTTTTAGACAAACATTCAATATAAGATTATTTTTAAGATTTAAGCTTTGTAAATTTTCTACTTCTAATTAGCTCAAGGCCTCAGTAGCCAAAGCTATTTTCCATTCTTTTTTTTCCTTGTATTTATAAATGATGTAAATAAACAAAATATTTCTATTTTTGAATACTCTATTTACTACATACTTTCATGGTATACACAACTCCTGCTTCCACAGATCCTATTGGAAGTAGATCCTCCGCTGCAAAGTAAGCCTAAGCTTACTTCCCGCAAGTGTCCTTATAAACTGCTCCTGCTTAGCGAAAAGTTTGCAAACATTTATTGAGGGATAATAATATATAGTATATAATATATGTTTGCATGCAGCTTATATGTAGGCCCGTATTAAATGAATTGCTTGAACAGGATGAAACTGAGGCTTTTTCCCGCATATTTGCACTGTGAGTGTGCAGAGTTATGTTCTTCCAGGACCATCAATCAATCAGGCAAGTGAGGATATAAAAGTGAGCAACAAGCAACTAGAGGTGGCAAACCATTGATCGATAATATCGATAGCTTTGCATCATGCACACTAGCGATAACTCTGATTGGCATTTAATACTAAGAACATTTAGTTTCCAAGCAAAAGTCTTGAGATTAACCATTTCACCAAACAAATAACGCGAGTTAAAATAGTTTCAATTTATATTTTTTATATTTATAAGTGCCTTGTAAATTACTAGTTGTAATGCATTTTGGGTTTGTTTATATACACTTTACTATATTTCTGCATACTTTCTATTTAATATTTGTTATGCAGTTTTCTAAGAATCAAAATTATTGCTGATTCCATCAAGTTACCAAATGCACTTTTCTCAGATTATGATAGTTATCGATAATCTTGTTGTTTTCAGCTATTCAAAACTATCGAAACAGCAACACAAGAAACCTTTTGGAGTTGTTCAGTTGGCAATAAGTTCACCTTCTGTTCAAATGGTTAACTTATCGAGTTTGCATGCCAATTTGGATAAATGGGTTTAATTTGACTTTCGCCTCACAATGCCAAGTTACCTGGCTGTTGGCAATACTTGGCCAATCTTTATGCATAAATATTATAATGCGTTGTTATGGGGCAGCTCAGACAGCTACCTATGTTCGCAAGTATTGCAGATGATGGCTCCTAATCACATAACGCCCATAAATCACACATTAACAATTTTTTATGGCTGCAACGTCGATGGTTAAAGAATTTTGAAAACCTTTTGTCTAATCTCTTTTGAATATTGGCAATGAGCCGACGACAAGGTCAGCCTGAGCTGTTGCCTCTGTTTCAGTCTCAGTCTCAGTCTCAGTTTCAGTCTCAGGGTTTTTGGTTGGATTTCTGGCTTATGGTTAGTATTTAGCGCTTATGCAATGTTCCCTTGTTTTGCGAGTTCGGGCTTAGGGTATTCGCGAGTCATTGGCATTGACAAATGTAGGGTGCTGGGAGCAGAGGAAATGCTGTTCGAGTATCGAATCATCGCATGGCATTCAAGTGCACATCCTTAAACGAAAGGAGGGGAGGAAAAACCAATCCGGGACATTGTTTTTGGCGTTGGCGTTGACAGCAATTCAGTTTTCCCAGCGGCAATCTTGTCGGCAAAGTAGAAAAAAAAACGAACGAACTGAAAAGTCCAAAAGAAAGAAGTAAAAGAATTATATATATGTATATATATGAGATACATAAGAAACGCTGCCCCATCCAACAATGTGTTAATAGAAACGTTTCGGAGATTGAGAGAGCGAAGCGGAGTGAGCGATAATTCCATGGAACTCCATAAAAATAGCTAAACGTGCAGGGGCCGCCCAGAACCAGGTTCTGAGTCGCAGTCTCAGTCACAGTCTCAGTCTCAGTCTGAGCCAAAGCCAGAACCAGAGCTAGAACCAGAACCAGAACCAAGACGAGCGCCTTGTCAGCCCTTCTTGATTTCCCAGCGGCTGCTCATTTCATTTCAATTGACCGACTATGGCATTCTTTAGCCTTCTTTCCACTCTGCAGTGAAATTCACTTTCATCTTTTTCAATAGACAGCCGAAGGCGACCAACCTGTGGCGAACACCCAAACCGGCCCAGGCCGGCCCAAGTTGGCCCAAACCGGCCCGGACAAGGGCAATGTCAGAGTCTTAAGATCCTTTAATGTCTAAATTCCTGATGTGTCATACCGCCCAAGTCTTGAGCGACCTGCCGCTGTGCAGCTACGCAGCATCCTTGATCCTGTTGCTATTGTCTATTTCTAACTGTTTTGAGCAGTCCCTAACTGTCTGTCCTCTTAGTTCTCACTCACGCTGTCTCCTTCTGGCCAACTCTGCTCGCTTGCACTATCTCGTTTCCACACCTCCCTGTGTCTGTGTGTGTGTGTGTTGTGCCTTTGTAAGCCGTGTAAATATTTTCCCAGCGTCCTGCAAACGTTTTGACAGTTTTTATTAGATCAAAATCCGGCTACAAGTGGCATGTGATAAATTGCGGCCAAAAGGAACAGTAAATGATGGCCAGCAAGACAAAGATAGCGATAGAGAGCCCACAAAGAGATCAAGTGTCGGCTCCGCTTGTGTGTGTGTGTAAATCGTGACTTTAACACACGCATGTTGCGATTACGAGCACTGTGAACTGTGAACGGTGATCTCTGAATTGTTTTGTGCCTGTGTGTGCCTGTGTGCCTGTGTGCCTGTGTGTGTGTATTCCTTTGTGTCCCCCTAATCTTCCACGTACAAATCCCGCCAAAGATCAAACAAATTAGGTTCAACACTAGCGAATAATGTGAAACAATAGAATCAAACATTTCTTTAATCACTCAATCAGAAGTCATTGAATGTTGCCTCGGATGATAAGTTAATTGGGTAGAAAAATATACTAGCTTCTCAAAGAATTTAGAACAAGTTCAACTAGATTTCTTAAATGTAATCTAGTCTTAAGAAACATATAAACATTATAAGCCTGTGCATTAAATCGTATTAAGCCATATTCCTTACCAATCTCAAAAAGATTCAACTATTTTTTGAAGAAATCAGAAAGAATAAAAAAGACGATTCTCTTTTTAAGTTTCAACTTATGAGAGTTGGCAATCTAGGAGGTAAAGCTACTATGTGCTTAACTCCTAACATGATTTAAGCCAGAAAATGTAAATACTTTCTCGGAACAAGTCTTGAAATAGTTTCCAATGCTAATTCGCAATCGATAAAAGGTGAAACTTTTATGTTTTTCAAAGTTTTCTTTATATTTATTTGGGAATATGAATAAAATATAAATGTCAAGTCAATTAAGAGTAAAAAACACGATTAAAAAGACATTCCGTATAGAAAACAGTTAAGTTTTGGCTCAGTTATGGGAGTTGATAGTCTAGGAGACAGGCTAACATTGCCGCTGAACTGCATGCTGCACGTGTGTGTGTGTATGTGAATGTGTTTGTAAATCTTAGACCTGGGTTCAGGGTGTACACTCGACTAGAGCTTGAGTGCCAATCAGTCATGGGGCATGGTCTGACACATACACATATACACTCGTAGATATCACCTTAAGATCTTATAACTTAACCCATGTAATAGGTGGAGAGATAAAGCTCTAAAGACGCTGACATATCTTCTAGCGCCTGTACTCTGAAATAAACACAGGTTCCTAAATACCATATTATAAACGCATATACTGATTGAGATTGTGCCAAGGGTACCCAACTGAACACAAACTAATTTCGGAGAAAAGTAAAAAAAATACTCAAAAGTATAATTAGCATTATACAATTTGTTACAGGATACAAATTTGCTATTGAAAGTACAAAATACCCAAGACATTGAATAAGACAGCTGTGTTTCTGATCAAATTTCGTTATGGAGATAATTACGATCCCGAGACGGTCGTTATAGAAAAGTTTGTAGGATTTCAACGGCAATGTAATTGTTGCTGACGTAAAAACAAATAAAAACATATTTATATATATGTATATACTAGTTGTACCACGCCACACTTCACTGTGGCACATTGTGGTTGCACGGATGAGAAAGTAAGATATAAACAAAAATAACTTACCACTTGTTTCCCTCCCGTGCCTTAAGATTCTTTGTATAGGGTCTGAAGAACTTAGAAACTTATCTAACAAGAACCTTTTGTTAGACATTTGACCTTAAACCGTAGTAAAGTATGGGACTAGATTTTTCAAGTTTCATACAACAGTTTTCCGCCCGTGGGCGTAGGCTTTCCAAAGTCCCGAGCTTTTTGGTCACAATCTAAACTGATTTTATTTATATTTTTCCGTATTCCGTGAAAACTAGATAAATAGAATCCTAGAAGCGAACTGTATATTGTGTCTACATTTAAGCTCAATCGGTGCAGAAGTTTTCGTGTTTGTACTTCTGCTTATACCAACATAACACTTCTATATACATTATAGATTTTGAAAGATTGAGCAGTTAACCAGCCAATTTCAAAGCATAGTTCTAGGCATGGCCTGGCGCACCCTCGCTGTCTATCTATGTCTCCCTCCCCGTTTCCCTTGCTTTCCCTACGCCCGTCCAAAATAATCGACTTATCGAAGTCAAAATCAAGCGATAAGCGCAACAATCAAGTCTGCGCCTAATAGGCGGCAAGGTTTTCCACGCCAAGCAGCCTTTTGTGTGGCTGTATGTACTCGAGCTCGTAAGTATTATTAACCATGTGTGTCATGTGGATAATGTGGCTCTTTTTATGCGGCAATCAGAATCATCAGCAGCCAACAAAGGGATGCTGCACAAAGTGGCAGCGGGTGGTGCCAACTGCAGCAGCCACAGCCACAGCCACAGCCACAGCCGCAGCCGCAGCCGCAGCCGCAGCCGCAGCCACAGCCACAACCACTGAAGTAGAAGAAGATGGAGGAGAACAACAACAAGAAGAAGATCAGCAGTGACACCATTGTAACCGCAACAATAACAAAAACAACCGCAGCAGCAACAGCAACCAAAAGAGGAAGTTAATCCGTTGCCATAATCGCTGCATAGCGCCACAGCATGAGGCAGCTGCAACGGCAACTCCTCCGACACCATCCTCATCAAGCAGACTGAGGTTGAGGTTGAGGATGACGATGAGGATGAGGATGGTGCCGGGTCCCAGGTCTCCAGTGAGCCCCCATTCAAGTGTCAGAAGAGCCACAGTGAGTGTGAGTCGGAGTCGGAGTCGGAGTCGGAGTCGAAGTGTGCGTGTGTGAGCACGATGATTATCTGCCGGGGATGGGACACTGCGAGCAAGTTCTACTATAAAAACCGAAAGTAACCAAAGGTGTACTAAGGCTATTCATATGCTCTATACCCAATGCCGGCTAGTACTACGACTAATCCGCTCAGGATGTAATCCCAAGTAAGTTTTTAACCAAACATTTCACCAATTAAGGTGTAAGGATTATACCCAATGCAGTGCATTGATCTGTTCCTAGCTGTACTCTACAAATGCTTGAAAAGTTGTTTAATAAATTCACTAATATACATATATTATAAATCTGCCTAATACTTATACTAATAAGATTTGAAAGTGCCTAATGTTACTTCTAAAACTATAAACATATAATCTGTAAATACAACTTTTTCCATCAATTCTTTATTTGAAATGAAGTCAGTTGTTGCTCTACCGGACCTCGAACCATACTTAGAGATTATGCCATTTTCTTTTGTTTCTTAGAATTTTACCAATCAACATTTCAATATTGTTACAAATATCAATAATGATGATGTTTGGAACTGCAAGACTGAAGTAAGTTTCCAATTAGTACTTATACTAACCATATATAAACTATGTTGATATTATATTTATCTATATTTATGTTATATCAATTGTCCACCTAATTTATTGCCCTTTGATATTCTTCCCATAGATTCTAAAGTATTCAAAAATTTATAGAAAAGGGAACTGTAAATAGTAACAAGATTAATTGTACAATTAATATTTATAGTTAATAGTTAGCTATAATTAATCAACTTATTTTTGTAAATAGTTTAAATATAACTATTGTAGAAAATAATAAAAGAAATTCGTTAAGAGAGAACGACAGGACTTCGCAGCCAGCGCTAATTACACAAATTATATATAGTTGTATAAATATATATATAATTTAAGATTAATAAACAAATCAATTATACTTTTAGCAGTTTTATTTCAACAGTTCTAAAGTTTTGAAAATTCACTCGATTTTAAATATCAAAGCAGAAAAGTATTGTAGAAAATGCATTTTTAGCGGCCTTTATGCATTTATAGCAAAATTGGAGTGGTATTTAAAAATCGATATGTATAATTGGGGGATAGAAAGAAGGCATAATAGAGATCGGATATATTTATATATTTTATTTATATATCAAAATATACTGATTAGGCAAGTTGATTATAGCCAAGAAAAAATAAAAATAATAAAATAAAAATTTAAATATAGATAAAAGAAAAAAAATGTAAAAAAAGATTGTAAGGTAGATCAAATACTAGATTAATTCATTAAATGTAATTGACATACTCAGTTACTCAGCTGAAGGCCTTAAAAGCTATAAATTTAAATTTCTTTCTTACTTTATATTTAATAAAAATAATAAAAAAGCCAAGTCAACTATTTTCTTAGAGCATTTGAATATCGAATTGGGAGCGTCTGAGCTGGCGAGCAGTGCTTAAGAGTGAACAGACAATGCCAGTATAAATATTGTGTAGTACTTTAGCATTTAACAATAATAACAACAATAACACGCGATAACAACAACAACAACAATAGCAACAAGTCAGCTCTTGTGCCCATTGCCATAATAAACAAACAATTACGCTTTCATTTTGTTTCCCTTCCTCAGCAGTTGCAGTTGTTGCTGTTGTTGCTGTTGTTGCAGTTGTTGCTGCTGTTGCTGTTGTTGTTGTTGTTGTTGCAGTTGTTGCAGTATGTCGCAGTAGTTGAACCCGCGCCCCAAAGCGATGCATCCTCACAGCAGTTGGCGTTGGCTCCAGTTGCTGCCATTCCATTTTGTGGGATGCAATTCTTCTGGCATTTTGTGCGATGCGCCGCGGGGCGCAA
The DNA here is from genome assembly GCA_035043065.1 of Hirtodrosophila confusa. Taxonomy (NCBI): domain Eukaryota; kingdom Metazoa; phylum Arthropoda; class Insecta; order Diptera; family Drosophilidae; genus Hirtodrosophila; species Hirtodrosophila confusa. Next base: position 6,787,489 of record JAWNNI010000033.1, on the reverse strand, counting down.
AATATTTCGCACAACAAAAGTGCGCGCCGCGATAAGAATTCAACAATGGAGCCAGCAGCAGCAGCAGCAGCAGCGGCAACAATGCCTTGGCCAGCAGCAGCGATAGCAGCAGCAGCAGCAGCAGCAACACTTGGCAAATCAAGTATAGCTAATCGCGGCAGCTCGTTCTCGTCTTGTCTAAGGCCAACTAATTGCAGGCAGCGCTGATTACTCATACGCCCCCATGTCATACAAAGCATGTACAGCAGCAGCAGCAGCAGTCGCAGCAGCGGCAGCGGCAGCGGCAGCAGCAGCAACAACAACAGCTACAACAACATGACAAGAAACATGGGACAAACAAGAGACGCCGGGCCGTTGCCTGCCGGCCGTTCAAATATTTGTTAAACTTGACACCAAACAAAAGAATTTTACCGAAAGGATTTGAATGAACCGAAAAGCGAACAATGCAAACGCGCGGCACGCAGGAATGCGACAACGACGTCCACGAGGAGGACGTCGCGACGTTGATGACGAGCAAGACGGCGGCGAGGCAGCAAATCAAACACAACAAATCGCCAGGCAAACACCAAAATCATTTTGTACACATGCAAGCAGCGGGGCTGCAGGGAAGCCATAGACAGCGGCACAGTGGAACCAAATCTGTAATTATGCCAACCAAATGACTGCTTCTAATCTTAGCTTAAATATGGTTTAATTACACATCTTGTATCCCCAACATATCCACACTTAATCAGAAAACAGAAAAGACAGAACATATGTTAACTATCTTTTATAAAAATAGTTTTGGATACATGTGGAAAACTTCGGAAGCATCCCGATGATGTAAAGGTTATAAAATATCCTATAAGCCGATCAAATTACACATTTTGTGTACCCAACATTTCCACACTTAATCAGAAAACAGAAAACATGGAAAAAATGGTGGTCTCCTAACTTTTATAAAGATAGTTTCGGATACATGTGGAAAACTTCGGAATCATTGCGATGATTTAGAGGCTATAAAATATCATATCAACCGATCAAATTTCACTTTTATAAACGATTATTTCCTTATGTTATGTTATTCGGTGTTGAAATTAACATTTTCATAAAAGTTGTCCTATATTAAAAGTTTGTTTAGATTCTTAAGGAAATTTTCCCAAAATATCAATTTGTTTTTCATTCTGCGGCGCTATAGTTTTATATTAAAAAAAAAAGTCTATTTTATCAATATCGGTAGACATAATTTGTAACTAAGGCCTTTTCTTAATATTTCAAAAGTATTCCTACAGTTGAGAAATGTTCTCATTATAAATTTCTATAAATATCAACATGCTTATTAATAAAGAATTTCCGATATATTTGAGGTAAATTCATTTATTTTTAGCAAAGTTAGTGATCAATGCTTCGATGTTGAAGAATATTTTGAATTTCCGATGATTAAATCACTTTAAAATAAATAATATTAAATAATCATAAATTAGAATAAGTCTAAGCTAATAAATTGCAAGCTTAAAAACATAAAAAGGTATAAGTTCAGATTTTATGTGTTATTTTAATAAATATTTACATTTTAGATCAATCATCATAGCAATCCTTAATTGTAAATGTAAAACTCTCATGCATTTCCGGCAGATTAATAGATGGTATATGTCTAAACTTTCCACCTGGCAGCTAAGTGCCATGAAGAATAAGGTACTATTTCATTGAGATAAGAGCGGAAACATATATTTTAAAGTATTCTAAGTATAACCAGCAATGGCAATAGGCTTGGCGTGAATATATAATGCCTAGTTGTTAGTTATGTTTATTTAATATTGTATTCATTAAAGTTAGTTTGATAATTACGACGAAATGTGGAGCACACCTGGTGCGTTCACCCAAATATTTGAGGATGTTTGGGATCACTGTGCGTGGGCGCATGGTTGGGGAACTGGGAATCGCAGCTCTCGATTCGCCCTTGCCCAGATCCAAGTGCTGACGCGCGCCGATCCTGGGCCGAGCTGCCGGTAGGGCAGACGGTGCTGGTGACGGTGCCGGGTAACGGGCAACGGGCAGCGGGCAACGGGCAACGGGCAACGGGCAACGGGCAACGGGTGACGGGTGCCGGTGCCTAACGCAGTTATCAAAAGCGTTGAATTATGGCCGCGCTGGCTGCCAGCTAAATGAGCAACACGTTGCTTCGACAGCAACTGCTCTGGCTGCAGGAGGCAGGAGGCGAAGGCGGCAGACAGGAGGCTCAAGGCAGGAGGCTCAAGGCAGGAGGCAGAAGGCTGCTGGCTCGTTCGTGGCGCTATCGCATTTGATCTCGTTTGCTGGGCCATGGGATCGACCCGCAGCCCGAGGATGAGACTCGGCCGCAACGAGCTTGATGTCGATGTCTGCCGTGTGAGCTAACAATGCGCATGATATCATTCATTTCTCATTTCGGTTTCATTCATTGAGCTCTTGGCCAAGTGTCGCCGTTGTCGTTCTCGTTCTCGTTCTCGTTGTTGTCGTTGTCGTTGTCGTTGTCGTGGCCCCGTCTGTTCCCTTCAGTCCCTTCTGTCCCTTCAGTCCCTTCTGCCTCTATGTGCCGTGCCGTGTTCAGTCTAATTTCATAATAAGAAACATCTTCAGAACACACAATAAATGAAAGCAGGCAGCGTGTGTACGAGCATGTTGTTGTTTTTATTTTATTATTAGTTTTATTGTTGTTCTTATTGTTAACTGGCCTGGTATGCCATTGGAATGTCGGGCATTTCCGGTTTGGCCTCCGCACAACGGTTAGATCGCTTTCATAGGGCGCCGTTACAAATATTGCGGAAAATCAAGAATACCGAACCCTGAGATAAGGAATACAACTAACATGAGCTATAAGTTTGACAAGCAACTCTTACGCAATTAATAGCATATGGTATATATACAAATATAATACAATTATTTTATAGCTTGCTAGAATGTTTGACACCAAATATTACTCATGGGTATTACACAAGGAATTTTGGAAGGCATTTGTCACGAAATATTCAATTTGCCGTTCACATTGCAGAAATTAGTCACCTACAAACTGGGTCGAAATATCCAAATATTCTTACAGTAGAAATGTAAATCAATAGGTTTTATGAGTCAAAGTAAATGAAGAAAAAAAAAACATTTTAAAGGCTCCAGTCGATTGGTGATTGGGAATCCCTGTATCCGGGCTCGACATCCCCAAACACATACAAATTTTTAATAACTTCGGAGTCTATTATCCGATCTTTATAAAATTACCACAATCAGCAATCAATTAGCTAAAATCAAGACCTTAAACTAAACCTGTAAATCGATTTTTATCGATTCCAAATTCTATATAAACTTGAACTGCAATCTATTCTGGATCTCCGAGATTGCCGGTACGAGCCAATATTTTTCTAAAAGAGTGAGTGTCTTATTATAATCTTAATCAGTGTGTTTTGAACTTATTTTGTTATTTGTCATAAATAACTTATAGTGCATGCTCATCGTGGGATTAGGTCGGGTTGTTGATCAAGAATATATTTACTTCTTAGGGTTAGAATTTAGTCCTTCTGCCTGTTACATAGCACAAACATGCACACAATACCCTGGAGAAGTCTTTAGTTATGTATGTGTACACATGTAAATCACATTTTCCCCTAAAAATCGACATATATCCAAAACGGAGGTCTTTTCACAACACTTGCAAGAAACCCTGAGAGTAAGTGGTTCTCCTAAGAACCTGTGTTTGAATGGTTCTCAAATACATCCTCAATTTGACCCAAGCAATAACAGGAATGCAATTGATTCTTGTTGTGTTTGATCATGATCGATATACTTCGATATACTGAGGTACTTCTCACATCACTAGCAAGAACTCCTGAAGCTAAGCGGTTCTCCTAAGAACCTGTGTTTGAATGGGTCTCAAATACATTCCCAATTGGAGCCAAACAATAACAGGAATGCAATTGATTCTTGTTGTGATCGGCACAGTTTGATCATGATCGATATACTGAGGTACCTCTCACATCACTAGCAAAAAACCCTGAGGCTAAGCGGTTCGTTAAAGTACCAGTGTTTGAATGGTTCTCAAATACATCCTCAATTTGAGCCAAACAATAAGAGGAATGCAATTGATTCCTTTTGTGCTGAATCTCTGCTGGCTGTCTAGAATGTCGTGTTGGATTGATTGGATGACTAAGTGCGTGTCTAGCAGTTGGCAGCCTTCGGGCAAGGGCCCTAATTACTGTCTGTCCGGATGGATATTAATTTCATTAATCATACGCCGCATTGGCCGCAGCCAAAATAAAATTGTTCAAATATTTCGCAGTACAGACATCAAATTTAAATAAGCCAAGCGACGGGTGGGGCGGGTAGAGTGGGTAGCGGGTAGAGAATAGTGGTTAGCAGTTAGCGGGCTGAGGCGTTGGCAGCGGCATCATTGTCTGTTCACACGCCGCTGCCAAAGACGAAGACGAGGACGAGGATGACGACGGTGACGGTGACGGTGACGGCGACGGTGACGGTTGATGGCCATGGCAACGACACTGCCACGGACAGCATCAGCATCCTCAGCAACTGCTGGAGACTCTGGCTCAGACTGTGGCTGCGGCTCTGCCTCGTGTTGCTTAATGTGTTGAAACATGAATGAATCTTGTTCACAATTTGGCAACAACACGTTTAGCATGAAACGAAGGACGACAATGGGACCCGGCTGCCAATGCCAAAGCGCTGCTCCATTGTATACCCCTCTAAGCCTGGACCACAAGCTCAGCCTGGATTCGGCATTCGGTATTCCCATTCCCGTTCCCGTTCCCATTCCCATTCCCTTTCCCTTTCCCATTCGCATTGGCGGCGTCGCGTACACAAATTATTAGCAGCCTCTTCGCTCAACGCTCCTCCGCTCCTCCGTTGTTCCTTGTCCCTCGTCCATTGTCCGTTGTCCCTCGCCTGTTGCCGGCTGCCCCTTGCCCGCTGCCCCGCGCCCCTTGCCAGTTGCCTGTTGCCTGTTGCCGGTTGCCGGTTGCCGTTTGCTGCTTGCTGGTTAGTAAAACATCATGTTGCTGCTAAGGGTACCAGGCACAGCCTCTGTGGTCCAATTTGGAGACAACGCCGACGTGCCCCCTTCTCCCTTCACTGCTGCCTCCTGTCTCTGCCTCTGCTGCCTGCTGCCTGCTGCCTCCGGTGGCCGCCGTTCGCTGCTGCCTAGAAAATTATCTGCTTATCTTGTCTTGTGCTCGATGCGATCGGCTGCTTATTCATGTTCTTTGGCTGCTCTTCTTTCGATGCCCTTTGGAGCGGGTATCTTCACTTTAACACGCTTGTGGCAGCAACCGGCACACCCGTGTGTGCCTCCGTGTTATCGATAACATTCAGCGATGGACAAATCGTAAGCAGCCTGTATCCCACAACAGGCAGTCGAGATTCAACCCAACCTGAAAGGCATGTTTATAGAATGCAATGATTAGCTAAAGTTAGTACACAGTTAATTGGTGAAATATCGTTTTTAATCATTGTTCTACAACAAATATCGATATTTTATTATATTAATACAAATAAACCATTAAATAGCATAGGTTGATTTCGGACTTACCTTATTAAAATAATAACCAATATCTTTTCAGATTTTTACTATTCTTAAAAATATTCCCCCTCTAGCCACCGCAAATTGATAACGGACATTTTCAAGGAAAATTCCTCGATTTCTGGCATGCATATTTCGTGAGTCATTCTTTTTCAATCGGATAATAAACACAGAGAAGTTATTCAAAACAAAACTTGAAGTGCGCTGCTTGCGTACAATGCCGCTGAACTGATTGATGCATATATGTGAAGGTGTATTGATAAGACTACGAAGATGTGCTTGGGAATTGGGAAGCCAACTTATAGGGTGCCTCGTAGTCGTGTATACTCGACCAGACCATTCTTACTCGAATGGTTGTAAGAATAATGAAACGTTTGCAATGTTAGGTGCGTAATGTAATATCCTCAAATACTATTGTCGATCTTATGCAACGTTTTTGTTGATGTACTTTACTTTCAAAGTTACTTGTGTTTTCATAACGTCCGCAACGCCACTTAACACTTAAGTCTATCGTTGCTGAAACCCGTTAAGAATTAAGTTGTTGATGTCATTTGAGGGTGCTCTTAAAGGAAAGAAGACGCTCTACTTATCTGCAGGTATGTTAATTACATATCATTAAGAGTGACAACAGGATAATATGTGTCTGATCAAGTGTAACGTCCGCAACGCAGGATCAGCAGATCCACGTATTCGGAGTAGGATTGCAAGGGCAAACATAATTCGGCTTGCTGAAAATGATCATTTGTGGGGTTCCTTTGTTGTTGTTGTGCATTTAATTTATGTGCTTGACGTGACACTTGCTATCGCTGTGTCTTCAGCCTGTTGCCTGCGAAATTCGTCAGGCACATCGCAGTGGATGGCGGGTGACGGTACGGGACGGCACGGAACGGGACGGGACGGGACGGGACGGGACTATGGGTATCGGTATGGGTATGGGTTTTGGTAATGGGGAGCTGGGATGTGGTCATGGGCCGCCTAATATGCGACAGCCGCCGCCTGTTAACACATCGGTGAACCTCAAAATATGAAAACCGAAACCGAATCGAGCGCGCCTGGACGGTAGTGGACCGAACTGAGCTGGACTGGAGACCCCACACCGGTCTGCCAACGGCGTCAGCGTCATCGTCGGAGTTCCTAACGAGGTGTCCAGGCGGACGACATTCGAGACCATGCTGATGACGGTGCGAAAGAGATGGGCCGAGTCGAGGAGAGGAGAGCCGGCGATTGAATTTCACACGTGGCTTAGTGTCCGCCCGCATTAAGTGCGCCTCATCGGACTTTAGCGCACTAGACAGACAGAGAAGGCCACACAGAGACAGAGACAGTGACAGCGACAGAGAGAGAGCTGGAGAAAGAGGGAGAGGCAGAGGTAGAGCGAGAGCGAAAGCGAGCGCGATAGATGCCTGAGCTATATATATTTATGCATGCTTTTTTATTTTTTTTGGCGAGTGGGCGAGCTTTTATGCAAATGCTCTGCACATCGCCATCTTGGCTGGCGATGGCTGCAGATCTCGCCATCTTGGACTGTCAATTGCGACTCTGGGCCCTAGCCTCCCTCTCCCTCTCCCTCTCCCGCTCCCGCTCCCTCCCGGTCTCCGTCTCCGTCTCCGTCACTGGGATCTGGGCTGTGGGCCCTGGCTCAGGATCTGGCTCCACTTGCATTTGGCCATGGCCATTGTTCTGTGATGCTGCCAGCAGTGATGACATTCCACAGATTAGGCACACACATACAGTGCATGAGATGGAGATAGTGGGCGCAACAAGGACAGCGACAGCGGGAGAAAGAGAGAGAGCGAGAGAGAGAGCGAGCGAGCGACTGAATGTTGCCAATAAATGGATGATGCTGACTGTGCTGACGGTGCCATATCCTGCCCAGCTTCCAGCTTCCAGCTTCGGCTGCGTATGAATGAGTTATTTTGGACTTAATCGCAGCGCTTGCATCTCGCCACGTTGCAGCAAAAAACCAAGCAAATCAAATGAAAAAAATACCAACAAAAAAAGGAAAAGAAAAGAAAACCAAAAAAGAAAAAATACAAAAAATACTCGTACCTTTGGCGCGACTGTGTCCACGTTTTGTTTAAGGCCCGGCTTTGGTGTCCTCCATTTGATTGAACTGCTCAATGAAATATGCAAATTTGTTTGCCGGGCCGCCGCCGAAGCGGTCGCTTAATCAACTGCAAGGCTGCCAGGCTCTGAGGCTGTGAGGCTGTGAGGCTGCCAGATTGCCAGGCTGTGAGGCTCTGAGGCTCTGAGGCTGTGAGGCTGCCAGGCAGCCTTGCCTGACTGTCCCAGGGTACGTATTGTGCCTCATCATCATCATCATCGTCACCAGCGCGGCGAGAGTCGCCATCGTTGGGTCTGCATCTTCTGAGTGTGCGCATTCGCGTCCGCACATTTGTGGTATTTTGGGGCAATCTTAAATATCCTGCTGGTGGGTAAATTTTTCTCTTATATGCTTTGCGCTTTTGCCACTTTTATCGGATCGGCGGGCCAAAGTCACGATTTCTACAGTAAGAAGTTGCAGTTGCAGTTATTGCTACATTGGCAACCTCTGCTGCTGTTGCTGCTGCTGCCGCTGCTGCTGCTGCTGCGGCAAGTCGCATATTTCTAGCAACCAAATGTCAGCCACGTCGACTCTAGACAGCACTCTAATTGAACTGTTCAGCCGCTGGAGGTGCGCTAATTACATTTAATTGCATTTGTTAACAAACCACTTGTCAAAAGTTGCAACTGCAATAGAAACAGAAACAGAAACAGAAACATTTACATAAACTTAAGTCGATACCTGGCACCAATTGCAACTCAATCAACGCTAAACATTTCGCAAATGCCATTTGGCCATAATATCCATCAAAAGTGGCCACAGCCGACTGGCTGTCTGGGATTAAGATTATGACTATCACTCAAGATTCAGATTGATAGAGTTGGATTGTCCATTTCCAGCTCATGCAACATATCCAGGTTGCATTAAGGATTCGCATTGTCATAGACTTTGGTATACTCGTATATTTTCTACAATAAAACTGTAATCAAAACTAATTTAGTTTCATTTTATCACACAAAGTCAACCAGAACTATAAGAATTTGGTGTACAAAAATAACACGCAAAAATTAAGTTTTGTTTTAATTTTATATTTTTTTAAATTATTTATTGTTACTACATGGATCTGGTTCTTTAGATCTTAACTGAGCAGTTATTTTGCTTAGTATTATTTTGTAAGTAATCATTACTTGTAAAGCTTCAAAATATCCACATAGAAAACTCATGACTTCATATTTCCTTAAATGCATGAAAATATAACTCATATAACAGCTTCTTAAGCTAAGTTTTTATCAAAAAAAAATTAATTTTTTTATTCTGTAAATTTTATTTTTATTAAATTAAGCAGAATAAATTTGTTTTTTTTATCATAAGTCTTTGTCATAAGAATTATTGCTGGATTAATTTTATAAAATCGAATGTAAGAGAAATTAATTATTACTATTTTTTCTTCTAATTATTTTTATAAATAAGTGTAAAACATTGGGGTTAGGGGGAGGATTAAGCTGGGACATGGATAGGGAGTAACAATATTTGTGAATTTGAGTATGTGTGTGCCTATAAGTACTTTAGAAGTTGGGTGTTATTCATAGGAGTCGAGCCTCGGGACACCGGCCGTGGATTCATAGATCGTTGGGGTTTCTTGTGGTGGGAAATTGCCCCCAATCTTTTCACTCGAAGTTTTAAATTTCTTAAATTTTATTTGGTGTTTGTGATCGGCACCTTGCGATCTTACTCAACCGTATATAACTCTAAAACAAGCACTTATTTTTTGAGATTTGTATTACTGTTGATTGATACTGATCAAAACTACATATACTACCTTAGGAGGTCGGAGATGCTTCCCTCTGCCTGATTTATCCATTTTCTGACTACAGACTGTAAGAAGGTTGTTACAGACATTCAAATTTATATAAAAATGTAATCTATTAAAACAAAATTGCCAAATTTTCCTATAGAGCCGACTAACATGCGGAATACCTTTATGGTCTTGGAGTATCCATAGCACCTTTACGAATGTTTCTTAAAGATACACTTTGGAAACTATCATTGTTGAAAAAACAATTGATTTAGTGCCCGGAAGTATTAATATATGAGGTTTAATTAAAATCAATTCATAACATAGAGATAAGTACAGTTGCTATCCACGTCGGTTCGATAATATCGATAATGAAAAACCATGCGATAGTATCGATTGTATGCAGTTACGCCCTCTGTCGGTTAGATCAGCTTTGACTACGCCCATAGTCGTATCTATTATCTTAGCCAGTTAGCTGGCAACTAGCGCCACTTGCCACACACACACACACACACACACACACACACACACACACACACACACACACACTGCGTATCTTTAAGATACACTTACCCGACGGTACGTATAAAAATCAGCAGATTGCGACTATCGATAACGTGACTGAGGCTGTGACTTCGACATCGAGTTTGAGTTCGAGTTCGACTTGGACTTAGACTGTGGCTTAATATTTGCGTTTGTGGCGTTAATTATGGGTTTCGCTGTTTCTTTGATTGTTTATTTGTTTGTTTGCCTTCGCATCGAATTGAATCCATTGAGGATGAAGTCGAATCGGACGGAGTCCGGACTCAGCTGTAGTTCGAGTTCCAGTTGGAGTTGGAGTTCGAGTCTTTGTACAATTGTTGTTGGTCGTGTAATTCCGGTTCGTGCAATGATAATTATATTAATTTGCCATCGAATGAGCGGCAAGTGATATCGTCGTTGCCGTTGACGTTGTCGTTGCGAGTCAGTCAGTCAACCAGTCAACCAGTCAGTCAGTCAGTCAGTCAATTTGTCGATTCTTCATACGAGTCTTGCTTATCAATTTGTGTGTGCTGTGTGTCTGTCCTGTCTGCTTCTCTGACTGTGTGTGTGTGTGTGTGCGTGTGTGCGTGTGTGTATGTGGTAGTTACCGACATGGCACTGCCAGTTGCAGTTGCAGTTCGCAAAAGCTGTCCCAGCTCTGCTACAGTTGCCATTACAAAACAATTGAGATTGAGGAAAAGCACAGCAACTGCCACTGCAACTGCAAGCTACACTCAGAAAAATAAAATTAATTAAAAAAAATAAAAATAAAAAAATAATAATAATAAAAAGGTAAAAAAAACTAAATATAATTTATAAATTTAAGAAATATATTATTATTTATTCATTTAAAAATGAAGAAATAAATTTATGAATTATTTCTACTATATAAAAATTATTTGACCTTCAAATGGATTTTTTATTATGATATATTAATTTTATTTTTCTGCGTGTAGGTTAATATATTTCTTATAATTATAAATTTATTAAATTGATAAATTGAAGACATAACACATTATTTATTTATTTACATTAGGAAATAAATCAAATACATTTATGAATTATTGCCACTAAATAATAATCATTTTTGGCTTTTTGGGGTGACCCTTAATATATATTTTTTATTTTTATGTATAAATATTTTATTTATTTACTAGCTGCTTTTGGCTACAATAGTATATCTTTTTTTTTGCATTTGAGGGCATTTATTTTTCCGAGTGTACTTACATACAAAACTACGTACGAGCATAACTGCAAGTGGCCCAAACAGCTGATGTATCTATGTATAATTATGACCAGCAGCACGGGCAAACAACCGACCACAGGCAACGACAACGACAACGACAACGGACAACGGACAACGGACAACGGACAACGGACAACTACAAGACAACAACAACAACAACAACTACAACAACCAACAACAACCGACAACAATTGCGCTTGGTATTCATTTGGCAGCGGAATGCATCTGAAAAAGGCCCATTGCATAAGTGGACTGAGAACTGAGTGCATTCGTTTGCTCCAAACCAAATGCCAGGATATTCGATACAGTAATGCCGGGCCCAGACAGAGACAGCAAGCGACTGCCAGACAGAGAGAGAGAGAGAGAGAGAGAGAGAGAGAGAGAGAGAGGGAGGGCGAGTGAAGCGGCACACGGGGGCAGCTTACAAATCCGAGGCGCTGTCATAAAGATTTGTGCCGTGGGCTCCGTCAATGTGGGCATGAAAACGCGTGTAGTCGGATACCATACCATATATTATACCTGCCACTGGCTGAATATCTTTCACTCTGCAGCCCCCCGCCTCTCAGTGGCCTCCTCCCGCACCACCCTGCCGCTGCCCCTGCCTCTGCCGCTGCCTCTGCCCTGTAGCTGTAGCTGGAACTACCTCTCTGCGTGTAAGACAAATGAGCACTCAATTATCGTATTTCTGCTTTAGCTGCTGCTTCATTTGTCTTTCGATTTAATGTGATGCGATAGGATGGGATCGCTTGGGATGGTATGGGTAGCTCTGGGCCTGTATGTCAAGGGATCTGTTGTAGAACAGTCCTTTGCTAGGACTTCACAGTAATGAAATTGGCCTATTCAAATAGAATGTGCTCAAACATTATTAGTTTTGTTGTAGTCTTGTTTTTAAAATGCATTGAAAGATATATTCCACACTTGCATTGAAGCTAATTAAAATGCATAAACAAAGTTGCCAATTAGTAAATGAATTCCCAACTAAATTGAACTTTGAAAATGATGATAAACAAAAAAGTTGCATACGACAATTTGCCACGAATTTCCCACACTTGTGGGTGGGATTTTACAAAATCCCGTCATAGTGCTCACCTTAGTCACTTTTTTACGGGTTTGGCTTTGTATTGATTGTGAATCAGTCAATCAGTCAGTCAGTCAAGGCCCTTACATAATATTATATTATATATAGATATAAAAAACCAAATACGTCAGGTAAATCTTTTTTTTGCACTTTCTTCTAATTGATTTTAGTTTTGCGAAAGCAACAATCAATATTCTAAGAGTTATTGTTTAAAATCTGATAATATCTATAAGAATTGCTTTTGTTAAGATTCTGAATATTAATTAGTTGCTTAATTGCATTTTAAAAGACGTCAATTGAAAGTTTGAATGTGGCTTCAAATGCAATTGAAAATCAGGAAAAAACAATTCCTATGTCATTTATTTCAGTATTATTTAAATATGCATAGATTTTATGTATGTCAATCTATACGAACCAACCGGCTGGAAGTTTTCAGTTCTATAGTCAAAAGTCTAATTTTCACCGAATCAGCTTCAAAAACAAGTTAATTTTGACTCGCGCAAAGCCGGTTAATTTCTGTTAGTTTGATATATAGATACTCATATAACATTGGACCAACTTTAGCACTTAAAGAGTTCAGACTTGAAAATAACTATGTATAAATATCTTTTTTGATTCCTCCCAATAAAGTAATTGTGAGCAAATGATCTAATAAGTATAAGAAAAATACAATTATGAGGATGAATTTGTGTTGTGTTTCATCATTGTACTTTGTTGCTCCAAAGGGTCTGGTCTTTCTATCATTTTTCACCCGCTTATGCTGTTCTGCCCCCCTGCCCTGCATTCGCTTGTCGAGTCGAAGTTTTCCGTCCACTCGCCGATTTGTATTGTGGCGGCGTCAATCGACGCATCAACTCAAATGCTCATCCTCATCCACAGCGTCAACCCCAACCTTAGCCCCAGTCTCATCCTCATCCTCATCCTCGTCACATGTGCAAATGGTGGTCCAATCTGTCATTCCAGCTGGCTGGAGCCGGCCTGAGCCTGAGCCTGAACCTGGACCTGGGTCGGGGACTGGGTCTGGGTCTGGGTCTGGGTCTGGGTCTGGGTCTGGGTCTGGGTCTGGGTCTGGGTCTGGGGCTGAGTCTGGGCCTGGGCCTGTAAGTTCCAACGGTCGGGTGGTCGTTTCGGCTGCCGATGTTTATCTCGTGAGGCAGTTCAGTTTAGTATTTTCATATTATTATTATTATTTTTATATTCATTTTTTTTCATACGCTCTGCCGCTGTCATTCAACCTTTGTGTGAGGCGTCCAAGGCGGCGGCTGCTCATCATCAACTACTCCACTCAGTTTTGCCTCCTTAAAAAATAAAATGCAGAATTATGAATCGGCATGTTTTACATGTGCGGGAGGTCTTGTAAAAAACAAAACAACAAAAAAATAATAAGTTGAAGAAGAATGTCTCGCAAATGAACGAGCCGAGGATGCCAACAAGGAAAAGGTATATAAATATGTATTAACAAAAAGCAGGAGAAAAAAATTGAATTGTACTGTCCCTGCGTACCTGTCGCTCAATTCTTGAATCCGAACCTGTTGCCGTCAAATCTTGAATTAAATGTTGTGAAATTGTACACTTCAAAACAAAAACACACGGCGATCGAGTCTCGTGTAAGTCGTAAGCGAGCACAAGACGCGGATGAGCCTGGGATTGGGACTGGGACTGGGATTGAGACTGGACTCTGAGGATAACGACAAAAAAGGAACTATCATTCTACATAATTATCAATCTGGTTTTGGGCATGCGTTGTCTTTTGTTTTTTTGGTTTTTCTTGTGTTTTTTGTTTTTTGTTTTTTATTGCAATTACCGCGCCCGCTTTGTGTGGTCCCCAAGTGTTTGAGAGCTCTCTGTTGAATGTCAAAGCTGCTGCTGTTGTTCTTCCTGTTGTTGAAGCAAGTGCGACGTGCCCCATTGCGTTGCAAGATTAATGGCTACTCATTAATCAGAGACATCGGCCGGGCGCCATCAACAATTTTTACAACACACTTGCAACGCTTCCTTGGGCCCCGTCACTTTGCCCCCGCAGTCCGGAGTTCGAGACCCAGTTCGATACCCAGTCGTTAAGCCTGTCCTTTGTCCTTTGTCCTCTGTGCTTGTCTCTGTCTTTGCCATTGTTATTTGACACTTTGCCTGGGCCAATCAACACCAATGCCAAATGAGGCGCCATCGGTGGCCATCGTTGCGGCACCACCAACACCAGCAACACCACCAACAGCACCGTCGCCGTCGCCGTCGCCGTCATCGCATTACTTCCACACCAAATAGTTCAGCCTATGAAAATAATAACTGTGGGAACCGCATTTGGTGCCTCCGTTCGCCTCGATCGGTTTGCTTCGGTGCGGCTCGTTTGCTTCATTGCCGTTTTATTGGTTGAAAATAAGTTAATAACATGGACGTTGCCGGCCAAGGCAAAGGCAAAAAGGCAAGGCAAGGCAAGGCAAAAGGCTGCCCAGCCATCATATCCTTATCCTTCTTGCGTCGCCTCGCGTCGCGTCGCATCGCATCGCTTCGAGTCGCGCCGCGTCGCGTCGCGTCTCCTCGTTTGGTGGAAACAATAACCATGCAACAATATTGCCGACTCAAGAAACTCATCGGCACTGTCGACTGTGGCTGCAGCGGAAGCCGCATAAGGTCGCTTTCAACAGCTAAGCCAAACAGCCAAAGTATATCATCATAACCACCTACTTTTTGGACCTCGCAACGAGCCACCATAGGCAACACAATTGCCGCGGTCCCACCACCGATGAGAGAGCAGCGCCAACTGCTGCGCCCCCAGGCCAACAACTCGCAGATCCAACTACAGCTCCAGCTCCAGCTTCAGCTCCAACTTCAGCTTCAGCTCCAAGTCGAAGACGCCGCCGCCACTGATAATGATGAAGGTGTTGGTGTTGCTGTTGCTGTTGCTGTTGCTGTTGGTGTTGCTCTTGGTGTTGCTGTGGACGATGATGATGACGATGATGATGATGATGATACTGATGACGCGGATGCGCCGTCGAAGCCGCCGCTGCGTCTTAGCCTCTGTGCGTGTCATTGCCTGATCGCCTGCTGGTTGCGCTACCAACAATTCAATTATTCAGAAATGCTTAACCGATTCTGATGGACTTTGCTGTTATCGATATGCTATCGATACTATCGATAGTGTCATCAATAGTTTTGCTCGTCTGCGGGAAATGTCAAAACTTGCATTAGTAATCGTACAACTGTCAAACGTTCGATATCAATAATATCGATAGATTATCATGGCACCCTCTTTTTTCTATCAAAAACGTTTTAATGTATTCCGTAACATTGCTAGAGATTCCTAGAGGTTCGAAGATCTTGAATAACTAATTTGATATATACTCGTTTAATGTTTGACTGCTTCAAGCTGAAGATACGCTCAGGAAAGTCTTTGAAACTATCGATACTCTCGAAAGTATCGACTAATGACTACTATCGAGCGGATGTATTTGATGTATTTACAATTGGTCAGCTGTCTTGTTAGGTTTTATATGCTGAGAGTCTGCCTAGGAGAGGATGAAATGTGACTATCGATAGTTTTGCGGGCAGAGCTCGACTGATTTCGAATAGAGCCCAATCCAGGCAGAGTGTAGCGCATTCGTTGGGCCTGTCTGGCTGGCGCCGCGATGCGCCGCTAAATGGGATCAGTTTTGGTAACGAGTTAACGAGTTGATTTCACTTCAGCGATTGCCGCCGAACCCGAACCCGAACCTGAACCGGATTAGCAGTTTGCATCGTCTGTTTCTGCTGTTCCGTCTGTCTGTGGATCTGTCTGTGGATCTGGCTTGGGCTCAGACTTTGGATGTGGCTGCGCGGTGGCCATGGCCAATGTCTACACAACAAGGTGACGGCTTATAATGACGGCCGCGGCCGGAACGGACAGAGACTGAGACGCAGACAGAGGCTGAGGCTGAGGCTGAGGCTGGGCCTGAGACTGAGGCGTTTGCACCTCCTTATGGCCTGGCTGCAGCGCGCTCCTGTGGCGGCCTTTGATGCTCATGCTCCTATACTTGCATGTTTTTTTTGTTGTTTTCTTTCGTTTTTTTTTGGCTACCCATCGATGTTGAACGTGGTTGGAGTGTTGGTCCAACTGTCCGTCCGTCTGTGAGTCTCTTTTGGGCTTTGTCAGGGGCGTTACCCAGTGATCATCACGCGTTTGCGCTCCTTTTTTTTGCTTAATGGGTGTTATTTTGTTTTGCCGTAAATATTTTTGCAATGGGCGCTAATTAAGTTTGGCTCTGCCGATCTGCATCCTTCGCACTTTGTTATGTGTGAAACTTTTAAATTTCGAGCGGCGGCAAACATGAAAACCCAGCGCACAGCGCTCTCCAAATTGCCGGCCATTAATGGGGCAGCATCCCTCTGTTGTTGCCTCTACCCCCCACCTCACACCCCACACCCCTTCATCTCTCCCCCATTCAACTCTGCAGCGCAACGAAACAATATTAAGGTGGCCCGGCTCTTCAGTTTTTTGTTAGCGCTGTATAAATAAATATTGAAACTTATTAATTTCGCAGCGCATTATGAATACGCCCCGTGCTCCCAATGGGCCAAAAACCTATGAATGAATCTCGCTCGAGTACAACTGCAGCAAGCTGAATGAATAGCTGAATGCTTGAGCCGTGGAAAAGTGAAGAAAATCGTCGACCTGACGCTGCAAGTAACTAAGGCTAAAAACAACAACAAGAAAGACTTCATTAGCCGTGAAATATATTTTATGACTCATTTTTTGGCATTCGACATTCGACGTTCGTTGGACGCTGCATTTTAGTTGCTGTTTCAAATCGATTGGCCAATAAATTAGCATTATGCGGTTACAATTTCTGTGTCGTCAGAAATTTTTTAGCCCCAAGTCATGCGCTGAGTTGAGCTGGCACTCAGCGAGCAGTGAGCTGTCGGCCAAGTTCAAAGACCGAGCCAGTACGTGGGCCGATTTTGATATGCTAGATGTTACCGCAAGAAGCCAATCTTAAGCCTCAGAGCTCTTGATGGCACTCCAAGTCGATAGTTTGGATAGTCGACAGTCGACAGCATCGATATTCGTAACATAACAGAGTAATCGTCAGTTGCAAAGCTCTTGATGACACTCCAAGTCGATAGTTTGGATAGTCGATGGGCAGCAGCATCGATATACATAGCATAACAGACTAATCGTAAGCTGCAAAGCTATTGATAACACTCCAAGTCGATAGTTTGGATAGTCGACAGTGGACAGCATCGATATACATAGCATAACAGACTAATCTTAAGCTGCAAAGCTATTGATAACACTCCACGTCGATAGTTTGGATAGTCGACAGTCGACAGCATCGATATTCGTAACATAACAGAGTAATCGTCAGTTGCAAAGCTCTTGATGATACTCCAAGTCGATAGTTTGGATAGTCGATAGACAGCAGCATCGATAGTTTTACACATTCTTAGATAATCAATAGCTGGAAGCAACAATAGTCCCAAAATATATGAATAGCGATAAGTATGGGGATGATAATATCCATAGCTCGTAGTCATACTCGATATTTTTGATAGTCGATAGGCAGCAGCATCGATATACATAACATAGCAGACAATCGTCAGTTGCAAAGCTTTTGAGCTTTCGATAGGCAGCAGTATCGATATTCATAACATAATATACCAATCTTAAGCCTTAAAGCTTTTGCTGGCATTCCTAATCGATAGTTTGGAAAGTCGATAGGCAGCAGCATTGATTACCATGACAATTTCATAACATAAAAAACTAATCTTAAGCCACAAAGCTCTTGACTATAGCAACAATCAATAATTTGGATAGTCCCAACTAAATTCCTATGCGGATGGATGCTATTATCGATAGCATGGCTGCAAAACTATCGCCATTAGTACCGATTGATCATTCAGATAGTTGGTAGTCAGCAGCGTCGATACACACTTTCATACGAGTATTCGAATTTGCATTTTATGTCTGAAATTTATTATGCAATTAAACGTTTTAAATTATTTATTAAAATTACAACTCAAACAAAAAAACATAAAAACGATCGGTATTTATTAATTGATCTTTTTCTGTATTAGTTGGCGCCTTTTTAACAAATGAAGGTCTCAGTCTGTGGGTGTTTTTGTACAGTGAACGCTCGATAGAGCGAACTTGCTAATTAAAAGCCAGAGTGCTCACTATTCCGATGCTGAACACTCTAAGAATTGGTAAATAAAATCAGTTCTTATAATATTGATAGTATTTAATGATTAAAATATTTATATAACTCTAAGTTTGTTTTACTTCGATTTAGCCTTAAATATTTAATATTTCAACTTTACAACAATTTTATTTTCTATATTAATTATAATTGAAAATATAATTCTCAGCAAATTGCAAGCACCTCACAAACATTTCCTTGAATGCGAGTTTCAGTCGAAGTTATGCATTTCTAATAAATCTTATTTGTAGCTTAGCATATTCACATAACTTTGAAGTGACTACTTTATGAGTTAAGAAGTAATTTAAATAAAATGCATTGCCTTATAATTTACCTGTCATTATAGTCCCCCCATGCCATCAATGTTTGATTACTACGAGTGCTCCACAGTGATTGACCCGACGTCAAGTTTGTCACACTTCAAATATTACTCATACGCCACCGTCACACACATTCTATTGTAGATTAGACAGCGATGGCACTTATTCGGTAATAACTGAGGCGCCTCACACGCCCCAGTCAAGCGAAATGCCAGCCTGAATCAACAAGTATGCCGCCGGCATGCCAAATAGGCACATCAAATGCCAAAAAGGCCCCCCAAATGCGTTGGAAGGTCGTCGCCGTGGGGGCGGTGTGGGCGACGAATGTTGAATTTTGAACATTGAACGTGCTGCAGACTGCCAGCTGCCGGCTCCCCGCCCCTCCAGCCGGCCGGCAACAGCGCTGTGCGATTGGCGACCCCGAAACTCACATCGAAATTACCAAATGAAAACTTCACGCCCGCGCATCGATATAATAGTTTAAAAATAGATTGGGCCAATCATGCGAAAAGACCGGGCAGGGAGTCGCCACCATTGGCGACGTCTCCATGAGTAACAACTGCTCAATATATTTTAGATTGATCATGTTTTTGGCATGGTGAAATTTTAGCTCACAATTAGTGCCCCATTCCCAGTGGCCTGTTACCCGTGCCCCGCTACCCGTTCCGATCACCCCAGCGCTGTCTGGCGCTGTCTTGGCGTGAAACGGCGCGAAAAAATTCATGAATGAACCCGAATGAGACACAAACACACACACACACACACTTGTTGTGTGTGTGTGTGTGTGTGAGTCGGAGCGTGAGAGCGAGCTTGACTAGCCGGCTGGCGGCAGACACCGCGTATGAGTAATATTCAATTCTTGTGAAATTGAACGGAAATAACTGAAATTTTGTGCGAGCGTTTGTGACGTCGCTGCTGAACTGTGTGCTTGCCCCGCTGTCAGAATGTGTGTGTGTGTGTGTGAGTGTGAGTGTGCGTGCGACCCAACTCCATTCACCTGCTCACAATAATCACATTGATAGACTTCGCGCAAGTCCAGAGGATGAATAATGCTGCCCCTGCCCCTGCCACCTACAGCGCAAATCGGAAGTGAATACGCACAAAATGCTCAATCAAAGTGAAAGTGTTGTGGGGGCGATAACATTTACTTCCGCCGATAACGCGCCGTCTTATCGATAAATGTATAAATTAGTCTATTTGAAAATTGTGATGCGTTGTTCCCGCAAATAGGCCGCCTTGGGCTTTGTTTTGTTTATTTTATGGCAGCAGAGATACGCTCGCTGCTCTGCCGCCCAGCTGGGAGCGTGTGCCAACAGCTGATCGAGCCACTGAGCATTGAGCACTGAGACATTGACACAGACAGCCAAACGATAAGAAAGCCAGTCAATGTCGTGGCCATTGCACGCTCGCGAGCAGATCGTAAGAGAGTCTGAGTCAAAGATACGCTCACTGAGCGGCAACACACATACACTCAGTAACGGTAAACACCAACTAAGCAACGTTCTCAACGAACCCAGCAATGAGCTACCTCAACTCTGAAAGAACTGGAATCTTTCGTTCTTACAAATATCTATATTATAGTTTGTAGCTTATATTAGGGTGGATCATCGTTCTATGGAATTAACCTATAAAGACACGTTCTTAGCGAGCTCAGTTCAAAGCTATTTGAATCCGTAGAGATGCTACATTTATATATTGATATCAGACAGATCATGCACTTGAATTAACTGATAGAAATTTCCTATATATAACTGAAAATTTGTTTACTTCAAGAAGACTGCAAATTAATTTTTTTTTTAAATCCCCCTGTTTAGTAACCTATTAATTTTAGGAAATTGTTGGAAATAAAGAAAAAAAATAATAAAAAATAATTGCAAAATCAGTTTTCTCAATAGAAATAAATTGAAATAGTTTAGTTATTATTATTATTTATTTTAATTTATTTTGCTTATCAAACACTCGAAATTCATCCTTTTTCCTATTCTAAACAAAACCAGTTATCCAAAAACCAGGTGAGCCCTCATCCGAGCGAAGCAATTTTTCTGAAATGGGTTCGGTTCAAGATAAATTAGTTAGCAATAAAATGTTGTTTTTTTTAAACGTAACCAATAGTGGTACCAAAAACCTGGAATCAAAGATAGCTAAAGCAGAGCTTACGAATTGAATCCAAGTAAGCGGCATTGGTTCAAACCGCGAACCGAACCGAACCGAAAAGAAAGAATGTATAGAACATTTGAAAAGTGAATAATTGTCACCCTACCACAAATTTGAACTGAACAATTATATTATTATATTAAGGAATGTAATATCTTAAAACTGAACCTTAGATACATCTACTTGAACTGAACAATGTGAATAGGAAATGCATATATGCATTTATATAACAAATGGTGCACTTAAATATCAGAAAACTAAGCTGATCTCTTTGAACTTTGATTACTATATGTATGTATTAGGCTTAGGCATCGTTTTAGGTTAAGTGGTAAGTGCTCCTCAAGTGCCATATTATTGTAGGGTATCCCAGTCAGAGTTGTGCCTTGCTATCGCTCAGCTGTTTCACGCTCAATCACGCTCACCTGACGCTCACCTGCTTTGAGCATTTTCGTGTTTTGTGTGTGTCTAACAGCTGTTGGCCGAGTTTGTGGCTTGAGGTTGGCTTGTTTCCGAGGGGGCTGTATGCAGGGGGATGGTAGGGTAAGGAGCGGGGGCGTTTGGCTCCACAAGTGCTTGAACATGCATTTCATCAACATCATCATTAGCAACATAATCGACATCAACATCAACATCAACGTCATCATCGTGATTATCGGTAGCTGTTTTGCTGAGACTAATGTTAATAAGCGTACGCTGAAACCGCTCGCTCACACACACAGATACACGGACACACAGACTGTCGATACACTCATCGCACACACTCAGACAGAGGCGTTCGCGAATCTGTACACACACACAGGCGTATATATACATATGAGTGTATATATGGCGACTACCCAAGCAGAGGGGCCTTCTCAACGTACTCCTCATTAGTACGCTCGTAGTAACTGAAGAGTTCAGTTCGCATACAAACGCGTCTGCTGCTGCTCTGCTTTCGACACTGCCTCAGTCACTGCCTCAGTCGCTGCCTCAGTCGCAATCTCTGCTGCGAAAGCAAAGCTGGCAAATACTCGTACCCAAAGAGAGCCAGCCAGTCAGCCAGCCAGCCAGCCTAACCAGCGAATTCGATCGCCAGGCAATCAAATCAAATCAAAACAGGCACTCAAACGCAGCGCGTCGACATTTTTCCCACACGATATCTGCCCCGATATTTCGGCAAGACGGAACTAATTTCAATTTCGTAGATTTTTTTTTATTATTTTCATTTTTTTTTTTTGTTTTTTGTTGTTTGTTAAAGTTCAACTTAAAGTTCAAGTGCATTGCTCTGTTAAATCCAAAGACTGTGTTTGCTTATAAAGTGCCTTAAAGTTAACCCTGTGGTGTAAGCTGACTCAACAGAATTTCCCAGCGCTATTTTCGCAGGACTCATTGGAAATTTGATGTGTAAATGGTGCGTATGAATTTCAATTACAATTTCATTTTCATTTTTATGTGCAATTTCAATATTTTGGCAAATGACCCCAGAACGGGCCCCCATAAACTGTCCAATCATGCACTCGCTGTGACTTTTTGTTTATTATTTATTTATTTATTTGCTTGTTGCAGTTGCTATTGTTATTGTTATTGCTATTGCTGTTTTGGCTGTGCACTTTCCTCATACGGCAGGCGACAACAAGTTGTATAATTAGAAGCCAAACGGCATCGGCTGATAACTCATATAGTGGCCATATGCCCTGTGATAGTTACGTGTCACTTGGTCTGATGAAATTCACAGGGCCCAAAAAGAACTGACAACACGCGTAGAGACTACACTGAGCAAAATAAATGCCATTGAATTTCGGATATCAAACTAAAAAGTTCATCCTAAAAGCCGGAAATACATTAATTCCTATTGAGTAGAAATAATATCTAAATTTATGAATTATAATTCTGAAATTCTGCATTTAGCTCATTTCTTTTTCTGAGTGTACACAGCAAAGTATCTGGGGCGCCGAAGATACTTATTTGTGGACTTTGGTAATCAAACTCAGCTTAGTAGTCTAGTTCACTCAGGCTGACAGATGAATAGTCATACATGACTATATATGCATATATCCTTCACATAGTTTCTGTTTCAGCTTCGCTTGATTAGCAGCTACCCTGACCTATGTTCCATTCAGATACACATACATGCACCCACTCCTATCAATATATATATGTATATTTATATATAGTAGCCTACTTTGGCCTTATAAACATTGCAATCAAATCGAATGTTAAGCCAACTTCCCATTCTGGGAAATCGCTTAGTACGCGTAGTTATCAATACACAAGAGTTATCAAAGGCAGTCTCTGGCCCTAGTGCCTGCTACTAGAGACTGCACTTGCCAGCACTGTCCGACTGCGCGATACCCTGTATTAGGCTGGGGGCGTGCATTATATACAATGCCTATTTTCTGTTTCAAGTGGAATGACACTCAAATCACAAGTCAATCTAGCTGAACTTTATGTTTATGCAATTCATGCTAACTTCAGCTTGTAAATGCAGTTAAGTTGGCTGCGCCACGCCATATCATGATAAACCTAACCTACAAAGTTTCTGTAATTTCTATTTAATGCTCGCAGTAATGGAATTCATGATAACTTGAGATGTCAGAACTTACCACCCACAATTTAAAACACGTTTTGAGAGCACTTAGTTAAGTTGGCTACGCCACGCCATATCATGTTAAACATAACCTACAAAATGGACATTGAGAGTATGAAGTTAAGTTGGCTGCGCCTCGAAGTAACATGAAATGCGGCAGAAATAATAGATAACTGTGGCAAATGAATTGATTTCGGGAATGGAGCCAGGGCATGCTGCTTCTGGGGCTGACAGGGCCTGCAATACCCTGTAATCTAAATGGATGGGTGTAGGGTATGAGTTGCAATTGCAGCTGGCGCTGGCGTGTAAACTGGAATAGGAGCTGACGGTTGAGGTACGTGGTGCGTTTGGGCCAGGCTAATAAAAAGGCCTCAGCAGCAGTTAACAAAACATTCTCAATTCAAATCAAAAGCCAAAAGCCAAAAGCGAAACATGTGAAATTAATTTACACGTACGGGGCGGGCAAGCGGTAGCGGGCGGGTGGTGTGGTGGCTAAGGTGCGGGGAGGTGAACAGGGGACGGGGGACGGGTGGAGGGGTAGGCGTTGTTTGACAACAGCAACAATTCAGACTGTGCGAGCGATGCGTCAGCAACAATGCCGGCGTTTTAGCCTGGACAAGGTCCGGGGTCTTGGGGAGAGGGAAAGAGCGGCAGAGCGGCAGAGCGGCAGAGCGGGCGAGGTGGGAGAGCGGGAGGGCAAAAGAGACAAAAAGACAAAAGACAAGAAACAAGAGACAAACGGGCAATGCCGCTGCCGTTGGCTACGTTAACGTTGACTGCGACGTCGACTTCGACGTCTACGCCGCTGTCGCTGTCGCTGGCACTGCCACTGGCCGCTGCCGCTGCCGCTGGCTCTGTCGAGGCCGAAAGCCGGCGAATTTCACAAAAGTGCGCAAGAGGCGCGCGGGACAAGTTCGTTGACTTTGTAGGGCAGTGTATGCGGGAATTCGCATATGCTCGCATGATGGGGCCAATTTTGGACTTTATTTTAAATAATTATGTCAGCAGCAATAGCCGAAATAATAACAAACGATAACGATAACGATAACGATAACGAGGCCACGCACGTTTTGGCCAATACGCTTTGTTAACAATACGTCATAAAAGCTGATTCTATAACAAAGGCCTGACTAACGGGAATCCCCAATAACAATACTCACTCCACAGACGACGCCTGGTTGCCCGCTCCTAGCCAACAACGCCAGCAGCAGCAGCAGCCCCAACAACAACAACAACGAAATCAACAACAACAGCCATAAGAGCAGCAACAACAACACCAACAAAACGGCCAACACAAGGAAAAACGCAACGGCAACGGCAACGGCAACGACGACGACGACGGCGAAGCCGCCACCGCCGCGCAGCCCCCGTATACGTCCAGAGAATATCAAATCGCTGCTGATGATCGCCGTGCTCATGTGCCAACTGCAGCAGTTTGTGCGCAGCGGGGGCGGCAGCGTTGGCGGTGGCGGCGGCGGCGGTGGACTCGCCATGGCAGCGCCAGCAGCAGCAGCACCACCCACGCCCGCCGACGCATCCGCTGACACATCCGCCTTCACATCCGCGGTCACAGTCACAGCCCGAGCGAAGCGGGACTACAGCTTCAAGGATCGCTTCCATCGCGAGCTCAACAGCACCGTCCTGGAGTGGAGCAATCCCTGCGGGGGCAACTGGACGGGCACCGAGCAGGAGGGCAACCCGAAGCGGCCCCACAAGCCGTGTGCCACGCGTAAGAAGGTACGTTACCAATTACATACTCTGTTTCCATTGTTAGAGTGGGTATATGGGGTCGTTCATCAACTTGAAAGTTGCAGCCAGAAGTCCTTTTAATCAAGCCCCAAGGTGTCCACTTCCACTCGTATTTGTTTCAGGGGAGAACAATTTTATATTAAGTTGATATTTTGTGGAAAATATAATATTTCCTTAATATACAAAATGCTGGGAACAAAGTATATTGCCGTCGGGAGCTTCTGGCGACTTCTAAAACTACACCCAGAAAAATAAATGTCAATGAATTCAGAAAATCGCCATGTAATAATATTCAGCCTAAAAGCCAGAAAAAAATTATATTTAATAGAAATAATTTCTAAATTTGAGAAATATATTTCTTAAATTCAGACTGCCTTTGGCTACAAAAGTATGGCGACTTTCTACATTTAAAGGCATTTATTTTTCTGAGTGTAGCTTAAAACTAATTATAGGTTAGTTGTTAATTTGCTATAATTTATTCAATGATTTCCATTCAATGTTGTTCTTTAAAGAAATTGATTCCTCAAAGGAAATAGTTAAGTTTGTTTTGATTTTTGTTGAAATTAACGGATGAGTTTTACATGCTTAGATATCAGCTTGAGCTTAAAATAAAACAGTCTTTAAGCATATCAAATCAAATGGGCAGAAACTGCTTCTATTTTGGGATATTTCCTTTTATCTTATCGATTTCGAAACATCGTAAATGTCATGGGGATAAGATTTCATAGTTGAACTGCATGAACTACTTTTGCTGTGAAGTTTCCGACAGATTGCACTATTTAAAATCACTATGACAGAACACATTAGGAGTACATAATATATCTATCACATACTTCGTATGTTTACTAATCTCAATGTTATTATTGACTTTCAGATGCTACGCACTTTACAAAGAAAAATGGGCACTGAATTGCGACAGCTGCGTACTGATAACAAGCTACGGAAGACAGTTATCTCGATCGCGGGGCCGGACACAGCCTCCCTCAAGGCCATTGACATCTCGCAGCTAAGTACCTGGAAGGGCCAAAGCAGCTCATACAGCTTTCTGCCCAGCCTCAATGCCAGCTCAGATCATGTAAGTAGTCTCCATATTCAGCACAATTCCCACTGCCAATTCCAATTCCAATTCCAATCCCAATTCGCATTCCATCCAATCGTGAAGTAATCAAACTGATTAGAGCCAAGAGCCAAGTATTCGTCACTGGGCCACGTGAGGGGCCATTTCACCGCTCGTCATTGCGTAGGTGCAAAAACCGCGTCACAAGCTAGTCAGTCATATGAGTTGGCCAAGTGTGGCGTTGCGAGGGCGGTTCAATGAGTAACAGCTATGAGATTCCGCCTTGACGAGTATTCGGGCTTGTTCTGAAATCCGTTTCTCTGCCATTGGAATTATAGGCAAAGACCTTTAAGCCAGCCCTCTTCAATTAAGTTAGATAAAAAGGTTCTTAATTTGATATTTACAAATACATTGCCGATTTCAATTCGCCATTGTTAGCTGTTCAGCATTCCGCAAAAGCTATTGCAATGATTTGCCGTGAAATGAAAACTATTTTAAATGAAAAAAAAGGGAACAGAAAATTAAAAACGATTCAGAACGAAAAGAAAGTAAAAAGAAAAGTAAAAGTAAAGCATAATTATTATTTTTTTTTTTTAAATACTGACACAGTGCACGCTCGATAGAGTGAACCAATTGAAAGCAACTGTGAAAAGACTTCATTATAACCATTGTCAAAGAAAGTGTGTTTTTATATTTACGGTTGACATATTTGTATGTAAAATATATCAACTTTATGGCAACTTTACTACAACCGGATGCTTTTCAGCTGTCATAATTGAAAATCAACTATTTTCAAATTATGAAATTTCCAACAAACATGCAACATTTCTAAAAGCGATTAATGTCTGATAGACATACAATTGATTAAAATTCAATTATTATTTCTTTCACTTGTAATCCCACTTCACTTTCACCCCAACGATCATCCTCGAAGAATCAAAATGATTGACTAGATTTAGTTGATGAATTTTCTTCATTAAACTGTTGTTTGGGCAGGCTATGAAAGTGAATATATATATATATAGATAATTGATAAGTGTTGCAAAATAGAATGAAAATCGCAGCGTATGCAAATTGAAGTCGCACGCGACTTTTGTTCAATGGCAACCTTGATGAAGTGCAAGCTCACGTTTTATTAGAACTGAAACTGGAGTATGAGTACGGGAACGAATTGGAAACCCATATTTCGAATGGCTAAGCTGGCCAACTGGCTAATTTGTTGTGAAAACAGAAACTCAATTGAGTCAAGTAAACAACAATAAAACAACAAAGACACGCGCCGCTTTCTGGTTCCACTATTTTCACTCCTAAAGCAGCTGATCGGTCGGCATTTAGCCGTCTTTAATTCCTGAATCTGATTTTGATATTAATTTGTGATACCAGCTCGTAAAAACTAATGATGCGCTAAAAGCAAAACACAGCAAGTCACGCGATATAATACAAAATAATAAAGAATATGAGAAAAACCAAAAAAAAAGCAAATACAGTGAACGCCCGACAGTTATCACTCTCGATAATAAGTTTTTCGTAACGAGAAATCGCATTTCAAAAGTATTCAAAGCTCTAGGATTTAAGTTATAATTATCAAAAAATTGTCAAATGAGCGATTATAGTAATAAGTTATTTACATATTTTCCGCAACTGAGGAAGACTTTTTAACTGAAGGCGCCAGAGTAGGACAAATGCATTAAGTAGTTCAGATCTTCTACCCTAGTAAACGATATATATTGTACTTACTAATAATTCCATGTTCATTTGATAAAAACAGCCAATTCCAAAAATGAGGAAATTTTCCTCAGTTAAAGCTTCCCTCGCCACCAAGCAGTGCCCATCAGCGAGTGTTTACTGTATTGCGTTTTGTGGAGCTGTCAAGATTGTTTGGATGAGTGTGTTGACTACAGATAAGGGCGACAGTGCTATGAATGATAAGTAGTAAATATGCCCAGTTATTATATATGTATGAGCTAATGTCAGACCTTTCGTATTAAGTTAACGCTAACGGCAGCCTATATACACAACCTCACCCATATGTACATATATAGGCCAAGTTAAGTAAGCGGATGTTGGGGCAGTCTGCCTTACAATCAGCTTCTGGCAAAAACTAGTTTATCTAAACCTTAAACTTCGGAAAATGCTTGTGAAAACTACAAAATACCGCTCGACTTTCCAGTTTTTGCAGTTGATTGTGCATATATCCAAATATTTGATTAGCGTTCATAAAAACAAATAAAATTAATATAAAAATATTATTCGCTTTGTTTTTTTACACAATAATTCAAATTTCAAGCGTTTGTTCTTATGGCAGCTTTAATGAAAATTTATCTGATGTTGATCAAATCCAAAAAAAGTTTGTTTAACAAACTTTATTAAGTACAACAAACTCGCAATTGCTGAGCTTTGTTAAGATATCAGTGAAAACTAAAGTTGTTCATACAACTACTCATTTCTTATCCGATTGTTATAAGTTCTGTTGTTCTATAAGTTTTAACATGTACAACTAGTTGTACAACAGATGCCAAAAAGGTGCACAATTTAAATAAAAATGCAAAATTTTAACAAACAAAAAAAACTTAGGATTGCTAAGTTGGGTTGTGATATTTGAAAAAAAAAAAAGGATGATTTATTATCCGATCCGGCTGATACCGACATATGTATGTATGTATGTATACTGCTGGCATCAAAGCTTCATCAAAACTGACAGACTAGGATATTCAGGATACGGTTATAGAATCTATGGTATCTATAGTATATATCAAGAATATATGCATATATTATGCTTTGTGAGATCGGAAACGTCCCGATTAATGCAAGAGTATAACAATTCTGACTGAATGACAATTTATAATGGTTATTAAGCATTTTTGATGAATTGTTTTGAGTATTTGGGCATTTCCGATTCGTGTAGTTTCGATGCTAGCTGTGAACCCAAAAGCTGAAACTTTAGCTGGACTTTAGCTTGCTTCGGCTTTGAGGCCTGTCAAAAGCGTCAACTCATTAGAGACAGGGCCCAAAAGAAGCTGAGCGCTCTCTCTTTCCCACTCTCTCCTTCTCTGCATGCCCCGCTGTCTCAGTCTCTGCCTGAATCGAGCTTAGCTAATGATGATGGCTCATTTCCAGGCTGCTGCTGCGACGCGTTCTAAACTTAGACGGCCAACATCATCTTCAATCGCATTATCGTGCAGTTAATTAACATTCAATTTCAATCTGTCTCCGTATGTGTGTGTATGTGTGTGTGTAAGTGTGTGTGTGTGTGTGTGTGTGCTTAATAATGGCATAACAATGTGCGGCTTTCGCTGAATTTCTCATCGGCGTCACAAAGACCGCGCATAGGAAAAAAACCCAAAATATTGGGTATTCAAAACGGCAAACGATGTTAAATAAGTACGAATAACAAAGCTCAAATTGATGTTGACCCAAGCCACGTCAATGGCTAATCGATTATAGTGATGTACTCGTATGTACTTGTGTGTATGATGAGGTGTTGCTGTTATTCTTGTAATATCGATGACGGCTCAGGAAGTGGGAGCGTGGACGCGTCGCAGCTAATCGAAGTTAGCTATTTATAGAATGCCCTCAAGACACAAATGTGCTATGAGTCTCTAACTTGCGCAAAACAAATACAAATATTTCAAAACAACTGTGTTGGATTTTAGTCGACAAGGAGATACTCTTCACCGATAATAACACTTAAGCATTAATTTCTTCGATAATTTTGGTGCGATCGTTATGAAATTTGTAGGTTGGAAAAACAACATTCTGAAGTATTTGTGTACCAAACATCATGACTCTATCCTCTAAAATGTGGCTGTTATTTCCGTTTCATCGGCTTACGGGCGATTATGTTTATTTCGGAATGTGGCTGTTATTCAATATTATCAATTTACGGCCAAATGAGCAGGGATATCTTAAAAGTACTAGAAAATTGATTTACGCATTGTATAGGAGATTTTATAAACCAAATTTGATAACTCTGGCTTAAATAGTTCCTGAGTTCATTGAGACTGATTAACAATTCGACTTTTTATGGTCAAAAATGCGTTTTTCTGTGCGGTACATTGTTATACCCTGCTTATTTAAAAATGGTTACAGGGTATTAAGAGCAACAACTTCAGCTCGATCACACACTTTTCGCTAGAAATTGCGGCTCGCGCTGACTTTTGACGTCACTCAAAAGCCAACATGAGAGGCAAAGCATTTCGCACATATTTAAAACCGATAGGCGCGATGGGCACAGCGGGCGGTGGGGCGAAGCGATGTTGAAATGTTTCAACAATCGTAGCACTCGCATATTGTAAATGACACACACAAGCAGAGAGACACGAAAGAGAGATTCGAAGCGCGAGCGGTGTGAATCATGCTAAAGAGCGCGCGGTGGATTCCCCCGGCAGCGGCATGAATGAAACGAGCGCCGATAGGCGAGGCCGATGACGACAGCGACAACAACAACAACAACAGCAACGACGATCGAGCGAGCGAGCGAGCGAGCAACGACGAACGGGGAACGACGAGCGACGTCACAAATAAGCGGCCGCGAAATGCTTTGCGAAACCGAAAGCACAGTTGAACGAGCGCGGCGAATTGCGCGGCGAATTGCCCGGCGAATAAAGTGCGGCGAACGCGATCGATTTTCACTTTCAGGCAACGCGTCGTATGATTGATTTTGATTATTAATCAGCTGCGACTGAGCGAGTTCACTCAACTCGCAAATATTTCAATGATGGGGCGTGCCCGTTGTGGGCAGTGGGAGGGGGTAGTTAGCTGTTGCCAACCGGTTCCTTGCCACAAGCGAACCGGTTATTTTTCAAAGAAATGTGTTTAAATTTAATTGATAATTGCAAGGAAATACTCGCACTCATTTCAAACCAAAACTCTACTCGTAAAGCCAAAGCCAAATCCAAACCGAAACCGAAACATTTGTATTTGATACGACAGCGCAACGCTTTCGAACCGGTTCGCAGCGGCCTTGTCATTATCAATTGCAGTGGGGTTTATCAACTGAACTAATCTCTATTTTGATATCTTTGTCTCTTGCAGTTCCCGCTGCGGCACGTGCATCAGGATCTGCAACTCTATGTGGCCGCCTTCAGCTATCTGCGACACACCCAGCTGCACTGGGACTACGTGAATCTGAAGAGGCAGAGCCGCATGTCCTCGGAGCTGCTGCGTCTGCGCACCAGCGCTCGTAGCGTGCTCTGCATCGTGGAGGAGGCAATCAATGCCACCAACGCGCACAGTCCGCGGCAACATGGTAGCCAGCTACTGCTGGGCAGGATCAAGACAGTGTCACGGCTGCGCATGGAGAAGGAGCTGATGAAGTTCAAGACCCCACTGGTGGAGCGGCACAGGCAGGCGGTGCTCGAGGCGCTCAATCTGCCGGCGGCAGAGCCCAAGGAGCCGCACCAGCTGGACGCGATGTTCCTGAAGTCACAGTACTTGAAGTACCTAAAACAGATGACCCAATTGCTGGCCAAGCTGCGCAGGAAGAAATGCGAGCTCAAAAAGGATAAGCTGCCCAAAAGGCAGCGCAAGGATGCGTACGTTAAGTACCAGTTGCAGTTGCAGTCCCAGCACTGATTCTAATTATAATTATTATTTAATTGACTGCACATTACAAGGACGAGCCAAGTTAAGTCGCAACACCAGCCTCACTTTACCTTAATGCCTATATTTATATTTATTCGATCCAATATTTATTTTACTAAAACCTCTCTCAACTACGGCTATGACATGCGAATCCAAAGTCCGCACTGCTTAGAATATTTCCCAGCAACTCCATTCGCTATTTATTATCAACATGACAATCATTACATTTAATTAACATTTCTGCGTTTTTTTTTTGTTTTTTTTTTTATTAGTCTTAGCCCCCACCGTATTATTTACCTGCAAAACATTCCTCTCGCATTCGATAGACATAAGTTAAAGTATATATGTATATATATATATATATATATGCCCTATGATAGCACGACTTTGCCTTGTATTACAATTCTGTGATAATAGTTGATAAACGACGCCCATCCAATATTAATTGCGTTCGTATAAGGTTAACGCAAATATCTCGCCCAGTTGCTATGAACATATGAACACAGAAATGTGTAGATCTAAGTCCACATTAAGCATGTATTTTTGTAAAACCATTTATTGTTTATACTGAAAACTATTTATGATTCCAATATTCGACCATTGTACAAGAAATTGACAAATTACAAACCGAATTCAAGATTGAGTTTATCTTATTTAATGGGTCTTGGGAACTTGAATTCAAGCTGGGAAAATGTATTAGGTTGTGGAAGAGCCAAGTCACTTCTGGGAACCTATAATCTAAACAGATGCTAGCTAATAATACGAATGGATATGAAATCAGTCAGGATACTCACTGGTCTCTTAGCGGGACATTGTTGACTGGGAGGCCACAGTCTACAGGCCTATAATCTAAACTGATTCAAGATAATAATACCAATGGAAAGGATACCACTCAGGGAAAAGCAGCAGGAGACACACATTCGGCGAGCTTGAGGATGAATCCTCATTCCACATACCAACAGAATGCACTACGCTGGCAAGGAGAAGTTTGAGAAGTTGAGAGAAGTTGAGTTCACACAAGCTTAGATATTATAAACGAAACTAATTCCAATGAATTACGTTTCTTAGGGAATGTTAAAATATTTCAACTGTCAAATACATATTACAATATTACAATATACTGATCCAGATCTGCGTTAATCTGGATAATTTCAAATAGAATGGGGTATTTTGTATATACCAATCATTTTCAACAATGATCGTCTTAAGTAATAGTTACTGCAGTGTGTGGGGTCCTCTATATGTTCAGTTAGCGCCATATCAATTACAGAAACTCGAAATCCATTCCCACAGTTCCTGAATGCAGCTGCATTGCTCATACGCAGCGTACGCCCGATTGCAATGCGATCAGCTTGAGAATGCAAGCCAAACACAACGTATCCAGAAATAACAGCAAAAACAGAGTGCAACGGGTATATACGTTCAAGAGTAGGCTTGCATGCAGACAAATCATTCTTGTGAAGTGTTTAAATATCAAACCTTAAGAATTCGGAATTATTTTTTTAATCAACTCGTTTTGCATTCATCTTAACCCAGTACTAGCCAGGCTGAGTATACCCAGCGCAACGGCACACGCAGGGTATGGAGAATAAAAACCGAAACAATTTCATTTAGAATTCGTTTTAATTGCAGCATGATGTGAATTACGCGGCGTTTATAGACTTGTACAAATATTTTATGAGCCATATAATAATACCAAAGTCGCATTGCACTGATCTATTTGTTGTTGTTGTTGTTGCTGCTGCTGTTTGTTGTTGTTGTTGTTGTGATGGCTATAGGTTCCCACTCGACAATTTTTACGACATCAGCAGAGACACTATTTTGTCGGAGTGAGTATGTGTCTTTTGGTCCGGCATATTTTTGTATTTTTACCCTGTACACATATCAACTGGGTAAGAGGGTATCATCAACTTATAACAGCCGGATAGATTTCGGCTTATCAGTCCATTCGTCGCTTTAGATTCTGTATAATCCCGCCGCACCATCAGAAGTCGACTACAGCAATTTGCAGTCACAATTTAAAAGGTATATTCTTAAATTTTGGCATACATATATATCATTATGCTGTCTATATAGGTCTAAAATTTAATGGTGATCCGGATGATAAACACGGTAGGTATTAAGCAAAACTTTTCCGTAAAGCGGAATGGGAAAGCTTGAAGCAAGCAGTGCATGTGTGCACTGCTTGAAGCGTGTGATAAGTACTTCCTTGTTTTAAGTATTGTGTAAGGGCTCAGATCTGTTTACAGGCAAGGACTTTCAACTTAGTTGAAGATCTTTGGTACAGGGTAACTGCTAGTCAAGCACACTCGACTAGAGCACTTTAAGTTTTTGTTTTTTTTGTTATTATTATTGTTATTATTATTTTTTGGGAGCGCTGGTTCTTTTGGGCTTATCGGGTCAGAGGAATCTACGCACACCCTGGACTTGGACCCGACGCGGGGTCCACGGTGTTCGGGGTTTGAGGTTTCGTGCTCGGGGCTTCCTTTTGTGTGTTACTAATGTCTTTCACCTCTTTGTGTGTGCTGAATGTGTGTGTGTGTGAGTGTCATGTGTGTGTGAGTTTGTCGCGGCTTCCACCAATTGCCCTGCGCCTGCGTCTGCGCCTCGTCCGTTTATCTCACACAATCAGCAATTGTCATTAATTTCGGACGCTGTGTACGTGCTCCGATTTGTCTCTTGGATTCTCTCGGATTCTCAGTGACTGATTCAACAATTTAATATGCAGCAGCGTCAGCGTCTGCGTCTGCGTCTGCGTCTGCAGTCGCTGCCGCCGTCGGGCCAGGCCGGGCGATCATCTCAGTGCCCCTGGGACACTAAAGATGCTTATCGCTTTGATTTTATTGTGGGCCCCGATGCAGCCTCTTACCAACCATCCCCTTGCCCGCGGAACATTGCCCCGCACTTCCCGGTGAGGGACATGCAACTATGCGTTCTTGCACTATTCACCAAATTGCCGCTCAGGTTGCGCCCTCCCCCACCCACTCGGTGTTGCCATCTCTCCTTCCTATGCCTTTCTCTATCTCCTTTTCAACCCTTTGACCGACCAACTCCATCCTGAAGCGCCGTTTTAATGCACTTTCCGGCAAGTGCACGTAGTGCTCATCTATCTTAAGTTTTGATAGGTTTTTACGAGCGTATTTATGCGATGGCCTTTATTAAATTGAAAATTATGTCTTTCTATGAGAAATGTCTAAATCGTTGTCTCTCTGCATTCTGAGGGTCGAATCGGATCGGCTCGGTTCGGTTCGGTTGGGTTTCATTCGGCCTGGTTTCACTGTGGAACCTTTCTGGCTTATGTGTGTTCCTCAATGAACTTGCGCCTGAGCCTGGGTCTTGGAGCTGATTTAATCTAAATGTTTATTTGGTTTCTTTTTAGTTTATATATATATATATATATACTTTTTGGTCCGTTTCTTCTGACTGTTGCTGTTTTGCCGGCGGTCACGTGCAGCTTCTCATAAAACTGTAGTTGCTTTTGTATGTATTTTTTCAGTGACAATTAATTAAAAATATCTTATTTCGTTTATTTTTTCTGTGTTGTGCTTGTTTTCTGTTGGTTTTTTGTTATTTTTGAGTTATGTTTTCCGCTGCAGATTTATAGATAATGGCGTTACATTTATGGGCCCTAAATGCGACTAAAGTCAACAAAAAAAAAACTACAAAAAAAACCTGAATTGAGAAAAACATAACCAACGAATTTTCAACGCATTTCGCCCACGAAATGTGGAAAGTCAGAAATTCCATATGATTTGTGTTTACCGGACAAACAGCCTCCCATTTGCCCCTACCCTCTCCCCACTCGAAACACCACCCCCCTTTTTTGTTTTTGTTGTTTCGTCTCCCCCTCGGAGAAACAAATTGCAAAACCTTGTTTTATGTTTCGTTTGCTGTTTTTGTTTTTGTTTATGTTTTAACAATCTCACGACAAATGCATCGAGAGTGCTGCTCCGATGCTGATCCGACACTTCTCGGACGCCTGGGAATAGGTGTTGAAATCTCCCAGATTGTCCGCACACTCAGCAGTTTCCTCTTTCACAGAATCGAAAGCCCCATTCGCAGCTGTGAAGCAATCGAATCAAAGATTCAGCACTCAAGCCCAAACCTCGAAAGTAAATATATATATATACTCAAATCATAAATACGAATACGCTTATGTACTTACATACAACCTCGACGATGT
Source organism: Hirtodrosophila confusa (assembly GCA_035043065.1). Taxonomy (NCBI): domain Eukaryota; kingdom Metazoa; phylum Arthropoda; class Insecta; order Diptera; family Drosophilidae; genus Hirtodrosophila; species Hirtodrosophila confusa. The sequence goes on along the minus strand of JAWNNI010000033.1, from coordinate 6,751,483 downwards.
GAATATTGCGACTTCAATTCAGGGGGAAGACTGCTTTATGCTGACATCTCCGGAATATGAATGATCTTTATAAACAGCCAAGGCAACAAGGTGTCCGCATAGTAATTGCAAAAACCACACTATAATTGGGCTTATCTCAGCTCTTATATGATTTTATAAGCTAGATGGTTAACTTAGGTTATGTTGAAACGATCTTAACCGATCTTTTGCCAAAACTGTTTTGAATAGAGTGAATATTGGGCCGCTGATATATCCGCAATTTTTAGAGTATTCCTTGCACCTAGTGCAACCAAATTTTTAAATCATGTTTGTATATAAAGTATGATGATCTCCTCCTATCTATGTATGTATATAGTATGTGAACTCTTTGTCCCAACCGACTGATGACCACAGTAAGAATTTGTTAGCAATATTTTCACTTTAGCTTGGAAGTTTTAGAAGTTGCGAAAATTCCACCCGAAAGTGCGGAAAAATCCCCGAAAATAATTTGGTATGAATCTTTTTTGTTTTTCAACATTCCAGTGATTCACTGGCAAATTAAGGTCAAGGTCAAATGTGTGACACTTCATTTACTCAACACAAGATCACCAATATTGGAAAATTCACCAGAAATTGGTTTAGGAACTATGGGATGCAACTTTTTGTTTCTATTTCGGAAAATATCAGCTGGTAGTATATAATAATGACATCTGTTTTAACTAGAATACAATCGCTAAGAGACAGTTTTGTTGGATTTATTCTATATAATACGAGTATATTACATGATATTAAGTAAACTTTGCAGAACATACCACAGTCAGTAAAAGAAAGCAAATAAGGCTGAGATTGTGTAGTCAGAGAGTGGCAAACCATTGTTCCGATTTCCAACGCATATCCTTCGAATGCTCCAATTAAAGTCTATAGAATTTCGTTTCATTTGGGCCAGTTTTACAGACAAGTTACGGGCCAACTTTCACAACGTATCCATTGAAAACTGACAACGGCAAAGAATGCCGTCTGGCAGCAGCCGTGGAATTTGTCGAGTCTCGGCCAGGAATTGGGCCGTGGCCATTATCCTGTCTAAGGACTGGGCCGACAGTGCGGCGCCTAGGCCCATATAAATTATGCTCAGTTAACAATGCGGATCACTCAGGGCGTTTGGGTTTTTGTGTGCAGTTTTCCGCTTAATAAGGTTAAAGGTGTTTCAATTGCAAAACAATATTGGGCAGTTGGTGATCTGCCCCGGCCCCGGCCCCGGCCCCGTTGTCAGCCCCTGCCCCTGTACCGGTCTTCGCCCTGACCATTGTCCTGGCAACCAAACACAGAAAGTGACAAAAATTATGAAAGAATTTGGAGAGGACACACAGAACATCAAAGGTGACGCGCCCACTTCAAAAATCCAACAACGACAATTGCATTAAATTCAATTGAGAGCGCACAAAAGGACAACAAGGCCCTTGGCAAGGACAAGAGCGGCAGCTGAGAGTGCACAGAACAGGACAGGACAGGACAGTATAGGACAATAAAGTGATCAATACCAGAAAAATGTGTTTAATTGTCAATGAATGCGGAATGTGAATACCGGACCCTTGACCTTTTGCGGCTGCCCAGCGAGTTGTTGTTGTTGTTGTTGCTCTTGTTGTTGCTGTTGTTGTTGCTGTTGTTGTGCAATTGCCGTGCTCTGCAACAAAGGTGAAATAAATTGCCCACCACCCAGGTGAGGAATGCTCGACCCAAGCACCTATAAATTTTCGACTTGTACGTGTTTGGGAGTATGTTTATAAATGTTCCACACTGAACGGGCGTGTGTGTGTGTGTGTGTGTGTGTGTGCGTGTGTGACAATGCATGGAATCATTATAATTAATGGCCAGTATGGCGCCAGCCTCAGAACGGCGACGACGAGAGAAAGATCGAGAAGGCAACTGCGGCCCGAGCTGCCTGTGAACCAAATTTTCAAACTTTGCATCCGAAATTTGTGTATTTGTGTTTGTGTCATATTTTGGGAATGTGGCACTGGAAAACTCGAAGTATTGGAACGTATTGATGGACGTGTGATCCCCTACCCCTCCCCCTCCCCCTCCCCCTCCCCCGTCCACCCTCGATATCCTTTCGAGAGCCGCCTTATCGCAAGTTTGCATCGGGGCAAACAAAACAGCTAGCCAGGAGTAAGCCAATCGGTCAAACAGTCAAGCAATCAGTCAATGGGCACACACACGTTGCCCCTGCTGGCCAAAGTGTGTGGAGGGACGGGGGTGTGAGCAGGGTTGCCTCACAAGTGGCTGCACAAATATAGGCACAATCCTTTTGAAAGGATCAGGATGAGGAGGTGCGAACAACTCTTCACAAACGAATGCGATGCACAAATATTTGGCATTTGCATTGGGACAAACTCAAGAGAGTCGCGGCCAACAATTGGAATGTGGTGTTATCTTATGATCTTGTTAGCTCGTTAGCTTGTTAACTTGGCTTAACCAGTTAACCAGGCGGCAAGAGTCCTGCCAGTTCAACAAACTATCGCCAGCCGTGTGCCTCGAGCTGGCCGAGTCCCTAAATGGGCATTAGAATGCAAGTGCAAGTGCAAGGATGACAGTGTTCATCATAATGATCGCTATAAGTCGACTGTCCAATGAGCTACAAAGTAAATTAAGTAACGATTTCGATCAAGGAAAGCAAGAAACCAAAGAAACTCTAATCAAAATTACAGAAGCTCCAAATTGTGCATAATTTTTAAAATAAAAGCATCTTCTTACTTTAACTTTAATATTATTAATATTATTTGTTTTCATTTCATTCACTTTCTTCAATAACTATTTATTGTCTTCAATAAATATGTCAACATATCAATATTTTTGTTATTAAAATAAATTTTATTTTTATTTTTAAAGTTACTTTATACCTTGTATTTTTTTATTACAAATTTTTTTAAAATAATTTTTCAGATTATTTTTACATTACTTTCCTAATTTTGTGATAATCTGCATTGTTTTTATAATTTGCAGCATTTAAGAATTTTATTGTTCATACTTAGAATAGCAACATTTTAAAGGCTGAAGTTTCAATGACTTTTTCCGAAATTCAAAACATATTTCTTCTATTTATTGTAATTTTTCTTAAAATAATCTTGTTTTTTGCAGAAGTTTAGGATTTTGTTACTTATTTTCGATCGTTTTTCTAAGATTTTGGAACATTTGTTATATTTCTAAATTTTTATTTAAATTTTTCAGATATATTAAATGTAACTTTATATTTTTTTAAATAAAAAATAAGATTAATCTTATTTTCTTGTAAGGTGCCAGTCTTTCTTGTTAGTATTATCCAATATTATATTTCTTTTTTGTATTTTGTGATCCTTTCTTGCTTTGCTCGTATAAATGTGGCTATTTATAAACTGAATATCTAAACAGAGATATACTTATGGGTATTAAAGCCACTGCAATTGCCCATATGCTCTGCCCTTAAGTGGGCAATTTGATTAACAAATGTTAAGGCCAGGCAAGTGGACAAGTTGAGACCAAGTCTGGAGTCGGTTGGAGTCGATGGAGTCTGAAGTCTGAAGTCTGTCTGTGGCAAGAGACATGAAGGCACAAATAGACTAATTGCCCGCGACTAATAAGACATCGTTCTCATTCAATTAAAATATCCATATCTAGTACAATTAGACGACGACAAATGTCCACATTGCGGAGACTCATTAAACTTGCACGAATTATTGCACGCACTTTGTCATACATTTTAATTTCACTTGCTGTGCACACGATGCCAAGCCAGGCCAAGACAAGTCAGGCCAAATGAAATGAAACGAAATCGAGCCGATACCAATACCAATACTCATACCAATACCAATACCAATACCAACACGAAAGCCAAAGCCAAAGCCAAAGCCAGTCCCAGTTCAGATCGAGCCTAGCCAAGCCAAGCCAAGCCAAGCCAAGATCAAGACCAACTCGAAGACCAAAGCGAACGAGGCTATAACTAAATCGCAATCGCACACAGACCTGGCCAGCAACCAGTAGGCACTTGCCAGTTGCTAGTGGGTAGTTGGTAGTTGGTAGTTGCTAGTTGGTAGTTGCTAGTTGGTTGTTGCTTGTTGGTTGTTGCTTGTTGGTAGTTGCTTGTTGTTGGCCAGTTGCCAGCAGCCAGCATCCAGTAAGCAGCAAGCGGAGCTGAGATCTCTGCGGCAGCGTGCGCTCCACACACATTAGCAATTACGCTCATTACACTTAATTACAGAAAACTAGGAGTGCATGAAGATTTCCAACTGCGGACGATCGTGGAGCAGTCCAAGTTGCAGCTTGGTGCCCAGGCGGCGGCGGGGTTGGCCTGGCCCTCGCACAGTGGCCGAAACAAGCGATCCACACACTGAATGGTGCCAGCCTGAAACTGCATTTCTATAGAACATTTTTATCCGCAACAGAAACAGATATTGTTAATCCGACAATCTATATTATTTAAAACCAAAAACTATATTTTTAACAATCTATAATATACTACAGCAATTCCTTCGGCTAAGACTTTAGTTTTTTTGCTTTAAGGAAATTTATTGCTTGGAGTATGTTGTTAGGTGAAGTGATTTTGTTTATATTCTTTTTTTTGAGAAGTATTGATCTATTTTGATTAAATTGAGGGATGAGGATGTGTTTTATTGTTGTGGTGGGGGCCTTTGTTTATTATGATATCTGATCAGGATATAATCAGTAGTATTGAAAAGCTACTGAACACTAGGTTGATAAGCTAAGAATATTTTATTTAGAGAGCAAGAGGATTAACAGATTATCAAGACTGGTGTCCTCCATCCTTAAAGTAGCATATTATAATATAAAATATATATTCTGGATCTGAGCTATCACTGTATAGATCTGGAGACTACAGAAATGGTAGGAGTTAAATTTCGTGATTTGTCTAAATATGAGAAAACTTGTAATTTGTCAGCATATTAAGTAAATAAGAATGTTGCAGTCGGAAGTTCCCGACTGCTGGATACACTGTTTACAGTTTGTTTAATTTTTCTTATTTCTAGGGTTGGAAAGGGGCAAAAACAGTAGATTGTATATCAAACTTGGTGAGTTTACCCGCACAGATATGGAATATATTGATATTCCTCATTTGCGTGGGAGGCCATAGGGATGGCAAAAAGTTTTTGAAGCAAATGTGTTTAAGAGGTCAATAGTAGTCTGTGTATCAAATTTCATGACTATAGCTATAAAACTGTAAAATATATACCCTCGATAAGAACATGTTTAGACACAGATTTTGCTGATTTGCTGTGGAAGGGAGTGGGGTAAATCTCAAGACTTTATAAACTAAGGGTAGATGCTAACATGTAAATCAAGTTTGTTTGTAGAAGACCGATATACTCTCTTCCTTTTTCTGAACAGAGTATAAAAACACTGCAGCCAAATGAGACCCAACTGTTGATTGTCTTGAAAAGTTTGTAGTTTTGTGCAGTGTAGTTTTGCGTGAAAAGGTTACATGGAAAATTGCGCGCTAGATTAATTCGTGTTTACACGTTGCACGAGAAGGCGTGCAAGGAATGCAGCGTGAATTGAAGAAATGCTAAGCACGAGTACTGTCGGAATTGGAAAGTTGCAAAGTGAAGTTAATCCGCGCCAGATTGATCATTTCTTCCACTGTGCTCCGCTTCAGTTTCGGTCTTGGTCTTGGTCTTGGTCTTGGCCTCAGTCTGAGGCTCCGTCTCCGTCTCCGTCTTGGTCTGGTTGTTGTTGTTGTTATAACAGTGCCTCGCTGGCTTGTGTCTTTATATGCACTGGCCGCCGCGAGGATCACGAGCATGCAGAGCAAGTGAATTATTGCAGTCTCATTATGTGCGATGAGTTATGTATGGCGTATTGCTTTCGTCGTCAGGCCAGAGCCTCGTCAACATCGTCATCATCGCCATCACCGTCGCAGCTACGAAAGTGCTCATGTATCTGCATTGTAACATCCAAACATTCACACAGAAAGCCAGCCAGCCAGACATACGAGCAGCCATCTGTCAGTACCAGTAACAGGCCAAGACTGAGACTCCAGCTTCAGCATCAGCTCCCAGCTTCAGCTCCCATCTCCAGCTTCAGCGTCAGCTTCAGCTCCAGCTCCAGCTCCAGCTCCATCTCCATTCGAGGCTCAGTCCATGACTCCGTCGAAGAATGTAGTGTGATGGTCGCCTAAATCAAGCGTACTTAGCGAATGATTTACATTCCAAAAGACAGCAAACACACTGTTTTGCGGTATGTGATGTTATGCGAGCAGCAACAACAACAACAACAGCAACCGAGAACAACAACAACCACTAAAAATCAAACAACAACACGCACTCGCATGTGTGTAAACTGTTGTGCGTGTGTGTGCACCACAACGCTTCAAGCAGCAGCGGCCTGAAAACATTACAAGCCCAACGAATTTGGGAATCACCTACACCTCCAATCATTTAATACAATATCAACCGATCTGATCTACGATATCTCACCTTAGAGATTCTTGATTCTTCGTCTTGAATTGATATTCAAGATATATATTGTATGATATTCATTTTGTGAAATTCGAGTCTGTCAAAATATAGGTAGCCTAAAATCTAAAAATAGGTAGACAAATTGCACAGAATAAAGTAAGTTTAAAGCACATTTTATACATCTTCAAGAATATTTTACAAATCACTTGTGAATTTTTCAATACTTTTCAGTGTTACATAAAAGTTTATATTGATTGCATGAACATTTGAAGACCATATTCATGAAATAATATTGCACTAGTCTCGAGTCGAGCAAGAAATAGTTTTGAGCTGCAAAATTAAAAAACTTTTTATGAATATAGTAAAAATATGGGTAAATATGTTGTTGAGGTCCCCCAGAGAATGAAAGCAAATTTGGTATTGATACACGCATATCGGTCAACTTTTATTTGCTTTACTTTCATTATTTTGGCAAAAAAGTCAACCTCCCTCACCTAAAATCAAATCCTAAATATTTCTGCGTTTTTTAAGACCAATTCTGACATTCTCCGTTCTTTTTTTAATCTATATTTGAAGATTCTATCGATAGTACCAATGAAATAAACTATCACTATCGAGTCTGAGCAATAGTGGACTATACTAAAGATGGGAAATCCTCCCAGCTTTAGTATATATATGCAAATAAGGGGAAAGAATAAGTTATATTTTCAGCTATGCATATAAAAATATTCAAAACTTTACGTCACAAAGGAAGAAATTCATGCAAAATAAAAGAAATATTAACGTAATCTTTACATTTTTAGATATAGCATATAATATCAAATGCAAATGGGAGCTTAAGAGGATCTTAGAAGTGGTATCGAGTTCTTCGACTCGGGGAGCTTTTTTCTCTTAACTGATTTTACTGGAATATTTGGCAATTAGCAGAATTAAAAGTAGATTAGCGATGGTGTGGCCAAAAACAATCGATACTTTTGAATGGGTGCACTATCAATAAATGTAGAGCGCTGCCACCCAGCTAGTGGTGCATGAACCCAATCAATATGCCATTCAAAACGCATTGTGGGGCAAGCGATAATAAGCAGCAAGCGCTGCCAAAGAGACGGCGGCATCTTCGACGCAGTTTCCGTCACCGTCACCGTTGGCGTCGCAGTCGCTGCCGCTGTCGCTGGCTCTGCTGTTGCCGTTGCTGCCACTGCTGCAGCGTCACATCGTCGGACGCTTCGTCGCATAAATATCACCAGCAATTACTCAGTCATAAGTTTGCTGCTTGCTCGTTTGCTGTCATGACATGAGTAACTTTGCTCGACGCTCGACGCTCAACGCTCACTTTATAAGGCAAGAGGCCGGCCGGGCCGGGCCGGGCTGGGCCGAGTGTGAGCCTCCTCAGCCTCCGTCTTGGCCAAGTTGCTGGCATTGTCTGGCAGCGCGATGCGCCTGCGCCAAGTGGAGAGCTTGCAGCTCCTTTAATGCCAGCCGCCTGCGTCTCAGTGCCTGCCTTGCCCACTGCCACTGCCACAGCCACAGCCAGCAGCACGCCCCGCCAACCTGCCTCCGCCCTGCTCCAGTCGCTGTGTGCGCCCAAGTTTGCCGCTAGGCACAGCAGCCGACATGGAGATGTGTCTGGAGCTGGGGCTGGGGCCGTGCTGGCTTCGCTGTTGCGGCTGCTGTTGCTCTTGGTGTTGGCTTGGCAAATTTTTACAACTTTTATAAACAGCTCGTTGTGCCGGCAACTGGGCGGTAATTTGTTAAAGCTTCCTTACTTTTCAACACTCGAAACGAGCCGCAGCCAGACCCCAACGGAGGCCCCAAAAAAAGCGAGGCATCTCTGCAACAGCAACAGCAAAAGCAACTGCAACTGCAACTGCATCTGCATCTGATTCTGCGCACACATTTTAATTGTGCCCCTTGACTGAGACTCGCCTCTGCTCTTTAGATCCTTGCGCATGCGCCATGAACGCTTCTCAGCCGCTTCCCTGCTACTTTGTCTTCTGGCTCGCCCGATGATAAATTTACGTGGCCATCCATCTAAGCGCTACGGCAGCAGCATGATCATCAAGTCCCGATCATCATCATCATCATCTGCAGCAGCAGCAGCCGCAGCAGCAGCCGCAGCAGCAGCAGCGCCCTGGCTAAGTAGGTCCGCCGTCATTCATAACACACACCAACACTCACACTCCCATGGACATAAGCACTTGCTTCCTCAACACAAATCAACAGGATGACGGAGCTGACACCAGGCCGCAGTCTGATATTGAGTTTGAGTTCGAGACGCGAGGCACACTGGTTAACAGCTGTATATAAATGCACGAATATCGATGCCTTTGTTTAGGAGATAAGAGGATAACCCTTACCTGGTCGGGAGATTAAATAGAGGTCCCTGCGATAGAAGGCTGCCGAACATACATCCTATGGATCTCTCTAGTAGGAGTATACGACAACATCCTTTACATACTCTTTATATTTGTATGTCCCCCACTTTTGTTAGGACTTAAATTATACTTTAACTTCAAAGAAGTAATCCTTTAAATGGAGATTCTTGACTATTTGACCCTACTCGTGGCTGAATAAAAGAAAATTAAAGACTTTTACTCCCGTACCCATAAAATGGGTAAAAAGGGGGTATTGGATTTGTGCAAAAGTATGTAACAGGCAGAAGGAGACATCTCCGACCCTATAAAGTATATATATTCTTGATCAGTATCAAAAGAGATTCGATTTGGCCATGTCCGTCTGTCTGTCCGTCTGTCCGTCTGTCCGTCTGTCCGTCTGTCTGTCCGTATGTATGAACGCAAGGATCTCAGCAACTATAAGAGCTAGAGACACCAAATTTGGAATGTAGGTTCGTGTATAGCGGGAGCAGGTCAAGTTTATTTTAGATTTGAGATATCTCCCCCGTTCCCCCGCTATTCGATAAAAACCGTTTTACAGTTACAATTTTCAAGATATAGCTTTAAGATTTGGCATGTCCAATACTTTAGTCCTCTTAATCTACTGTCCAAATTTCAAGTCGATCGGATAATAAACACCTAAGTTATTCACGAAAGAAGATTCAGTGCTGCAGCAAGGGGAAGAAGAAGCACAGTCACAACTTAAAATGCCTGGCTTGCGCTGTGGCTCGTGCGTGTGCGTATCTGTGTATGTATGTGTAAGTTAACGAAGATGCGATCGGAAATATTTGACCTGGGTACAGGGAGTTTCGTAGTCGGGTATACTCGACTATAGCATTCTTACTTGTTGTCTATGGAAGTGCTGCAAAAGTATCGTTTGTGCTATCGAAAGTATCGATTACAATCTTGTCTAGTCTTGAGTTACAAAAGACAATGCAATATATTTAAAAAATTTTGATGAAATAGATATTGTAACATCTAATCGAATGGCTTTTGATATAAACACAATCAAAATAAGTGTATATTAAAATATATTTAAAATTATACGAATCTAATTATCGCAACTTAATAAAATTTTTAAAATGCACTTGTCAATAAAATATAATTAGACTTATACGAATTTAATTCAAATAATTTAATTCAATTTCGATAATTTATATTAATATATATTTAAATTTAACCGAATTTTATTAAAATAATTGAATTTAATTCTGATAATGGTTTTACCAAAAATGAATGTATATTAAAGTATATTTAATCTTATACGAATTTAATTTAAGTAATTTCATTTAATTTTGATAATGCACTTGTCAATAAATAAGTGTATATTAAAATATATTTAAAGCCATACGAATTTAATTAAGATGCTGAGTATAAAAAAATTGTATTTTAAAAATTTTGATAAATAAACAATTAGTAGGATATTAATATTGCAAAAAGCAAATGAAAATATGATATTTGAACATTGCTGAAGCTAAGCTTTTGGGCGATATTAAATTAGTTTTGACCAACCATTTAATATTTGGCATACCTTTGACCACTGTGCGAAGCAGCGCGACGCTGACTGTAACTGCAACTGCGCCGCGGGCATTTTCGGCTGCACGTTGTCTTCGCTGCGGCTGCCAAGCCCATCCACTGGTCCAGTCCCGTCCAGTCCAGTTCAGTTCAGACCCGGCCCAAACCCAAGCCCAAACTCAGTTCGGGCCAAGTCCTAGTCCTCAGTCGCAGGTCCGAGACAAGCCTTGGCACTGACTCAATGAAAATGTTAAGCATCTTTCACTAACATTAATTTTTATTTATTTATAGCTTTATTTTGTTTATGTATTTGCTTTGTGCCCGAGCTCAACGGCTGAGGAGAGAGCTGGGGCTGGGGCTGGGGCTAAGGCTGAGGCTGGGGCAGCTTGCCGGCTTTCTGACTGACCCTGATTCCCAAAAGGCTTAACAGCTCTGCGGTTCACGTCAGTGATAAGCCCCTACAATCCCCCACTGACCCGTTCAGCTAGTTAACTGTGACGTATGCCCGTCCAATTGTAGCTCCCCAGCTGTACAGTTCCCCAGTTGCCAATTTGATAAGCGGCCTTATCAATGACGTCGTTGTTGTCGCTTGTGGTTGTGGCTGTGGTTGTGGCTGTAGCTGTGGCTGTGGTTGTGCTTGTGGTGTGTTCTTCTTGTCATACTTTCAGCTCGCTGAGTCAATAACCACCAACAAGTTGTTGTTGTTGTTGTTGTTGTTGTTGTTGCTGCTGCTGTCGCCGTCGTCATGTGTGCGGCTTTTTTCGCATTTTTATTTTTTCAAAAAATTCAATGAATTGATCATAAAATTGCGAGAAACTCTGGCGTTTTTCTCAGAAAAATTAACTGTGCGAGTGACTTTTTAGTTGTTGTTGTTGACTCTGTTGCTGGTTGGCAAAGGGCGCCTTACAGGCACTTCAATAATGTGGCCAAGACATTTTTTTGGCCAAAAGTTAAAATAAAAAAATAAAAAAAAGTTTTTTTTCTTTTTTTAAATAAATAAAAGCTACGAAAATAGGCAGTGGCCTTGTGGCTTACAGCCCAAGGTAAAGACAGTTAAGAATAAGTCAGCTTATAGTTAGGCAAATAAAACCAAAAATCTCCGAGACAGTTGACATTATTTTCCCTTCCCATATTAAGGAGAACAGCTTTCTTGTCAGCGATCTGTTATAATAATGTGCATATAATATAGCTGACCTAAATTAAATAAATGAATACTGCATTTTAAAGCACAAGTCTTTCTACATATAATGTTGTAATCTAAGGTTCCCTCGTATCTATATGTAATATCTCTATTAAGAATTATAACAATCTTATCTGTAAGAGATTGAAAACATAAAATTCTGCAAGACAATTTTTATACAATCTGTTCGCACTTGGAACCAAATTTCTCATTCCTTAAAAACTATTAGTGATGTCAGGCAATTAAAAAGCAAACAACAGCTATTCCTAATAAATTAATAATGATAATAATTCTAATAATTAATTGTACCTATAACAATTACAACCATTTTAATATTAAATAATATGTATAAATTTACAAATGTAATTTTCTAAAATTACCAATTTATAATTCACTTCTAAGATTTCTGTATACTTATAGTGACTAGTCAGCCTTAGTTTTTAGGAAATATCAAATAAAGAAATAAATTATTTTCTACCTTAGACTGCATTCCGGGCAGAAACCAATGAGCTGATCTAGAATTTTGTAATTCTCTTCTAGCTATGATACTCTGTGCACTTAAGAACTGGTTCAAAAGCGTATTATAATGGTCTAGTCTAAAAAGAATGTTACAGGCAGCAGAAATCAACTGCAACTGCAAAAGGGGAAAAGACACTGAAAACATTAGGTACTATCCAGAAATGAAGTTGTGTTTAATTGAATTTATTCTAAAATACTTAGAAAAGGTGAACTTATCATATTTTCACACTACTCCAAAATAAAGCTGATTCAAGTACCTTACACCTGGGCATACTCCGAACCCTGCTAGTTATTATATCGAAACGCGAAATATCACGACCTTATATATAGATAAGGAGCTAACTGAAATACCAATACATAGTATAGCAAAAAATTCAGCAACTATTCAAGATCATTACGGCCGTCATACTTGGGAGTTTCGTGGAATTGCCAGCTAAAAATATACATACGTAGAGGGAATCGATTTACGTCAAGGAATCGAGAATTGACATTTCTTTTACGTATGCCCTTATAATCATGCATATATTATGTTTGATTTATGCGCAAATCGGGGAATGTTTGATGGCATTTGGTTCGTTTCTGGGCACTCCGGAAATTCCAAAAACTCATTACGTATTACCAAACAGATATCCGGTATTTCACCAATCATAAAATTGCCAAGTGGTCAGCGTATACCCCAACTGATGGACGTACTCGTATAATGCCTAATCTTATCATCATGCCCCTATATATTTATTTAACGGGGTAAAACAGCTGTCTTCACAATGCTGAATATATACTCTGTATAGTTGTCCGATTTGTAATAAATTTCGTTAAATAACATATAGAAACTCCGATTTAGTGTGGTTGAGATATCTTTAAAAGCAAAAGATTGATTGACTCGTCTATTAGGGTCGATCAGGAGTACTATATGGGGATTTGAGACGGCTCTTTCAATATTTTCCACATTAGCTGACAATATCATAAGACCCCCTGCAAAGGTATACAAGTTCAAATATGGAGCAGATTCAATAGAGAATTTGATCAATAATAATCTAGAACATTATTGCCGTAATGAAATGTATCATTGCATTCAGCAGAGTCAAGAAATGTATTATGTATCAAGCAGCATTGATCAAAGCTGTCCAATGATTTCAACGATTGAGTTTATCAATCCATATGATAGCTTAAGGTATTATGTTATTACTCAGCAAATAATACTACACCATTCAGAAGAGCAACTAAATCCAAATAAACGAAATTCAATCTATTATAAAATAAATAGACTTGCTCGCATACAAAACTATAGAAACCTGAGTTACCCTGAGGTGAGTCCCCAACATTTATGCACCTTACATTATTTATAAGCAAATGGAAATGCATTAAATTGATGTCTCGATTCTCTAAGCCCAGCAATCACTTTGTTTACGGGCAGTGCCAACTTGTGATTCCCACGCTGCCTCACCCAACGAATATTCTTAGCTTCAATTGTTTTTTTACTAATGAATCTATTAATATGCAACGGCACCGATCAAACAATGCTAATTATGACGCTGGGATTTGCCCCAAACGCAACAAATCGACCACATCCTCATCCCCCGCAGTTCCCAACCACAATCCCAACCCCAAAGACAGTTGCAGTCCCCCAAAAAAAAATCACACTTTTTTCCCATTCAACTCTTACATTACGTTCTTATTATAATAATAGCATAGAAAGTCGTAAGTCTACTGCTGATCTTATGATAACTACGCTCATTTATATGGATATGGTATAGAAATTGGTCTGATCTTATTTATAGATGTTATAAAGGCATTACCAAGTCTTCTACTGATCTGATGACGTCCACGTTCTTATATATGGATATATTATAGATCATCTGAAGCTCTCTGCTAATCTTATGATAATTCTGATGATCTCATGAAAAGTACGTTCTTTTATATAGATATGGTATAGAAGGTCGTAAGTCTACTGCTGATCTTATGATAACTACGGTCATTTACATGGATATGGTATAGAAATTGGTCTGATCTTATATTTATGTAGATATTATATAGGAATTACTAAGCGTTCTACTGATCTGTTGACGTCCACGTTCTTATACATATATGGATATTCTATGGATGAACCCGAACCCTCTGCTGATCTTATGACAATTCTGATGATGATACGTTCTTATAGATGAATAAAGCATAGATAATCCTAAGTGTTCTGCTGATCTGAAGATGCCCCTGCGGGGCATGTGGCATTTCCGCAGATCTCTCCATACGAAGCCTAAGGAGTGAAAGAGAGAGACTGTGTGAGTGTGTGGAAGAGAGACCCTATGGGATCTGAGTGTGGTTGTGTGTCTGTGTGGGGGGTTGGGGGGAGTACAAGCCAATTGCTTACACAAGCAAACCATTTGAACCGTTTTTAATTTCGTTTGCTTTGTCTAAAGTCGGTTTATTTTTTCGTTTTTTTTTGTTTTCTTCGTTTTGGACTTTTGGACTCTTTATGAAGATGAAGACGAAGACGTCGAGCGTTGAGTTTTTATGATGGGAAACATTTTGTCTTGAGGTTGTTGTTGTTGCTGCTTAAATCATGTGAATGTGGCAACAACAGCTCTTGGACATTTCCAGTGTTAACTTTGTTGGTGGGCAAACACACAGACACCGGACTCAGGCTCTAGCTATAGCTCTGACTCCGACTTTGGCTCTGGCTCTGGCTCTAACTCTGGCTCTGACTCTGACTCTGGCTCTTACTCTGGGCCACGGCGTCCGCCCCGAAGCGGCTTCCAAAAGCTGTAACGATCCGTGGATCGTTTGAGGCTTGTTGTTGGTGTTTTGCTTTTTGTTTTGCTTTGCCTAATGACAAAGACTAATATTTTCTTCCTGTGACATATCTCTTTCATGCATTGAAATTGACTTCGGCTCTATTGGGGCAGCGCAGCTAGCGTCAGCGTCAGCGTCAACGTCACCGTCAGCGTCAGCGTCGCCGCTCCATTTACAGACGTCGTCGTCATTGTCGTAGCAGCATTTTATGGAAATTATTTGTTGCATTGCGCTGCTAATGTGTTAAAACAATATGCCCAGGCCGCCTGCACATTTGCTTTGCTTCTTTTGCTTCTTTTGTGTGGCACAAATAAAATGAGGAAATATTTACACAAGCGGCGGCGGCGTCGGCGTCGGCATCGGCATCGACGTTGGCAACGGCAACCAGCTGTGCACGGCACGCCCCTGCCGCCCCTGTGTCTCACTCTTGGCTCAATTTGCAAGGCAACGACAAAATGTCTAAAGTGTCGTCTCTAGGACCACCCAGCAAAACCTTCCCAGACAGCCAGACAGCCGGACAGACAGACAGACAGACTGCGTGGAAGGTGCTCTCAAAAGTCGCTCACAGGTTTGTCAATTGCTCAATGCATCAATTAACTCCCACTGCGCCAGGTGTCCCTTGACAGCTAACTCTTGGCTGTAACTGTAACTGTTTGTTGACTGTTGACCATTGCTAATCGCCCAAATTGAATTGTTGCTCATTGTGCAAAACTGTCTCCTCAGTGCCTCACGGGGCGTATACGCAATGGCATACCAACTGAAAAAGGACATTGCAACAAATGTGGTCATATTTACGGTTTGTTGTCAGTTATAGCCAACTTGTTGCCTCGTTTAACTTAGAATATGCGAAACTCTAGATCCCTGCCAAACCTGCCTGCCCTTAAAAAGTGGTTTCTCTTCAGTTAGAGATTCATCCAATAATCAAAATATCTCAATCTCACTCAGCCCAAAACTAATTTCTCCTTTTGAATTTTCGAATCTTTTAGTTGGAATGTTCTCAAATCACATTGCATTTTTCAGACTTTTTGATGTTCTAATGAATTTGAATTGCAATCAAATGAATTCCAGCGTTTAACTAGAGAATTGAACGGTATACACTCAGAAAAATAAATGCCTTAAAATGCAGAAAATTGCAATAACATTTTAGCCAAAGGCAGCTAGCCTTGTATTTTCTGAACCTAAGCAATATTATATATAAAAATGTTCTTTCTATGTACGTGATTCGAAAAGTCAAGAACCGCTGCAACAAATCTCACCATATTTTGATCCTATGCTTGTACCCGGTAGATGGCGCTGCGTTGGTGTTATTGGCAAAACTCTTTTTAATTGCTTGATACTAATTCAAAATGCCTATATGTTTGGACATGAGTGACTGATTTGTGATCAACAGGACCTGTCCCGGCACTTTGGAATATCTACCCCCACGGGCGGAAAACTATTGTACGAAACTTGAAAAATCGCGGACGGGAAATTGGCTTAAGGTCAAATGTGTGAGAAAAGGTTTTTGTTATGTTTTTATGTTCTTCATACCCTATACAAAGAATCATAGGGCACGGGAGGGAAATTAGTGGAATGGGAAAATAGTTCTAGGTTCTTCATACCCTATCCAAAAACCATAAGGCACGGGTGAAAAATAGTGGTAAGTTATTTTTGTTTATTTCTTAATTTCTCATCCATGCAACCACAATAAGCCACAGTGGAGGCAGAATAAAGCTGGTATTTAATAAATTGAGGAATTACTTCTGATGTTTAGGGTGACCTTTATTATAGGGCGATCATCTGAATTATACAGCATATAATTTTCTGAGTGTATCCCACAGAGAAAAGGCAAGTCGGTGCACGCCCTATAAAGTGAGCCAATAATATTCCACAAGGTTTCAAAAGATTGTTCTTTGAATGAGCTTCGCTAACTATGCTTGAGATATTTTTACTCCCTGTACCCATAAAATGGGTAAAAAGGGGGTATTACATCTGCGCAAATGTATGTAACAGGCAGAAGGAGACGTCTCCGGCCCTTAAAAGTATATATGTATATTCTTCATCAGTATCAAAAGAGATTTCGATTTGGCCATGTCCGTCTGTCTGTCTGTCTGTACGACTGTCCGTCTGTCCGTATGAACGCGTCAATCTCAGCAACTACAAGAGCTAGAGTCACCAAATTTGGAATGTAGGTTCCTGTATACCATACGCAGATCAATTTTTTCTCAGATCAATATTTCAGATATCTCCCCCCGTTCCCCCGCAAATCGATACTGTTTTACAGTAACAATTTTCAAGATATAGCTTTAAGATTTGGCACTTACAATACTTTAGTCCCTCTTAATCCACTTCAAGTTGATCGGATAATAAACACTGAAGTTATTCACGAAAGAAGATTCAGTGCTGCAGCGAGGGGAAGAAGAAGCACAGCCACCATATAAAATGCCTCGCTTGCGCCGTCGCTTGTGTGTGTGCGTCCTTGTGTATGTGTAAGTGTACGAAGATGCGATCGGAAATTTTTGACGTAGTCGGGTATACTCGACTATAGCATTCTTACTTGTTGTATGTTAAATACTTTCTTATGTCAATACACAAAATATCAAATTGTTTCTCTGGCGACGCATGTTGCACGTAAAATGGCGCGCTAGATTAATTAGTGTTTACACGCGCTACGCCATGAAAGTGACACGAAAATGTAATGTGGCGTCTGCAAAGCGCTCAGCTCAGTCAATACCATATGATGTTCAAATGTTTGGTTCACCTTGGCATTGGTACACAGTTCGTTCCCATAGCTGATTGAATGCCACACTCACACACTCACACACACACACGCACACACACACAGAGACAGATCGTAGTTGCCGCTGCAGTCTCTTAAAGTCTCACACTCTGCCACACACTCCAGCATTAATCACACAAATCAAATAAATACAAATAGAGCAGAGGCAGATTCCACACACACGGCGCAACACTTGACAATGACACAATGCGTCAACTTTGGCGGCGACTCCGGGCTGCACTTGCTGCGCCCATGGATCAGCCTGGGGCGAGACTGAGGCCAGCCAGTCCGGCTGCAGGAGATCAAAGCAAGAGTGCCTCAATAATGATAATCATCATCATCATCGCGGACAGATCTTCTACTTCTGCCCGATACCGGGCTCAGCTGCGGATTCTGACAAGCACAATAACAATTTCCATATGATGATCATGGTGCATGGTTTATGGCTTATGGGATCGGGGATACGGGACAGGGGACAGGGGACAGGGAACAGTGGAGAGTGGAGAGTGGTCGGGGGGGTCGGTGTCAGAGGTGGGTTTGCTGTATGGTTGCTCTTTTCATTTCATTATGTGGGACATTTAATACAATTTTCTGATTATTTGTACCCTTTTAAGGACCCTCAATCAATGTTTTCCACCTGCCTGGCGTTCGCTCTCTCTCTCTCTCTCTCTCTGTCTCTCTCACTCTAGCAAAACTAAAAGTGGCATTGTTGTTGTTGTTGCTGGTTGTTCTTTGGGGCACCGTCGACAGTGGGCACTTGGTGAAAATAAGTATTTTGTACGCCTCGTTGATCTTGACGCTTCACGATGATGATGATGATGATGAAGCGACTGATGATGATGAAGATGATGCGCTTGGACTGAAGGTTGACGTTGCCGACATCTGCTGTTGCTGTGGCAACAAAGCGGCTTAGAGGCTTGCCGGGATTAGCCTGGTCTGCATTGCGCATACGCCGCGTGCGCCATTTGGACTTTCTAATTCAAGACGCGCACACAGCCTGACACACCCACACACACTAGCGCACACACACATGCACACGCACAGCATTGTGCGTGCATCTTCTTGTCACTGTCACAACAACAGCAACAACAACAACAATACGAAGTGAGCGACAATCGCCGCACGCGTTCAAAAGGTTTGTGTATTTGCTATTGTTTGCCAGGGCCAAAGAGGAGAAGAAGGGCAAAGGCAAGGGCAAAGGCAAAGAGCAAAGGCAAAGGCAAAGGCAAAGGCAAAGGCAAAGGCAAAGGCAAAGGCAACGGCAAAGGCGAGGCCAAGAGCGGAACTGATCAAAGTCATTCAAACATGAATGAAGTTCATTAAAAACTGATCAAATCTGTTGAGCGAGAACAATGCAAACAAGACAAGAGTAGAAAAGACGCTGATACAACAAACGAGCCAAAGGCAACAACAACAACAGCAGCAGGGCAGGGGGATAAATAGTGGCAGCGACGTCGACCGCGCAGCTGGCAGTGACATATTTTGTAATGGGCCGATTGTCGATATTCGATTGTGAGTGTCATAGCAGGCAACTCTCAATTACGCTTACGCCATGTGTGTGGCTCGCCTAGGTGTCCTGTGAGCTCTGTCGCTGCCTTCCTCCGTCCGCCCATCCGTCCGTCCGGCTGTCTACGCAGCAATTTCTTCAATTCAATTTGAGCTGGCATGTCCTTTTCAATTCTCACTCTTGCCATACAAAATGATGACATTTCCTGATATTTGTTTCGCTCTATTGACAACAGCATCAGCAACAAAGAACAACGGACTGCAGGCAACACCAACAACACACCTGAACAACAATAGCACCGCCACACACACACACACACATAGAGAGCACAAGGCAACGGCATAACGGAAGTGTTAACGGTGCTTAGTTCTCAAACTACGAGTACTCCAGGAGTCCGAGCCGGGAAATAGCTATTACTATTTGTAAGGACTTCATCCACAGCGATCAGTGCTTAGCTCTTTTGTACTGCGAAATATATTAATGGGCATAAGTGATAAGTTAAGATCCTTTACGTTCGCCCCCGCAATTCGGGAAAACATTTATTTGCCCCTTCTTTATAGCTAAGGTCACACTAAATTCGCTGTGAGCACTACTGACAGATTTGACTAAAACTTACACTAAAGCAACATTGATTAATTTTTATATTTATTTACTTAACCAAGAGCAAACATTGCTGCCTCGAATTATATACATATGAATTAATACTTAGACTCATAGATACTATAAGATAGATAGATAACAGATATATATTTTTAGATATTTAGATAATAATATTTACAACTCTACACAAAGTTACATTCGAGTCTTATAGCAAACTCCAAATAGCACATGCTAGTTTTTAACCTTTATCTAAGTCAAACTTAGTCTAACTTGTAAGGTTTTTAATATTCAATGTACTAAAACCATATGTTCAAAATACAGTCACATTGCAGACATTGCAGAAGGCAAAAAACCCATACTAAAAGACTTGGAAACATTAACATTATAACTGAAGAGAATGTGAAAATGTTGAACTTTTCAAATACCTTCCATGCGTCGATGGCCCTACTTTCTTGCACTCTATTTCCTGATTAGTTATTATATTATATTGTAAATACCATTATGTAAAGTAGTTAATATAATACAAATAAAAAATAAAATAAATAAAATACATTTCATACATTTATTCCAGTTAAAGACTTGAAACAACATTTAACGAATACAAATATATACGGCTACGACAAGTTAATATTTTTTACAATTATGCAAATGTAGTAATAATAATCACAATCACATATCAATCATAAAAGATGTCGGAATGAGTTTATAAACAAATGTACGACCCGAAATGGAATATTCCAAACGAATGCAATTTCTGTGATTTCTATAGCGAGTTTATAAGGCTGGTGTAGTTCATTTTGATACATTTTATTTCATAGTTATTTTATATTATTATTTTTTATGCACAAAGATGCTAGCTGCACTCCAAAAATAAATTCCTTAGAATGAAGCTCACACTAGAAGCCTACAAGAAACAATTTGTGAATTTAAGAAATATATATTTCCAGAAATATTTTGCCTACAAAAGCGTAGCGGCTTTCTGCATTAGGGCAATTAATTTTCGCAGTATATAGGCAGGACTCTCTAGAGGGACAGGCAGAGGAGAGCGTGAGGAAGGATGAGGATGAGGATGCTTTGGCAAATCGCCTGGCCACATAAATTAAGTGACACCAACGACAAGATGAGGCCGTGTTGAGTGTGTCACTGGCGCAAGATGACGATACTGATGCCGATGCCGATGCCGATGCCGATGCCGATGCCGATGCCGATGCCGATGCCGATGCCGATGCGATGCCATAATGACGATACCAATGACGATACCGATGCCGATGCCGATGCCAGAGCTGAAGGGCTGAAGGAGGGAGATGCTGTGCTAGTGATTATGACGACAAACCATAAAATGCAGCCGAGGATGAGGTCGCGGAGCGCGTCGCGAGTTATGCCGCGGCTGCGGCTGATTCCAGGAATACGCCCTCCGCACTGTGCCCTGTGCGCTGTCCTAGACGTGGCTTAATCCACGCACCACGCACGCACTGCAACCAAAACTGAAACCGAGTGCGAAAAACAAAAGTCCTATGTGCAAAATGCAAAACAATATCATCATAAAAACGCGGCGCAAGTCGCCCATGTCCAAAACCAAAAACCAAGGCAAAAAGTAAAAACCGTTGCCGGTACCGATAATGGTACCGGTACCGTACCGTACCGTACCGGCCTCAGTCGAAGTTTCAGTCCCAGTCCCAGTCCCAGTCTCAAAACCCAATACTCAAGCCAAGAGCATGGCCAAGTCGTCGTCACTCGTGACCGCTATAAATCGATGAAGTCATTGTGTGTGCGGCTATCCTGTCGGGCCAGCGGGTGTGCGAGCGAGCGGCACAGCTGTAGATGGTGCAAGCGAGACAGACTGTCTGCCCCTGCCCCTGCCCCTGCCCCTGCCTCTCTGCCTCTGGCTTTTCTCATTTTTATTTTCGTACTTGGTTCGATTTTATTGCCACCTCATAAAAGTAGCATAAACATGTTAGTAGCCTGTTGCTACCGCTACTTAAGTTAGTTGCCAGCGTTGTTGTTGTTGTTGTTGCTGCTGCTGCTGCTGTGTTTGTGCCCCTTTGCTGTTGCAGCAACAATACTGTTGCCGCTGCCGATATGCAGTACGAATTTGTTGCACTTTTATTGTGTGATTTTAGCTCCGTCTCTTGATACCTCTTGATACCCATCACATTCAAGTACTTAGTTTTTGAAGAGCTTGCCATACCAGCAATTGTCCTCAGCTAACTGGGCTTACAGCTGAGCTGGAGTGCTGAAATTTGGTATGACGCTGCCTTAGATGTGCAGCTCAAACATATGGCGAAATCAATGCACAGCTAGTTGTTTGTCTTAACCAAATGAGCATATAAATGTGTTGAGCTCTTACAGAGCATAACAACGTCGTTGTCTTGGGTTAGTTGGCTTTTCTCGGCTGGCCAGTTTTTTCATATATTTTTCTTCGTCGTTTTTTGTGGCTTATACCTCCTCAGTCGTTGTTCTTGTGAAGTTTTTCCTTCAGTGTCAAAGTGTAATAAAATATTACTCATGGTAATTACAATTTTTGTGCTGCGCTGTTTCTGTTGCTGTTCGCTGCGCTGTGTTTTTTTTTTGTGTTTTATTTTGTTGCTTTTATTTTCGCTGTCGGCTCAAGTTCAATGTGCACGGCAAAAGAAAAAAATTTGAACAATTAAAAAGTGTTTTAAGGTGCTTAAAAGCCACAGTAACAACAGCAACAGCAACAACAACAACTAGGCAGGCGCGTCTGTGCCATAAACTTAACAAAAGTGCTGCTGGCGACAGTTCAACGACATGTTTATTAAGTCATACGCAAAATTTGTTAGGCCTGCCAACGAGACCCAGGCCCCAGGCCCCAAGCACCAAAAACCCCATATCCCATACCCCATGCCCCATACCCCACACCCCACACCGCAAGTCCTCTAAGTCCCAAACTCCAAGCCCAATCCCAGAGCCCGACTGTTAAATGAGAACTCGCTTTGGGATTTATGTGGCCGCACTCTATGAAATTACATAAATGACCATAAAAGTGTGTGTTAATAAAACAGAAAAACAACAACAACAACAACAAAACCAAATAACACACAGCCGACAAATTATATAATTAGACGCTGGGACAGCGACTGAGAAGTGCGTGATTTACATTCTCAATGCGAGACCGGAACCAAAAGCCTCATATAAATATATATTCACACATAGTACATGTATATATATAGTAATATATAAGCACATATCGATAATTCACACGCAATATTTGTTGAAAGCAATTGGGGCACAGAAATGACGCCCAAAACTGGCGGCCAGGGCTTCTGATATGCGACTCTCAATCAACAACAACAACAACAACAACAGCCAGCTGGCTTAACGTAAATAATAATAGCAATAAACAATATAATTAATGAATTGCCAGCACTTTAAAATGCATATCACACGCGCAATTTGACTTGACATATTCATTTAAAGCGATTTGTAAACAAATTGAATTGAATTTGAGCTGAGAACTGAGAACTGACATTCGACATGCTCTACGCAAATGGAATTTCAAATGGGCGTTGAAAATGTCAATCAATATATGTTTTTAGTGTGTGATAAACACTATCATATCAAATATCATATCAAAATCAAAGCCTTTTTGGGATATCAAGACAACAGAATCGAAATAGCATTAAGAGCCAGCCAAATTCGTTTGAGAGCTGAAGTTTAGTTTATAAGAAGCAAATTTCAATTTAAATAAAATAGTGTAAGCACTCCATAAACTTCAACTTCAACTCAGTTATATGCTCACAGCATTTGCTTGATTATTATCCTGCAATAAACCAGACTAGAAACCAACATTTTGAGCTTATCCAACACTTATATTGAAAACTCAAAAGAATCATTCAATTCCGCAATATTGTATAGTCTAAAACTGGTTACTCTATGCTCTATTTCAGTATTAGTTATAATATTATTTAGCTTGGAAATCTATTACAATTATTATTAATTTGTTTGTTTGTTTTAACTTACATTAAATGTTAATGTCTTATTTATATATTTATTTTAATATTTAAGTAAATATATAAATAAGAAACTAACATTATTTGTAAATTAAAACAACATATATATTTATTGTAAGTATTCCATTTTAATATTAAAATAAATATATAGATAAGATCTTAATACTAAAGTTAATATATAAATAAGACATTAACAGTACTTGTAAATCAAAATAAAAATATATATTTATTTTATATAATAAAAATATAAATATAACCTTTCTCGAGCCGGCCAAAAGAGCATCTAGAAATAAGAAAGGTTATGTTATATTTTAATATTAAAATAAATATATAAATAAGACTTAAATATTTAATGTAAGTTAAAACAAATCTCCTCCCATTTATTACTCACTTAACGAACACAATCTGTATATAATAAATTTAAGTAATGTAAGTAAGTAACTGTATATTATAACCTCCATACAAGATCTTAGTATATAAGTACTACCCGCCTACACTTTGTACAAAACATACAGTAATATTAATAAACATATAAGATAGACAATTTCTGTCATTAAAGTTGGTAAGTTTTAAGTTCATTTTAGGGCCAATGTAATATTAATAATAAAATCATACTTGTTTTTTAATTTGTTTGAGTAACAGCGACTAAATAAAAAGATAACTGCTCAGTTAACATTTAAGGCTCTATATCAGCCTCCTAACAATAAAGATACTTAATTGTTTCCAAAGCAGGCAAATAATCCTGATGCTTCAATACAAACAATGAGAAGTCAAGCAATAAACTAAAAGTAAATCAAATGGTTCAATTTATAACTAAGACAGATTTAAAATAGAATTGAGGCTATCATATTTCAGCCTCCTAACAATAAAGATACTTAATTGTTTCCAAAGCAGGCAAATAATCCTGATACTTCAATACAAACAATGAGAAGTCGAGCAAATAAACTAAAAACCAATAAAAGGATGTGGAATCAATGCAAAATTGAAGTGGTTTCAATTTGAAACTAAGGCAGATTTGAAATAGAATTGGCGCTATCATATTTAATAAAGGGTGAAATAAAATACACAATCATCTTATCTCGGTGGGCAGTCAATTAAAAATAATTGATTTCAATTGCAACAAGCAAATTTGCATCAACTCAAATTCATTTTGCATTCAATTCAAATTGACTTTTGGCCCGAATGTGTCAACAAATTATGATTGAGCTGCGAATCGAAAGGCTGTCAAATAAATCCAATAATTGATTTGCCTCTTGACAGCCGATTGAGCAAATTGTCCTCAGCGGCTGACAGCCATAAAAAGGCTGCATCCTGTCTCCTGCTCCTTACGAGCTCTATCTCTTTCGCTCTCTCTCAAATTCTGGGCAGAGCAGCAGAGTGAATTGTTCCAGGAAACAACTGCAGCGCAACAATAAAAAATATATTGTAAAATAACAAGTAAGACTTTCCTAGACGAAAGTGCTTGGCTAGGAGATACCCTGCAGACAGGTCTATACGTAAACTATACGTACTATTCGATCATCTTGATATATTTGCAATGGATAAATGGATACAAATGATCCAGGTTAGCCATAGCTTTAACTAAGCTAAACTACTATTAAATAAACCAATATCATAATCATAATCATATTTTAAATAACCTGCTTATCTTTCGGCTCGTGTGGAAATTTAAACTTTTTAAATTAATTTTAGCTTTGTCTTGCATGTGAGCAGCTGCATACCAAATTTGCTGACTCTAGCTCTAAAAGTCTCTCCGTGGATGCTGATCAGCAGCACATATGCCTTATAGAGTCGAATATGCCAGCTTCTGGCTGCAACAGGCACTTACACAACTTTATTATACCCTTTTCAGCCATTTCTAATGGCTGCAGGGTATAGGAAGGACAATAGCAAAAAAGTGGATGAGAACATGGCACACAGGCATAGACAGTCAAGAACAAAGGCCGGACCAAGGCATAAAATGCAGTTATCTGCATTATGGCTAAAAATTGTGCACAAAGGAACCAAACAGGACGAGCCGAAAATGCCCCGAAAAATGATGGGTTATTAAATGTTGTTAATCTCTTGGCCCGGCCCTGGCCATATTCAAATTTCAGGCCGCAAATGTGCAAAAAAAAAATATATATATAAGGAAAACGAACATGAAAAAAAGAAGTAAAACAAACAGTATCAGGTAGAAGCAGCTGTCTCTTTCCAACTGGTGGCCGCAACGCAACCACCGTTATGGCCAGGCCAGGACAATAGGCCCAGACAAGCAAGGAGTTGCAGACGAAGACGAAGGCGAAGTCCCAGAGCCATAACCATAACCGAAAACCAGAAACCAGAGAGAGAACCAGAACCAGAACCCAGAACCCGGTCGAGCCTCTGCCATTTGCCTTTATTGTGCACGCTGTTTAAATATTTACGAAGTTTTACAATATTTATGACAGCTAAAAACATAACAACACCTACTTTACCCCGGTCCCTCTGGCCCGGCCACTGCAACGGGGACACTTGACACTGGACAGAGGCCGGCTTAGGCACTGCTCCTGGCTTAACTAGCACGGCCAGCTTCCTGGCCGCAGGACGCAGTACGCAGGACACTGTCCGCTCGATTGCAATCAATAAACGGCTTAGCCACAGCGGCAGCATCATAATATTCAAATATTTTTGTGAGTTATTGCCATTGTTGTTGTTGTTGTGCATAGCAGGTCCGGTCTCTAATCCATTTGCATGTCAACACTTGGCCCTGGGCACTAAAACATGAACAGCACTCAACTGAACTGAACTGAACTGAACTGAACTCAACTCAACTCAACTCTCGGCTTGTTGGTGGCACTCGAGACAGCTTCCGTTTGGTGAGGCTAATCCCGAATCGGTGCGGTACAGCTCGGCTCGGCTGGGCTCGGATCGTGAAGGATCTGGGTCTCTAAGGTGCCACTAAGCGCCCTAAACGAAGCTTGGCGTACTAGGCTCAATAAGCCAAGGCATTAAAAAGTAAATTTGGCTAAATCCGCTTAAAACAAAGCAACAAGGATTATGGCAAAGGAGCTTAGCCACAACAAGTGTACAACAACTCATATGTACTCATGAGCACTTACTTTGTGGGCTGCTTAGCCCGGCTAAGTGGCATTCATTGAATAAGTTGGCTCAAATGAACTAAGCTAAGCTAAGCTAAGAGCTCATTTTAGAGTGCCGTATCGTCAGCTCATTGATGAGGCTGTTTGGCAGCTCAAGGCCAACGCTGCTGACATATTCATAGAGCCTCGCACCTGCTCGTAACAGGTAGGCAGGTGGAGGCATTGGACAACCACTGACTCCGACTACGACTACGACTCCGATTCCGACTTCAACTCCATGCCGCTGCAGCTGCCTCAGAGCCAGTCCGCTCCGCTCCGCTCCGCTCCGCTCCGGCTGCGCGTGCTGGGTACCAATACCAAGTGCTAATAGTTTGACGCCGCTGCCAATGATCATAAAACTCTGAACTGAGCACAATTGGAAGGCGGGCTCGCAGCGAGCCGCTCTTTTGGCCATAAAGCCAAACGATCGGTAGACCCCACATAAATATTAACAGGGCGCCGCCGCAGACGGTGCCAAAAGCTGCCAGATCATAAAAGGAGAAAAGCAGAACAGCCCAGGAAAATGCAAGCTGTCCTCTGTACAGTCAGCAAAGTATCCATTTGTGGTCCATAACGATCTGCAAATCAGCCCCAACAGCCTCTTTAAGACTCAATCAGCTTAATTCCGGAATAATCGAACAAACGATACTATATGCAGATCAGACTATATGTTTGTGCTTCTATTCTCATACATTTGTGTTAGTCTAAATCTTCAGAAACTTAAACCATATAAGTGAAGTAATTGTAGCTCTAACTATTTATAAGTTCCTTCTTTCCTTTATCACAAAGTAAAAATATATTATTTATTTAGCAGTTTTGTTAACTTATAATGTCAAATTTTCAGCTAACAGATTCGGGTGTGTCTATTGGTAGTAGAATTGATCAAATATAGTTTATGTGATCATAAATAAATAAAATATTGAGATTTCCATATGATACTTTGTTTTGATATTAATTAATAAGTATTATGATTCAAAATATGAGAAATTATACGCCTTATAAAAGGTGATAAATATTGTAAATAAAGTAGGAAGAATATTGTGTATAATATTTGTCGGAGAGACGAGTTTTATCCGCGTGGTTTATATAAAAGAGTTTTATATCCTTATTACTGAAGTTTGGTACAGATGTTGGCAATATTTAAATCAGAAATAAGTTCTGTGTTTTAATCAAATTGAAGAATGTATATGTATGGGAAGGAATTTTGTAAAGAATTGTTGCCAGATTGACAAATAAATTGATAATTGATAAATAAATTGGTTTAATTGTATTAAAATGAATTACAATGGCCTTTTTAACTTGCTATGAACACAAATATTGACAGATAAAAATCTGTCTGTTTCTACATAAGAAATAGATTCCGGTGTTATAGCTTTATTACTGAAACTTGGTACAGATGCTGGAAATATATAAATCGAAAAACAAACAAAAACAAACAGCAAACCCGTAAGTTATAGTTCCTTCATTAGCACAAAACCAATTTTAAACGGATCGTAATCATTTTCAAGCAATATTTACCGCTTTCTTAAATATAAAACCCAATGAAAAATCCAAAATCGTGTTTATTTTGAAATCCTTGCATTTATTATACGCTTTCTTTCGCAGCTTATCATATCAAGTACCTATATAAAAAAATGTGTATCTTAGACAAAAATTATTTACAATCTGGTTATATTCATAAAGATAGAAACTAGCTAAGCATAATGCAATTAACACTCTCGACTATATCACAGTTCAACAAGGCTTATAAGCTAGGCAAAAAAAGTAGAGTTTACTATATAATAAGATACATAATTTAACTTAAGAACTAAACCAAAAAAAAAATGTATATATGTATCTATATTGAGAAAACATTTAGTAATACTTTCGAGTTGGTTTGGATGTTGGAATGTTGAATGTGGCATGTTGAATGTGGAATGTGGAATGTAGAATGTAGAATGTTGGGTGCTGCGGTTGCTCTTATGTGACTAGAACGGCAACTGCTTGGCTGAATTCTGAAGAGTTTGTTAGCTCTATAAGGGGGCAGATCTCTTAGGACTATGCATTATAATTTAGTAATAAGTGGTTCCTTTCTGCTGAGGTTCAATAAATAAGTAACTTATGGGCCTAGAAGTAGTACAAATATTAATACTTAAGTATATGATGCCGTTGCTATACGTGTAAGAGAGACAGCTAGACAGAGAGAGAGAGCGGGAGAAGGGATAGTCTTAGAAAATGCGGAAAGAACTTGATCGCAAAACTCCATCAAATAATTTACTTAAACTAGGCGAGATTGGGGTTGCGTTTTCAATGAATATACATAATATTTAGATTTTGTGATGATTTCACGTGCGCTGCACGCGACGCTGGTGGCGCTGTGCTGCTGCCGACACTGACGTTGACGCTGACGCTGACGTTGACGCTGACGCTGACGTTGACGCTGACGTTGACGCTGATGCTAACGATGAATGCGGCTGCTGCCGCTTGCCACGTCGTCCACTGTTGCCGCTGGCATCGACCATTGGCTTGGACACCTCATTGAACTCCTTGCGATTGCCGGCCATGGCCAGCGATAGTTGTTGCCGCTGGTGCTGCTGCCGCCAATGCTGCTGCTGCTGCTGCTGCTCCGGCTGTTGCGACTGCTGTGGCTGTGGCAAGGACAACTGCTGCTGGCGCAGCCGCTGCTGGCGACGCTGGCGTCGCTGACGATGCTGCAGGCGCGCCTGCTTGCTGTCCCGCCGCAGCAGCTGCCACATGGTGCGCAGAAACTCATAGTAATGATGCTTCACAAAGCGCATATCAATGGAGTCCGCCTCGTTGCAGGGACGCGCGCGACGCTTGCTGTGCAGCTTGAGGCGCTTGTTCATATCGTTGCGCGATATTTGAGGCAGCGGAGCCAGCGCCGGATGGGTGCGATTGAGGGCCGTCTCCAGCTCGCAGAGTATGCTACGCGAGCTGAGCAGCAAAGTCTTCAGCTCCTTGGCAACGGGCGACTCGCGCTTCAGCTCGTGCCGGTCCCAATTCACCTGGACGCGTCGCAAGTAGGCGAAGCTGGCCACGTACGTCTGCATGTTGCGGTACCAGCGCTTCAGGGCGATCTATGGAAGAGAGCGACGCATGGCGCATGAGCGAGCTTTCGTTATACGCGGGAGAGCAATGGGCAGAGCGTGGGGCGAGAGAGAAGGGCGAGCTTTACATACCGTTGAATTGTTCTTAAGCTTGGGCAAGAACTTGTAGTTGTAGTTGTGCAGCGACCACGTATCCATGTTCCGTATATCGATGCCCTTATGATCCTGGCTGTTGTTCAGCATGCGGTACTCGGTGCCGGCGGCGCGCTTCAGCTGATTAAATATCTAAGCAGAGACAGACACAGAGAGAGAGAGAGAGTGAGCGGGTTAGTCAGTGAGCAAGCGAATAATCGAGTGCTTAAACGAGTGACCGAATGGCTTGGCTTGAAAGCTTTACTTACTTGCTTGGGCCGCTGCGCACGCCGACGCTCGGTGGCTGATGGCGTATAGTAGGAGCCGCCGCATGGATTCATCCACTCCAGGACCGTGTTGTTCTCGTTGTAGTTGCGATAATCGTACCAGCTGCTGTTCCGCTTGCGATGACGCTTCCGCTGACCGGGCACGGCCCCAACGGTTGAGGCGGAGACACCAATGCTGCTGGTGGTGGTGGTGCCGCTGCTGCCGCTGCCGCTGCCAGTGCTGCTCCGGCTGCTGCTGGTGCTGGAGCCCTCGATCACAGTCAGGCCGCCGCTGGCCGTGGCGAAGGCAACAGTGCCATGCAGTTGGGTGAAGTGGAGCAGCAGGAGCGGTAACAGCAGAGTGGACCACATATCCGCATTGTCCTGCCGCGCAATGTGCTGAAGTCTGTGCCGGTTTTTGGGCGCTGCCGTCGCTGGCGTTGTCCTTGTTGCTGCCGTTGCCGTTGCCGTCTTGTTGCCTTTAACTTTGGTTGCAGCGCAATGGCAACCAACTATTTGTATTGGTAGGATAACAATATATATATATTTAGTTATATACTTATTTGTTTGCTTTATTGATTTATGAATAATAAAATTTTTAATAATTTGATGATTTGATTGGATTTTTTGATCGTGTGTGTTCAATGGGCCAAAAAAGGTTGATTGCCAAAATGCAAAAACAGTAAATCCAAAAAAAAAGTGAAAAAATTATTGGCAAAATGCAAAAGAAAAACAAAAAAGGGGAAAAAACACACACACACAATGAATATCAAGTGATTAACATGGCAAGTATTGTTGTCGCTGGTCTATAATATATTATCAACAGGACTCTTCCCTCAACAATGCAAATGCAACTGCAATGCAACTTGCTTGTATCTCAAAAATTTTGTTAGAATTTGTAACATTTTTTTAAAATTTTTTCTGCGTTGAAATATTACGCCTTATTTAAATTTTTCTCAAAATATTTTGAATTTATAACAGTTAACTCAAAACTCCAAGCTCAAAATCTCAAAATGGATCGTTTTAATTGTTGCGCATGCGCAGAATCTCCCAGACTTCAATTTAATGTAAGGCTTCAAAATTGCGCAGTTTTGAACATTTTTTAAAAATAAGTGCAATTTTCTTTTTTAGTATTTATTAGGACAACATTTGCATTAATTGATCACAATATAATCCGTTAAAAAACGAAATGCAACTCTTTAAAAAATGTTCATAAAAGCGTTTATTAATTTGTAATTATTCCATTTAAAATATATCAAAACAAAACTAATACACACACCGCATTATAGTTGAAAATTAGAGCAGCAAAAATTGTTATAAACAATTTTGCAATATAATCCAGTCTTTTATGGTTTCGCTGCGTTTCTTTGATTGTTTTTTATGATAATTGTTTTTTGGAGCACTTGGAAAAAACCACACGATAAACACTTGAACAAAAATATGTTGCACGAAATGTAGTTGGGATTGTTTGTAGAACTGCAATAGTATATATGGCCGATAATACTCGGCTGGTGAAGAACACTTCTCGCGGGCACTACTGTTCACGTCCAGGCACAAAACCGAACTGAACCAAAAGTTGCGCTGAATTCGACCAGCTTTCTTTGTTGAGCAGCAGCGGACCAGATACCAGACACCAGAGACCACAGCCCAGAGACCAGAGACCCGATAACTGAAACCGAAGCGACCGACGCGACGTCAGTCAGAGCCAGAGACAGAGGCAGAGCCAGAGACAGAGTTAAAAGACCATGTGAAAAACGAACGGTACGTAAAAGAAAACTGAAGACTGAAGACCCGGACCGGGTCGAGAGTCGAGAGTCGGGTCGGGCCTCTGACTCTAAGTCTATCAGGGTGTGCGTGTGTGTGTGAGGCAGCGCTGCCTGAGAGTCCATGTCCATTTGTTCGGCTGCCTGCCAGGCCTGATCGAGAGTTGCCTGGGACAGCCCCGCTCTGTGCCAATACCTGTGCGACGGTTTACCTGATATACATCCTATATATACACACATATATCTGTACGTATGTGCGTGTGTGTGTGTGACAGCGCTCGTTTCGACCAACGAACGCCAACGAAGGGCAGCAGGCAGACCAACCAGACAGCCGAGCACTTTTTAAGCCGGTCCCTGCTCGGGCGCTCGCAACTGTGTGCGTGTGTGTGTGTGCGTGTCGCCATCGCTGTGTTCATGGGCAACAGGCTCATTTTCTACTCACCCAATGAAAATATTTCACTCAAACGCGCTCTCATAGAAACAGCGCAACGGAAAATTTACCTGTCCAACATAGGTCATACGTCTGCCCTCTCTGTCTCTCTCTCTCTCTCGCTCTCGCTCGCTCCCATTCTAACTCTCTATCGGCAGTGCTCTTCTCAGAGCCCCGTTTCCCGACGACCTTGGCCAGCCAAGTGAACTTAGACTCTTGACTGGGCTGTAAGCTCACTTACCTGTCTTTGAACCCGACTTTGGGATCGAGTTGAGGCCTCCGCGCCGCAAAGTATGCCGGGATTAGCTTGATTGGTTTCTATCCGATCAGCTTGATGACTAAAGACCTCCATAATAAACAAACTCTTCGCAGATATGCTGAAAACTTGTATATCAAAATGATAAACATAGATTGATTATACAATTTTATTATAATAATCTTCCCATCGCCCACATTCTTAAATCATAATACTTTTATAGAGCGAAAAGAACAATTTTCAAGCTTCATTTGAGTATGTGGATAAATAATTTTAAAAATACGTAGGCTTTTAGCCGTTTGCCTGAAGATTAAGCTGACTTTGTGTATATACAAATATGCCGAATCTGTTATTTTCTAAACAATTGTGAATTTAGTATAAGTTGCATTGCTTCTCTAAGATATGCAATTGAGTTACAGCCATTCATGATCTCTTTGTTTTCGATTATTGTAGGATGGCCTTTTCCCAAGTGCAGTGCTCTGAGTTCCCTTAGAATCGGACATCAGCGACTATCCAGTAAGCTATATAAATAGTTAAGTCTGATTGACTCAGTTCTGGCATGAAAGACAAGTGAAATAGCCTGTGTATCTATAAAAGTGATAAATATATTATGAACTATTCCACGAAATTATTAACACATCCCTTCCGAAGGACCTAGCAGCCAGCACAAGTTCGATATAGTTTTATAAATATAACTAAATAACTTTAAATAAATAAATAAAAATATTAATTCACACATTCAGAACTTAAGCCTAAGTTTGCGCAACCATTTTTAAAAACATGCAGTAAATATCTGAAATAAAATAAAATTAATAAATTATTAACGTCTCTATAATGGGATAATCGGCCAAATATTTGTGTGAAATTTAAAAATTCCTTAATATATAGATGGATATTCTTGAATATCAAGAACAGGAAGGCTCAAAAAATATATTGACAAGTTTATGGCAATTTATAAGATGTCATATAATACAACTCGATATGAACTGGGAAGATAAATTGAAGTTTATTTATCTGACTTTGTGCAAAGTTCTCATCGAGTTTTCGGTTTATTTTGGATAGATGATACTCTGCGATTCGGGGGGAAATATCAAGAAACATCAGAAATAAAAGCTAGGAATAGAAAACTATATGCCTTTTAGATGTGTAAGAAAGTAGAGAATATTGAACTTACCTATTGTATATCAAACGGAGGACTGCTTCTAATTCTTGCACAGAATGCAATTCCGGAGGACAAATCAAAAGCAATAGTTGATAGTGTGCCCCTGTAAGGAACTACGGAATATTGAACTTACTTACTTATAACCCAATCGGAGCACTTGGAACTGTTGAAAGTCCTTCCACTCCTTGCACAGAACATTCACCATTGAATGTTTTTCCAACTCTTTGTCTTGGGATGCTAATGTTGAGCAACTATTGTCGTTTGAACGACATCATTCACTCGATTGAACAGCTTTGAGTGCACTGACTGATGGCACTAGTGCTTAGCATATTTATACTGTATTAGAGATACAGTAGAGACGCGGAATCCAACAGCTGTTTGGCAAATCCTCAGCTGCAATCGGCGGCAGGTCGCTGCAAACTTTTATGATTAGACGCTTAAGTATTTCGCAAATGGTGCTTACCTACAGCAAACGGCAAACGCCCCAAGGGCAAGGACGAGTACCTGGCCGCAATTGCTGGGCGGTCGCCTAATCAAAACTGACCTGGCCCTGGGTTTCGCCCCATCGAGTTTGAGCTGTGTGTGGATTGTTTGCCTGATGGCGATGTGGGACAATTGACGAGCTAATTAAATTTAGTTGCTGTTTTGTTTTGTGTGACTTTGTTACAAAATTATGGCCACATTGTTTGGGCGAACAGCTGTACGATTGGGCCGTTGCTTTTGGCCTGGGTCTTGGTCCTGGCCCTGGCCCTGGCCCTGCTCCTGGCCCTGGCCCTGGGTCCTGCGTCTAACCGTAAGTGCAATTGTTGGCCAGGCCGCGCGGCAGCGTCAGCAGCAGCAGGAAGCAGCCGTGTCTCGCAGCGGGGCCACTCGCCTTGATTTTTGCCGCGCGCCACACAGAGGACACACACAGGACCTGCAAACAGCATAGAGCAGTTTGCAGGACTCGCTGCGAGGCACATATATCAACATGCCAGCGCCCATTGTACTCCTCTGCCGTCCCCTGGGTGTATCTGTATTTGTTGCCATGTATCTGTATCTGTAGCTGTATTTGTATCTGTAGCTGTATCTCCCGCTTGCTGTCCAATTCGCACCAAACAACTTCATCTACATGGACAACAAACACGATTATTGCATTGATGAGCTCCTGCTGCTGCTGTCTACATACAGAAAGTGCGCAGGCGCGGCAGGACGCCCCGTCGAAAGGATCCGACGGCTGCCACCGAGTCATGCTCGTACTTGCTGCATATGTATCTGTATCTGTATCTGTGTCCAAGTCCCAGTCCCAGTCCCAGTCCCAGTCCAAGCCAGTATCCTGACCTCGCCACAGTCGCTCTGTCTGTTTTACTTGCGATTCGTTCTGGACAACAAAATATTTTGCTACAAAATTGAGTTGTTGTGTGCGGTCCCAGATCCGCTGTCGGCTGTCCGCTGTCATGCTGTAATTTTTTTTACCGGCCGTATCTAATCGAAAGGATACGCTTAAATTGCCACAGCCAACGCCAAGCGGCGAACACCTTCGTCGACCTCTCGCCGACGAGGCCAAGACGTGTAAGGTTAACCGAGTTCCGCCCCGATGCACACTGACCGACTATGGAATACCTTGGAATTGATCAGTAACCTGTTTTTACTAAGGCTGATTATTGGACAACATTCCCATGCAATGTAATTCGGATAGGACACAAAACTGACTTCTCTTTTACACTAAATTGATCATGCAATCAACTTCCATATATGCCCAGTTCTGAAATATTTGAAATTGCACAACTTTCTTATATTTTTTAAGGAAGATGTCCTGAATAGCTAAGTGATACGTTCTGAAAGGATTTATTTTTAATGTACCTTTTATTCTGATGGATGATATTGTGCCTCAGGCATATAATCTGGCTAAGCGCTTCAAAAGGACGTCATTAATATGGGACTGGATGTGAGCAAGAGCGATTTTATGGTCTAGGTCCTTGATAAATTGGTCACAAATTCCAATAGTCAAATAAAATGCATCTAAAATATTTTGTTTCATTCGCAAATAACATAAAAAACTGAGGAGTACAAATTTTAATGCAATATTAATTTATTCAAAATATTTAAGATGAGATGAAAAACAATGTAAAATGTTGATTATGTTCTATCTAAATACATACGAAGCATGGATAGGATTATGCATGTTTTTTCCTTATAAACATAGGATGGATAGCATGTTTTTCATTATAAGCATCATGTTCTTTATAAATATTATAAATGGTTACAAAATATCAAAGTAACAAGAAAATTGCCAACAATTATGCAGCTTATTAATATACATATATTATAAATTATATGATGTAACTTTCCAGTTGTTAACCTATAAAACTAAGTGGCAACAATCTTAACGATTACTTGATATATTGTGTAGTGTATAGTATTACGGGTATATATAATAAATAGTTCTCCCTTTCTTTCAGTTTCAAGTTAAAGCCAGCTAACGAGTAGTCTCTATTTGTTGCATGCGCACTAATATGCCCATTGTCAGCTCTGGCACAGGGTATCATCATTACACGCTGCTTAGCTCCTGTCCCACACAGAGACCGGCCGAGTCCGTAACCGAAACCAAAACCGAGACCAAAACCGAACCCAAACTCGAGCCTGAACGCAGCCTTCTTCCTCTAGGTCTGCTCTATGTTGTCCTGTGTGTGTGTGTGTTTTTGTGGGTGTGCAACAACAGCGCCGAGGTGTGAGTTTTTAGAGGCTAGTGCTGTTTTGATTATGCGTAAAATCGCTTCGCTTTATCATGATTTTTACTGCAATTCTCACATTGGGTGAATGTTTCAGGTGTCCCGCCCCGTCCCGCCAACGGATGGCAACGGTTAGTTAGTCGATTGGTTTGTTTGTTTGTTTGTTTATTGTTGTTGTTGTTGTTGTTGTGATTGTTGTGATTGTTGTTATTGTTGTTATCGCTGCTGTTTGATTTGGCAAATTACCATTGCAATTGCATTCGTTATGGATGATGGGCTTGAAATGATCCCTAGAACATGAATGAGCATCAAGTTGAAGAACGAGCCTGCAAAACTGCAATTAAAGCATCGATTTCCCTATAGAAATTTAGCTAAGTCTTTAGTAATTTTGTTATACTCGGTTTCAGGAACACTTTTTTGAAGAATATACACCCAATATACTCGGGTTTGCGAAATGTCCGTTTGCTGATACGCAATTTTTTGCCACACCCTTGAAGCTAGAGCTACCAAACTTGGTATACATGTTGGTGTGTACCATAAGTTTATGAAGTGTCTAGGTCGACCCTAAGCCCCCACCCCCTCCCCCAGAATTTGGCGGACACTTATATCTTCCAAATTTTATTTAACGCTAGAGTCATCAAATTTTATGTACCGACTACTGTTGACCTCCTTGACAGATCTGCATCACAACATTCTTGTCATCCCCACCCTCTTCCCCGCAAATGAGCAAAATCTATATCTCCCACACCTGTACAGGTAGAATCTTCAAATTTGGCAGACAAACTAATGTTGAGCTCCTTGACAGGTCTGCATCAAAAAAATAAATCAGTTTGAAATGAAGATAAGTTTAAGAACTTTGTAGTCGACAGCTTCCGACTGTTATATACTCTGTATGTGTTATATACTTTCTTCGCAGTCTGTTTCCCTAATGGTCTCATACTTTAAGGAGGTCATTATGAGTCTCTATATCAAGTTTGGTGACTCTTAACTTAAGATTGTGCGAAATATACAAGGCACGCTGGAAAAAGTGAGCTTCCGCTGTTATATAATATTTAGTTTACTTTTACATACAAATATTTGCACCCTACTTAGGGGCGACATGATAAAGAAACTTATTTTCCTTAAGAACCATTATCATTTAACTATTTTAAATTAAATCACTCTATCGAGCGTACACAGTAGTTCTTATCCTTATATATAGACTATATGTCTATGCATTATGGGGATTATTAAATTCAAAACTAGACTCCCATTCTATTTATGTAGAATAAGGTGCAAGGGTAAGATCATATCGATCGTATAAAGTATATAAATATATTCTTTATCTCCAGCTGAAGACCCTGGCGGCCATTGCTGATACACACTTGATATATAATTTTAAGTACTATTTGATTAGTTTTTAAATACAAAAATTATATATATTCTTTATCAGTATCAGCTGTATCTGAGTTGTCAGTCCGTCGGGAAGATCGCGTGCAACTCAGAGATCTAGAGACCAAACTAGTGCTATAGATTCCTGAATACCATATGTATAACAGGTTTATGTACGATTTTTGATACTCTCGTCCCCCCACACCCCCTCAAATCGATGATAACGATTTATAACGCCAATTTGCATGTTGTGGACTTGATTTTCGACACCCAAGTCATAAATAGCGAAGAAACTTGAACACCTGGATGCAGGGTGTCGCGTGCTGGGGTATACACGACTAGAATGTTCTTGTGTGTTCTATAATGAATAATAAGTAAACAGCTTAATTGAATGTCAATCTGAAACATTTTCCCCAGCTGGGAAATAAACTACTACAGTTGATTTCCATGCAGATACTGAATATTTCAAAACATATTTCCAAAGGTAATCTATCCGATATACTATATAGCGCTGTGTTGTTGTAGGGGTAATTAAATAAAATAATTATTCGAGGCAAATCCAAAAACATCAAATAATGCTAGCGCGGGTTTTAGCGGCAGCGCTACTCCCCAAGGAGCGGCCAAGACTGGGAAATCCAAGAGAGTCAGCTGCGATATAAATACCAAAGTTGTTGATTTTTACAGTTTTTTGTTGCTGTTGTTGATTTTAGAATTTTTACAGTTTGCAAATGTTCAAATTGGCCGCGCTGAAATTCCCATAATTAAGAATTGAGTCAGCTCCCACGCAAGCGTTTGGGGGCGGCGCCGCAACAGAGAGAGAGCGCGCGCGAGAGAGATGGAGAGAGCGTGCACACTGCTCTCTCTCAAGCTGTGTGCTTGTGTGTGTGTGTGCGTGAGGCGCCCACCCGATTGGCGCGCAGACAGTTTGAGTTGCACTCAGCTGATTAGCTGACGAGGGACAGCGGGCCAATAACAACACACCAAATGCGCTCAGTTGGCTGCTCTCGGTGTGAGCGGTGAGAGCCGCGTGTAGGCGACAGAGAGCATAGGCATGAGCGTTCGGCGCTGAGTGCAAGAGAGCGCACATAACCTGATTTGTTTCTCACCTGTTGCCTCGCTGTCGCTGTCGCAGCCGCAGTCGCATTGCAGTCGCGGCTCGTTGATTTCATTCATAAAACGTAGCTGTCGACGTTGACGGCGCGCTGCCGCCACTGACTCAATGAGCACGCGCTTCGGTTAACAGTTAGCACTAATGAGACAGAGCCGTCACTGGGCGGGGGGTATGGCAACGGTGACGTTGCCGTTAACTCTGACTCTAGCGCTGACGCTGACGCTGACGCTGGCGTCGCCATTGCCACGCGCAGTTGGCAACCGCAGATTGATCCGATTACCGATAAACGATATATCACACAGGATGCCAGACTGGAAGCCAGCGAAGTGTGCCCAGCACAACGGTAAATCATGGCGCCGGCGCCAAGGCAACTCAATACTCAATAGGCCCCAACAGAGGCTCCCGGCGGCCATAGAAGTCACCGTACAGGCCATATCGACGCTGCTCACACCCTGCAAACACCTTGTGTCGCGGAAGATAAGAATGCGATAGTTCAGTAGCATTGCTTATCGCCTTCGTATCTTCCAGCGGCTATAATTGGAAAAAAATGACATTTCGTCTCCAATTCGTATATCTTCAGATCCGTATAGTTCTCCAATTCGTATCTCCTATTACTTTTGGGGCTGTAGAAAAGCATAAAGTCTTGTGCAGAGTATTGAAAATTGAATGTTCTTATAATTATAAGAAAGGAGCGCTAGCGTACACATAAGTAATTAAGGAATATTACTATCAAATTTCCTGTTTTTAGTTCGTGTTTTTTTTTAATGATATCGCGCAACTCTCTTCCAAGTGCTCAAGCAGGTCCTTCCCCAGTGATCTACCCAGCAGAATAGTTTAAATAATGTAAATACTTGTAAGTATCATTTTCCTATTATTTTCTTCCATTTTTGTTTGTTTTTATAGCTCTAATGTAAGCTAATTGTATATATTTTTTAAATTAAATTAAGTTTTTTTTCTTTATATAAAAGAATTTGATCAAGTTGTCCAAATCGAAAGAAAAGCAAATTTAAATTCAAATGAATATTTATATCTGTAGAAATAAAAATTCCAATTGCTGAAAATAAGATACTCTTCCAAGCTTTTTTGCAGAATATACGTGTAAAGTCGCACATACCAAATACTACCAAAAGTACATGATTACAATCACGAGCACATTTTGGGCTTGTGGAATAGTATTGGAGAGTCATTGCACACTCGCAGCGAGTACTCGTATAAATTTAATAGCCCACTGAGTCAGCGACAGCACACTTAACCCATATGGGGCTTTCCACGATTGGAAAACACATACAGACACACAGGTGTATGCACATCTATGAATGGAACGTGCTCGGGTTTTGCTACACATTTTTCGAGATTTGAATTATTTTGATGGTTTGTTATTATTGGGTGGGTCAAAGCAATTGACATTGGATTGTCGCAAATTCGTTGACGTCGAGGGTTGCCTGGCAATGCGAACCGGAAGTACCGGGAACGAACTGAATCAATCACTCGATTATTATACCATCAAATCGATAATGTTTCAAGAGAAATGCTAACTCTTCAATATATGTGTGTACACACCATAATCTACAGAAATATGAACATAAAGGTAAATAATATTTATAAGAACACATCCGTTACTTGTGGCATAAACAGCAAAATTAAATCAAACATTTATAATTGAAGATTGTATCCTCCAAGGTATCAGTTGATATTGTCATGGTATATCATAACGTATGGTTTTATTTATATAACCTTATAAAAGTGTTTTTAACCTACTGTAATTCTATTTCTCCCAAAACCTGCCCGTTATCAGACTAATACAAAATACTAAGCTTCAAGACAAACAAAAATGCAAATAGCTGAGCACTTTGAGTTGCTTTTTATCAAAATACACATAATAAATATGTAAAGTAGCTGCCTTCTCTTATAATTAATTAGATTATTATTATTATTTTCATAATAAATTAAAGGTTATTTCAATAAAATGGTATTACAAGGCAACAAATAAGTACTAATAAAATACTTACGCATAAAAATAATGAAATAAAATAGTTAAAGCAACTTTCCTGCCGTATAAATTGATATAAGTCGATACTTCGAAAGAACTATCGATAGTAAGCAAAAGAAAACTATCGATATTATGCTTAGCACCAACGCTGTTTTGCCACCTCTACTTTGAAATGTTTATTTCCCTTGTTTAACAACAATCTACTTAGGTTAAGTTTTGTTTAACAGTTAGTCATTTTATTCAGTTCGTAACACTTTTTCATAATAACGATCAATCACAAATACTTTGTGTAACAAATTTTAACGCCTTTCCCCACAACAAGCGAAGCAGCAGCGCTGGCGCCACTTGAAGTGTTCTGCTTGTATGCAACGCCGCCGAACTGCTTGATGGAGACATGGATACAGTATGTATTGTAGTCGGGTATACTCGATGAGAGAAATCTTCTTCTCTTTATGCTAAGTAAAGCTCTAGCCTCAACAACTAACTTATAAGGGAAACTTCCAACAGACTATGTATAAATAAATATGATTCAAATAT
This sequence comes from Hirtodrosophila confusa, assembly GCA_035043065.1. Classification (NCBI taxonomy): domain Eukaryota; kingdom Metazoa; phylum Arthropoda; class Insecta; order Diptera; family Drosophilidae; genus Hirtodrosophila; species Hirtodrosophila confusa. The sequence goes on along the minus strand of JAWNNI010000033.1, from coordinate 6,709,957 downwards.
TGTGCTTATTTAAATAGTATTCTCTGTGGGAAATATTCAATTGGAATATCAAAGCGAGCGAATATTTAAACAAAAACAAATCAAGCTTGTTGAAATGAAGTTTAAACAGTTAATGTTAAAAGAACTTGAATTTATTAGTACATAATACTTTGGGCTTTAAACAGGAACAGAAAATAAAATTACAACAATAACTACAGTGAAATGTCTAGTAGAAATACAATTTAAAGAAGAAACAAAAAAGATCAATCGATGAAAAGAATACATAAATAATTAAAATAAGCAGACAATGTTCCGAATCTAGTAAATAATATAAATAATAGTGAATTTTATATAATAATTAAATTAAATTAACAAATAAATAATATATCAATGTACGATGACTACAAACTTAAAATAAACATAATGATATAGGAAAAACAAACACTTCCCTGTGCCATCGTATGATATATGGGCATCTTAAGTATGGTCAGTGTCCGGCGAAGCATGAGAATTCGATTCTTCTTAAGCAGTTAAGGTTAGTACCTTCGTATGATATATGGGCATCTTAAGTATGGTCAGTGTCCGGCCAAGCATGAGAATTCGATTCTTCTTAAGCAGTTAAGGTTAGTACTTAATATTTTTGGTATATTCTTGTACACTGTTTGGGGCACAGTTAAAGGAGCTGGGGGCAGTTGCTATGTACGTCCTGGGATCCCCATCTAATTTGTAGGCATTTGACTGAGTAGAACGCTGTACTTCTTCTCGATGACCTCAAGCAGCTTAATGCCCTCCCTAACAACGGCAAATGGCAGCAGATCGTACTTGTCATTGAAGGAATATGCAGGAATATCCGTGCAGTTAATGGATACCCCTAGCATATCGGCAACCTGCCATCTGTTATGGTAAATCTTTTCAGAGATGTGCCTAAAGAGTTCATTATACTCCTTTGCAGATAGGTTGACTTTGATCGTCTTCAACAGATGCTCAACAACGCCCAGTGAATCCAGTATCTTGCAGAGCTCCTCCTTCTGGTGACTCAGCTTTGTATCCAGCCCATCATAGTGCTCGTTGTTGGCCTCCGCCATCAGCGAATATTGCAGATTCAGATGATGCAGCACATACTGTTTGTCCGCATTTTTAATCACCGCCATGATTCCGTTGTCATCCAGTATCTCAGTCGCATTGACCACTCCTTTTTCAGTGAGCTGTACCAGGAAACAACCCAACAGGATCGGTAGATCAGTTAGCAAAGCGCGTTCCCAATTCATTTTAGCCAGCTCGGCAGCTACTCACCCATGTGGACAGAAGATCTATGATTTCAAGACGTGTGTCATTGCTGAGATGCTTAGCCACTGTCAAATCCTCCCTTGTTATAATTTTGTCAACAATCTTCTCTGGATCGCATCCCTTTCCTTTCCCAATTATAGAATTGACATGCATGTTGTTAGAATGGCGATGCTCTTGGCCTGCAGATCTGTGATGAACGTGATGACGATGTTTCAGTATCAAGGAGCGCCCCAGCATATGACGGGGCAGCGCAGTTGTGCTCGGCAGATAGCTGACAGTGAGTGCGAACAGTAGTGCTACCAGCAGCCAATATTTGACAGTAGCTGCAACTGCAAGAATTAATAGACATTTATTAGTTAATTGTCCTCTAGTTAGCTGAGATCTAAGATATAAGTGACCCAGTGGCTTGCAATGTTAACCAACACTATTAATATTAATAATCATATATTAAACTGTTCAATTTCTTATTGAGCCAGTTAAACGCGACTTCCATATTCTAAAAAGTCATAAGAATATGCCTGACTCCAAATATTGTTTTTCAAAATTAAGAAAGCTCCTAAGATCAGTTCAAGCAATACTAAATTTAATAATTTTTACATCATTTGTTTCTTTTTGTTTTGATTATTGTTTCATGTGTATAGAAATTGTCAAGTTATTCCTAATAACTTGTCCCTCCTAGGATTATTAAATAATAATAACACTATTATTTATTTAAATTTATCAATTTTATTAATGTTTTAGGAGGCAGCTTTTTAATTATTGAAAGTCTTTTCTATTTTACTTATTTTCCAAGCCATTTTCATGTTGAAATTACGAGTTATATTTTTGCCATTTTTGCTTTAATGATAACATGAGATAACCGGGATTGACCCAGTTTTCACCCTATTATTCCACATATTTTTGTCCTTGCACTGTTCGCGCTAATTGGAACTGGCTGCAAGTTGATTACGCGTGACTTCTAATTGGGGCACAGCACCCCTTCCACCCCTGCCCCTAAGAACAACAATGTATCCCTCTTTTTTGACTGCAACATTCTTGCACAGTGTAGGGGGCAAATTCCAAGAATCATAATTAATTAATTATTATATATTATAATCAATTAAATATGATTTGAAATCAATATACTATATACTCGTATTATATCTATATCAATCTATGTATAGCGTCTGTGAAATATGCAAATGAATGTGATGTCTAAAATTAGAATTAGCGTCACAATGTTCCATTGACCACTGGGGATCTTTGGTCACGTTCACCAGCATAACTGATCACTTAATCAACTAATATTTGTCATCGATAAGCTTGATGTTTTCTGATGAACTCCATTATCCTCTATATAGTATTTTAAGAAACAAACAAGAACACCATCTACTAAGTGTTTTATATGGAAGAAAAAACAAGAATGAACCTTTGTTTTCTATACAAAACTCAATTTTCGTCTGATTATTCCTATGGGGCCAAGTTTGATAAGATTATAGGAAACTATTTGAAGTATAATAAAACTCCCACTTAGTTTGGATGTAATATTTGCATAAATAAATCGTTTTTCATACAAAAACTCATTTTTCACCCGATCCTATGGCAGCTATATCACATAGTAAACCGATTTTGATCAAATTTGTTCAGATTATATATACTCTTTAGAGACTTGATTAAAGTGAGTTTGGTGAGGATTTGCTTCTAAACAAAAAAGTTATTGATACAAAAACATAGTTTTCAACCGATCATTTCTATGGCAGCCATATGTTATAGTGGTCTGTTCCGGCTGATTCTGACACAGAAACTGTCTGCAGCAAAAAGAAGGATCTGTGCCAAGTTCTATTAGTATAGCCTACACTCGACTCGACTCGGCTATTCATGCTGATTCAGAAAATACATCCTTTTTGGTCGGGATCATCTCCTTCAGAGCATTACACATTTCCTGACAAAATTATAACACCCTTAGGTATAAAAAGAAGAACATCCTTGAATAACTTCATGGCAGCTTACATGTTTATCAGCTGGATCATATCAAACAGGAAATTGCAGAATATTGCAATTTTTAGTACCCCACTTGGAACAGTTTTCCTTGTGCAGGATGCACCTTCTGTATGACATTATTTTCTTCGATTATGCTTCGATTCTGACTGTCTATAAATAAAATATGACTTTCGAAGTGTTGTAATGAATCTTTAAGGAGCGCAAACGGACATGGACATGGACATTTTATGTAAGGCTTAGACAAAGCTTGGAAGCTTTGGTAGGCAGGAAATACTCGTACCATATAATATAATAGCCATAGAATAAACGTTGCTTATACAGATACTTTGACACTTCAAGTCCAGTTTTCGATTCTGCGAAATAACACTGGGATTTATGGATATTTGCCGGCAAAGAAAACTGTGACTTCAAGTCGTTGACTTTGTGGGAATTGTGACGTTCATTAAACAGACACACACTAGCACACACACACACACACACACACACACACACACGCACATGGACACACCACGCGAGATTTTTGCTTCATTTGTATGCTAAACTGGATGAGTCAATCATACAGGGTCCAATGTTGACCGTAAATGCAGTCCATGCAACTGTGCCACACGTCTAAATGCACAATACGTATACGCAGCGTGGCACACGAAACTTACATGGATGTTTGCAGCACGGCGTGGCAGCTGGCCTGGAAAGGACCGTGGTTGTTGTTGCTGTGGATTGCATAGCTGAGCATTGTTGCAGCTGCTGCGGCTGCTGCTCTTGTGTTGCCGCCAGCTCCAAGCGGCTGCAGGACACTGCAGCCTTTTTGGCCAGCATTTGGGAATTGTGCCGCGTGAAGAAGCCGCCGCTTGTGCTCAACACGGTTTTCAGCGTCATTGTTGTTGTTAATCTTATTGTAAATGTGGCTTTAGTTGCCTTAGATTTCAGGATTGTTGCACGCACTGTATATTAAACTGAACTGCTTGCTCCACGAGGCGACTGCACTGGCACTTGTGAACTCTTCAAGATCTGTTGCTTATTTAATATTTAATGTCGTGCGCGTTGTAGTATATATACATATAAACAAAATGCCGAGCGGCAGGCCGAGCGCCTACCGCTTGACAAGAAAGAGAGCATCTTGAGCAGCACAACAGCTACAACTACAACTACAACTACAATTGCTACAACGATAGCAACAACAACAGGTTGCTGGTAATGACCGCAAATGATGACGACATTTTGGCGCCTGTAATTGCCAGCCAATCGTGTGTGAGCAAGGCGAGCGCACACACACACACACGCCTGCACACACGCCTAAAAACGAGTGCGCACACGCGCACACCCACACACAGGCGCCAAAGAGAGTGAGAAGGAGAGCGTAACCGAGAATGAGAGAGCGAGAGGTGAGAGTGAGAGCGCGCGCTCGCGCGAGAGACGGCGTCGCAGACGACTTGACGCGGTGTATGTGTTGCGGTGGCTGCCGGCCACGCGCGTGAAAGTTACTTGCACCACACGACAAACCCACACACACGCACACACGCACACACGCAAGTGGGTGAGTAAGACCCATGTGTGGTAATTGACCCCAAAAGTGTGGACACACAAGTAAAACACTTAGTAATTGTTATAATGATAGTTCTTATGTTCTTATGTTCTTATCAAGTAAACTAATAGTATCTATATATACACTATATATAAAAGAGTTCGTCCTGGCTGACTGATTGACACTCATCGCACTGCCCAAACCGTAAGAATGGGAATGCTGCAATTTTACAGTAGTTTCTATCTATGTAGAAAGTGCACACTAAGACGAGATTTGGGAAAATTCCACCCACAAGCGTGGAAAATCGTGGAGAACTGTTGTATGCAACTTTTTTGTTTACCAACCAATCGGCTTCAAACCTTTTTTCCAAGATCAATACGGTAAATCATTTGACACATATTTCACCGATTTTGGATAATCCACCCCCAAGGGCGGAAAAGGATGGTCTCAAAGTTGTATGGGAGAAAGTCAAATTTGGGTCCGGTCGGGCTTAAGCTCATTTTCAAAGCTATGCACATTAAATAATTCGATACGTGTCTCACCGATATTGAAAAATTCACCTCCACGGTTGGAAAATTGGTGGAAAACTTTTTTTCAAGCGTTTGAGATGAAACTCATTTTCAAGGCTCTACACAAAAACACAATAGGCGTGGTGCTCAAAGACTTTGGAAAATCTAATATCTAAATCACAAAAGACCACGTTTTGTGTCGGAAAACATATGGTAACGGATTGTTGGCTATAAGTCCAAAAATAAGGATGATTTGTGGCAAAGAGGTAAATCCGAATTTTACTCCATTGAACCATCAATTTGAGCCAAACTGGTGGACTCCATGGATCGTCGATGTGCCATTGAAAATCGTGAAAACCAAATGTTAAAGTTAAAAGTAAATCTACAAGCCTTTGAGGCTTCAAAATTTTTATACATTACTGTATAAATTTTAAATAAAAATTATGAAATATATGACTGCAAATAGAAATCGAATAATTGAGACGGTCAATGCTCAGATTAATTAGCTCCATTTAACAACAAGTTGAGAAATGCGATGAAATAATGTCATCATTTTTAAAATGCCATTAACAATATAAATTCAAATATATATTGTAGGAGTCATAGATACATAGACAGTTTTCATCTAACCGTATATAAATCTAATGACATAGGATAACCCTAAAATAATCATCAGTAAGATTAACATTTTTCTTGTGGCTGATGAAGTTAATCAATCTGTGCAATATCACTTCATTTTATATTTGTTTTACTTTGGAAACCAAGCAAATTATTAATCTTTCGAATCTTTGGAAATAAACGTATAGGTCAGATTGTAAATTGTAAATCTGGTAAATCCTTGGGAATACGCTTATAAGTCGGCGATTTTGCACAGGGCCTTGATTTGTAAACCAAATACACAGAAGCTAATCAAGTTGTTCCAAAGTCAACTTGTTATTTTGAATACTATTTGCAAAATGTTCTCCCTATTGTTTTTGTATACTAAATTTAAGCTGAATCGGTTCAATATATACAAAAAGATATAAGTCTTTAGTTAAGGGATACATGAAAAAAATTTGCATTTCTTTGAGGTGTACTCACGATACGCATCATTAACGTTTAACTCGTGCGTATTCAAGGGTTTGCCTAATATCTTTATATAGTCTATTATTCAGATGGGCGGGCATATCAAAAATCAAAAAAATCAATCAATTCTTATGTATGTATATTTCTGACGATCCATCAAGATAGAGCTGACAATTTACCACAATTTATCTAGTCTATTAAAAAATTTGGGGTGTTACTCGTATGCCAATATATGATATCATATACCGCTTAACTATGGAAAGGACTGGCAGCCACAATTTTAAAGAGAAAGACATTAATTTTGGTACATGTATACTTTAACCTAATGTTTTTTTAGAGCAGAAATTTCATAACAATCGGATAACAAACACAAGAGTTATTTAGGAAATCAGTTTTCACAAGCCAGAACATTTTAAAACCTATTGTGCACTGCTTGCAGCGAACTGCTTGCACCGTGTGAATACTTCAGAATTGTGCAGATACCCTATAATCTCCTTATCGGTACGAGTAAAGAACAATCTTCAACAACCCGCTGCTGCCGCGCTGTTGCTGCGCTGCTGCTGCGCTGCCGCGGCACGGTGACTCAATAATACTCTAACAACAATGCTGGGCATTTGTTGCTGTTGCTGTTGTTGCCTGTCTTATTCCCTCCTTTGAGAAGGGTTTTAATTTATGCACACGCTGCATGCCCCAAAACGGATGTCGCATTGCATTTTGCAATGTTTTTTTGTGCATGTTGTTTTGTTTGTTTGATTCTTTAATTCTCTCTTGATTTTGTTGTTGTTCTTGTTCCTGTTGTTGTTGCTGTTCTTTGTGGCCTCGCTTTCTAGCCGCTTTCTGCACTTCCGCTCTTCCGCTTCAGCTATGTATTGCAGTTCCTTGCTCTGTCCCTGTTACACTGCACCCCCGTTCCCACATATGCTTATATATGCGAAATATTCCTAGAATTGAGAATCCAACACAAAGGCACATCTACTAGAGGTGCCATCAAGCGATAGTTATCGGTAGTGTTAGTTAAAACATCGTTACAATCGACAATACTTTTGAAATATTTGTAATGTTTGACGTTTAATAAAATCAGTTGATTTCAATATTTGTTTTTTCATCTTAAATGATGGGAATAACACCATCGATAAATACAAGCAAACTATCGACATTATCGATAGTGCCAGCGATATTCTGCCACCTTTAGTTCGTACTCAACTAGGTTTTTGATTTTGTGACTTTCCCGCTTTCCTTTCAATACAAAATTGTACAACACGAACTCCACTAAGCCATCAACATCATAAAATACTTATATCCATACGTATTTACACATAGTATACATATATGTAATATGATCATGCACTGATCTGTCAAGGCACTAAATAAACAACAATAGTTGTAATTCTTAGATCAGTTTGAAACTAAAATAGTGTTAGCTTATTATTTCCATTTCTAACTAATTATAGTTGTTTTTGATCGGTGTTTTCTAGTTAGAGAGAAAATGCATAGAAAACTAGAAAATTATCCAAAAACAAAATTTGTGTGTGTGTGTAGGTGTGCATGTGTGTGTGTGTTGTGCTCAAAGTCCTAACAAAATTAGCTTAGAAAGCATTTCGGCTGCCTTTAGTACTTAGCATATGGCATAATTAAGCATAAATTGTGCATTTAGTGCTTAGATTATGGCATAATTAAGCATAAATTGTGCAGTAATACGCTTAAAATGCTTTTCGGCTGCCTTTAGTGCTTAGCATATGGCATAATTATGCATAAATTGTGCAGTAAGCACATACAAACATACATATATGCCAATGTATACATATTCGTATGTATATTTGAGCATTTCTTCCGTATGTCTTTTGCAATTTTGCGCTTATTCACACTGTTGTTGCTGTTGTTGTGTTTTATTGCTGCTACTGTCGTCGGTGTGTTTGTTGTTGTTGTTGTTGTTGCCGTTGTTGTTATTATTGTTATTGTAATTATTGTTTACGTCTCGCCGTCGTGCGGCACTTTGGCATTTCCGATCCGCGCGATCGCAACCTGCGTGCAATGGAAACTGAAACCACAACAGAATTGACCATTGGCAAATGTCGAAAAGCACAATGGAGAGAGCAAAATGCCAGCTGCACATACTTAAGAGATGGCCCAGACTAACTGCACTCTTCACTTCAGTTGTACTTACACTCAACTTTCGACTCCACTCGTTTCGATTCGATTCGATGCGATTCGATTCGCTTTAACTTCACTCAACTTTAATCGTTGGACCCTAGTTTCGATTTCACATTACTCATAACCCAGGCGTACCAAGTGGAGCTAATGCCCTTAGACTCCAAGTTTGATATAGGAGCCGGCGACCCTTTACCCTTAATTGTCGACAGCCTATAGGCAGGAGGAGGCACCTTCCGCCCTACATTCTACGAGTCAAGGCAATTCAGGACTATCCCAAAACTTTTTTTTTTTATAATTATTAATATATTTGAATTGAGAAGTCAATTAAGAGCACAAAACATGATCAAAAAGACCATACGAGTGGAAATCGGATGAGTTTTGACAAAGTTATGGGAGTTTGTAATGTAGGAGAAAAAGCTATTATATTTAAAACTTTACGAGTCAACATTTTTGGAAAGCTTAGCATGTCTTTTGGCAAAAAAAGGAACTTCCTCGGAACAAGTCTTGAAATAGTTTTGTATTCTAAAAGTGAAACTTAGAGATTTAAATTCAAAATTTATTTATTTTTTTTAATATAAATAAAACTGGATGGTCAAGTCAATTTAGAGCACAAAACATGATCAAAAAGACCTTACGAGTAGAATTCGGATAAGTTTTGACAAAGTTATGGGAGTTGGTAGTCTCATAGGTAGATTTACAGTGAAATTTCAAGATTTAAGAAAATCAACTTGGGATCTACAACATGATTATATATCCTGTGCTATGAGGCTACGCTTTACTCCACACTGGCCATAATAACAACCCACAGCAACATCAGCTAGAGAATTTGCGGATCATTTATAATTATCTGCGGGTATTTCCCCTATTCTCTCAGATACGAATAAATCAAGACATGAGCCGTACAAAGACAGGCTAGCTATCAGCAGCTGCAGAAGTTATGGATCCACTGCTGGCATCCCGAAGGCCGACTTCTTTAAACATAAAATTTGCCCTTGACACACACACAAACTCAAAATCCTGATTCTGCCACCCACATCCCCAATTAAACCCTTCGCTTTACACAAATGTTTCTTTTTTATTCCATTAAATGCTTATTGTTTACACAAAAATACATATCAACAAGAAAGAACGGCTATCTTCGGAGTGACGAAGCTATACACCCTAGCAGGAATTCATTTTTATGCAAAACTTAATTTTCGTCTGTTTGCTTCAATGCGAGCCATGTGGTCCGATTTTTATAAAAGTATAGGAAACTTTTTGAAGTATAATAAACTCTTACTTAGTTTGGATGTAATATTTGTGTAAACAAAAAGTTTTTCATACAAAAACTTATTTTTCACCCGATCCTATAGCAGCTATGTGATAAGATGGTTCGATTTTAACCAAATTTAGTCAGATTGTATAAACTCAGACGGACAGACGGACATCGCTATATCGACTCGGCTATTCATGTTGATTCCGAATATATATACTTTGTTGGATCGGAAACGTCTCCTTCAGTCCATTACATATTTCGAGACAAAATAATAATACCCTCTGCTAGGGTATAAAAGAAGAAGGAAGGAGTTGCCTCCTTCTGCCTGTTTTATATCTTTATCGCAAATACAAAAGAAATGTAAATGTATGTATGTAAATGTCTTTTATATGCATGTAAAACCAGACTTCCTGAGGAAGGCGTAACAAACGGAGGAGAATTATAATAAAGAATGTAATATACTTATTAAAATGAACTACAACGGCCTTATCAACTCGCCTTAGGCTACACATAGAAATGAAAATCAATTGCTTATTCATTCGCAGTAAAAATAATAGCTTACATGTAAAACAAGTAAGGATGCTATAGTCGAGTATACCCGACTACGAAACTCCCTGTACCCAGGTCAAAAATTTCTGATCGCATCTACGTAAACTTACACATACACACACATACATACACAAGGGCGCACACACACGAGCCACAGCGCAAGCGAAGCATTTTAAGTGGTGGCTGTGCTTCTTCTTCCCCTTGCTGCAGCACTGAATCTTCTTTCGTGAATAACTTCCGTGTTTATTATCCGATCGACTTTAAATTTGGACAGTAGATTAAGAGGGACTAAGGTATTGGACATGTCAAATCTTAAAGCTATATCTTGAAAATTGTAACTGTAAAACGGTTTTTATCGAATAGCGGGGGAACGGGGGAGATATCTTAAATCTAAACTTGACCTGCTCCCGCTATACACGAACCTACACTCCAAATTTGGTGTCTCTAGCTCTTATAGTTGCTGAGATCCTTGCGTTCATACATACGGACGGACAGACGGACGGACGGACAGACGGACAGATGGACAGACAGACGGACATGGCCAAATCGAAATCTCTTTTGATACTGATCAAGAATATATATACTTTATATGGTCGGAGATGTCTCCTTCTGCCTGTTACATACATTTGCACAGATTTAGTACCCCCTTTTTACCCATTTTATGGGTACAGGGAGTAAAAAAGTGAGTAAGCAAACAAAAATATTCATTTTTATGGTTTTAAATTTAAAAAAAAAATGAAATTCGATGTTTTAATTTAAAAAAAATCATTATTTACGTTCCCTGCTTAAAACCAAAAGTATTAAAATCTGTAGAGCTCTGTATGTCTATACCTATTTTGGTTTTCTTCTAAACCCCAAAGGTATTGAGAATGATATAAATGTTTCCACTAATTTTGTGTTGAGTTAAAATCAAAATATAGGTATACCTTATTTTTAGAAGGCCGAATAATTATTGTTAATTCATAGTTTGAAATACAAATGAACATTATATAAATAAATAAATAAATACATTTTGAAACTAAACTTATTATTTACTGTGTAATAATATTTGATAAAGTGTATATATTAACTGTTGCAAATAGATTATTAACTATATTATAATTGACTCTGAAGTTGACGCTGACTGGCAAGTGGCGCTTGCATTTATCTAGCGTACACCGGCTGTTCCGGTCAGCCCCCTGCCCTCCTGCCTAACACCCCTTCACAATGGTACGGCCGGGGAAATGATTACCGGTTGCGGCAATGACAACGCACATTACTCCGGGTGCTAATTTTTGCACCTGAGGTGCGAAACGACAACATTGTTAGCTTATCTGAGTCTCGGTTGTTAGAGTTTGGTTGAAGTTGACAGCGTCAGCCAAATGCCCTAGAAGGGTGCTCCTAACTCGGTGTACGGTGTACGGTGTACGGTGTACGGTGTACGGTGTACGGTGTACGGTGTACGGTGTACGGTGTACGGTGTACGGTGTACGGTGTACGGTGTACGGTGTACGGTGTACGGTGTACGGTGTACGGTGTACGGTGTACGGTGTACGGTGTACGGTGTACGGTGTACGGTGTACGGTGTACGGTGTACGGTGTACGGTGTACGGTGTACGGTGTACGGTGTACGGTGTACGGTGTACGGTGTACGGTGTACGGTGTACGGTGTACGGTGTACGGTGTACGGTGTACGGTGTACGGTGTACGGTGTACGGTGTACGGTGTACGGTGTACGGTGTACGGTGTACGGTGTACGGTGTACGGTGTACGGTGTACGGTGTACGGTGTACGGTGTACGGTGTACGGTGTACGGTGTACGGTGTACGGTGTACGGTGTACGGTGTACGGTGTACGGTGTACGGTGTACGGTGTACGGTGTACGGTGTACGGTGTACGGTGTACGGTGTACGGTGTACGGTGTACGGTGTACGGTGTACGGTGTACGGTGTACGGTGTACGGTGTACGGTGTACGGTGTACGGTGTACGGTGTACGGTGTACGGTGTACGGTGTACGGTGTACGGTGTACGGTGTACGGTGTACGGTGTACGGTGTACGGTGTACGGTGTACGGTGTACGGTGTTCGGTGTACGGTGTTCGGGGTTCGTTATTTTAGAAATGACCCGCACACCGCCTAGGAAAGTTCTTAAGGTTCCGCATTCGCATCCGCATCCGTCCATTTGTTGACCGCAATTAATGAATGAGTCCCATGCACGTACCATTTGTTAAATAATATGAACTTAAGTATTGTAGTAACCATAAGTACGACGACTATTTGATCCGATGCTAATATTATAAAGGAAACCCATTCGCATTCTCGCTCTTATCAACCGACTTGTTTACAAACAGTTAATTATGTTGAATGTTAGTGTCGGCATTAGTCACTAGAACTGCATTCATTGCACAACGCAATTGTTGAGTTCAATTGTTTGATTTAACACTCATTATAGCAAAGTATCCGCCAATTGATAAGAAAACTGGCCATATTTAATTCAAATTTTATTACATCCGATCAAATGTTAAATGGCAATGATGATTATGATATGCATGCTTGCAAATAACAAATTTAGGTTAATGTAATACCAAGTAATTAACAAGTAAGAATGCTATAGTCGAGTATACCCGACTACACAACTCCCTGTACCCAGGTCAAAAATTTCCGATCGCATCTTCGCACACTTACACATACACATACAAATACACAAGGACGCACACACACAAGCGACGGCGCAAGCGAGGCATTTTAAGTGGTGGCTGTGCTTCTTCTTCCCCCGCGCTGCAGCACTGAATCTTCTTTCGTGATTAACTTCCGTGTTTTTATCCGATCAATTTGAAGTTTTGACAGTAGATGATGAGTGACTAAAGTATTATACATGCCACATCCCAAAACTATATCTTTTAAATTGTTGCTGATAAACGGTTTTATCGAATTGCGGTGGAACAGGGGGAGATATCTGAATCTTTAGTGTATCTAGCTCTTATAGGTGCTGAGATGGACGCGTTCATACAGACGGACAATCGGACAGGCAGACGGACATAGCCAAATCGAAATCCCTTTTGATACTGATCAAGAATAAATATGCTTTATAGGGTCGGAGATGTCTCCGTCTGCCTGTTACATACATTTGCACAGATTTAGTACCCCCTTTTTACCCATTTTATGGGTACAGGGAGTAAAAACAAAAGTACGTCTTCATTTTATTGTACACACTCAATATAATTAACAGAAAGACCGACCATATAAGGCTCGTTAAAAGCTCTGACATACCACAATCACTTTTATTGCTGATCACCAACTGCATTGTTTCTGCTTTACTGACTTCCGGGTCTTGTAATTAAAACAATTATAATAGACATTGCAACGGTCTATATTTAGTTATTTCTAGCTATTGATCAAAGTAATGAACTCTTGCCTAAGAATACTACATCCTCTGCTCACAGATCTCTGCCTTACACGGGGAGAATTAGAAACACAAAAATCAGGTACAAAATCGAGCTTAGATTAACTAATCGCAGAGTTTTGCCTTGGGGACAATTCAGACATTGCTAAGGGAGAATCTATCTCCTGAGTAAATCACAGATTGTACTTTACTAATCACAGATTGTGATTTCATAATCACTGACTGTACTTATCAAGGCACAACCCAAAGCACAATGTGTGCTTTGAAATGTACAATTAAGATCAGAATACCCTTGGCTCATATCCAACCGTCAAAATTCAAACTTGTGATTAAGAAAATCACAAATTGTGCTCAAAAAAGTTTCTCCGTGCATAAATATTGATTAAGTGTTATTGTTAGTGTCACGTCAAGTCCAAATACTGAGTTGGGAATTGAGTTCAGTTTGTAAGCCGTGGTGTTTTTGGTAGAATTCTCCCTAATCAATGGTTGAATTGTCCCTAAGGCAAATAACTGTGATTAGATCGCCATTATGCCTGCAATTCTCTCCGTTAGTTTATGTATATCAGCTGTGGACAGTAAACAGTGCTCGAAAGCCAAAGGGTTCAACAGAAAGTATCAAAAGTATCGATTATTAATCGATAATTGATCAAAGAGTAGGGTGTGCTGGGAAATATGGCCATAGATCATCCAAATCATGTGAATTATTCCATAAACGAGAGTTTATATAAATGTTCTAATTCAAAATACAAATGCATGATCCCATCCGAGCTCTTGTTTTTATCGCTCTCATCACTGTATGCTTCCGATATAAACGAATTTACTATTGAAAGCTGCATGGTGCCGAATTACATTGCAAAACTGAGCCGAATTGAGAACAAGGCTGCCTATGTTGAATACCTGCATAAATGAATGCAAAACAGGTGAGAATGTTACAGTCGGAAGCTCCCGACAGCGGCATACTCTGGCTTCTATATAGTATAATTTCTTGTGTCCAGACACAGAGTCGACTGTTCTTACTTAATGGCATTGGAATTCAATTGATCAGATTATTAATTGGACATTTGGTTATTGCTTTTGGGATTTTTTTTCCCACTTCAGTATTTTTCTGGCATTTTTATGGACCTGCGAGTTGAGTTCCTACCCTGACTCAATGGCGAAAACACCGAGTACTGCGAAAAGCTGAATGAATTGGATGTCATGTCACTAGTTCAACAAATCACTACGTAGCTCATTTATATTACGATGTATATTTTCAATTAAATATGTTTAGTTGCGCTAAGACATGTCAACAAACAAATAAATCAATTTTTATTATTTCCTTTATTTTGCATGACTAATAACGCTTCTGAACTGAGCAATCTGATTTGTTGAGCTGATCGTGTGTGCTTTAATTTGAGCTAAAGACCCAGCAGACGCGGATGCTGCGCCGGATGATCGAGCATCCATTCCTGGGAGCTGCCTCAGCAGTCCAAGCAGTTGCCGCTTGCACTAAACGCCCAGTTGGCTTTTAGCACAGGCCCAAATCAGGGAAGCAAGCCCCTCCACCACGCCCTACCCACCCGGCACGGCCATACCAGCTCAGCTGACAGAATCATGGCACAGAAATAACTTTAACAAATCAATTGCGCGGGCGTCCGTCAATGGGAATACCCCAAACGCGAAGTCCACGCTCACCCCCATCTCAGCCAACAGCTCGGCCAGCTAACTATTGGCTAACTGACCATAGACAAGCTGTTTACCGTCAAGCTGCTGTCGGCCAGCTGGCAGTTGGCAGTGGCCAGTTGCCAGTTGCAGCTGTTAGCCATAGCGACGGCAAAAACCTGGCAACAGGTAAATCACCGGGCGAGAAATTTAACGCACAATGCTCGTATTTGTTCTCGTGATTAGTTGCCATACCCTGTACAGCGCAGACGCAAGGGGTATACAGAAAGCTCAGTTAATGTCAGCGATATTACTTTGCATTTTTATTTATACTCGAGACGTTTTCAACCAAGCTCTCAACTCCGATCTCTCTGTCTTTCTCTTTTTTTCTCCAAACTCATGAATGAGTAGATCTTAAAAACATAGATGTATTTATTTCAAATTTCGATACACCTCCGCAAGTCTATAAAACTACTGAAATTTGAAATGCTCTGCTTTTTTGCACTGCCGCTGAACTGTTTGCTGTACTGCTTGCTGAACTGCTTGCTGCACATTTACGCTGATGTGTTTGAGCAGTTTACACCTGGGTACAGGATATCCCTTAGTCTAGCATACTCGCTTAGAGCATTCTTACTTGTATTCACATCAAAATATTTCAATCAATATTATGAGAGACTCATTTAAAAGACCGATTTTCTTTGACTTCCAACAATATAATTGAAATATTTATTATGTTTGTTGATTAAGTCTCATTAAGTCATTCGACTATCTTAAATATCTGTATTTCTATTGATCTTAGAGTCTTATACCCTTAGAACTTGCATTTGAGTATGATATTACTTTTTAATATTATATAGTTATTCAAATAAAACTAGAAAATAAATCTGATTAGATGGAGTTACTATGCAGTACCTATCAAAACTATAAGACATCTTAAATAACTCTTTCTTCATAGCAGCAACGAATATATCGGTGAGATATTATAGCAACTAAAACAATAGATGGAAGTTGAATGGGATAATGGCAACCCCTGTAATGATCCCTTGAACCAGCAAGGGTTCACGGATGGATCAAAAACCGATGAGGGGATTGGCGCGGGTATCTATGGACCCAATACCAGAGTCTCTACTGGCCCAGTGTCTTTCAATCTGAGATTCATGGCATCGAGTTCTGCTCCAGGCTTATTCTCATGAAGGGAATAAGAGAAACCACCATAGGTATATATAGGATAGCCAAGCAGCCCTATCCTCATGGGGGATAACTGGATAAACAAAGAGAGGCACTTTTTCTGGTCTTCTAGGTCGGGGCTGCGGCAAGCTAAAGAGCCCCACCCTTTACAGGAAGACAGTTAATCAACCACACCTTTAAAAACATGCGCCTATCCACTGATGCAGGGTATAGACTCTGCAGGATGATGAAACCAGTGTCCACCTTCTTTGTGATTGTCCTGCCATTATTTGGAATAGAAGGAGACATCTACCTAGGGTGTTATTGACCCCCGAGCTCGTAAAGAAGGTCTCGACAAGTGATCTGCTCTCCTTCATAAGGGAGGTAGAGCAACTCTTGTCCCCACAGGGAGCTGGTCTTAGTGCCCCCCATTTTCCCTGCTAGTGGAACTCCCTTATTCATTATTATTATTATTAATAGCAGTAGACAAACAAAACTTGACGCGCAAAGACAAGACAAAATCGACGATGGAAGAATATAGGCAAATATGCTATTTAGACGTAGGAACAATGACGAAGTTGTAGGACATTATTAGCTGCAATAAGTTTATTGTAACTATTTATATGAAAGTAAATCGAATCGAGGAACATTTTAATTAAGAATGAGACATTGTTTTAATTGAATTGAATTACAACGGCCTCATTAGCTCGCGATAGAAACACACAAAGAAACAGTCTGGAAAGAGTCTCCTGAAATATTTTTGCTCTGTTTGAAATGAAATGTATTTTTGAACAAAAAAAAACAGTATATTGGGTGTGTGCAATGTCCGGCTGTCTATCCGCAACTTAACTTGGTACACATGTGGTGGATATCCTCGACTTATAAAGTGTCAAGGTCGCCCCTAACCCTACCCCTATCCCAGTACCTTCCTATTAATTGAACAAACGCCTACATCTTCAACATTTTTCAAGATATAGTCATTAAATTTGATATATCGACTACTGTTGACCTTCTTGACAGATCTGAATCAATAAAATGTTACCACCCCCACCCCGTACCTCGCAAATGAGCAAAGTCTATATCTGCCACACCTGTATAGATAGAGTCACCAAATTTGGCATTCATATTACTGTTCACACCCCTCACAAATTTTACAAAAAACAAATTTGATACCCTCACCCTTTCCCCTGTAAATGAGCAAAATCTATATATTCCACACCTGTACAGGTAAAGTCACCACAAAAGCCCTACTGTTTTTCCCGCCCCTAGCCGACGCCACAGGTAACAAATCATACCGAACTTGAAACAGAGTATTCTGCTGTCGGGTACGACTGCAACGTTCTTACTCGTTATTATATAGAGAAGCCCAGTTCATAATGTAAATGAACAAGTATGCAAGTTGAAAATTTGTAATATTTTGAATTGAAATGAACAATTATACGACAAGTGGCAGTTTGTAATTTGTTGAATTTGAACAGTATTTTGACAGTAATTGAATCTGATCAGCATTGAAGTGATAAGAGTTAGTTAGTTGGAGCTCAGTTGGATATCTTGCCTTATACAAATACGAGTACTCGTAATAGAGTACTGTACTTTACATATTGCACATAATGAACTGTAAGCTATAACTAGTGAATCAGACGAAGTGAATCATATTCTACGAATGAAGAAAGTACGTATAGAGTGAATTGAACTTGATGAGGAATTGATATCCATTTTGATGAAAAATCATAAAAATATAACTTACTCGATACTCTTAGTACTCATAGTACTCTTAGACGCGGCTGCTCGCCAGCACTTCGTCATCGCTGTCATGAGCATCATAAGCAATATCATCATAACTGGCTGGCACACTGAGCTGTTTACAGATTGAATTAGGAATGGGGGCCTGGGAAGTACTTTGCCCAGTATGACGTTGCCAAAAAAAATAACGACGACAATTGTCGGGCTACAAAATAAAATAAAATAAATACGAGCGTCGAGCCCATCTTTGAATTTGAGAGCCCGGGATGAAGGCAGCTTTTATTTTTGGAACTGGCATTTCTCTCGCTATATATTTGTATATATACGTAACTAATTACGGAGAATCCGCGCTGTTTGGCCAACAAACAAATGACGGATAGGGAATTATAAAAAAAGGCACGCACCAAACAGTTCCAAGATTTTGAACTAGTTGCTATTATTTCGGTTTTTTGGCTGACTCATGCTAAAATGCTTCTCCAGCAATAAATATTTTCATTTTGTGTCAGATTCAAATAATTGAATTGCGTGTAAGCTTACCTTAAAGTCCTTGGCCTTATGTGCTGCAAAAAACAAAATAAATAGCACATTAGTTAGCTAATAAACAGAAACAGAAAACAAAAATACATATAAAATAAAATAAATAAATGTATGAAAATAAAATAAACAAACTATGCACTGGCAAATTCATTCATAAATTATTTGCAATATATGCATTCACTCGTATTTGTAGTTTGAGTTTGAGTATCAACAACTGCACTTTGCAGGGGGAAAATGGGGGTCTAAGTCTTACATTGTATTCATTCCTATGGCTTGCGATATTTACATCATATGCATATTATAATAGTTTCCCTGGCTGCCTCTTGAGACTTAGATTCAATTCAGTTCAGCTGCTTAAAGAATCTTATAGTTGGCGAATTTGATTGAAACAGCACAAAGTGCCAGAAAGTCTTTCATTGTATCGTTTGTTCATATGGCAGCTATAAGATATAGTAAGAAGCACATTAGGGATTCGATTTCAAGTGGGGCAGCTGGACTGGACTATATTAAGTTATTAAATTCGCTGACATCAGTGTGTTCAAATCAGATCACTTACTATATTATAAAGCTGCCATAGAATCGATCGGTTCAAAATTGAGTTGCATGAAAAACTTGCTGTTTATTTTTGGTTATTTAAATGATGTTTCCTCTTTTGTGGTTGAATAAATTTCATCCAGATCGGTTACTATATCTTATAGCACTATATCTTATAGTTATAAGTTGTTTCTTGTAAATATAGTTCAAGTTTAATTGAAGTTGTTTATAAAATAAAATAGAGATTAAATGAAAGTTCGTTGCCAGACAAGTGGAAACAGATGCCAGTTGTCCTGCCAGAACATTTGGCAACCCTTTTGGCAGAGGCTGCCAGATCTTAGTCGTCCTTGTGTAAACACCAAAAAATAAACATCTGGCAGCACTTTGCCGCTCAATTTTGTCTGGCATCCTGCTGACCAGAGACTTTGACAAGTTGCACAAAATGCTATTTGTGAAGTGACTAATTGCCAACAAAAATATGGAAGAAATATGGAAGAAATAAAATTGGCTGATGAAATACAAGCTACTGCCGTGGATGTGTCAATATTTTATTGATTTTAATTGATGCCATTATATAGTATTAGCTTTATTTAAAAGCGCCACCGTCTCCACAAAAAAAGAATGATATTATTCCGAAAAGTGCACATTTGGCTAAAGATTATATAATAATTATTTATTAATATATATTAATATTATATATATTAGATTATATTCAAGAATATTTATATTTAACTAGCTGATAAAACCACAGCGCTGCCCGTCGATTAAAATGCGTTATGTGAATTTGACTACTTTCGTCAATCTTAAGAAATGCACAAAAATAGTGCACCTTGATTTTAGCTTTGAAAATGAGTTTAAGCCCGATCGGACCCAAATTTAACTTTATCCCATACAACTTTGAGACCACCATTTACCGCCCTTGGGGGTGGATCTTCCAAAATTTGTGAAATAGGTGTCAAATGATTTAGCGTATAGATCTTGGACAATCAGTTTGAAAGCGATTGGTTAGTAAACAAAAAATTTGCATACAACAATTCTCCGCGATTTTCCACGCTTGTGGGTGGAATTTTCCTAAATCCCGTCTTGGTGTGCACTTTCGACAAATTAGATGGAAACTACATTGAAAATTGCAGCATTATGAATCAGTCAGTCAGGATGAAATTTATTCAACCACAAAAAGAGGAAACATCATTTAAATAACCAAAAATAAACAGCAAGTTTTTCATGCAACTCAATTTTGAACCGATCTCTTCCATGGCAGCTTTATAATATAGTAAGTGATCTGATTTGAACACACTGATGTCACCGAATTTAATAACTTAACTAAAGCAAGATAACTTAGAGAGCAAGATAATACAGAGTTTTCATACAATAACTCCACTTATGACTAATCGCTCTCATGACTGCAAGATAAAGTTGTTTGAGTTCGATTCAATTGGCAACTGGCATAGGACATAATGACTCTCAAATGTTGGAGGGATTGGATGAAATACTTTGAGAGAAACGTTCGTATTGCAGCTATTTATACTCTGGTCGCGAAGGGAAAAAGCGTATATTGGGTTTGCGAAATGTCCGTCTGTCCGTATTATCGTCCTGATAGAGAATAGGAAGTTATGGCTTGTGTGCAAATGTTATATACGAGTAAAAGTAGAAATCTTTACACTATAGTATAAAAGAGCACGACCTGACGGATCAACAATAATATACCCAAATCGTAAGAGTCAAAGTGCTGGAATTTCACAGTAGTTTCAATTGATGACGAAAGTCCACATAGAAGCGGAATCTTAGCAAATTCCACCCACAAGCGTGAAAAGTCACAGTAAACTGTTGTATGAAACTTTTTTGTTTACCATTCAATCGACATCAGACTCAGTTTCAACGATCTGTACAAAAAATCATAGGACACACAATTCATCGATTGCGAAAAATCCCAAACCATTGGACAGAAAATGGGGATCTAAGTCTAGTTTTCATCCGATCTGCATCGAAATGCTTTCTAAAGTTCCACACAAAAACTTTATAGATATGATGCTCACCAATTTTCGCATGCGATCTATCGATACAGTTCTCAAAGTTTCGGGAACACCCAACCCCACGGATGAAAAATTGTAAAATCCCTTTTCTGTGTAGGAAATATAATCAATTTTTATAAAATCTGCCGGACAACGGTGGGTACAGCTAAAACATACATTTTCATTTAAATGTGTATGTAAATGCAGTGTGAAAACAACATAAAATCACATTTCATTCGAAATATTCAATCATGAACAAAGTATAACAGGAAACATAATATTATCAACAGTTTCTAAGGTGTTCATATAAATATGAAAGAAATAGTCAAGCAGTTTTGAGTATTATATTCAAATTATAACAGTTGAAGCATAACTACAAATGTCAAAATTCAGGGAAAATGTGAACATTTATCGTTATTAATGATTTGCCGACGTTTGCCCAGCAAAGTATCCCGAATTTGAAATAAACTTGATCTGCGAATGGTCTAAGGATTTACAATTTTAAACACGGCTGTCAGGGTCGGAGATGCCTCCCTTAACCTGTTATACTATAGAATATTAGCAAAGTACAGGGAACGTGCACACAACCGATGAAACAAAATGTATACCAAATATTCTTTGTATAAATGCAATAATATTTCACTTTTAAAAGTAAGCAGTATTTGCACTAATGCAGTTCTTTATAAACCCCATATTTTCTGTATATGTCAAGTACATTTCGTTGGCAAATGCAAATCGAAAAATTTCCCTGGGATATTTCCAACGGGATTTTATTTCGCAACATTTTGTGTAGCACACTTTCAGGCGGCAACTGAGAATGTGCACGGTGCCGTTGGCATTGGTGTGTGTCTTGACTAACATTAAAGCTTTTGACGGCTCTTTGGAACTCAGCAAAGACACTAACCATGATGGATACCCTAGCTTATAGATAATGGTTCGTTTGGATGCGGGCGAAGATGTTCTATGAAACTCGAATGCACCATAAATTTAATTTTTAATTTACATAAGCCACGACCATTTAGATTTTATTTCAAATACTTAGTATTATATTATCAAATGGGTATTTTATATATAACTATTTTTTATTTATTGTCTTCTTTTATAAATATTAGTCTTTCAGTTCTTGAGCTAACTTTATACAACTTGGCACACATTCCCCTTTTTGCTGCAGGCAGTAGATATGACGGTACCGCCCAGATTGGACTGCTTAAGCATATAGCTTTCATAGGAACGATCGGAAGATCTTATGTTTCTTAAGATACCTCGACCAAACTAACCAATTCGAAGTTTTGGTAAGGCTTATACAAACTGGACAAATTTGATCAAAATTGGGTCATTATATCATATACCTGCCATAGGAAAAATCGTTCTAGTCGTTGGGTTTTTATATGAAAAACATTTCTGCAAGGTTATATCAGCTCGCCGAAGATAGCCGTTCTTTCTCGTGAATTATAAAAGTTTCCTAACCAAACTCACATATTCAAAGTTCCATTTGAATCTTTGAATGTTGTCCAAACTGTATCAAAGTCAAATGATTATATCGTTTAGAACAAGAAAGAGGTTCGAAAGTTATTTATTTTGCTTATAAGTGGGATCTTTATGTCAAATTTGGTGACTCTAGCTTTTAATAATGTGAAAATTGCGTGGGAAGTGATGAAGGTGGATATTAGATGTCGGCACTTCATAAACTGAGAGTATATACCAACATGTATACCAAGTTTGGTTGCTCTAGCCTCAAGGGTGACGTTTATGCGGATAGACAGATCCAATATACTCTTTTTCCAACAAATATTGTTTGGATAGAAAGTTATGTCAAAAACTCACTTGTTTTCGCAGCCAAAATTCAGCAAATCGGCTAAATTTGCTAAGTATCGGATCACAATGCGACTATATGACTATATGAATCTCGTATTCTGTCGTTTATATGTCTTTTATAATTCAGTTAATTTATTTTCAAGTGTGTGCGAGCATGTACATGAGTAAGTAATATGCCTCTGGGCAACTTCTGTCAATGAATGTGCTATATGGCTTTTACACACGCAGCCCGTTTGGTTTTGAATATTTAGGGTCTATTGTCATTAAATATACAAATTGTGAGAAAAAGCTCGAGAAACCGTCAACGAAAAAAGCTATCAAGCTTGCATGAGTAACACGAAATCACGAAAAGTTCAATACGGAAGGGCATAGTCTACGGTTGTATACTCTACGCATTCGTATTATTATGAATCAATGCCAAAATGCAAAACTCAAAGAGTGAAAATTTCAACTTGATAAATGACATTTTTGAGAGACCATTTGTTAGCTGTACCCGCACTTTAACATTGTCCTTAAGGATAGAACCCCAAAACATGCAGCGTGCCACATACATCTTTCATATGAAAGTTAATATGCCCAATACAATAACATGCTAAATGAATCAGATGCTTGCTACCAAGTACAATAGTTCGAGGCACATTCCAGGAAACGCACAGTTCATTTTCTAATCAGTTCCGATTGAATACTAAGAATATATATATGCATATTTGAGCTGGTCAGTGCACAGATTGATTAAGCCACAACATTTATTTAACATTACTGACGATTAGTGATGGCTCGATTAATCATATGATACACATTAATCGATTCTTTTGTCCCAACTCACGATTTAATTGTATCGCAAGCTGGGTTTCGATTAATTGAATCATTAATCGATTATATGCTCAATTAATTGCATCACTATTTGTAAATGCAAAATAAAAGTGTGGAAATATTATTCCAAAACTAATGAAAAATATAATTCTTGTGCACTTTTATGTAGTTGTTAATTGTTATATCAAATGGCCTTTGCATTACACATTCACATGTTTTATTTATCTTCGATTGATTGTGGTTAATAATCGGTCGGCTTCAATTACTCATTTGATTCAATAATCGATTATTGCAATTTTTTGCCATCACCACTCACGATTATTATTTGGCTGTTCTATCTTATTAGTTTTGTATAAGGTTTTATAAAAACTGTCTCATAATTTATGGCTGCTACAATATGTATTTGAATTTATATTATCAGGGGAATTCCAAGAATTATGAATTATTATTATTCAATGACATTTCTCAACTTTTTGTCAAAATTACTTTATCAATTTGTGCACTGGACGGCTGATTTATATTCATATTGAGGTCATATGCCTTGCCAGTTTGAGCACACCTCTAGACATCCACAGATTGTGGGTTTTACCCACTCATAATTAGCTTCTGTAGCACTCTTATCTCAATATACTTTCACACCACGTTATCTTTTTGGAACTAACCCATTAAATAAGTACGTATGTATGTACATAAATCCGTATTGAATCGGTCGAAAATGGCACTGTACAATTAGCAATTAAGATAATTGTTTTCATGATAATATAACTTGAAGCATTTGTATTGTTGCATTTTACATGCAGTGGAATGCAAGAGATGGAATTTGTCAATTACGTCAATCAGAGAACATCATACCTATAAAAGAATCCAAATGATCCAACAGGTCATACAGGATATAGTGGAGAAGCTATGTATGTATATCATTTTTGGCGTTATCGATAATTCGATTATGCTCATTTTAGGGAGCGGGGGTTGTGATGAAGTCGAGTGGTTAATACTTTATCAATGGAGTGTATGTGCCAACATGTGTACCAAATTTGATTGATCTAGCTTCAAGGATGTCGAAGACCCATACGCAAACTCTCTATATTCTCTTTTTAAGTTTTTTTCTTTTTGTTCATTTGTATATCAATTTATTTAACGAGTTTTCCTGCTACATATCTTTGGGCACATTAATTCCATATACATATGACGGGTGGCTGTAGCAACATTTGTGAAAAGTTCAAGTGCCCTGTTTCAGGAAGGGTACTCGTTGGCACTGAAAGCGAAAGCATTGAATAAATCAGCTTTCTGCTGAAACGTTGCAACCGAGGCGAGCAAAAAATAGCGCCAATGGGGAACTTGGCGATAATCCCAATCGCACTCGACCGACTCAAAGCTATATATCTTTAGCATTCTTTAGAATTACCTGAATTCTCGATGTTCCGGGAAACTGTGATAAGAAGTTTATTGCTTTTACCCTTTGCTGCAAAGATTTGTAATCAAAAAATCTCTTATTATTAAAATGATTGAAAATACATTTATTTCAACCCTTTAATTTTGAGTCGAGTAAGATTTAACGTGGCTGTTAAATGTAAATTAAATTTTATTAAGATTATGAATTCTTGGCAAAAAACTCTTCCAGTTTATTCCTTTAACCAAGGCTGAAGACCAGTTTTAAATCGAATTTGCTCAGTCTCGGGTTTTGAATATGGTTCTTCTCTAAGCTGAATCTTGTACCGAGTCAGTTGTTCTTCAAAAATAGTCCGAACCGAACCATTTATTAATAAAAATAGGTACGGCCAAGGAATATAAGGACACAAAGAAGACGCATCTCATATAAAGAAAATTGTTCTCGGACGGGTATTATCTGTATGACATTATATTTTTTAGTTCGCCACAAGAAAAGTTAGAGGCCTTTTAGAAGTCAATGCCATAAATGACATTATTCTTAATATTATAAGCATAAAATATGTAAATATTATACCTTAAAATATATTATATATTTTTCAAATCGAATAAAAAGGATCAGGACACGGCTCGAACTGATAACTGGGTGCAAGGTTTAACGAACCGAACCCATATATGAGAGATTGGTTCGAATAAAATGATAAAATGATGCTATCTCATGACACTATCTCAATACACAATATGTATTCAGGGTTTTTCCTAAAAGCACAAGCCTGATAAATATGTTGACAAGAGGATTAAATAGCGTGTTTTAAATAGATTTCGCTACGCTGGCTAAGGTTATTCGGAACGTCCTCAATAGAAAAGGTACGCTCTTGCTTGTCAACATGTGCGTGCAGCTTTCGCTCAGAGTGGTGCTCACCTTTGCTGACAGCTGTTCCAATACAATCGAGAGAGATCACCCGACACACACAAACACACGCACACGCACACAGAGAGCGGGAGAGCGAGAAAATTGAAGCCCACGTTTGAGATGAACGCGACACTCAAGAATTTGTAAATAACTTGTATTTAAAGCACAAAAAACCACTGGGAATAACTCCGAAAACTATGTGGACAGACGAAAGCTTATTTTGATTGCACTCAAAAAAATGATTGGGCTGACGGAACAACTCTCGGAAACGACAACCTTCTGTGTGAAGCGATGGAACCAAACTGAAGCAACGCCTCACAAGCGGCATCAGATTGTGGCAATCATGGAAGCAGTTTCACGTAT
Source organism: Hirtodrosophila confusa (assembly GCA_035043065.1). Taxonomy (NCBI): domain Eukaryota; kingdom Metazoa; phylum Arthropoda; class Insecta; order Diptera; family Drosophilidae; genus Hirtodrosophila; species Hirtodrosophila confusa. The sequence goes on along the minus strand of JAWNNI010000033.1, from coordinate 6,683,354 downwards.
CACACGCAATTTAAATGGGACGAATCTTCATACTCTGCGTTTTTTGTCAATATTTGGCTTGATTTTACGCTTCTGCTAAAGCATTGTACCAGCTAAATACGATTGTTTACTCTAAATTCTTTAAAGCTTAAGCAATTTAATGTGCGACCGATCACGTACTGTGTGATATTCACTGCAAGTTTTCCTTGAACAATTCTAAGAAACATAATTTACAAGGCGTTCAGTTCAATAAATTATTCTTCACACCCTGTACTCTTTGAAAATGTGGTAAAGGCAATGGTTGGACTGTCCCTTATTGAATGTATATTTATATACTGGACCAACATTATCAAACAAGGCGATCTGGCCATGTCAGTCTTTGGACGCAGCAGAGCAAAGCGGCAAACAGCTTGCAGCGTGACTGTGAGTGTGTGAGCTGTGATTAATCATCTGAGACTGGGGCATAGGGTGTCTCGTAGTCGAGCATACTTGAACTGCATTCTGATTTGCTTATAGTGTGCACTGGCCGGCCGGCCAAACGCAGAAGATGCACAATAATTGCGCATTCTATACCGGGTTTGTGTCCAAGCTGCAAGCTTTTTCGAAGCGCTCAGGCTTGTGTCACAACTAAGCTTTGACACTGTGTTCGAGCTTTGACTCCGTATACCATTCCAATAAAAAGCTCTGCCAGTTGGCCAGGCCAATCTGGACCGAATTATGCCAGTTAATATAAAAGTTTTTCGGCCTTGTGTAAAAAATGCAACAAGATTGAAAAGCCAAAGCAAAAATTAGTTATCCTTGCAGAGATGCTAATGAAATTGTTATAGTTAATATAGTCATCCGATTTGGTTCAAATTTCACCAAACTATAATAGCACTCACAATCGCTGAGTTTGGTTAAGATAGCTGTAAGAAGCACACAAATCTATACATTCTTTACATTTGCGGGGGAGGGAGTGGGGGTGTCGAACATTCTTTTATGCAGATCTGTCAAGGAGCTCAACATTAGTCTGTACACCAAATTTGGTGACTTTACCTGTTGTGGAATGGGAGATGAATATTTTGCTCATTTGCGGGGGAGGGGGTGGGGTTGGCGTCTACAGTAGTGTGTATGTCAAATTTTGTGGCTCTAGCTATGAAACTGTAGAAGATATATACACATACCCCTGTCAAAAACGTGCAGATCTTTTAAGGAGGGCAACATTAGTCAGTATGCCAAATTTGGTGACCCTAGCTTAAAATACATTTCATAAGATATAGGTTTCCGCCAAAATTCGGGGGAAAGGGTGACGGCTGGTAATTGATCTTGACACTTTATAAACTCAGGGTGTACACCAACACGTGTACCAAGTTTGGTTGCTCTAGCTTCAAGGGTACGGGAAAAAATTGATATCATAAGGACAGACGGGCAAGCCCAACATACTCTATTTCCAACATTTTTATTGAAACCGACTACAATTAAAACAAACAAGAGTGCTCGAGTCAAGAATACCCGACTACAAGACACCCTGCACCCAGGTCTGAAATCTACAACCATATTTTCGTAAAAATACACATTACATCAACCAGTTCAGCGGCAGTCCAAGCAAGCGGAGCATTTCAAGTGTCGGCAACGCTGCTCAAGGCTTGAACTTGAAAATTTTACTAATTAATAGATTTTTATCGATTTGCAGGGTTGAATATTCAAGAATTGAAATAAGCTTGACCTGCGCACGCTATATAGAAACCCTCATTCAAAATTTAGTGACTCTGCCAGTTACACAGATTAAATACGCACCCTATGAATGTAAACATTTAATCGGTAAGAAAGTACGTAAGGCAGTTCAAATATTTAAGACCTTTAATAGTATTGATGACTTTCGATGATCGAAGTTGCCGTGGGGATGCACAATCGAAAGTTAAGATGGGATTGCGATGGAAAGTTCCATCCCATTCCGTGAATAGCAATGAGTAATATCAGTACACTCTTGCCGCAACTAATACAGTGTATACACGTCAGCTTAAATGTGACTCAAATCTTGATGAATCAGATGAATCTAGAACAGTTTAGGGAACTTTAAGTAAACATTTAAAGCAGTGACTGAGCGCATAGAAAGTGATACGTTTGCGCGGAGAAATAACTTTGAGCGGATGATTTTGGATATTGAATGCCGGCGGCGTTGCACTTTCTGCCTAATTGGCTGCATACTGCAGGTTGCAGGTTGCATGCATGTGAATACCATTGGCAAGCAAGTGCATATGTGTATGTGTGTGTGTGTGTGTGTGTGTGGTTGTATGTCCGTGGCAACAATGACTAAAGCAGAAACAAAAACAACAGCTTGCCGCTGATTGATAGCTGATTTGCATGCAACAGTTGCCAACAACATTTTGGCGATACGCTTTGAGGCTTATGGTTTTCATTTTTGAATGCATTCGTCGGTTTGGCGGCCAATGCTGATGCTGCTGCTGCTGCTGTTGCAGCCTGATGCGGTTGCTTCACCTGCCCAACCCGGCCCACTCATCCAGCCAGGAAGCCAACCAGCCAACTAGTTGCCACCCCCACTTACCGCTTGCAGCCTGGGCAACAAGCGAACCGTTAGCATTTCACGCATGAAATGCAGCATAGTTGAAGAGCGTAGAGGGGGCAGGGAGCCCAACAACGAACGGTTGCTGGCGGCTTAGAGCGGTATTCTTTGGTTGTTGGGTTACTAGGCTGGCTGGATCCCAGGATGCCAGGATGCTAGGATGCAATACGCAGTTAGCCCAGTCAAGCGTCACATAAAGTGCATTAATATTTAATGCTGCTGCTTGGTCCTTCAACGGGTGCCGATTGCCTGTTGCCAAATACGATGCATACTTCGTGGCGTGTTTGATTTATGACCTGCTGCAGGACCCACACACACACACACACATACGCATCGGCAATTGCAACACACATTGCCAGTTTCAGGCACTTGATTTCAGCTCCTCCTCCTGCTCCAGCTCGTGCACCCGCTACAGTCTCGACTTTGTCCTATAGATTATCATTAATCATGCACATAACTGGAGAGAGAAATGAAGCCTGGCTGGCACCATGCGAGTGTTTTTGAGTATGGTGTCAAGGAAATCTCTAGAGATTTGAACTTCGCTTGATTTCGCTGTCACAAGACAAAAAAAGTAATATAATTAAGCATTTACTCCTCATGTTAACACCCTCTACTGTGGCAGCCAGAAAGCGGCATTGTCGATCCTATAAAGTATATTAATATATTATTGGCAAGTATCGACAGTCGAGTCAATAGACTTTTGATTTTCCTCCTCGACGAAAATGTTGTACAGCCACAATTTGCAACATTCGTTGTTCATCTTAGATATTACTATGTGTGATATAAAATGTATTAATTTATTGATCAAATCATAAGACCAACAAAATAAAATATAAAAAAAATAATATTATAATATATAAGTAAAATAATATATTAAGAGTACTTTGTTTTCAGTATGTATAAGCTGTAACTCATTTACTTATACTATACATACTGAAAACAAAGTATACATATATTTGTATTACTATATAGATATACTTGACAAAACATTATCGATATTTCAGAAAAGAAAAAAATTTGATTGTTGGTGGAAGAATCATCTATGTACATATATTAAGAAAATAATTTCAATGTCGGTCAATTGGGGTCAAAAACATTTCCTGACTTGTTTCAATAACAATATATGTACTAATTGAGCGCAAAGTACCGTTGAGGACGTTACCAAAAACAGAAGTCGTTTCGAAACCCATTGTGTACTGCATCGCGTGGGGGGGGGGGGGGGAAGAAGCAGCACAGCCACAACTTAAAATGCCTCGCTTGTGCTGTCGCTTGTGTGGGTGTGTCTTTGTGTATGTGTGTGTAAGTGTACGCAGATGCGATCGGTAATTTTTGACTATATATAGCACTCTTACTGGGATGTTGCCAATTTTTTTTACTTATGCAGTACTACCCTTTTGGCAGCTAAAGCTATTTGTAAATAACAGGTAACAGGATTAAAAACTGGAGCCAAGATGCAATTTTAGTACCTCAGTTATCTATTATGTGAAAAAAACCGAATATTTCAAACCAAAAAGTAGGCAACACCTTTAGTTGTGTAAATTTGTTTGATGCATACTATAATTCCCCAAATAGTTAAAGCTTCGGTTGCCTAAAGTAGACACAAGATTCATATTTCTTTTTATAGTTCTTGTGGCTGAAAATTGCAAAAGTGTATGTGTAAGTGTACGCAGATGCGAACAGTAATTTGTAACCTGGATACAGGGAGTTTTGTAGTCGTGTATACTCAACTGTATCAATCTTACTTGTTGTATCTTTATTTGATCTTGAAATTTCACTTCTAATGCATTGAGGACATCAGAATAAGCTGCACTACTTTCGCTGTTGTCGTATTCATATTTTCATGTCGATTCTGGGCTAGCTGACATCAGGCTTACACACAGCTAACCTTCCTGAAAGTCTGGCAATAAATGATGTTGCGCAGGACAAAGGCTTGACAGACTGCATGGGCAGACATCTGGCATCTAAAGAAAGTCGAATATTCAGCCTTAACTGGCTGAAACTGGTGAAACCTGCTCCCTCATAGACAGCCCCAACTGCACCCCCAACCCCCCACAGCTTCCACCCAATGAAAAGAGGAAACAATTGGATACACATAACTATTTATTTGGTATATATATGGTTGTATATATGTATATAAGGTATATAATTATTTGTATGTACTTGTGTATGTATGTATATGTGGCAGTTAAAGAACTGCTTCTCACAGGACATTGATGCACACTTATCGTATAGCATACAGTGTTGAGCACACATACATACATACATAAGCATATGGTATTTATATGTGGGCATACACATACACATATTGTATTTTAGGGTCTTGGGGGACTTGACATATATATATGTAAGTATATAGAGCATTTATATGTATAAGTATGTGTATACATTCTATTTATAGGTATGTATGTATATATATATATATAGTATATTATATGTATATTTTTAGCTTTTGTATTGTTTGCTGGTTTAATCCATTATGTGTCATCATATGATTGTTACATTCAGTTGCATTTGAATTTGTTTTCGAAACTTGTTTCTCAATTTTTTATGCAGTATTTAGATACTTTTCTTTTGAATTATTCTCATGCTTTTCCTACTTATCTCTCTCTCTCTCGCTCTCGTTCTTTCTCTTTCTCTGTCTCTGTCTCTTTCGTACTCCCTCTCTACGCATACTTATACATACTTTATATAATCATGTAATTGCCTGCTCCCATTCCTATTTCAACACTATTTACATTGGTGTATATGTATTTGGACGTACTTGTGTACTACATATGTATGTATAATTATTTCTATACTTTCTCTATATAGTACATGTACTTCCACCTTTAAGCACTTCACGTGCTCTACTTTGCCTTGATTATTCACTAAATTATGCGTAGTTTTGCCCACTTTTCCCCCGGGTGCCCAACACCTAATACAAAAAAATTACAGTTGTCACTCAAAGAGCAACAATGTTCTTTAAACTCTCACCTTTCTAATCAATTTACATACTTGACATGAGTTTTTATTAAGTTTATGTTTATAGCGTAAATATACATTTATTCGTGTGTATATATATATATATATTTTTTTGTTTTGTTTTTGTTTTTGCTCGGTTTGATATTCTTTTTGTTTGGATAGCATTTTCACTACGTTTTTTTTTTGTTGCATTTTTTATTTTTTTATATTTTTTTTGCTATATTTTTTTGCCATATTCCAATGACATAATTTTGGCCTTACACAATTTCGTCCTGTCTTTGTAATTTTCGCACCAGTTCCACTTACAATTATTGCTTTCACAGAGCGCCCAAAATAATGCCACGTTATAGGTATTATATATTCATATTTGTAGGTGTCTAAATTACACACATATGTAAATATACGCAATTCGTTGAATGCATTGTTTGAGCAGCATTGCCAAAGAACATAAATTGTAAAGTAATTGTCCTTGCCTTGCCGCCAGAGAATTAAAACCATATGTTGTTAATAAGTTATACAGAGAGTATCGTAATACACATAATAGTTATATTGTAATATGTGACATTCATCGATTATTTAGTATCTTCAGTTAACACTACTAAAGTATTTGTAGTCGGTGGTAACCGCTTGCATGATGTAGTCTTAGCCTTAGTCTTAGCATACAATAACGGAGAGACAACAACAATTATTTGACAACAGCAACTGCAATAGGAACATTAACGACATTTAAAAATTGTCAACTTGGTAGAAGAAGAGAATTCGAATTTATTTATTATACGTATTTAGCTTCAGCTAAAAAACATTTTGCAATTTGAAATCGTTTGGACATACGAGTATTTGCATTACAGTTGGCTCAGCACTTACAGTCGAACTTCCCTATAACGAACCTATCTGTGACGTATTTTTCACAAACTCTACCTTATATTTCAATTTTATTATTATTTTATTTCGATGCAGATCGTCTTTATTACGAACTTTGCTACAGAAAGTTAATTGCCTTAATTCACTTCTCCATAACGAATTATATCATGTCACTTCTGGGTCCGTCTTCGAGCTAAGCTTCAACTTCGAACAAAGTAGATTTAAATAAGATAATCAGACCTGTTCTGAATTCCACTTTCGAACTAATTCCACAGAAATATGTTAAGCAATCAAACAAGAAAGCAAGGATTTTATTTATATTCTGCGCTAAAAAGTATGCTACACGCTATTTTGTGGATTTGATTCGGAATGGAATTCGGAACAGGCCTTAATATCTCTGAACTTACTTCGATGATATGAAATATTATAAAATATATTTGTTAAGCCGCTTCAACGAGCATTTCTTTCTGAAAATGTCTATAACTGCTACTTTAGTCCACAGATTTCGATGATACGGCTCTTTTCTTATAATATATCCCAAAAATTTAAAAATCTAAACGCAATTTTGTAAGAAAAATATGTGTTAAAACATATTTGAAATGTTCTTACTTAGCGACCGATTACACATATCGATTGACTGTAAATTTGTTGCATAGTATAGTTGTCCCATTGCGGAATACTTTCCCATACAAATTGTAGTTGTAAAATACATGTATAGATATTGTGTAATTCATAGATACTTAGCGCCCACATCTATTTGCGAATATTTTCTTGAGAAACCCCAAAATGTGCCCAATGCAATCCGATTTTCTAAGGAAATCTCGATTACCCAAATATGATGGACTGTTGTGGCAAAAGCTCAATTGTCAGAAGAAGAAATTCTAGCATTGTTTATTATTTTGGGTATTTAATTAAGTAGAACTTATTGAATCTTAACTACGCAAAGCACACAAATATTATAGATTTTGGGAAAACATTTCTCTATTAAAAAGGTTTCCTGTAGCGGTGAATTTGTAACTCCCTTGAGTTTGTTATAGAAAAGCTCGATTTTATTTGTCAGTTAATTATGAAAAGCACACAAATATTATAGTTTTTGGGTAAACTTTTCCATTATAAAGGTTTCCTATAGCGATCAATTAGTAACTCCCTTGAGTTTGTTATAGAGAAGCTCGACTGTTATTTATTTGCCAGTTAGATAACAAGTGTCAACTCATTGCAAATTGTGGCCCATCAGCATGTTCTTGTTGCTGTCTGCCCCCAATCCTGTTGTGGTTTACTGGCCAGGTTTTACTTATTGCCAAGCACACTTTAACAATTAATCAAATAGTTGTTAATTTCATGTATGTAAATCAGTTGCAAATGTCTTGCCAAATATTATGAAATTTGCTGTATGTCAAAATGAAGCATTTGTAAAGACTATAGTTGGATTATTACAACTCTCGTTTTGTAGTTACTAGTATTTGAGAACGCACATTTAGTAAGTAGTTGAATGTAGGACTTGCCTTATTAAGTATGTACTTAAAAATTGAATGAGTTATTTTATTCTCTTTATATTCAATTTTTATCAATTTCACAGAATTCTTTGTGGAGCATTATTTAATTCTAGATCGTCGAAAAACAATTTGTTGTCGATATTTAATGTAACTGGTAACATGAACGAATGTTTAATTGATTAAATGGTAACATTATCTTCAAATCTCTCAAACAAAACAAATAAGATGAAATAAGCTAAAGTACTTTACTTAAGTGAGATATAAATAGTTTTGTAAATTAATCTAACTTTAAATAATAGTAATTAAGTAGATGAAAATATAAGCATATTTTGGGTCACAATCGGTCAAGAAGGTCAACATTTGTCAGTATGTCAATTTTAATGATTTCATTTGATGGGGAGAGGGCGGGTTGGCAGACCTTTTGTTTTGTCAAAATCTGTCAGGAAGGTCAACAGTAATCTGTATATCAAATTTGATGGCAAAACTAGCTACAGTGTGTAGGGTTTTGCGGCATTGCAGGGGAGCGGGTGCGGTTGTGTGTGTGTGTGGTGTGTGTGTGATCTTAACACCTTATCAGATGAGGGTATTTGCCAAATGTGTACCAAATTTGGTTGCTCTAGCTTCAAAGGTGGCGACAGACGGACAAGCCCAAAATACTCTGATTTGTCCAAAAAGATTGTAAAAAAGGACTTTAAATAATTGATTAAAATTAAAATTAAAATTAAAATTAAAGAAATATGTATAGCACTTTTGGTAATGCTAGAAAATTATGAATTTGAATGGACTTTAGTTTATTTCCAAGACGATCAAACATAAGTATTTCTTTGGTGAAAATGAGTGAATTTTTATATGAAATGGAATTGAGAAAGTGTATTTGTGTGAATGTATATTTGATTTATTTTGAAAACATTTACTTATATGGACTTCCTCGCAGGAAGCTTTCAAATATTTACTAGCAATAATGCGTCTGTCCTTGCATTCGCCATTGTTTTGTAAATAATTGTAGTTACAATAATTATTAATAGATATTTTAAAGTTGTAAGATTAAGGTTAAGAGTCAACATTTTAAAAATCTATGCACATTGATTGCAATTCAAGGTGGGCAACAGAAAATACATTTATTGTTTTATTTGTTTTATATAGAATATACGAGTATACTATTATCAAAAATAGAACAAAGGGAACATCACGTTGAATTTTTTTTGTTCATTTTTTTCGCTTTTACAAGTTTTTTTTAATAATTTTTTTTAATTTTTTTTAATTTTTTTTTGTTTTTTTTTATATATTTTTCATGTTAGTAGAATTTGTGTGTATACTTATATTATTGTTGTAATATTTTGTGTACACATTCATTTCGTAAGTTGTTGCTGTGGCGGAAAGAGAAAAAAAACATACAGTACAACAACAACAACAACGACAAAACGACAACGACAACAACAGTTGCAACTAACACGAGCAAAAAATGGACATGTAAAAAACTAGAGCAACATTTAATCACTAAATATTTGGTTTTTATGTTGGGACCAATAACGGTCGCATTGACTTGTAAATAGTTGAAATACCATTTAATGTGTACACACATACACATACATAGTGGCATTTATGCCAGTTAGAATTGATGTATGTATGCGTGCATGTACACATGTATGCACTTAGGCATGTACACATGTGCACATGTATGCTGGCACACATGCTTGCATGCTTCGATTTAAATAGTATTTGAATAATGATTTTTCAATTATATACATTTCGTATCATTGAAAAGTGAAAGTTAACTTTAGGTTACCGCACTGATTTCAATTAGTATTTTTGGAGACACATTTGGAAATCGAAATACGTTAATTGGGCACATTGAGATAGTAATACTCGTACAAATATGTTTATAAACATTTAAACACATTTATGTGTATATAATTATATATTTCGGTTATGTATAAATATGGTTATTTATTGTAAAATCTTGCACACATCTATGTAATTTGAAATTGATGTGTGAGCATCTATATATGTAGTACCAACACATGGTTGTCGGGTTGACACTTTGACAGCTTGTCATATCCATGGACAGTGTTGTACAACGCCATTCCGTTTGCAAAGCTTTGCAGCGAGCAAATTGCAAATTGACAATGCCAAATGCCATATAAATAGTATATATGTATGTTGTTATATCAATAGGTATGATTGAAACATGTGTACACATGCACATACTTGATTGATTGCAAATTTGACTGATTGTTTGTTGTTATACTGTCCATGCGTTCATTCGCTCATTCGTTTTACAGTTTTGCCAATTGCCAACAATCAGCAAAACTCAAATTGATTTTGCACCTTTGGCGCTTGCCACATAATTCAATTAGCAATGTTTTAATTTGCAATTTTTTCTGTGTTTTTGCTTTTTGTCATTATAAGAACCGCACGACGCAGCTATAAATATTATGTTTGAGTACATATTTGTTCATGTACATTTAACACACATCAAAATTGAAAACATCAATATTTAACACATTATCATATTATTATTTGATATAAGTATTTGTTAATTTGCATTAAGTAAGTTTGCTGTGTGTGTGTGTGTGTGTATGTGTGTGTGTGTGTGTGTGTTTCCTTTGTTTACTTGTAAGCTCAAATTGCACATAGTTACAGTTGGTTAAATACATGCAAATTACAATTATTGTTGCGCTACAACTCCCCGCTAAATGCTTGGAGGTACGTTATGTACTCAATTTACACATATGTGTATAGTTTTTGAGTATGAGAATGACCAAAAAAAAAAAAAAAAAATCCTTTATGTTTCTGTGTGCTATTTGCATGTAGTAGTAATATAATAGATTATGACCGTCACCCAGTTCGTCGCTCATGGGATCTCTGCATTAATATTTGCACTCATCGTGTGTGCACAAAGCAAAATTTTATAGCATCCTCAATGGGAACTGCTAAACAAATTCAAATTCAAATTTTTGTTTTTGTTTTTTGTTTTGTTTTTGTTTTGTTTTTGTTTTGTTTTGTTTTGTTTTCTTTTGTTTTGTTGTGTTTTGTTTTATCCATTGTACAAGCATAATGGATGTATCTAGCTTACGCTCCTACACACATGCGTGTGTGTGCCTTTCATATGTATTCATAACCAATAGTTTTGCACAATATGTCTGTGTGCTCTTCTGCATATGTATGGTTTCTTTGATATGGGCAACAAATTTTGTACATTCAAGGATCTGGAACAAGTGCCACAAATCGCAAATTTGTTGCGCAATAAATATTCATTCGTAACTATACATATACTATATGTTGTATATATAGTTGTGCGTGCAACAGCGGCTGATATTCTCTAAAAATCTTATCCACACTTCAAAAAATAGTCGTATATTTTTTAACCATTACGCTTTGCTGTCTCTAACATCAGCCTGCTGCTCCTCTATCTTTCATTCTTAATTCGTTTTATCAAATGATCGTTTCATCGTTCTCATCGTTTCTATCGATTTATCGTTACTTCGTTTCATCGTTTCATCGTTTCATCGTTTCTTCGTTCTTCGTGTTATGACGTGTAAAAATGTAAATACGCTTTGTATGTAAATATATGTATATGTATCGAAATATGTATGTCTATAGGTCACTATATGAAGGTAATATGTCATTCGGTCGCCTTCGCCACGTTTCCCTGCCCTGCGATAATCACAAAACTCACCTGCAACGTTACCTTAAAACTGTTATCGCTATCGTTATCGATAACATTTTCTCCTATCGTTATTTTTAATCTTTACTAATACTTGACTCCATCCTACCATCGTTACTATTTACTGTTATTGTTTCAAATTACTCCTGTTGTACATTACCATGATTATTGTGAAACTATTGTTTTTGTTCTGATTGTTGATATGAGAATGTGGATATTCGAGATGCGAGTGAATAGCAAGCTGCAACGATACAAGAAAATACAAACAAATTGTTATTAGATTTAGAAAAACTAGTTGAGATCTGCGAATTGACTAAAAACTAAAATGAATGAGAGAAAATTATAATTATAATTATATCAATGTCTCAATAACCACTGTGTGTCCGATAAACTGTCCGATAGAGACAATTTCAATTCTTCAATACCCCAAATAAGATCTGCCCTTAAATCAAAAAATCACATACATGTTGCCACCTGTCACTAAAATCAGCAGCTGTGAACAACAACGTTGCCACAATTCAAACATTTTTGCCATTTACACGTCAGCTTGATACATTAATTTATTAATCGATTAAAAAATTTAAATTGCTTAGGGGAAACTTTATGAAGCAGATAACTTTATCTAACAAATAGCAATACGAGACCTTATGTAGACATTGAAAACTCGGTCCTCAATGAGTTATTCGAGCAAACTGCACTTTGGATTTAAATCTTTATATCAATATAAGGATTATATAAATTTAAATAGCAGGTGTGTTACTATTTTCAACTATTTGTCATTCCAAAACATGTTCGAATTTCTGTTTCCGTATTCGAATGAAGTAACTGCTATTCACACCCGTTTAAGGTTAGTTTGAATAATCAATCAGTTATCAAATTCAGAACAGCTTTAAATTTCAATTCCGCATTATTTGCTCAGAATTAAGTAGTAATGCGAAAAAGCCTGTTAGACTTGACTATGTTGTGTGCCACAGATTTAGCCTAGTAATCCTTGAGGCATAACAACTGAAGTTCGGACTCTACTCAAGAAATAGTTACTATCTATCTTTAAATGTATAAAAAGTGAATTAAAAATGTGAATTAATTCCGCATGTTTTTACTCCCTGTACCCATAAAATGGGTAAAAAGGGGTTAATAAATCTGTGCAAATGTATGTATCAGGCAGAAGGAGACATTTTCGGCCCTATTAAGTAATATATTATTGATCAGTATCAAAAGAGATTTGGATTTGGCCATGTCCGTCTGTCTATAATTCCCAAATAGTTAAAGGTTCGGTTACCTAAAGTAGACACAAGATTCATATTTGTTTTTATAGTTCTTGTGGCTGTGTTTAATATAAGATCGTTTGCAAGTGTAGCATAAAATGATAGTCCTATTAAATGATAAGTCAATATTAGACTATGATTGATGATAGGATTATAGGGATAAGTTATTAAGATTACTCACTTGTCGTCTTAATCATCCTTTTCGGCACCCTCCGGGCGTCTCCTCCTCCGGCTGTCGGGCTGCTTGCGCCTCGAATCCTATTTGACGAACAGATCCTTGAGCGTGGCGCACAGAGAGGCGTCACACGTGTCCTTGGAATCATCCTCATCGCCCTTGCTGAACCAGTTGAGCGTGGAGCGCATAGCGCGACCGGCATGCGATTGAGCAGCGCTGGCAGCGGACTGCCGACCGCGTCGGCCAGGGGAGCTGCCACTGGCGCCAGCGTCCTTCGGTACGGCGCCCTTGCCAACGCCACCGGCTCCGCCCGAACGAATTCCAGTCGAGGTGGAAGCACCGCTGCTGCCAGCGCCGCCACCACCCATGCTGGCATTGGAGCTCTTACGCAAAAATCCCTCGATGGCGGTGCCCAGCATGGTGGCATCGACAATATTGGCCTTGGTGGCATCCGCCCAGCTCTTCTGCTTGCTGCGTGGCTTTAGCTTCGGCTTGCCAGAGTCGCCGCCAAGTGGATCCTTCTTCTGCAGCCGCTCCAACACATCCTTGGACAAAGCGACGGCGCTGCTCTTGCTCCGCACGCTCTTCTTGCGGGCGGCTGGCGTCTGCTTAATGCCAAACCAGACCGATAGAGATGCGCTATTGTCCTGGGCATCGCTCACCAGCTGCTTGGCATTGTTCAAGATGGATACGTCAAAGCTGTTGGAGCGTGTGGAGCGGCCAGCGTTCGGATCGAGCAGCATGTTCGATGACTGCCCACCACTCGGAGTGGGCGTGGCGCTGGTGGTGCGACCCCGAGCTGCCTGCTGGAAAGTGTTGCTCAAAAATGGGCTGCTGGCACTGGTGCCTGTAGCGGCCGACGAGCTAGACGATCCATCCGGATCCGGTCGATGAGTATCAATGGTAGAGCCAGAGCCGGAGCCAGAGCCCGATCCGGTGAGCGAGCTAAAGATGCCAGCCAAATCGGTGCGGCTGCCCAGCAATGCCAAGCCGCTGCCGGACTTCTTGCGTCGCATTGATGCCCGTGCCGACAGAGGCGGCTGCGGCGAGACGGTCGGCGGCTGCGGCTGCGGCGGCGGCGGCTGATGCGGATGCGGAGGCGGATGCTCCGAGCCGCGACGAAGTGCGCCAATGCCTATCCCCGGCGGGGGGCACTCTGAGTAACGCCTATTGGTATAACGTCGCACCGGTGCCACAACGCCCACCTCATCCACCGTCTGCACCTCGCACACCTTCTCGTTGCTCGATGTCCAGAGCTTCAAGCGTGCCTTGCGCGACTGCAAGTGAATGTCATCCATTATATCCAACTGCAGATTATGTATGCTCCCAATAGGATCCGTCGATGGGGGTCCTGTATTGCTCTCCCGTCGAGAGTTCAGCACACGAGTACTACTGCAATGATCAATCGAAATTGTCATCAGAATATCTCCCAAATAGCATCAAGCTTATTCTATCCTTGAATATTCGTTGAACTCTAACATAAATTGTTCACAAAATGGTTAATCGGAATAGAAATTCATGCTGCAATCAAATCAAGTTTACATTTTCAGATTGATTATTATTTAATTATGTGCTCAAAATAAATCGTATTAACGGGCGTGGCTATAATGTTTTTGATCAAATCATTCAGTGAGTTCATCAGTAATTGTCATATGAAATTTAATGACTCTAGCTATAAGGGTATGCGGTTTATAGATTTTCCTTAATTTCGGGAGATGGTGTGGGGGTGGATGAAGATCTTAACCATTTATCAATATTGTATTTTGAAGAGTATCAATATGATGAAAGTGACAAGCCGAATAGTGCAGTTTTGACAAGGATATATAAGCTGGATATATAAACGGCGCTCCGAAAGAAAACACCAGTTCCCTTTGAGACAATTTCGTTATATTTCTCAACCGCTCACCTAAATATTAAAAATTATTTAAAATACATTAAATTTGCTGTCCAAAGACATTTGCTGAAATGTTTAGTTCGGCGACTGGTTGGAGAGTTCTAGGACTCAAGGATGCGAATCGCCGCTACAAAAGATAACTTTAAGGTTGTATTTATACATATAAGTAATACATATGAATTTAAAAAAAAAATGCAATTACTTGATGATGTTTATATGCCATTTTATTTACAATATAAGACCAAACGTTTCTACAATGAGTCTTTCCGAGCACAATATTTGAAAACGCCCAAATTTGGTTAGCCTTGGATGGTAAGGATTTAGTCTTCAATTCGATCCAATTAGAACGATTTGTTTTCCTTGAGTGTATTCGTTGGATAACACAAATTGGCCAAATTTCCTTGATATTATCGCGCACTGTGGTAAACACAATTCGTACACACGAAGAAAACATCCGAAAAAGTTTCTTGCGCACTGGATTGAATGCAAATGAATACTTTCATATGATATTTTGACAGAAGGGCCAAGATCATGTTTAGAAAGTCTATGATTATTTTACCCTAAGGGCTGTAGACTCACTTATCCTTGGCAGTCACTAGCGGAATGCGGACTTACCCATTGGTTGATGGATAAGCGGCGACAGATTCGCGACGAGAGCGGCCAAAGAGTGTAGTGGGGACCTTTGAGATGGTAACAACCGAATGGCGACGTCCAGTTGGAGCTGGCGACTGAGAGAGCGTTGCCAGGAAAGCGGCCTCCTTGGGCGATGGTCCGGAACCTTCCCCGCCGCGCTCGGATAGACGTCGCACCTGACTGGCGGTGATGCCATCGGTCACCTGCTGTGAGGGCAACGAATGCTTGCGGGCCTCACGAGGATCACGCCATGGCGACAGCAAATACGGATTCACCGGCGAGTCAATATCCAGGCTGGCTCGATTCGAGATGGTCTCTGAGCTCTCTGGTTCGAGTTCTTCCGGCAAATTAGATTCCTCTACAACGATGAGGGGCTCCGGCTGGATGCCGTGCATGGCATGTGCATGTCCGTGTGCCTGCGGATGTCCTGGATGCCCTGGATATCCTGGATGCCCTGGATGCCCTGGATGCCCTGGATGCCCTGGCTGTCCTGGCTGTCCTGGCTGTCCTGGCTGTCCTGGCTGTCCTGGCTGTCCTGGATTTCCTTGCTGTCCTGGCTGTCCTGGATTTCCTGGGCCAAGGCGTGCAAATGGTGAACCACGCAAGCGTAGCGCATCTGTGTCAAAAGAAAACGGAGAAGCAGTTAAAATTGCGATTTGAGGTGAATCCTTGTCCCTCATGGACGTTCATTAGTGTCGTTGTCATCGTTGTTGTTGTTGTTGTGGCTTTCGGGTGTTCGCTCACTTACCCATTTCAACAATTGCTCAATTGCTAGCCAGTTGGGAATTTGGTCCTGTGTGCGCTCGTGTCCTTGCTGCAAAGCAAGAGGAAACCACGCATCAAATAAACAGTGTATGTGTACATATTTATCTCTCTGTGTATGTGCTTGTGTGTGTGTGTGTGTGTGTGTGTGTGTGTGTGTGTGTTTGCCAGGTTAAATACAGCCAGCACGCATAGCACATCTCGGTCTGTTCATTATACTTGTTACAAATTGCAAATGGCAGGAAAATCATGCATCAAAGTAATTAAAGCTTTTGCGACGCCATCGTCACCGACATTGCCATTACCATTGCCGCTGTCTTGGGAATTGACGCTTCGCTGGAGCTGGATCTAGTTGTGGATCTGTTGCTGCCACTGCTGCTGCCAGCTTCAACTGTTTGCACAACAAAGTCACACAGCTATAAAGATGCGTTTGCCTGTGTGGGGGTGTGTGTGTGTGTGTGTGTCTCTATAGAGCAAGGGCACACACAGCGGCCATAATGAGCATAAAATTATGCAAAAGTTAAAATGAAATTTCGCCATTACTCAAATACCGCAGGAGTTTCTATTTACGTTGCTCTGGACATTTGCTAAAACTGCCCCACGACCCGCTCCTTGCCTACAATTCATACCTTATTTGAGCAACTTCACCCTCCGCCCCTCCACACGCCCCGTCAGCACTTCCCGCACTAATCAACCCAGCAACTTTTCCCTTTGACGCGAGCTTTCAGCCGCAGCGACCAGGGAAATGGCAATGGCAATTTGAGGCATGTCAGTTAGCAGCTGTAGCTGGACTTTTCCGGTGCTCCGACAGCAGGTGTAAATGGTTATGACGACCGCTTAAATAATTGTTAACTTTTAGTTTTAGTTTTACTTTCACACTAAGAGCACGTTTCACCGCATTCGTATTGGGATCAATCCTACTTACTAGATGATAAAACGATTCGGGTGAGTTTGGGTTTAATTTTTATATATTCACTACAATATTACTTACAATATTACAATATTATTACTATTAATTTTATTAATATTATTATTGTTATTTATTTATTATTATTATTTTAATGATTCTTTTCAAGA
The DNA here is from genome assembly GCA_035043065.1 of Hirtodrosophila confusa. Lineage (NCBI taxonomy): Eukaryota > Metazoa > Arthropoda > Insecta > Diptera > Drosophilidae > Hirtodrosophila > Hirtodrosophila confusa. Next base: position 6,666,024 of record JAWNNI010000033.1, on the reverse strand, counting down.
GTAATATCTTATTGTTATTATTATTATTATTTTAATTACCCTAATTATTATTTTTGTATTACTTTTATTATTATTTTTATTACTCTTAATATTATTATTATTAATATTATGTTTATTACTCTTATTATAAATATTTTTATTATTAATATTATTATTTGTATTACTCTTCTAATAATTATTATTATTATTGTTATCATAATTTTTTTGTATTAATCTAATATATAGTATATAAATATAATATAATAATAAAAGTAATAAAAAATAATGAAAATAATAATTATTATTATTATTTTACTTTTTATTACTATTATTATTATTACATTTTTTACTATTATAATTAAATTATTAGTTTTGGAATTATTACTTTGATTTTTATTAATATTTTTTTATTAATATTTTTTTTATTATAATTAGTTCTAATATTATTATAATTATTACTATTATTATCAACAAATTATTATTAGATGCAAACGTGTTCCCAATTCCACTTTTAAGTTTAGTACTATATAAGCAATTCGTCTAACGTTTTTCTCAGGGAGGGGAAGAATACTGAGGACACATAATACTACGGAAGATAACTTATATATGTATATCTACATGCCTAAATATTAAAATTAGTCTGCCTAGCACTCTGCGTTCATATAATCACGTAGATGGCCAGAGAAAGAGGAAGTACTTTGTGTATAAATAATAAATATAGTAGGCTATAATATCAAGGATTCCTATTTCTGCTTGCATTAATACGTGCAATGGTACAAAACAACAATTTATCCCGAATGTGGTTTGCAGCAAATACATTTTCCATGTTTTCCACGTTTCCCAATTGCGCAAGCCATAAAGTGAGCGCTTACTTTTAGTTGGCACTTTAACCAAATGGTGCAAATATGGTTCGCTTTCAAAGGACAATGGGACTTTGGTGAGACAGAAGAAACAATAATCGGACTAAAACGAATTACACAAACGAACAAAAGGAACGAACGAACCAGATCAACGACAATGCGGAACATAAGTACTTACGAGTATAGTTCGTTCGTTCAGTTTAGTAAATCGATTGACCCAGCTTAGGATTCAAGGATTATGCACAATTACACAAACATCTCGTTGTTCTAAGCATTTTACGTATGAATAGCACAGGGTATCTGTCTGTCGGTCGACAATGGTTGGTGCGAAAATGCATATTAATATTTAATTGGAACTGGTGAGAGTTAATGCATTAGTTGTTGACCAAAGCGACCATGTTGGTCAAGTTGTCAACCTGTTAACTTCGACTGCAGTCGCGGGTTCATTAGGCTTGAAAATTGGCAATCAACGGCAAAGTTGCCGCTTTGTGTGAAAGTTAATTAGCCCTGTCTATGCCATTGACAGCTGCGGTTGGATGCGAACACGCCCACAACAAAAGGCCGCCAACGGCCTTTGAAAACTTTCAATTGGTTTGGCATCTCCTGTGGCCAGCTCGTGCGTGCCACACCGAATGCATGTCCTTATTGTGATGCGACGGTCACTGGCGGGTCATGGCTGACGTGGCCCGGGCCAGGGCTTTATCAAAATTTGTTGGGCAACCTTTTTTATACTCTGTTCCCGAAGGAAAAAAGAGTATATTGGGTTTTTTCCACACCCTTGAAGATAGGGCAACCAAACTTGGTACACATGTTGGTGTTTACCCGCAATTTATGAAGTGTCGAGATCGAACGCCCACCCCCACCCCCTCTCCCACAATTTGGGACAAGCCTGTATCTTCCACATTTTTAAAGCTATAATCAGCAAATTTGGCATACATAATAATGTTGAGATTCCTGACAGATCTGCTTCACAAATTTGTTGCCACCCCCAACCCCTCCTCCTTAAATGATCAAAATCTATATATCCCACACCTATACAGATAGTTTCATCAAATTTGACATGCAGACTATTGTTTTCTTGCATCTCTTTCCGAGCCCACAAATAACCAAATTATACCGGACTGGGAACAGAGTATTCTGCTGTCGGATACGTCCGACTGTAAGGTTCTTACTTGTTTTTTTTTTTGTCTCTTTGGACGTTTTTTTTTGGGAAGCCAGCCAGCTAGCCAGCGGGCATTTCAATTGCTTTGGCCCAAAGGTGGACTGGCGCGCTGGCAGGGTCCTTATTAAATGCACAATGCCCGAATGTCCTTGCCCGTACAGTGGCCGCCTATTTGCAGCGCCCACGGGCTCAGTGCTCAGTGCTCAGTTTCCAATATTCAAGGGGCTTCATTTGCATGTGTATTTATTCGGTTGATACTCATTGTGATTGATTGATTGACTTGCTGACCAGACGTCGGACAAACTGTATTGACCGATTGACCGATTGACCAACTGACAGACTGACGCAGCTCTGACAGATTGACGCTGCTTTGACAGTTAGCAGTTACGTATCTTATCCTGTTCCGCTCTAGCTCCACTCCTTGCAGGTCCTGACCTGCTGCATCCTGGCTGCCCGCTCACTCAATTCCTGTCAGTTAAGCTTTATTTAATGGACTTTGGCAAAAACCTTACAAATATCCTTGACAGCCAGTTTGAGTGAGGAGCAGAGTTAGCCCAGCATATTGCGATGAATGTTTTCCTAATGCATGTAATGTGGGAAACAAGTCGACTTTTAATCCCATAAATCAGGCACGCTTGTATGTTAATTAGAAATTTCAGCAATGCAACTTATCACCTGCAAACTAATCCTCCGCACAGGATGCAAACAGTAAATAAACAAACATAAAGGCAAATGACTGGTGAGCATTAAGCTTAACATGCAATTGAAATGCATTTAAGTAAGATTATGGCTTGAGAAATACCTGGTAATTTAAATATGAGTAATAAATGATAGGATTACAGTCGCGGCTAACAATTTCTGTGAACCAGCATGGCAGGCAGGAGCAGAAACTGAACGCAGCTCATTTTTATATATATATATATATATATATATATATATAGTAGTACTCATACATTGATTGCATGCAACTAAGTCCTTGCATTACATTATAAGCGCATTAATCTGAATTTCCCAGAAATGCAATTTTGCTGGTAAAGTTTGAATTCATTCTAAGAGCAAGCTGTCAGCTGGGATCCGGCTACAACGATGCCAACTGCAGCTGCTTGCAAAATTGATGGTCAAAGCGAACCGTATTTCCTAGAAGAATATGGAAAAGCATATCAGGCTAGTTCCTGTTCGCAGTGCTTGGGGCCTCCCAGGCCCAGGACGGAAACGTATTTATTTAAATGCAAAAAATTACTAGAAAGCTGATCAAAGTTAGCTGTTCCGAGTAACAACAACAAGAGCTAGGTACAACTAAGGCTTTGCTGCCGGCTTGTTATTCACATTTCCATTAGGGCAATGAATACGGATTCCATTTAATTAATGCTGCCTTTAAATGCGAATGCGAATGCGAATGCGAGTACGGGTATAATAATAATCTCAACTGAGCTGTTGCCTTCGCAGCAGTTCAACAACAGAAATAGTATGTTGAAATGCCGCAATTTCTAGTTTAATTAGTCAGCACAATATGGCGTTTCCTATTGTCCTGTCTGCGCAAAGACAAACAGGAGCAGCGATTTTGTTGCTGCTTGGCAATGCAATTGAATAGAACTGCTTGAGTCTGATTCTGCTCAAGACATCTATTGTTTCCAGTTCACTAATATTGCTCGAATTGAACTTTGATATGCATTTCAACAGCAGAGCTGCAGCTTCTGTTTGTGGACAACTACCAAACTCACGGATCGCAGCTATGTATGTATATAATTACCTAAATTGCGTATTCTGTAAGCTCATTCAGCAGAATTAATCAATGATTTTATGCTTCGGATAAATCTGTGATAGGCAGAAGGAGGCATCTCTTACCCTAAAAAGTATATACTAGAACTGCTGCAAGAACTGATCCTGCAACAGATCAGGATCAATAGCCGAGTCTATTTGGCCCTGTCCGTCTGTCTGTCTATAAAAGTATAGCAGGCGCAGTTCCAGTTTATTTCAGATTTCGGAAAAAAAAACATTTTCAAGTAACCATTTTAAAGGTACTTCGCTTGTATAATACTTGGGTCACTCTTAAGCTACTGTGCAAAATTTCAAATCGATCGGATAATAACAGCTTGCAGGCGTGGCTAAAATCCTCCCTCATCGGGTGTGAGCTTTCCCACTCTATGTACCACTCTATCTCCCACTCTATAACTATGTTATTCTTATACTATTCTTACCCTTTCCTAGATCCTACTTTCCTTAATGAAAACTCTAACTATGCCAGCTGTGAGCTGGGGCAAAGGCTAATAAAACTGCCCCCACCGGCTTAGAGATTTCATTCCTGTTCACTTTACTTCTTTCCTTATTCTTTAGTTTTTTGCTTTAAATTTTCTTTCTATACGTTTTTTCTTTATGACAAACTCTTTTCTATCTAGCTAGAGGTTCTAAAGCCGCCACCGACAATTCTCAGCTGTGAATAGGGACATAGCTAGACGAACTGGCAAACTGGCCTTCCTAACCAAATAATATAAAAAGTTATTCACAAAACAGCAGCGCAGCCGCCACTTGTGTGTGTGTCCTGATTTTAGACCTAAGTACAAGGAGTCTCTTTGGTTGGGTATACGAGTACTCGAAGGGAGCATGCTGACTTGTTAGCTACTGCTTTTTGGACTTTGGTGACTTTGTACTTTGAAATTTCAATCAGAGATCAATCACAGTCAGCAAGCGATTAGTTCTGCTGAACACACACACAGTCCTTAAAGCATTTTCACGATATTTGAATGTGTGTCTATCGATAAGTTAAGCACTCACTCTCAATGCTAACGAGTTGCGATGGTAACGACTCTGCTTGACAGCTGTAGTCAAGATTTGGACTTATGCTGCAATAGGAAATGCGGTTTCGATGATGTCCAACATTTAATAAGTTGTCATGGGTGGCCCATCTCTAAAAATAGCATCCTTGGCAACCACAGACACACACAGAAACAGACACAGATAGAGTTAAACACTTTCTTTCGACAATTTCCAGCAGACGGACAATTGAAATGTTCGGTAAACAAATTGCACCTGAATGGGTTAGTTCCTTGTTAGTTATTGCTTTTTGGCCACACAGTGTCCAGGAGCAGCTTGGATGATGCCAGCCAGCAAGGACACCCACTGAAGTTCGTCAGTTTTAAGGTTGTCCCTAACTACTTACTTGTTGGCTCTCAGGTAGCCCACACACACACACACACACACACACATCTGCGGCTTTGTATGTTTGGCTCTATGCATGAGCGGTGATATTAATAATTTGGCTGGGTCTCGAAATTGCGGTGAAATAAGTTTTATTTTGCAGCTCTGAATGCAGTATTTTTAGAGTTTTAATACCCTTGAGCGTTGCCAGATGCGTGGTTGGTTGTAGGTGGGCTAGAGAGGTGCGTGTGCGTGTGTGTGTGGGTGTGGGGCTATGACGTTTGCCCACTAAGCTCACTTAATTGCGGCTTTCTGAACTGAACTGACTTTGACATGTGCAGTTTGGTGTTGCACCAGGCAACCGGGCTCCTAGCATTTTCTCGTTGTATCTGGCGACACCAGCTATTTCTATCCAACTATCAAGAGAGAAAGAGTCTGGCCCCGCCGCCCCAAGCACGCACAATCCTTTTGCAAAACACTCAGCAACAAAAATGACAGCTTTGATGAGCACGCACACACCCACACACACAGTTTTCTCATACGAGGGGGGTGGGTGCATGGACGTGTGCATTATAAACTCCTTGTTGACGGCATTGGGCATTGAAAACGACTTTTTCCATAACAACTTGTGACTTTTACACGCTTGTCAGAGAACATTGTAACCTTCTGCATTCTGCAAGGCACCAAGTAAGACAACTTTAAGCCGATTATATCTATGTGCATGCAACTGGCAAAAAGCTGACTTTTCTTTCCTCTGTACTTTTTCCATTGCTGTTAAAAGTTTTGAAAATGCTTTGAGCCTGTTCTTAAATCGCATATAGTGTCATACGCCAGCATACCAAATTTCAACTTCATAGCTCATACTCGTAACTGTAGTACCTCAATTTTAAAAGTCCATTTTAACACTGCTCTCTATATTGGGTACCGATCTTTATAGTTTTAGTTTTTGTTGTAATACAAAAAATACACCATATTTTTCTCAGTTTTTTTTTATTTTTTAACAAGAAATATGTTTTTCTTTTTGGTATAAATATTGCGAAAATGCACACAAACTGCAGCAATATTGCAATAATATTTGCATATTTGTCGTTTTGGCGACCTTTCTAACTTATAGTTTCCATAAAAATAACAAATAATTATTGTATTTCCCGAAATATTTCGACTATGCTTTGAAAACAACATATTTGTGTCAAACGAGCAAATGTTTAGATATAATATAACTATTATATATATTTAAAATATCATTTATCTGTTATAGATCTGTCCTATGTCAAATTTTAAGGCGAATTTCCGGTGGCTTTCCTATTGCAAGGAATAAGGATATAGTGAGGGACCTTGGGATTGCATCCTTAATTGATACAATCAATTGTTAACCCTCTGGCCAATGCTCTTGAACTTGACGTTAGCAATCCAAAACTCAGGCGACTCAAGCCAACATTTCTTGAGCAGCTACCAAGGCGCAGTCTCCCTGCCAAGCACTCACGGTTGCCTTATAGTCCTGCCTCAGCATCAGCCAACTCTAGTCAGGCTCAATCATCACCACTCCATGCTCACAGCTTGAGTGTATAAACAAGGAGATGGTAAACTCGGACGATTCTAAAATTGTGTGTTTTTAAATTATATAACAATGAAACGCTCTTATATTAAATCGCCATATTAAGAAATGTTTTCAGATCTTAGATCTGCAGTAAGCAATCTTTTTCGATCCCTAAGCTCGAATTTCGTAATTAGCATTAACTTTTATAGGTCTTTACCTTGTCGATTGCTGGCGATTGCAGAACTGGTGAACTTAAAGTAAAAATGTTGGTTAACTCGCAACTTATGCAAGGCGAATTGCGGAAACATTTAAAACTCATCAAGCTTAACAATAAGTTAAATTGAACATGACAAAAACTTTTCAATTTAATGCGGAGCTTTGTCAAAAGCCATACATACTACTTACTTATATCAAATGTATGTCCTGTTTTGTGAAAGAATTTGAACAACATGTGAGTGTGCTTGCTGGCATATTATTTTTCTAGTTTCTGGCACTTGATTGTCTTTTGTAGAAATTGTACATAAGCTTTGATGTAATCATATACTGTCCAAGTGAAATTTGTTCTTAATGTTCTGGCAAGGACATGACGAGTGTTGTCCGAGCCACAATGGCAGTGGCATTGGCAGTGGCCCTGGCATTGAGCTGCTTCCAGAAACTGGCCAGTACCGGATGTCAGATTCCTTTTACAGCTACACCCCATTGAGTCTGATAAACTAACAAAACAAAGCAAATTTCAAGCTCCTTGCAGTCCATTTCAAGCGGCGCTTTCTGTTTGCGTACTATGGTGCATCTTATGCCTGCTGCTTGCTGCTTGCTGCGAGCTTCATTCGGTTGAACAACAATGTTATCGGTGCACCACCCCGCATACCCCCAACACACAGACACACAGACACACACAACCAATCATCCGTGCAGCAGCCTCCATCACATTTGCATTTTATGCTTTTTTGTCAGTTGCATTGTTTTCTTGCATACAAAATGTGGAGAAAAAAATACAAAGCAACGACAATTTATAACTAAAAAAAGTAGCTGCAAATAGTTGCCACTGTTTTGTCTGTCTATGTGTGTGCTTGTGTGTGTGTGTGTGTGTGTGTGTGCGGCTTCCATTAAACATTAACGCGGCAAGCGGAAACGGATATGTCACACATTTGCTGCTGCTGGCAACATTGTGCAGAGGCCTCGGCAACAGGGACGAAGCCAGCCGCTGGCAGGAAGCGAAGCGAAAATAGCAATCAAAACTTAACTGAATTGCAGCACATGGCACAGCAGCAACCAGCCAACACTAACACACATACACACACACACACACACACACACACACACACACACACACACACACACTTACAAAGTTGGTTTTCTGTTGAGCGAATTAAAACGTAAATGCATTTGGCACAAGCAGCAAAAGCAACAGCAAGTAGGCAAAAAATAATAAAAATAAGAAGAAATAACTAAGAAGGTTCCACTCGAGACTGCTCGACTGCCCAATACCCTGTAGCTGCAAACGGCGCGCATTTCCCTCAGCAAATTCATATATTCTTGAATAGTTTCTGTCTCAATTAAAAGTTCGTTAACAAATACTAAAGACAAGACAAATCAAGTTTGAATTCTGATTTGGATTAGCTGAATTTGGAAATAAACTTGATGTGCTTTACTTGTATGGCAAAGCTGAATCTATAAGCCCAAGGACCTTAGTAGCCAACGCTATAAACTACTTGTTAGCTTACAATTTTAAAGCTTAATTAACAATATTAATTCATAAATAAACCCAACTTGTTGCCTTCATTTCAAAAAGCACTCAACAGGTATGAAATTATATTTATATTGCTTTTTAGACACCCAAGCAGAGGATATTATAATTTTGTCAACCGGTCGGATCGGTTGCCTTAGGATCGGGTGAAAAATGTGTTTTAAGTGAGAGTTTTATTATACTTCATATAGTGTCCCATAATTTATTTTATAATACTATCAGCATTTCAATGAAATGAGTCTAGAAAATAAATCATCGAATTCAGAAAATCGCCCCAAATAATTTTTATTTGGTGGAAACAAATTCCAAATTTAAATAATTTATTTCTAAGGGCCACAAAAGAATTTCTGTGTAGTAGAAATATTTTCTAAATTTAAGAATTATATTTCTAATGGCCACAAAAGAATTTCTGTTTAGTAGAAATAAATTCTGAATGTAAATAATTTGTTTCTAATGGCCACAAAATAATTTTTATTCAGTGGAAACAAATTCTAAATTTAAATAATTTATTTCTAAAGGTCACAAAATAATTTCTGTTTAGTATAAATATTTTCCTTATTAAAAAACTTTATTTCTAAGGGCCACAAATAATTTCTATTTTGTAGAAACAATTTTTAAATTTAAATAATTTATTTCTAAGGGCCACAAGTAATTTTAATTTATTAGAAATAATTTCCAAATTTAAAAAATGTATTTCTTAAAATCAGAAAAAAAAAATGTTAGCTCTCTTTGGCTACTAAAGTATGTAATGATTCTATTCTATTTCATTTAATTGCATTTATTGTCCTTTTTAATAGAGCTGCAAGTGCCTTCAAATAGCAATGCCCATTAGAAGCACTTAAATATGAATAGGGTATTTAAAAAATGTTGCGCAGATCGCAAAGAAGCTGAAATACTCTTGCCAATGTAACACAAAACATGCCAGTGAAATTTAATATTTTTTTGGAAAATAATGAGGGTATTTTGTTATTAGCTGTACCAGCCTAAGGGCCAATACATAAAAGCACCCAACGTTTAAGCAATCTGCAAGGTTTATCAAGGTTGTTTTCATTAATAAAGAGACCCAGACATTGGAAAATGACGTTCAATTATAATCGATTTTATATAAGTAATGGGTATTATATACTAATGAACTGCTGTGGAATGAGTTATGGCTTGTTACTCACTAGTTGCTTAATTGAATGCCAAACTTTTCAAGGCTATGTACTATATGCAATTGGAAACTATCATGGGCACAAGAATTGCTGAACTAATCAGCATTGTAATCCTCTCAAGTCTCTGGCACTCCTTTGCAGCCTGCGTTGGCATAGAACAATACGTATATACTAGTATAACTAATCACAATTGCTAATCCAATGAAATGTCGCTCTCTTATTCAATATGGCACACAACCATAATCAAATTTTACTAATATCATGCACATCAAAAGCAAAAACATTCTGCAAAGTCATCAATCTGAGTCACGAGTAGAAGCTGCTGCAGTTTTGCAAGCCCCATCTCAAAGTTGGGTTACTCCAAACTGAAAATTTGCCGGCTGCCATGTAACTGCTGACTCTCAGCAGCACCAAACCACCCACAATGCCCATACCCAGCCCCAACCCCACCATTCGCCCTTCAGCGCTGCTGGCCGCTGTTGCTGTTGAGGGACTTGCTGGCCAGGGCCTGGCTCTGAATCTTTTATGGCCCCAACCAGACCATACAAATTCGATGGCATTGAGTTGATGTTGGCATTGGCATTGGCATTGGCATTGGCATTGGTATTGGAATTGGTATTGGTTTGTCTCCTCCAGCTCTGCTTTCAATTGAATCAAATTGAATTCAATTGAATTCGCATGTTGTTCATTGAATTTTTGCAGATTATGGCTAAAATACATTTTAATTTCACAGAGGCCCATGTCGAGCACTTTATACCCAGGCATCCAGCACGGCCAAAACGTGGCAGGTGGGCAGCTGGCCAGCTGTGGGCCGCTGTGGGCCGCTGTGGGTTGGGGAGTGCGGGCCAAACTTGCCCATCAATTGTCTGACATTCGCATTTCACATTTCTCATTTGTCGTTCTTCAATTTTCATTTTTTCCCTTTTTACTCCCTGTACCCATAAAATGGGTAAAAAGGGGGTATTGGATTTGTGCAAAAGTATGTAACAGGCAGAAGGAGACATCTCCGACCCTATAAAGTATATATATTCTTGATCAGTATCAAAAGAGATTTCGATTTGGCCATGTCCGTCTGTCTGTCCGTCTGTCCGTCTGTCCGTCTGTCCGTCCGTCCGTCTGTCCGTCTGTCTGTCCGTATGTATGAACGCAAGGATCTCAGCAACTATAAGAGCTAGAGACACCAAATTTGGAATGTAGGTTCGTGTATAGCGGGAGCAGGTCAAGTTTATTTTAGATTTGAGATATCTCCCCCCGTTCCCCCGCTATTCGATAAAAACCGTTTTACAGGAACAATTTTCAAGATATAGCTTTAAGATTTGGCATGTCCAGTACTTTAGTCCCTCTTAATCTACTGTCCAAATTTCAAGTCGATCGGATAATAAACACCTAAGTTATTCACGAAAGAAGATTCAGTGCTGCAGCAAGGGGAAGAAGAAGCACAGTCACAACTTAAAATGCCTGGCTTGCGCTGTGGCTCGTGCGTGTGCGTATCTGTGTATGTATGTGTAAGTTAACGAAGATTCGATCGGAAATTTTTGACCTGGGTACAGGGAGTTTCGTAGTCGGGTATACTCGACTATAGCATTCTTACTTGTTTTTTTGTTGCTGTTGTTCGTTTTTGTTAATTAAATCTGGCTGGTAATTAAAAATTCACCTGCTGGCATCCAACCAGCAGGCAGCTGTCCACGCCTGTGTGGGCGGTCACAGAGCCAATACCGGAGACGAAGACAAAGCCAGAACCAGAGCTATAGCCAGAGCCATAGCCATAGCCAGAATCAGAACCAGAACCAGAACCAGAACCAGAGCTGAGTAAGCAGCTTAAACGCCAAACAATGCGGGCGACTTGCTGAGAGTGCAGGTGGAAGCCTTTTAGCCATCTTCAGTGGCTGCATTGTGTGTGGCCTAATGCGTATACGCAATGGCATGTTCTCTATTAGACTAGACGTTGGATGCATGAATAAAATGGATTTTAGCAGCACTCTTGCACACACACACACACACACTGTGAATTATAAATTGTATTTTCACATTTTGCATTTCGAATTTCATATTTAATTAAATTCGGTTCGTTTGGCCAGCAGGCATTCCACACCAACTTATTTTGTTGAATTAATTAAGCGCACATGCCATCGATGTTTTCATGTGGGCGTAAACTGTTGCAAGCAACTGTTGTTGAGCGCTGGCAGCCGCATTATAAGCCCAAAGTTTTTTGTATTAACAGGTATTTGATAGGCACCAAAAATCACGTTGAATATCCAAAAATAATGAGCTTATAGACTGATATCGAACTGTGATACAGTTGACCACAAACACACACAGCTTGTTTCACTCGACTGATAGATAAATATGATTCAACCTCCGTATTCAAATTGTCCACACGAATGGTGCGAATATAATTATCTGCCAACGATGGCTACAATAACAATACGTTTGAAATTCAAATGTTTTTGCACCTAAGCCCTTTGATAATAATAGTGTTTTTACGTCATTTTGGAAATCGCGTTTCCTTTGAATTGAAACGCCAACTGCAGCGCGCAAATGTGTAAATGAATATTATAATTTCCGTGCCCTTTTGTATTGGGCTTTAGGGTTTGAGCTAATTGCGACTACCAGTCACATATATTACGAGTATAGGCCGGCGACATTTTACCAAATAAATAAACAACACAAACAACGCAGCTTTATTTGAATTTATTGTTAAGGTGACAAGAGAGTGGCTGTTAATTGATAAAAGGCTCATCAATTTTGATAAGGATATGGACTAGTTCGGACACGTGTTGCTTATTAAGTCCGCACTCATCTCAAGGACCAAAGTCATTGCAATTTGGTGGAAAACTGACCATGCATTTTGTTCAACCTTTTGCCTAGTCAATAACTTATCTTTCTATCATGAATACCCTTATACATACTGATCAAAATGAAAAGCAGTTTAATCTGTTGCCAAGTTACCAATTCGTCTCCCTATCATGAATACCCTCCGAGTGCCAAGAATAGTTCTTCTCCGCTTGTCATTTTGGCTAAGTAGAAGAACATTTTTTGACGTGGGCCTATTTTGCTTTGAAGACAGACACAAAACGAAGTTGATGATGATGTGAAGACGCTTTACCATTTAATTACATTGTTGGGCAAGTTAGAGATGACAAATCATCGATAGAACTATCGATAATACAGAGCGTTTTACAATCACTTTACTATCGAGCAGCTTGTTCGATATATGTGTTTATCGATGAGTCAATTACAGCATTGTATATGTTATTTCTAAACAAAATTCTTTTTATACTATGTTCCCGAAGGGAAAATAGTATATTGGGTTTGCGAAATGTCCATCTGTCCGTCTGTCCGTATGAACGCAATTTTTTTGCCTTTATCTTTGAGCTAGAGCAACCAAACTTGGTACACATGTTGGTGTATATCGTCAATTTATGAAGTGTCGAGATCGACAATAACAATATTCTTGAATTGAACCCTTGAATTTATTTAGTAGTTCCTTAACGTTCCTTAACGAATATATTGTAATCAAATTTGAGTCTGTTTGATTTCTGCGTAAGTTTAATAAAAATAAATTCGTTTAATAAAAATAAATACAAATTTAAAAAAACAAAAAAAAACTTCTGCTTCTTCTAAAAACCTAAATAATTGTTGAATAAAGAAATTATAATACCTGCTTTGCAGGTGAATATTTTCATTTTTGTTTAAAGAAACGATTTATTTGCTAGCATTATCGTTACTATCGATAATTTACAGCTATCATCGAAAACCATTGACTATTTGATTGATTATAAGAACAATCGCAAATTAAGCGATTGGTGTGATCTGTGAAATAATCAAACTTTCAACTTGTGAGCAAGTCTAACAAATATGCAATTAGTGCAAATGGAACACATTTTATTAAAATAATGCTGCCACATAATTATGTATGCAGGAAAGCATTTTTGCAGAGAATCGAATCAATGTTTGAATTTGTATGCAATTAACATAAGAGTAACAATATGAAAGTTGATGGATTTCTCAAAATGATTATTGCCATGCGAGTGGTATACCCACTCCTCAAATAAGTCCACTTTCAATGGGAATATGTAAATGTTATGAAATTGATAATTAATATTTATACAATATTCCTTTGAGCTAATTAAAATCAATTAATTGAGCAAACGAACAAAAAAATAATAATAATAATAATAAAAAAAGCCATGCAAATAATATAGTAATTAAAACGCAAATTAACATTAATCAGTAGGGGATAAATGAACAATAAATGAATGTATGGCAACCACAAACAAGATGGGAGCATTTTTATCGGCCATTTAATGCAATGCATAAATGCGTAAATAAATGATAAATTAAATGCACAGAAAGATAATGCTGCATGTGAATTAAAATCAAATTGGCAGCTAGATGCATATTTGAACAATTGTTATGTTGCACAATGCTTTAAGTGCATGTCTGTATGTATGTGTTTGTATATGTATGTACTAAGTATTTGGCGTCAAATTACCCGCATTGTTCAATGTCAAAATAGCACACGACATTCTTGAATACTCATAATTAATAAGCAATCATAATAATAAGCGTGCTCCGATGTCTGTAAGCCTGACCACCTTGCCCCACATGCCCCAACCGCCACAGTTGCCACAGCTGGCCCCAGCTGCCCCCAGCTGCCCACCTGAAGCAGCCGTGCTGCAAATTGGCAAGACGAATTCCTAACTAACTAACATCCTTCGGCAATGGCACGCTGGCCGCAACGCTTCCGCCGACTGTGGTTACTGCGGATGCGGATGCGGCTGCTCCTTGGTCCTGGGTATTTGGTCCTTGGTCCTTGGTCCTTGGTCCTTGCCTTGCCACGCTCGCAATGTCGACTAGATTTCTGGCTGCTTTCATTTAATTAAAAATTTATTACGTCCCATGAGTCGGCAAGGGGTATGCCATTGCCAATGCCATTGCGGCCCCCTAACCACCTCATCTCATCACCTCCCCCCCCACCTAGCCACTGGCTGCTTGATTGACATTTAGACATTTAGAGTGAAAGCTACAAAAAATCAACATTATTTTGTTCTGTTTGCTCTGTAGCAAGCACACAAAACAAAACAGAGCAAAATAAAACAATCACATAATATTAAAATTTGCTACCCGGCTACCCCTTTGCCCCGCACTGCCCCATGCCATTGGTGAAAGGGGCAAGCGCATGTGTTCGAGTCTGTAAGTATGTGTGAGACTCTCACTGGGTGTTCTCAAAAAACCTTTTCACAATCAAATTCACCCAAAACCGATTAGAATAGCATAATCACATGGATTATACTTTGCACCTATTATATTGAATATTATTATTAGTTTCTGAACTCAATTCAAGGCTGGTTAACCAATTCACTAACTCACCAATTTCACCTAAGTTTCGTAACATTTTTGAAAATAAGCTACTACAAAGTTTCATCATTCAGTTTTGTAACCTAAATTAATGTAAGAGAACTTAATTATATTTAAAATATAAAAGGAATTGGCAAAGTTATTAATTTATTTTACACACAATTATAAAATAGTAATGTATAAAACTTTGATTACTCTTTAGGACTGAAATCAAATACTAATTTTGTTTATTATCTTATTAACTAATAAGAATGAAATCAATATTGAATAGTCCTTTGGACACAAACTCAGATTTTCATTCATTCAGATGAAATGAAATTTTAATTCAAATCATTTAAGTAAAAACAATGAAATTTAACTGCAATTCATTTAACTATCTTGATCAAAATGATGAAATGAAATTGTTATGCAAATCTTTGAAGTATCTTGAATAAAATCAATTTGAACTTCAAATCATTTAATGATCTTGATTAAAATGACATTTTATCTTAATATAATTTTTGATCTATTCAAAACTTACCCATTTCTTGATGAGTTGGTGAAATTGGTGAGAAAATGCTTTTGAAAGCACATTAAAGTGTGTGTGTGAGCTTAAAAATAAATAAATTGTTGAATATTGTAGCACTAGTCCCTGGAGTGGCCATGACCAACATGCCCGCTAAACACCCAGACCCCGCACCACCCACCACCCACCACTCACCACTCACCACCCACCGTCACCCTCAACTTCACCGCCATCGTCACCGGTCACCGCCATCGTCATCGTTATTCAACCTTCTATAGCATTCTGCAACTGTTGTATGCTGTATTTTTAAAGATTTATGGTAAAATGCAAACAAATAACGCACAAAAAATAAGACCAAAATGAAAATGGCGTTCACATTTTGTGGTTTTCGCTTTTCGCATTGGTCAAAAAGTTTAAAGATGCGACCGCAGTTGATTCAGTTTTATTTGCTGCCCTGGCAATCATTTTTATTAATTTTTGAAAGAATTCCGGGTTTTTTTTTTGGTCGGCGCCATTAATAAGAAATGGCAGAAGCCTTAAACTTGGCCGGGAACTTGGGAGCCGCTTCGATCGGACCTTGGCCAACAACAAAAAGTTTCTTTCTCACATACCTCAAATATTTACCAAATTAATCTTTCGTCGTTCTTAAAATCTATAGCCAAGGCACACTTACTAAACAGCATCCCAGGAGCTATGGAAATGCCCGTGAACAAAGTTCGAGAAAACTCTGGCACTAATACTCGTACTTGGGCCAAAGTTCCACATGAATTTCGGAAAAGCACTTCAAAACTGCAAATCAGAATCATTATTTATGTATATTATTTGTGCAGATTTCCGCATGTGACGGCAGGGAAATCCGACAGGTTTAATAAACAAAACATATATATACATATATTTATCACATATATATAAGCATAGAGCAGCAGATGAAGGCTTGGAAGTGTGAAGAAACTCTCGCAGCTAGATATAAACTCTGTATATAGTTAGATATATACATTGAACTGTCAAATTGAGCTGCCAGCATGCTGCCTCATTCGATAATCGATATATAGGTCAAATGTTCTGAAACACTTTGGTCAGTTGGAAAATTTAGGAACAAGCTGAACACACGCTCAAACTTTAAAAAAAAATCCAATCGTGATATGTTCAATTTGACGAAAAAAAGGACAACAAATATTCTTTCTTCACACAGCACAAGTTTTGAAATTTTTATAACAAAAAAATTGATTGACAACGCTATTCTCAATATGTTATATTTATTTAAAAACAAATATATTTACCAGCGGTCTATTTTATTACTATTATATACTATTATATCTATTTTATATATTTATAAATCATCTCATGTTCAACACGTATTCATCATAAACTCATACTAATATGTATGTATTATATATATTTTTTTTCTTTCTTAAAGATGTAAAGATACTTTAGAAATGTTCGAATTTAGTATGGATAGTATAAGCTATTATAAGCTAAAGTTGAAAAAACTTGCACAAAGTTGAAAAAAGTGTCTTATTAACCATAATAAATGCTGATGATGGTAAATACCATCTATTATATAAAGTATTTATATGTTTTATCAGTTTCAACAGCCAGATCATCTGCCTCTGCATTTAAGCGCAAGGATCTCGTACATTCTAAAAGTAACCATTACGAAATTTTGTACATAGGTGCTTGTATAGCACGCGTATAGGAAATTTCTATTAAATATTGAATCAGCATCAGCGTAGCACTGAAAAATCTAAAAAAAAAATTAATTCTGACTGGGAAAATAAATGATTAAACTTTGCGAATATAAATACAGTCAATTATTTAGGCAAACAGGCTAATAACTAATAATGATAATCACTTATTACGAGCCTAAATAACTATATTAAATTTATGGCAATTTAGATAAATTTAGTTTGATTCTCTTGATTATCTTGACTTTCACTCCTTGCCCTCTACCTTGGCTCGAATAACTTTGTTGAGAATCCTTAATTTGCTTCATGTTAAAATGCGCTTGGCCAGAACTTAAGGTCATCTATACATGTGTGTTTTCTATCCAGCAATTAAAATGGAAACACAAAACTTTTGCCAACAATATCTAACAAATAATTTTACTTAAGAATTTCAATGTTAGAAGAAGGATGGAATTGATATGCTCAAATTATATTCAGTGCCATTCGGCATTTGGCAAAAGACACAAAACATCCATTCGCAGAGAAAGCCCACAATGAAGCACATACAATACAATTTGAAATGCAAGTTATGATTTCTAATTTAATTATCCTGTGCATTGAATTTTGGTACCTAATGCCCCGCAACTAGGTTTGGCACCTCGACTTATCCAGTCGTATTTGTTGTCATAGTTATTTTTGCAGCATTTCTGACCAATAAAATAATAACCAAACACTCGTGTGTATGAACGTTGTTATATTAATACATACTACCATGTGAATGCCATGCCAACTCGAAGCTATGGATATGAATTTAAATACAATTTTGTGTTTAGTATATAACAGCATTTCAATGAGAAGTTATTCTTGGGAAGCCGAATGCTTGAATAAATGTTGGATTAGTTTGCTTGTGTACTGAAATAAAATACAGCCCTTGTGCAATATTTTCATTCAAAGTTCGTTAAAATTTATGGATTAAGTACACATGCTTGAGTTGTCTCAGATGCCCCATTCTCCCATTCTCCCATTCCCATCCTGCCGCCTGTCCACAATCCGTTTCATTAGCCCACCCAAAACACAAGTCCAATCCAGACCAAGTTTTTGGGCTTCTCTCTCTCTCTCTCTTTCTTTGTCTCTCTCTGTTTCTGTCTCTGTCTCTGTCTCTGTCTCACTCGTACGCACTCAGTTGGCCAAGTAGCACTTGTCGCAACGCAAACACTTGAATGGCAAAATGAAACATTATGATGACAGTTGAAAGCAAAGAGCAGAGCGAAAATTGAAATTGAGAGCGCATATTGTGAATTGCAAATAATGAATTGTAAATTGCTGAACGGGCAACCGACCCGCATACACTGAGAACAATATTCTATCAAATTTAAAATATACACTGAGAAAAATGAATGCCCATACTATTGTAGCCAAAGCTAGCCTACATATTTTCTACATTCAATATATTATTTATTTCTTAAATACAAAAATAATTTCTACTACATAGAAATGATTTCTGGCTTTTTGGGTCACCTTTATTTTCTGATTTTCTGAGTTCTTTGGCATTTATTTTACTGAAACGCAAAGGGAGGGCCTATTTTTAAAAATTTTCTTTCTTATTTCAAAACAGTGGGTTTTTTAAATGTGAATATAACTATTTCTATGTAGACATCTTCTTAATTCATCAAATGAACAAAAACAACAATTTTCCCTTCCCCGCCTATACAAATAGGGTATGAAGAACTTAGAAACCGATCTAATAAGAACCTTCTATCACGCATTTGACCCTAAGCCACTTTCCGGTCTTTGAGTAGATTTTTCAAGTTTCATACAACAGTTCTCCGCCCGTGGGGATAGATCCGGGCCTGGGCCCGTTGGTCCCAAATTAATCAGTCAGTCGGTCAGGCAAAAGAGTATATTTATATATTTTTATATATATTATTGGCAACATTTAAAGGAGTAGCCTAATGATGTCGGGTATGTGTAGTGCATGTTGTACATCAGCCTCCTTTGTTCTCATCTTTCAGATGAAAACAATCCTTGAGTTGTCAAAATTTGAGTTCAATCCGTTCAGAACTTTTCGTGATTTTGATAGCTACACAGACAAATATAACATTTATATATATATAGATATATATATCATATACCTATAACTGACTATAAGCCTGGAACTCTCGCTCAGCTTATCTTCGCAATAATGCAGATAATATACTCATACTCTTTGTGGTCGAGAAATGTTTGCAAATTGAGTTGAAATTTGTAAGCCATTTTATCAACGGTCTGCGAACTATATAAATGCCTTTCAATTTTCATGAACCGATGTGTGTGCTTTTCCGTCATTCTTTAATGTACTAAGCTAACGAGAAGTGTTCATACTTTGTTTGCTTTTTTGGGGAGAAGTTTGTTGTCTGATAAACATAAATGTTCGCAAATTTTGGGAACGAAAAGTTCCATAGAACAAATGTTATAAAAAGGATTTCGTATTGTCTTCTTTTTTAGGGTTTATACACTCGTATGCATACTTAAGTAGTGTATGCATATTCATTTATTTATTGTGCTGCGCAATAAAATCGAATGAAAGTTTGATGGGGATCTGTTTGGTGCCCCTTAGTGCTATCCATGCAGCTATTATGTCTGTCCCCTGGCCCCCCCGCGCCCCACGCCGTTGAGCGAGACGGGGGGGGGGGGGGGTGTGTGTGGGAAGGTGAGGGGTATGGCAACAAAAATTGAAAACTAAAATCGATTTCCGCCTGACAAATAACTTAAGTGGCAATTTGTATACAAACTCACGCACATACTGGCACTCGCACTCGCACTCGCACATGAGATTGGCCAAACTTCATCCATAACTATGGACAAATTTCATGCATGCCGAGAGCATGGCTGGAGCATGGCTGGAGCGTGGCTGGAGTGTGGCTGGAGTGTGGGCTGGAGGAGGTGTGGAGTGGATGCTTTCAAAAATATTCCACACGATTAATTTTTGCGATCCATTAAAAAGATTTACTCAAATTGACAGAATTATCGAGTGCTGATGCGGCATCGTTGTCCTCGGCGCGATGTCCTCGAACCTGGTCCTGGACGCATGAAAAATGTTATCCCCAGAGGCGCGTCCGCCCACTCCATACTCCCACACTGTATCTCTATCTCTCTCTCTCAGCACTCCTTGCGCCTGGTTTGTTGCACACACAAGTGTCTCAATTTGCATGTGCTAAGCTGAAAGGCGGGCGTTGATGTTGCCACTGGTGCGTGTGGGCGTGTGGCCGAGTGGGCGTGGCCCATTTAAATGCATGTACATAATCATAAATTCACACTCATTATCAGATTAGCGAACTGTAGTCCTCACACCCGCAACCCGCAACCCGCAACCCGCACCAGCATCCTCAACCAAGTTCACGCAGCTGGCTGCAATATCTGTTGCTGCAACAACAAAAACTGCAGGGCGGACAAATTGAATTTTTGAAATAGAATTTATGTGATTTACACACCCTCTATATACATAGCTGCTAAGAGAGTTGTACCAAACTTGAAATTTATGCAGCTTCATCAAATATTTCAACTTTTGTTTGAAGCTATCAATAGGATGCCAAAAACTTAGGGCCGAGATTTTCTAATGTCTTTATAAAGTCCCCCATAGCTACTAATTATTAGATAGAGTTATCTATTTTATAAAATATAATCAATTTCAATTTTTCAAACGATTAATAAATAAATGTATCACGTTGAAGTGCGAATTGCAAAATTGCTCGAATTGTGGCAACCTTGTTGTTCAAAACAGCTGATTTTTGGTGATTGGTGGCAACATCTAAGTGATTTTTTTTTTAATTAATTTAAAAACGATCAAAAAATTGTACAGCAGAGTAAAAAGCAGATCTTATTGCGCGTGTTAAGGCCAACCAGCTTATTCTGTAGTGCAAAAACTTTTCCGAAGAGTGAAGATAAATTGCACGGCTTAAGCTTAAAGCCATTTTTATTTTCTTTTATTAAACAGTAGGTTGGCTTAGTTCAAACTATGGCCAACCTAAGAATAAATAGCACTGGCTACTTGGGCCTTCGGCTATGTACATGTGTCTTAAACCAAGGTGCTATAATAAAGAATACTATATTTTACTAAAGCCATTTTTGCTTAGTTTTATTTGTATGCAGCAAAGAAAGCTTTTGATAGAACTGGTTTATATTTTGTAAGCTGGAGTGAACTCTGTTCATCAAGCCCTTCAAAAGGTTGATGAAAATATGTATAATATAGTAAATCTGTATAGTTTGGTGACTCTTGCTACACAGTTGTGGTGGAGATCTACATTTTGCTCATTTTCGGTTGAGTAGTTGTGAAAGGATGGAAGATCCTTACACTGTATCAGGCGAGGATACATGCCAACATGTGTACCAAATTTGCTTGCTCTAGCTTCAAAGGCTTGCAAAAAAAATGTAAATAAATTAAGGCCAAAAAATTGATGTAAACTGAATTTTAATTTTATCAAAGCAGCGATCTTTTTTAACAGAAATAGGGAATACCATTTCACAGTGTTCCGACTATACATTGATCACTTTAATTTTAGATTCTCAAAAGGCACAATTTTAATGCTTTTCAAATATTTCTAATGTTTAGTTTATTTGAATCATCATCATTTCTGATCTGTGAAATTTTTGTGATTAGTTTTTGACTAGCCAACTGAATGGCTGATTACAGGGTATTTTATAGTTAATTACAGGACTGGATTTAGGTTTTTGCAACTTTTTCTTTTTTTCTTCACTGAATATGCTTTCTAAATTGTAAACGGCACACATAAGCCCCAGTGCACACATACACGCACATGCAAAGGCCACAAAAGCTTACATCCACACACAGACATACATACAGTTAGTGGAGACATACACACACACACACACACATACATATGTACTACAATGAGGCTTTCACCCTTTTCACGTTTGCCACTTCACTTGCGCCACATTTGTATAAAATATAAATTAAGTTAATGGTAATAAGGTGTCTATTATGTAAGCAGCATACAAACACACAGACACACGCACACACAAGCACACACAGACACACACACACACACTGCCATACACATACACACAGCGCAATGTTTTTGTGTGTCTGCGTTTTTTGTCAACGGATGTATTAAGTGATTTCAAATGAAAGCCAAGTTAGTTGGGCAGTGTTGGGCAGCGGCACAATCGACGCCCACCGGCACGCCCATTTAGTGTCCTTGTTATTGTTGCCTTGCGTTTGTTGTTAACAGTTTTTTGGCTCTTAATTATGCGCATATATCGGGAAATGTCGAATGATAAATGCCAAAATGATGAGAATGAAAATCTGAATGTAATAGAATCAGATAGCAAATGACGCGACTGAGAATGGGATAAATAAGTGTGAGGATGGGTGTGAGGATGGGTGTGAATATGGCACTGAGTATGGGGTACTGGGTATGGGTGTGGAGATGAGTACTTAGGCCATGACAAAGCGCATAATTAACGTTCCATTGAACAATTTGAATATTTGAGCTTGTGATTGGCGTGGTAACTTTAGCAGCTGTTGGTGAAGATTTTTTGAGCGAGAGAGAGCAAAAGAGAACTGGATAAGAGGATGATATATGGCATGGAAAATAGATACAGCAGAGATAGAGATAGACAGCCAAAAACCAGGGGGGGGGGGCGGGGGGAAATAAAACAGTAGCAGGAAACACTTGACAGTGATTTAGTTAAAGCTCACCAAAGTCAAGCTGAAACTGTATTAGGCAAGCTTCTAAACACAAAATAAGACAAGGGGTACTTTAAAGGCTCCCAAAATTTATAAAAATGAAAGATAAATGAGACGATAAAGAAAGAAGTCCTATAAAAAGTACGTCAATTTTGAATTACACTTAAGCAATATCAAAAGATAATTGCATATTGTAAAAAGTGTTGGAAAACCAGCTGTCTAACACTCAAGCCAGGTTGCCAGTATGCCCAAGCCAGCAAAACCGTTAAAAGAACATTATTATGCGACCAGAGCAAGAAGAAAAAAAACCGTTTAAACATCATACTAAACCACTTCCAGCACAAAGTTAAAATTATGAGTAGAGCGCCAAGAAAGGCATTATAAATATGCCAGATACTGCATACTATCCTGGTATTTACTCAATCCAGTTCAGTTTTGCCTGGGGCACTTCATCTTAGAGCCCCCACCCCGCCTACCACTCACCCCGACACCACCCAGCCGAGCACATAAATTAAGTTTAGCGACGCGCCGTGGGCATAGAACAGCTCGTCTCAGTCCCTGGAATGAAAATTGACATTGCCCTGGGGCCGAGGCACCAAAAGGACTCTTGGCACGAGGGCTGCTATTTATATTTCTGGATTATGCAACCAGCACAAATATTTGCAATCTGAGATCGAAATAGGAAAATAAAATAATTAAGTTGTCAAGATATTTTCGACTGAGTATACTCAGCTAATTAAACAAAGTCATCAAAATACACATGAAGATTGCGTTTTAAATTGGATTTTACTACAAACATATCTGAAAGAAATTTCTCCGGAAACGATCACCCAAAATTGAGACAGCTTGCTTGGAAGGTAGTCGTCAGCAGGAGCCCAGGATGAAAACTGGGTGAAAGGAATACATTTTAAGCACCATGTCACAATGATTTGGGCGTATGGGGGCATGTCTTCTATTATTTTGAGACAGACAGTGATCAAGGGAACTACAACTTCAATTCTGAACTACGGCGCTACCAATAGATGCATTTACGGTATCCCGAATACCCATTTATGATATTCTACTGCAGGAAGCTGCATAGATATCGGAGGCAGAGTTGCTGCTCGTCGGGTAGAAGACTGAAGAGAATCAGTAGAATATAATTCACAGTTGCTGCTCGCCTGGTACAAGTCAATTGAGTAGAATATAAGACAGATTTGCTGCTCGCCGGATAAGACACTGAAGCAAATCATTAGAACTCGAGTATAAGACAGAGTTGCTGCTCGCCGGATAGAAGACTGATGCAAATCAGCAGAATATAACAATAAGTTTCTGTTTGCCTGGTACAAGTCTGTATCAAATAAGTAGAATATAAGACAGAGTATTGCTACGCGCCGGTTAGAAGACTAAAGCAAGTCAGCTTAATATAAGACAGTTTCTGGTCGCCTGGTACAAGGCCGAATCAATTGAGTAGAATATAAGACAGAGTTGCTGCTCGCCCGGTAGAAGACGTTAGAAAGTCATTAGAATAGGATTATAAGACAGACTTGCTGAAGACTGAAGCAAGTCAGCACAATATAAGACAAAGTTTCTGTGCGCCTGGTACAAGTTCGAATAAATGAAGTAGAATATAAGACGCAATTGCTGATCGCCGGATAAAAGACAGAAGCAAATCAGTAGAATTTGTAATAGAATTTGAAGAAAATTTCTTATTATTGATTTGATTGAGCCTATAACCCTACGGATTCATATTGTCAAGCTGATCAGAGCTTTTAAATTCCTTGATATTATTTATTTCGTGGCTGCTCTTAGAAGCGACCCAGAAAGCTTGGAAGAGCAATTAAAGCGCTGCTTAAGAGAAAATCCTTACTGAAACCATATTCCTTGAAATAAATCAGATGGTAAATCAGGATGGTAACACGTTTGTGTTAATGTGAGCAGTCTGTTTGTGTTGCACAACCATAAAAAAATAGCAACAACTTTTGCCAGCAAACTACTTGTTCATCAAAGTGAGCATTAAGCTGAAGATTAAAACTCTGAAAGCTCTTCACTTTAATTTAGATGAGTACACACGTTCCAATTAATTCCCCGACTACTTATCGAGCGTTTTAAAACGTTAGCCACACAATTTATTTTTAATTGGCGGGAATAAAAAGTAATCATTGGCTGAAAGGTCTGGGCGGATTTCATGCACGGCGGATGGCCCATTAGCTCGACATTTTAAATAGGCGGTTATGTAAGGGCTTATTTTGTTCTGTTCTGGACGAGAATGAGCCGGTTGTTGAATTTCAACATTTTTAAATATCCTCTGGCACAGCATGAAAAAGTTTCCGTCCAGCAAATTTAATAGTACAGCGGCAATATTTCCAGTGTGTACCTTGCAAAAAAGGAAAAGCACTTTTCTGGAATATAAGTAGCTTATTTAATGTGCTTGCTGTTCGGTTTCAGACTCATCTGTATTTTTGCATTATTTTCGGAAATATTTGCACCAAACCTCTTTAAGCTATATGGAATCAAGCACAACCGATTTTAACTTTATTTTTAATTTTTTTTTTTTGTATCAAGTATGACCTACATACATATAGTATATTTCACCTGATTGGTGCAGCATAAAGATAAGTTTCTCAATGCTTTTTTTGTTGGCAAATACCATGTAGAAAGTTCGGAAAGTTCTTCTCAATTTCTTTCCATATTATTTTTGCCGAGAATAAAAGTTTGAAGTGTGTGTAACGAGAGTACAAATATTTCCGGAACATTTCATGAGTATGGCAAAAAGTAAAAGGAGAAAAAAATGAAACCACATTCTGAAATATAAATAGCAGCCCTCGGCGTAGCTGACAGAGGCATAACTTTTAGAGCCGCACAAACATGGCCATTACATGTGAAAGCCTAAAGCTAAGCTGCCATAAAGCCATCAATAAAGCACAGAGCAATTGCGGGTCCGTCCCCTGGCTAAACCAAAATTTGGGGGGTGGGGGGGGAGTGGGCTGGGCCATTAAAAAGCGTTGGCCAAATAACTGGGCCAAAAAATCGCATAATTAACCGAACATCGCTGAACCATTAAATGAGCATTAACGAGGGCAGCCCCAAAAGAATGCTGAAATGCTGAATGATCATTAAAGTGCGGACCTGTCTGTCTGTGGCATAGCTGATAAGCCCCAGAGTTACGCACACACCTGAGCTGCTAAAGAGCCCATCAAAGGACAAGAACAGCAACAACAATAAACAAAACTGATGATGCTTTAAGCCGTTGAAAGGGATTCAAAGCGGCGGCAAGTACAAATTGTCTTGGCCTGAACTTGAAAATGAACTTAAACTTGGATTTCTCTGTGTGTCTGTGTATGTTTGTGTGTGTGCGTCTGTGTGGGTAGTTTCAAAACAAAGCAGCAGTAATTTATCCTGTTAATCCACGCTGCAAAGTATGCTACAGTTTCAGGACTTCGTGCGACAGTGACAAGCAAATGCAATAAAAAGAATTGCAAGCAATGAAGGCCTTGATCTTGATGCCAATTTGATGCTGACAGCTCTTGGCATTGGCAGCGCTTTAACAGTGCCACTAAAAGGCAAGCAAACTTTGCAGGCTCCACCAGCCTTGACCCAAATGCAGTGCACAAGCACACGCACACACACCCTAATAGGGACTACAAAAAGTGAATGAGAGAGTGAGTGTGAGCGTGGGTGTGGGTGTGGAAGTGGCAGTGGAAGTGAGAGTAAGAGTGGAACAACGAACTAAGTGAAGGCGACAGGAAGTGTTGTTCCTGATGACTTGGGCAAATTCAGCAGCCATTGACTGCCGTTCTACTATTTTCCATGCACTTTCACACTCACATTTCGCATTCACATTCACATTCGCATTCGCATTCACATTCACATTACGAATTTCACATTTCGCACACGCCCTTTCATTCACTTTGCCGTCTATCCGCTTTCATTAAAAGTAATTGCGTAAATCTGTTTGCCATATCAATAAGGACCCAGGCTGTAGCAATGCCTTTAAGTACTTATATATGTTCTCGAAATTCATTTCGCCCGCGATTAACAACTTCCACCGGACTTCTCACTGACAGAACATACAGTACTAACTATTGAACAACTAAGAACGCTTTCGCTACAATTCCGCCTAACTTTAACAAATAGAAACGAATATCCTTATACTTCAGAAGTATATTGTCCGTCTGTCTTTTAACAAGACTTAACGCCATAATCAAACTATTGAGAGTAGGACTATAGGTACTCTTTAAGGTACTTCACAAAGCTTGAGACTATTTTTCGAAAATTAAGTTGGCGAAATAAGGTGAAAATGCATTTGAGAAAAGCATTTTCATACACTCTATCCATTAAAAGTGGTTAAAAAGGCTATAATAATAACTTACATACATACATATCCTTTTATACGTTTAACAGGGGAAATCAATAGACAAATCGACCTATCCAGACTGACTCGAAAAGTACAAAAGCTAGAGATACTAAATTTGGTATGTGTATTCCATACACAGATCAATTTTGTTCTAAAAGCATGAATATCTTATCCGATCTGCCCCAATTGAATAAAAGACTTGCAACAGGTACAATATTTTCAAAATTAAAGACTTGATTTCAGTATTTTACCTTGGAATCCTTCAAATGTGATAGCGTATGTGTGTGTGCACTAATATATGTAAGTGGAAATGTGTTTGGAAGCCTCAAATCCGGAAACAGGCTATATTCCAGTCGCGCACTCTCGACTAGAGCCTTCTTACTTGTTTGTATATGGTTTTATTGCGATTACAACACTATGCACAGCAACACGGTCGTTGCTTGTTTACAGGGCTCATAAGCACCCAGCCACACTAAGACACACACACTTATGCACACTCAGTTGTCAGCAGCAAGAGGCAAATAAACTCCAGTTCCATTGGTCTCACCCCAGGAACAAATAATTACAGCAAACGTCGCAGTGGCAACTGGCAACTGGCAACACTCGGCAATTTCTGAGTTGCCCCAGCACGTGCAGCAATATTGATGGATAGTGTTCCTGGTAGAGTGAAGGGGCCGGAAGGGTAGGGGAGCTGGCATCCGGAAGGACATTCTCTATCTTTATGCGAGCGCAAATAAAACCCAAGCTACAGAGGGCATCTACCTGAGCCTGCAGCTGGGAGCACGATTTTTCACCTGCAATTGCAAACAGCAGGTGGAACAATGGAATTCCCGAGAAAACTGTTACCACAAAATGTAAAAGAGAATTTTTGTGGGTGGCAAATATTTTAAGTACATCTCAGAAATTCAACTGGGGTCAATTGCAGGATGATAATTTGTGTATGCTGTTGAAGTTTATTCAAAGGGAAATCAACTAGACTGTGCGCACCAGAGCATACAGCAAAAAATTAAATATTCACTAAAAGATTATCGTTAAGGTCTATACCTTAACTATCTTGCATAAGGACTTTCATATTATATTTGAATTGAATAATTTCGAATTTTCATTTTGGTCTTTAGATGTTCCCCACATTTCAATCAATTGTATTATCGATAGAATTCAATCTATCCTTTGATTATCTTTAAGGAGCGCTTTTAAAATGTATTTGAAGTAAGCAATTAAAGACACAACCTCTCTGTTTTCAAAGATAACCATAGTCACCAAATATACCAATCACATTTGGTTAAAGTGCGATCACTGTATCGATCGATTACACTATCGATGGTATCTATCCTTTGATTATCTTTAAGGAGCGCTTTCAAAATGTATTTGAAGTAAGCAATTAAAGACACAACCTTTCTGTTTTCAAAGAAACTTATAGTCATCAAATCTACCAATCATATTTGGTCAAAGTTCGATCACTGTATCGATCGATTACACTATCGATAGTATCTATACTTTGATTATCTTTAAGGGGGGCTTTCAAAATGTGTAATTAAGGACACAACTTTTCTGTTCTCAAAGATAACCATAGTCACCAAATCTACCAATCATATTTGATCAAATTACGATCACTGTATCGATCGATTATACTATCGATAGTATCTATCCTTTGATTATCTTTAAGGGGGGCTTTCAAAATGTATTTGGAATGAATAAATTCACCAAATGTAACTTTCGTTATGGTCGTTAGATGTTGACCATACCGGAATATTATATCTTTTATTCAAAATACGAAAATTCAGTGAAATTTTGGGTCTTATAAACAACCATTTGTTTAATTTTTACACATATCTCAATTAAACTCAGGAATATCAACTTATATTATGGCTTATATAGTTTGATCACATTTAAGCTATATGATTACGAAACATCAGCTGGAAAATGAGTTTTTGTATTGAAGGTTTTTACTTGATTGCTTTGACAATATTCCGAGAGAACATACTTAAAAGAGCTCACTCTATGGAGTATGCACTGTAATTGCAATAATTCGTAGGACCTATCTATTTCGGGTACTTCAAGGGAACAGATCGATCGTTCGCCTCAAGTTGTCCTCCCAAAAGTTTTCTCCTCAATGATCCCCGCCGAGAAGGACGCAACTTGGTTAATGTTGCGATAAAAAGCACACGGGAATTTTTAAGAGCACACACTCGCATTGCGAAAATTGGCTTTTTTATTTATTGTTGCTGTCAACGCTGATTCAACACTTTTGTGCTGAATTGCAGTTGATGTTGTTTGTATTTTGATGGTGCACACAATAAAAACGAAGCTTGATGTTTTATTTACTTGGTCCATTTAAGGTTCTGCCGTTGCGCTGGCTAATTGATTTTAATCAATAAACATTGATTGACTTTTAAATAAGTTGTTACGGTTAGCCTTGCCGTTGGCGAATCGAGCAAAAATTAATTATATTAAATTATTCAACAGCAGAAGACTGTTTCAATGCAAACAGCTGTTTGCCAGGTGTGTGCATTGTTACCTGTAAAAATCACATGAATAAATCAAGTTTGCCAACTAACAATAAATAATTAAAGGCTTGCACAAACTTTTTGCCATTTACAATACAATCAAATTAACAAAATGAATTACAAGATTTGGTCATATAATTATTAAAATTAATTACTTTATACTATACACGGTTGTGTACTTGTGTGCAACACAACCACACACACACACAGACTCACTCGCAACAAGTCCCGCTCCACAAAAAGTGTAAGCAAACTAAGCTATTAATCGATGGCATGATAAAGTGTTCACGACACTGGGGAACAACAAAACGAGAAACGAACTTAAAGCCACACACTCGGGATGGCTCTGGGCACAGAGGTGTGTGTGTGGTGTGTGGGGGTGGGGTGTGGGGTGTGGGGTGTGTGTGGCATGGGATATGGTGTTGCTTTAATGTTTGCTGTGCCAACAGCTCAGTTTTAATATATTTACTTGAGAGTTTGTATTGGCTTGTATATCAACAAATAGGTGTTTCCCATATGTTTCAGTAAGTACATGAATATGAATATGAATATGAATATGCATATGAAATAATATTGGCCCAACGTTGAGGCATTGGCTCACTATTTATGTTAATGGAGCCACTTACTCGTAAAGGTTGCTTTCTGTTTTCATTACTCGCATTTGGCGCATTAAAACTTGCTCCTACAGCACTTAACGCTACTTTACTTTCGCAATGCTTATTGATATTGCAATTTAGCCAACATAAATTCAAGCAAACTCTAAGGCCTTCAGGCTCCACACAGTGAGCAGTGCCCACTGGCCGGTTGGCAGTTGCCAGTTCCCGTTTCCCGTTTCCCGTTGCCCGTTGCCCGTTGCCCGTTGCCCGTTGCCCGGCTCCCACTCCTTTGTACTCCGTGTGGGGTGCCCAATGCCAAGTGGCACTTATACGCCCTGTCGGCCAGAGGACTAACCAGCCAGCAAAGCGAACAAACGCACACTGGTCCTGGCTTGTCCTTTTGTGGCATTAACTTTATAAGCAACGCATTAGCTTTGTTGCTTGCCACACACATTTATGCGTTGTAACAAACAAAAAATATACTACATACTAACTATATCGCTGCACCCACAAATACCGCACTCAACAATCCCTTTTTTAATATTTAATAAACTATAATTAGTTTTATGCATTAATGCAATTTTCTGCAAGTTTTACGAATTCCTATCTACGCGACGGAACTAATTTTTGCCAAAAAAAAGGATCAAATAAACGTGAAAAATAATTACAAAACTAAAGCCTGATTAGGGCCTGATTAGGGCCTGATTAGTGCCTGACCACATACATTGCACAATAAGTTCCCCACTATCAGGCTTAGTTGTTTTCAATTCAGCCCCAAAAAAGCCCCAGTTATTCCAGAACTATGAACACTTTCAGTAGATAGAGTATTCCACCCATTAACTTCAAATAAATGTTAGTTTTGTGCCCGTTTCGACGGCTTTAGCCTAACTACATAGACGAAACCAATAAGCTAGATGCATTTCGATTGGCAAAATGTTTGTTCGTTCTTTGGAATTTTGATTTTCAAAAAAAAGTGGGTTTTTTTCTAACAAACCATGGAAAAAGCAAACCGGAACCAGCTTGTAGAACACGTCAGTGAATTGTAATTTGATTGTTGGCGATTTGTAGCACACACATTTGTGCTATACATATATCTACGCTTTTTAAGGCATTTGTTCAAAAAAACAATAGCTACTAAAAAAAAGAAGAAGGTGTGCGCAAATAGCTCATACTTTGTGGCTGGTAATACAATGTGGCTGGCAGAAAAGAAATGTGTGTGTTTTTTGTATTTTTGGCATATACTCGTATGTTGTCTATGTTTCTATGTGCACTAGGGCAACATAATACAGTTGTGTGTGGGCAATGCGGACCAGTGTGCAAACGAGCAGTCAGCAGAGTAAAACGAACAAGGGTACCGAAAGCAGCCAAAGCAGCCAAAGCAGCCAAAGGAACCAACAGGTCGGCTACGTAATGTGGCGCCCACAATGCGAATTGGCGTTGCTTTTGTGTTCTTTGGCTCTGCGGCTGTTGGCCGTGTTTATCTTGCGTGTGTTTTGTTGACTTTACCGATTTCTCTCGCTTCTCTCCCTGTCCTGCTCTCATTGTCTCTATCTCTCTCACTTGGTGGCTTTTGCTGTCGCTGTGGGCAACTTTTTGGCTTTGTTAACTTTTTACTTCATGGGCATGGAAAATTTTATTTTACATTATTGCAAAGGCAGCTGAGCTGAAAATAAAAGTTAATTTTCGCTTGTCGCTCTAAGCCAATTAGTGTGGTAGTTCACCCCCCTCCCCAAAACACCACATTTGCCCACTAACCAGACCAACCATATACCCTTCCATCTGCCCATTCCTTTGCCCCTTTCAGTATTCAGTGTCTGTCAGGTCATCAAGTCGCCTTAACGAAGCCAGCGAACCAGCAAATAACAAAAACAACTAATTGAGTAAACAAAGTTGTCTAAACTTGATTTTTCTTTAGCTGCCTGCTGATTTTTCTGACTGACTTTGCCCGGCTATCCCAAAAGGCAGCTCCTTTGCTCACTCTATATATGTATCTGTCTCTGTCTCCGTCTCTTTATCTCTCTGTCGCACAGTTAGCTATTTTTAAACTTACTTTATTGATCCCTAAAAATAATTGCAAAACCGAAAAAAAAAGAACGTAAGAAATAATGCCAGCAAATTTGTTTAAAATTTGATCAAAAAATTTTGTAGTTCGACAGACAACGCAGCGTCGCCAATGAAGTTGCCCACCAACAGCATCATCATCATCATCATAATGATCAGAGGCAGACTTTGCTTTTAGGATTTTAGTAATAATGAAGCAACCGCAAGGCAACCCAAACCAACCCAACCAAGCCCAAACTCAAGCCCAAGCCCAAACTCAAAACCAAACCCAACCAAGCAACCCATCGGATGGCTTTAAGTTGATTTAGTTTCAGTTGCGTGACGCGAAATGCGCGGGGCGGGGCCGAGGTCGAAGGGGCGGCGGGGCGGCGGGCAATGGGGAGAGTAACTCTGAAAAATATTCACCCTGGCCTTGCTTAACTTTACTTATAAATTTTGATGATTGCAAGCGCCGGAGAAGGAATCACAAAAGGAAGCTTTGAGTAGAGCGCACACACGCACTCACATACACCGACAACAAAAAAAAAAGAACCCTAACACACACACACACACACACACACACAAGCAAACATATTACTAAGTTTAGACACAACGTCACACAATTAAATGGAAGACTTCGCTGCCAAATTGGTGCGCTGAGAGGAGAGAGGAGAGAGGAGAAAAAGAGAAATGAAAGAGTTGCCCACTGGGCGAAACTTCGCTAATCACTTTTAATCGAGTTTATAAGAAGTGGAATGTTAAAAATAATTAAGAAATACATAAAGTAGTATGGCTAACCAACTAACAAGGCCCATAACTAGACAGGACTAAGTAACGAGTGCCAATTAGCAATAAAAGAAGCCAATGCCACTGGATAAAGGATGAAGGTCGAGTTAAGCAACGAACCTCAATTCAATCTGTGTATTGAGTTAATCTTACCTACACTGAGAACATTTTATGAGCACAATTTGTGATTTACTCAATCACAAGTTTGAATTTTGACAGCTGGATATCAGTCAAGGGCATTATGACCTCAATTATACATTTTAAGGCACAAATTGAAGCTTGATAAAGCACAGTTCAGTGTTTAGTTAAGTAAAATCTATGATTGGTAAGAATAGTGATTATGAGAGCACAAATTGAACCTATATATAGCACAGTCGGTGATTAGTAAAGTAAAATCTATGATTAGTAAAGTACAATCTGTGATTTACTCAGGGAATAAATTGTCCCTTAGCAGTGGTTGAATTGCTCCTAAGGCAAAGATCTGTGATTAGTTAAACTAATACTCGATTTCCTGCTTAATTTTTGTGCAAATTGTACCTAAAATGCACGAGCTGTGCCTAATTGTGCCTGCAATTGTCTCCCTGTACCCCGAGACCAACGAAAGTAACGATCAAATAAAACTAGCGATGCACAAATGAAAACAACGAGAGCCAGTTTCCAAAAATGTCTTTAGTTTTCCAGAAATTTGCCTTGCGAACTGTAAATTAAGCTATGTTTACCAAATACTTGTGGATTTTATACTACGAATTAGGTTTGTCAAAAACTTGTAATAGAAGTATAATAATAGAAAATATACCCAAAATATCATAAAGTAACGAGCACTAATAACGAGAAGAAATGAAAGCTGAAATATACAACGAGAGCAGGACTATACTTTCAAAATGAGTCTGCAAGTGAGCCTTACCAACAAAAAGGAAAGACTATTGTTAGTCACACGTTTCCCGACTGCAGTATACACTGTTTCCAGTCTAAAGTGGAACAATTTCTTGGAGCAGCTCTGTACATTTTGCTTTTTTTGCTGCCTTTTCTTTATATATAAAATTAGGTTTAATTTATATTATGCTATATATATGTACATATCTACTACAAACATGGGAAATTTAATTAGAGCACGTTACGATGCGGCGAGTCCTGAGGGAGTT
The DNA here is from genome assembly GCA_035043065.1 of Hirtodrosophila confusa. Lineage (NCBI taxonomy): Eukaryota > Metazoa > Arthropoda > Insecta > Diptera > Drosophilidae > Hirtodrosophila > Hirtodrosophila confusa. Next base: position 6,631,827 of record JAWNNI010000033.1, on the reverse strand, counting down.
CTGTCAGGAAGTGCATTCGGAAGTGGGAGTAGATTTTATAAAGTGAAAGTTTGATTGCAGTAGCTTCAGGGGTGTCATACAAACAGATGGACGGACTGATAAACGAACACTGTGAACGTAAATATATATATTTGAAAATGCGGAAAAATAACATTCATTGATTGTCATTTTATCATTTTATAAGAATCCGTTGCAGGCAGCACAAAATGAACCAAGTTTTGCATAAATCATAAAAAGTTCTGATAAATGTATAAGAAATGGACACAAAAAAAGAAATGGTTGCTATTTAAATAGGTGCACATGGTATAGTATACCCGTAGATTGGCCAATTGCAAACAAAATTTGATCAGCTTAATGATGCCCTGAAAAGTATGCTACATTTGTGCAACTTAACGTATACCCATGTCAGAGCTATTCCCTAAAGCACACATGCACAGTGTCCCTATTCAATTGGCCCGCACTGTGTGTGTGTATATGTGTGTGTGTACTTCTATATCTGTATGCAAACTTCTCAACTACGTCGACGACGAGGACGACGTCGACCTCGCAACGTGGAATGTTACTTAAGTTGAAACGCAGCTGGGCGCTGGGGCAGTGATAATGGGCTACACTCTCGCACACACACACACACAGGCAAACACACACACACACACACACAAACAGATACCTCTCCGCAGCGCCGTCTTGTATTACACTTGCGTTTCTTACAATTTTCAGCTCGTCGCTCGTGTATTGCTTACACACTCAGTTAAGTTAAGTTTGTGTATCTGTTACGCCATGGCGTCCAATGCGGCAACTTCTATTGGTATTGCTCCCCATTGGTATTAGTGTGTGTGTGTGTGTGTGCGTGTTTGCCTGTGTGTGTGTTGTATACTAGCATTTTTGGGCGAGGGGGTCACAAAAGTTGCGCGCTGGCATTGCCGAAGTTATTTCATAAATTGTTGCCACAGCAGCAAACACAACGAGACAACGACAACGAGGCGATAGAAAAGACGTCAGTTGGACAGTTAGGCAGACAGTCGAGCACATTTCTTCTCCTCTTTTTTTTGTTATATTTTGGCCAAGTTGGGTGGCTATTGATAAAGTGTGCGGGTCTGGAGCTGGTAACGGGCCTTGTTATAAAAAGGCAGAACGAGACAATTTGGCATGCCCCATTGTTGTACTTGGCTGCCTGGCTGAAACTGTAAGCAACTGAGCCGCACAAAGCGACACGCAAAAGGCGCAACAGGCAGCGGCAACACACACACACACACACACACACACACAGTGTGAAAGAGAGATGACTAGCGTGCTAGAGTGAGATAGTGCTTGGGCCCAGGCAACTGTGACCATGTAAAGCCATTCCTGTTGCCCACAAATTTCTTTCTTTCTCATCATCATCGTCACCATCGCAGCTTGTTGCTTTGCCAACTTTTCGATTTTCTTGGTTTTTTTTTTCTTATGTTGCCCTCGCCCGTCGCCCGTCGCCCATTGCCCTTGCCCGTGGCTCGTGGCCCGTCTGGGCCTGATATGTGGGCTGAAGGCGGCTTTCTTTTTGTATCACAGTTAAAGCAAAGCCTGGGCAAAGTAAATACACAGATACACTGCACGAAACGTGGCTGAGGTTTTCTTCGCCTTCACAGCTGAGAATGTGAGCGAGCAAGTGTACGTGAAAATGAAAGTGAAAATGAAAGTGAAAGTACGCACTTAAAGAGACAACTGCAATTGACAGCTGTAACTGTGATACATATACGAGTATTTGTGCGGCTTCAGAGTTACTTTAATTGCATTGTTAGCATCCACAAAATGATATCGAACAATTCGTGTTCAATTGTGCGAGCAGCGGAATAATATTAACCACATGACCACGCACAAAATCGACAATATTATAGCCATCGCAGTTGGTTCTCGTTTGTTTTTCATCTCTTTAATATTCAATTTATTATGTGAAAATGTGCACGGGAAACGGGAAACGGGAAACGGGAAATGGGGAAATGGGAAATAGGCCACACTGATTCACTCATTTATAATTCATTCTTTTTGTTTAGTTCACTTGCTTTCGGAAATTCGATAAATAAAACTATATAATTACAGCAGTATGGTATTATGGGCACAGTCCCTCCACTAACATTTCATACACCAATCTTTTTCAGTTTTATATCAATTTTCCGAGTGTGCAAATTCAGCTTTAAAATGTACAATTAGCACTTGAACCTTTGAATATCCCCTCCGTAGGGGTGGATTTTCGAAATTGATAAATCACATTTCAAACTTCTATGTGCAGAGCTTTCAAATGAGTTCAAAGGCAATGCAATGAAATAACAATATACTCGTAGTTAGCGTAATTAATTTACAATTGCGAATTAAATTAGTCGCTTACACAGTTTTCTACACATTTCCCAGTTAGGTGAGCAAAATGTTTATTTAGTTTTTGTGTAGAGCTCTGCAAATTAGTTTGACGCAAATTGCATTTTCACACCCACACAACATTGTACTCCCCCCATTTTGCACCCTTTTTTGGGTGGGAACTACTGTTAAAATTGGCTTCCTAGCTCTGAGAGCCTTGAGAGAGCATCCTGCGTTGCGGACGTTACATTTGAAATCTTTATTGGCCCTCAATATCATATATTTTAAACTTACCTGCAGTGATAAAAAGGGGTTTCTGATAGTACCTTTCAATGGCATTACAAAATATTTCCTAATTTTGTATCAATAATATAATTGAGGGTAAAGTACCGTTGCGGACGTTACAAGAAAATAGAAATCGTTTCGGAAGTCAATATACATTTTTTGTATTTATTTATTCACTTATTCATTTATTTTTGTACAGAAATTTCCATTGAAATTTCTTCTTGATATTTTAAGAGTACAGGATAGAAAATATTCGGACTAGGCCAAAAATGAACCCTTAGCAAATTTAAAGCAATTTTTAATTATTTTTTAAAACTTATAATTAGAAATATATTTGAAACTCTTTAGTTTATTTATAATCTTAACTTTCCGCACGTTGTTTCAACATTTCAAATACTTATGTTAAGAAACTTCTTGAACATTGTCGAAGTACATCAAAAATAAACTGGAAACCCTTGTTTTCGATTAGCCAGCCACCTTAAAGCTGGCCTAAGCCCCCCGTTGCTCTTGTACGTTGTCAATTCAAATAATTGAAGGCCGCTGCTGGCAACTTTACCCAGCAAAACTTCCTGCGCATCCTTGTTACTCGTCGCTGCTCGGCTAGCCTCAGAACTGCAACCGCAACCCTGCTACGCTACCCGCTACCCGCTATACTGTTAACCTTGTTAGCTTGCCAGCTCTCCTGTCCAATAGCTGTCAAATTTGAGCTCAAATTAAACGGAGGGCTTTCAGCAAAAGCCAAGCGAAGAGCAATTTCTCCATTTGACTGGCGCATTTTATGTTGCGTATACGTAACGCCCAAATAAAACCGCCTCCAGCTGCTGGCCATTAATGCCTTTTAAACATGTGCAGCTGACCACAATCCTTAGCCAAAGTCTCAGATACAGCTGAAGCTGAAGCTGCATGCAACACGCTCATGTGGAGCTGCTTAATTAAACGTGCCTCAAATCAGTGCGCCACGGATTTGCTTTTAGGGCGCCACAAAACGGGGAGCGGCAAATATGCCAGATGGGTTCCAGTGTGACTTTAGTACCTCCTTTATACACATATATGTATGTGTGTGTGTGTGTGTCTGTGCGTCAGTGCGTGCGTGTGTGTGCATGTGTGTATGCGTGTGTGTGCGCGTCTGAGCAGCCGTGTGAAATTTTCTTCAAGTGCACGATGGCGACGCGACGTCTGCGAACAAAAAACGCGCAACAAGTCGACGAAGGCGTCGCCTGGCTACAACCTTTGTGTGTGTGGCAGTGTGTGCCTATGTGTGTGTGTGTGTGTGTGTGTGTGTATGTGTGTGCGTGTGTGTGTGCTGCTTGGTGTATGTATGCCTGTGCTTTAGGCACTGTTGTCCAGCGCTTAACGCGTTGCTTTAATGCCACAACTCAGGATATCCTGCCTACATGGACTTTTCCCATACACTAAGTTAAATGTCAGAATCATGAATATGATTTTCGGACATCCTGCAGGCCCAAAAGGGTTCAAAAATCATTGATGTGAAGTGAACTCAATGGAAATATGGCCAGTCACTAGTACACAGCGATTGCAAATCTCTTTTAGTTTCTTATTTACAAAAATACATTTTTGGGCCTTCATTCATGAGTACACGCATCTGTATGTACATATGTCTCTGTTATCCACTCAATTCAGAGAAATCGTCCCTTGAACTTGCCGCTTTGTTTCCGGACTATCAACTCAGGCAAGAACAGGGACATCTAGCCTTGACAAATCTATTCACTTATCACATTTGCTTATAGACCATTAAATAAAATATGCCATCGAAATACTCAGGAAGTGCTCCTGATTCATATTTAATATCTAAGAGAGCTTTGGAATTGTGTGTATATATTTCAACACTTTAAAAGGTAGCTAATGTTGGGGAATCCATATTATATACGCTTTTAAAAGTACTTCCCAACCATTTATGGAAAATTTTACTTACAGCCTAATTACAACTATGAGTACTCAGCTTACTTTCATTAAAGTAAAGAAAAGTAGCCCCGAGAACTCTTGGTATGGCTGCAATTCAACAAAATGTTATCTCCGGTTCGGTTCGGATGAACCACGGTTCGATCTGGTTAGATCATATTTGATTTTGAAAAGTCATCAACGATCTAACTTTTATTAGACTTCTATTAGAATTCTTAGAATTCTTACAAATAATATTACTTCGGTACTTCTAACTTTAAGACAACCTACAGATTAGGGTACAACAGTAATGGACTTTCGGGCTCGAACCGGTTCGGAGCCAGTCGAACCCGTCTTCAGTAGATTACTTGATTTATTAGGTTAGGTTGAGACGGCAGGTCACCCCCACGGGTGGCTTCACATAGACCATCTGGTCCTTAGTGGTATCGCATATTAGAACCTTGCGACGTCTAGGATTCTTTGAAGATAATTTTCGCGAATTTTAAGAGTTGGTTCAGTGGAGTCCTCTAGAAACTCTTCAGGGAAGTGAAGGTATGGGATCCCAGATGGTTCAGTCTGTTTCTCAAGAGCGCTTGGCAAGTACAAAGCGGGTGTTCCCGGATTTAATATAAGAAATCGCAATATTTCTTTGCCTCAACTGTTTAATTTCCTTAAGAAAGCGTCAAATTAAACCCAATTCTGGCCTCAATTTGTCAACAACAAACGAGAATTGCAAAAAATGTTGAATGTAGAGCACTTTTTAACAATTGAGCACAATTTCGATAACAAATGAAAACCAAAACCAATACATGCTCAAAATTGATCGAGAATTACTTGTCAGCTGTTGTCTAAACTATTTTCAAGCCTGTAAGTTAAACTACTTTAGCTTTAGCAATAAAAAACATTAGTTAATTATGTTTTTATCTCGTGAAAATTAAAAATCTAGAAAAAGTTGTCTGCAAGGTGCCGCTTCATATGTTATTGGTTTTGAGATTCTATCAGAAGCTTCAAGGGTCCCACTTATTGTCAAAGGGCATCAAAATATTAAACAAAAACGGATTTATATCAAGAAAACCTGATAATTGGCAAAGTGAGCCCTCATCAAATGCGAAGGACAATTTGTTGGTTCGGGTATCCTGGCTGCTGGCCCCGTAATCACCGGCGGCAGTTTTATGTATAGGTCCTGCACTGTATTTTTACTTGGGTACTAGCGCAACCTTGTCATTTGAATCGATCTACTCGGACCTTTATTACCTTACCCTGCCAACGCTATTCTCGTTCCTTTGCCAGGACTATATTGGCTGCATATTACATAATTGCGGGACTCCTGCCGCCAACAACAACAAATTTGCTTATTTGTGTGCCATACAAGATATTTCATTTTCAATGTCACATGCCAACTGTTAGACAGAATACATTTGGGCATTTATATGTAACTCAGTAAATTTCAATTATATTTAACCACAACGGGAGACGATATAAAGCCAAAGGAAGATTATTAATATCGTGTCACATAGGCTTAAAGGAAATTGTTCTTAAGTTCAAATTGCGTGGAATACTGGATACCTCCCCCAATGCTCCGTTTTATGCATTTTTTTTTATGCCCAGCACCTGTCAAAGTGCGCGCCCCGGCCCCACTACCCACCCTCTAAACAAATAATTGCATCGTGTTTGTATTTGTCTATTAGGACGATGGCCTACAGCCTTTGGTGTCTTTACTACTTGCAATTTCAGGCGAGTTAATAGCCACAACAACAACAATAACAACAACAAAAGCAACAACGCCAGCTAAATAAATCGCATGTAATTTAAGAACTCCCGCCGCAAGTGAAAGACAAAGCGAATGTGCTGGGAGCCTCTGTCCCCAACCCCCACACGCAGCCCCAAACTCAGTTACTGCCCAACTGAGCGAGCTGCTTGCTTAAGTTTAATATGAGCTTATTGGCTTACGCGGGGGACGTCTTGCCAAATAGGCAAGAAAATAAAAATAATAAAAAAAATAAACTAAACTACACAAGTTAGAATGATCTGAACGAGTCTGCTAGCCTGCAAGATATCCTCTACATATGTAGCTCAGAAAATCTCCCAATATGTCTTTGAACGCCTTATGAAAACTAGTTCTTCAAAAACCTCAATAACTTTTTTGTTTTTTGCGCATCGTTATGAAATTTGTCGAAAACATAAACAATGTATTAAACTTATTGTATAACAAATTTTATAGCACTATCTTAAAAATTATGGTTGGTAAACACTTGCACACATTTTTGCTGGAGCGGGGGAAATATTAAAATTTCAAAGCTGACTGCCTTTCATGGGCCCTAAAAGAATTTAGATCTATAACATTTTGGAGTCTTTACCTCTTACGCAGGCCTGTTCCGAATTCCACTGCCGAATTGATTTCACAGAAATATGCGTGGACTACTTTTAGGATTGTCTAAAAAAAGAAGCCCAAGCAATTCTATCCTGCGCCAAAAAGTATGCTATTAATTCGAAACATGCCTGAAAGTCACTGAGATCGAGCCAAGTAATACTCTTATTTTTAGTCATATTTAATGATTAGAGGGTATTTAGAAGGGGGAAAAATGATAGAGCCTTAAACAAGGAGTGGAAAAGTTGCTAGAACAATTTTGACGAGCTCAGCAAATCTGAACACATATTCTGAAACAAAACTCCAGCGATATCAATGGACACAGTCGACATTGTTGGCCAACACGTAGCCAACACGTAGCACACGCCTGACGTGACGTTACGTAACGTAATGAGATTTTCTGTCAGCTTGGCGTTTTGCAGCATTGGCAATCGTATGCCCAAAGATTTATGTATGTATTGTATGCACACGCATGTATAGTAGATCCGCATGTGGGTTTCTGGTTTCTGGTTTCTACAAACAATGCCCAGTTGCGAGTTGAGAGTTTAGTGGCAGAAGGAGCCTGATTAAAACACCTTACAGTGCATTGGAAGTGGCTTACGCAACGCTTACGTTGCATTGCGTGACTGAAACACAATGCATGCAGCTCGGCAAGTGTCAAATTACCATCTAACCAGCTCCACGGATACGTCTGATGTGACAGCAGCTCAATACAAAACACTGCAAATCCACAATCAGCAAATTCTAGTTCCAATTCAAAATTCTTTTATATATTTTTTTTCGACAAGCAATGCTGAAAGAAATTGAGAAAGAACTGAAAAAGATGCAGAAAATAAAAAAAGGAAGCAAAATAAAGTAGGAACAAAAAGACAGAGGATATTAGGCACAGTAAGAGAAGTGAAGAGGCCAATAAAAAATACAGAAGGAAACCGAAGGAAAAAGGAGCAAAAGATAAAATAAAGAAACAAGAAACAGTTGAGAAAGAGTGGAAATTCACAGATCTTGAATATTTTGTCACAATGCAATGAAATTGCTTAAGTAATTATCAATGAAAAGTGTAATTACTTATTTCAATAACGCTGCTTCAACTACCATAAAAATTGTCTGAATAGAGTAATTACTCAATGGATCTATCAAATTATCGATAATTTTTAATTTCTCAACACTATCGATATTTTTCACCCTTTAATCAGGAAACAAACACATTTGTTTTTTATATGAAAATATTTATTTGATTTTAATTTGGTTTTTGCTATGAAAACATACGTACGATACTAAGTTTAGATGAAAGACTTTATTATTTTGGAATCAAATTATTGCAATTATTATCGAGATACTATGGAATCTGTCGAGAAGGAACGCTACTCTTATAGTTCTGTTACTCAAGTACTGTCTAAGTATTAAAAGCTTGATAATAAGAACCATTTGAATTGTACTTAAGAACTTTTATAGTACGTAATATATAAGTACATCCTAGCTCAATTAGTCTCTTAGTATTTGCAATACTTCTGAACATAAACAAACATAGGAATCAGTACAACTTCTAATTGATTATAGATAAAATTCTCATTAGTTAAGTAGTCAATTGCGCCGGACAAAATAAAAGGTAAGTAATTAAGTAATTGTAGCTGTATGTTATATTTGCTCAAAGTTTAAAGCTTGTACTCCAGCTAATACTGTTTATATTAATGTTAAAGCCAATGCTTTAACCTAATTACGTTAAAGTCAAAAGCGCCGGCTGTCAACTGAGTTGCCATTCGGCACAGAGCTTGCCGTGACCACAGAGACAAGGACTAACTGGCAGACAGACGTAGTAAGGACTTATCGAAGCCACACATCCTACAGTTGGTACAGGTTGGTACAATTGGGTTGAGAGTTGGGCTTAAGATGGGAAAGGTTTCCTTAGCCGCTGAGGTACCTAACATTATCGAAAGATCGCAAACAGGAAGACACAACTTGGGTTGAAAATCAAATTGGTTTGATCTTGAACACAAAAGTGTTATATCCGCCGGTACTAGAGCTTGAACCGGAATGCTGCCTGTACTAGAGATGGAACCGGAATGCCGCCGGTACTAGAGACTGAGGATGGGAATGCCGCCGGCACTAAAAAAATCTTCGGGCTTAATTGACTTTGAAGTTGCGGGTGTAAAAGGGGCTGCGGAAAGAGAGCCCGAACGAAGCGACCATTTTTCAAAACTAAACGAAGAAATTTAGACATTGTTTATTTTATATATTTCTGATAAGTGAACGTTTGCATTGAAGGAAATGGGCAAGACTTTAAAGGATATCTATCGTCCTCTGAATGCGTAAATAATTATTTAATTCGAATTTTATTGCATTACGCATGCCAATCATAATTTGTACTTTAATATTGTTGTATTATCACTGTTTTAAGCTTGTGTCACACTTAAAAAGGACATTTTCATGGAGAATAATAAGAGAAACAGGAATAATGCTATCAACTTTAATCAAATTGTGCGGCGACAGCAAGCTGGTTTGAATTTATTAAGACCACTGATTGTATGGTGTGTGTCCTGCATTAGAGCTAGGACCCAAGAAGGATAACTGAACAGGACAGAACAGAATAGAACAGAACAGAACAAAACAGGAGCAGCAGTTGCCACACTTCATAAATTCTTAACTGCTGCTGAATCTTTAACAAACTAAAATGCAATGCTTTTGTTTTAGTTTTAGTTTTGGTTTTTGTTTTTGTTTTTGTTTTTGTTATTGTTATTGTTGGCTGCTGCTGTTGTCACCTTGTCATTGTTGGTGTTAGCGTTGCTGTTGGTGTTGGTGTTGGTGTTGGTGTTCGTGTTCGTTTTGTTGGTGTTAGTGTTTTTGTTGCCTGCAATGGCATTGTCATTTACTTGTCGCAGTTGTTGCCATTCCCAATGCCCATTGCTCGTTGGTGGCCGTTGTTGTCGCCTTGGCTTGGCTTGGCTTGGCTTTTATGTCAGAGCCGTTAATTGTTTCACGTTTAAACTGTCTACGGTTCTTTGGCAGTATCTTCGACACAGTCGCCGCTTGACTGTATTAGTTTTAATTAAACACCTGAGCGTCTAGCTGGCTAATTATAGTGAATGTCCATTCGTTGCGTTTCGTTTTTAATCATAGTAATTAATGCGCGCTTGTTAATAACAATTAAATGTTGGCTTTTGCTTTTCTTTTGTTATTGTTCTTCGCTCCTTATGCTTGCTTCTACTTGCTGGTTCTTCCATTTCTTTTTTCTGTTTTGCTCCGCTGCACAATTAAGCATTTAATCAATACAATTAAAGCCTTGGATCAAGCCGGCAAGCATCATTAAAAGAGATGCCAATGCCAATGCCAATGCCAAAGACAAAGACAAAGACAAAGACGACAACGGCTACGACAACGACAACGACAACGACAACGACAACGACAACAACGATATAAAAATAAACATAAAACAAAAAGGCAGCGATAAAAGGAAGCCCGGCAAGAGGCACAACTTGTTAGGCGAGTCTACAGCTGCCCGAGATATACAAAGGCGGGATTAAAACTTTTTTCTAGGAACCAAAATTTAAGCCAACACACACACACACACACACGCACGCACAGGGGACACAGCGAGAAAGGGAAAGCGCGTGAGTGTTTTTGAAAAAGAGTGAGACAGGACGAGCGAGAGGCTCAAGTACCACCACATTGCCGCAGCCCCCTGCCGCTGCCGCCTCATCTTTGGCAAGAAAATCCTCCAAAATGCGCACACCAGGTGCGGAAGGGAACGCAGGTGGGTGTGGGGAGCGTGGGTATTGGGGTGTTGGCATGGCAAGTTTTTACGCAAATAAACGCACGTTTTTTGCACAACTTTGCGCCACTTTCATTTTTATTCGACTCCCTTATCCCTTTTCCTCCTTTATTGTTGCTGTTGGTCTGTTTAATTTGCCCCTTTTTGTATGCTACACTTTTTTTGCTGCCTGCGTGCGTTAGCTGCTTTCTGTTGCCTTTCCTGTTTGAGTTGCCTTTGTTGTTGTTTGGCTACCAAATTCTCAACTAATGGAAAATAGTAATTACAATCATTTTGTGCATGCTGTCCAAAGGCTGTAAGCCTCGTCTACTTTTGCCTTTTTAGCAGCAGCATGAAATAAAATAAAAACAGCAACAGGCCAACAGGCAAACAAAACAAAATAAACATAAAGCTATTATGGTTTTTAAAGGAAATAACAGTGAGACAACAGCAGCGATGCCAGGCGACACTCTCCTGGCAAGGGAGGGTATGTGTAACAGGACACTGTCTATGTATTTGTGGGCGAGCGGCGTGAAAATTAATAATAAATCAAAATTAAATGTTTGCTTACTTGACACTTTGGCTTCCTTATTGGCCTCTCTTTCCTGCCTGAGCATGCTGGCTCTTTCTATTGCTGTGGCTGCTCTCGCTACCTTCTACTTTTATTGCTTTACGCCGCTTTTATTTTTCTTTATTATTATTTATTTCAGCTGCTGCTGCTGCTGCTGCTACTGCTGCTGCTGCTGCTGCTGCTGCTGCTACTGTTTTTTGCTTGGCTCGTAAAACGTATTTTTGCCTCGGCCTGGAGCTCACTCAATTGGCTTCTTTTGCTTGCAAAATGTTTAACAGGCAATTAATATCGTGGAAATCGCAGCAGCAGCAGCAGCAGCAGCAGTAGCAGCAATCACACAACTGCAGCAGCAGCAGCTGCCAACAACAAGAAAAACAGAAAGCGTAACAGAAGCGGAAGCAACAACGCATTAAATTGTTTATAAATCACTTTCGACAAGTTTTTCATACACACACATTTGTGTTGCATACTTTTTGGCGGCGCAATAAAATGCCATTTATTTTGCATGCGGTAGACCGGAGGCAATAAGTTTCGATTCGTTTTCGCCAATTAACAAGCCACTTGTTTGGCATGCAATCAATGAATTCACCAAGTTTTTTTCAGACTTAATAATTACGAGGCAAGTCTTTAATCTTTTTTATAACAAACATTCAATTTGTCTATATATATTTCTGTAAGCTGGGCTCCCAATGATAGCCTAATGCAGCCATACTATCAACAGTATTACCAAAACCCACAGAACTTCTGCTTCACAAATTCCCCATTCATTTTGAAAATAAACAACTTACTCCTTGAATGACACATTTGAAATATAAAGCCTCAAATCACTTGAATTTATTGACTTTATTTATTTCTTTTTATATCACGCCTTTTCAACTTTCCAAGTTGAATCAAAACAAACAAATTGTTAGGGGTTCTGCATGCCGCAAAACGATTTCAAGAACTTTGCCGCTGAAGCAGTTGAATGGAAATAATTCGAATATAACTTCATCAAGAAGGAACTTTTACTGTTTTAATCGTAATTCAGACTTCACTTTAAATTAGCTTGCATTTTTGTATATATTTATTAAGTTTCATTTAAGCCGTTTATTAAATTAACAAATATATTTAAGCAGAAAATATAAATTTAATAAATTTCAATCGAAAACGATTTCAATATGCAAAGTACTGTTAATGCCATCAGCAATTGTTGCCTAGCCCAGTTAATATTTTTACATTTAAAAACTTTGAGGGCCAAACTGAATGCAACGTTAGTATGATAAATATATTACATGCTGCATTTTTCTGGGCTATTTCCGAAACTTTCAGAATGGAATTCGGAAAAGTTGAAAAAGTTTTACAAAGGTAAAGTTTTGTTACACGAAACATGTTTTAAATTGCGTTGTCACAACGAATATACTTGACTCTGTGAATTATCAGCCACAGCATTTTCAATTCAATTGAAAAGTACAAAAATTGATTATTATTGTAACTTTTTCTAAACATTTTTATTCGAACTTTTTATGGAAGTACGTGATTTCCCAGAGGCCTGCCTCCCAGTATGATACATAGAGAATTCTTTCAAGAGATTGCAAACAGACAGTATCTGTTGCTGATAATCAGGCCTGTTACCAATTCCACTCCTATTCGAAAGTTTCAAAAGTGGAAATACGAATATCACATTTAGAAACGAATTAGCTCATTCTTTTATTTCATGAAAGTCAAATTGCTTGTCTATTTTTTAGTTAGGAAAATTTCTGTAAAAATCACCCTCAAAACCAAAATGTCGTACACAAACCGAAAAGGAAAGCTGCTGTTCGAAAGTCGGTTTCGAACTAGAGTTTGAAAAAGAACAAACTAAGCCAAATAGACTGAAATGGTCTAAACAGCAGCTCGTAAAACGAACGGAAATCATTCGTTTTTACTCCCTGTACCCATAAAATGGGTAAAAAGGGGGTATTGGATTTGTGCAAAAGTATGTAACAGGCAGAAGGAGACATCATATATATATTCTTGATCAGTGTCAAAAGAGATTTCGATTTGGCCATGTCCGTCTGTCTGTCCGTCTGTCCGTCTGTCCGGATGAACGCGTCGATCTCGGCAACTATAAAAGCTAGAGACACCAAATTTGGAATGTAGGTTCCTGTATACCATACGCAGATCAAGTTTGTTTCATATTTCAGATATCTCCCGCAAATCGATTAAAACCGTTTTACAGTAACAATTTTCAAGATACAGCTTTAAGATTTGACATGTACAATACTTTAGTCTCTCTTAATCTACTGTCCAAATTTCAAGTCGATCGGATAATAAACACGGAAGTTATTCACGAAAGAAGATTCAGTAATGCAGCGAGAGGGGGAAGGAGAAGCACAGCCACTTTTGCCGCCTGTGTGCGTGCGTCTTTGTGTATGTGTGTGTGTATGGGTAAGTGGACTTAGATGTGATTGGATGTTTAAGACCTGGGTACAGGGAGTTTCGTAGTCGGGTATACTCGACTATAGCATTCTTACTTGTTACTTTTTGAAAAGAAGTGAAATTGGGAACAGGCTGGAATAGCTTAGTCTCTTTAGGATAATACTCAGTCTTAAGTTCCTAGAACAAACAAATTTTGCGCTTTTGCATTTGAAAACGCTTCAGGCTAAATAGATATTATGGCCAAAATGTGTACTCCTCCCCGCATACGTTCTATGATTCGAAATGCAACTGCAAATTGCATAATGGATATGCGAATTGTTCTAAATGAGGCGATTAGCAGCCAAATTTGTCAGTTGTGTGTTTAAGTGACATTTTCAATTGTTGTCAATTTCATTGTTTCGGTCAATTTGCATGTAAATACGCATTTAACAGAGCAGTCAAAAGTTTTCCGTGTACCCCCCGGGGGCACTTCAAATTGTACGCCCACGCAATTAATGAAATTTCATTCTACATAAATGAAACATACTATAACATTTTTCGTAATTGCACAAAATATATACATATATAATATATATGTATGTATATTGTATTATATATTTTTTTTATTTGCAGTCTGTTTTGCGAATCCACATGGCTTTCAATTAAATTCATAAAACGCTTTGCCCCAAAGGTAAATGACAGTTTTTCGTTGTGAATTTTTATTGAAAGAGCTAAATATAAAACGAAAGCTAAGAAAAGGTATTTTCTGTATGTTATTTGGTCTGGATCACATCGTTATTAAATGACTGTAAAAGTTGATTACTTTTTAGATTTACAGAACTGTTTAATATGTATCATACCCCTAAGAGTTTTAATAATTATCCTATCCATGAACAAAAATTATACCATCTTTATTGGGAAATTATTATGTCAGCATAAAATCTTTAATATAGGACTCTGAAATATTAAATATTAGTATAGAAAGGTAGTTTATAGGTATTATATATGATATATATATAGGGATTCAATTTTATCATCTACTTTAGTTATACTTAACCGGTTTGCATCTATTTTTTTGTGATGTTTCGCATATTTGTGTACCCTTGCAGAGGTTATCATATTTTTGTCAGGACCCCATGAAGTATATGTATATTTGACCTAAGTTTCAATAGCCGACTCGATCCAGTTCGATCTGTCGTCTCTCTGTTTCTATGCAACTATATGTCTGAATGAAACTTAGCACAGAATGTTAACTTCTGTCGTAGGATCGGATCGGATCGGATAACTATAACCTAGCAAATAAGTATATAGCTGTCATACGAACAATCGGCCGCAAATTTAGTTTAAATATGAACTAACCAATTCAAAATTTCATTAAATTGTATACATGTTAATCAATCTTGATTAAAATCGGTCGGCTATATCTTATGTGTAGCTGCCATTGATAAATCTATTTTTTTATAAAAAACAGATCTGTTTTTTGAAATATTTTTCAAAAAAAACTCCCCAATTCACAGTGTCAATATGGTTTATCTATGTTGACCAAACCTGATCAAAATCGAACTATATCTCTTGGGAACAATCGGTTAAGACTAAAATTTTCTGCAAAGGTATATATTTTCGGTTTGTTTTTCAAGATATTTTAAAAAGAAATCTCCAATTTAAAGTTCTTATAAGCCTTATGTATGTTGATCAAGCCTGATCAAAATCTGACTATATCTTTTCGGAACAATCGGTTAAGACTAAAATTTTCTGCAAAGGTATATATTTTCGGTTTGTTTTTCAAGATATTTTAAAAAGAAATCTCCAATTTAAAGTTCTTAACAGCCTTATGTATGTTGATCAAGCCTGATCAAAATCGGACTATATCTAATGGGACAATCTGTTAAAACTAGAGTTTATGTATGAAAATTTGTTCTGCAAGGGTATATATATCTTCGGCCTGCCGAAGATTGCTGCATTTTCTTGTTATTGATTTCAATTGAATTATAAATGAGTTGAATTTTATTTTCTACAGTAGCCAGTTACCCACAAAGCGTCATAAATAAATTACCAACAGCCCAATTTGATGAAATAAATAACTGAATATTTTGTTGGTTATACATATCGTTCACTGCATAAAATGTGAATTAAATTTGTACAAAAAAAAAAAGCAAAAAAAAACCCATTATCAACAGCAATATTAAAGAAAACCAAAAAAAAAAATTTAACACGCACACATTTTGCATAAAATTTGTTGTTATGATTGAAATTTACAGCGTCACAGGACCAATATAAAATCGTTTTGTAATAAAAATGAAAGAAAACGAACAAAATGTGCTGAGTGTAAAACAAATGGAATTTTCCATTTTTTATTAATGCATTTATTTCTTATTTCTCTTGTTTTTTCTTGTCACTTTCGCATTTTATGCATGCGCTGGCTTAATTTATGTTTATTTCAAAAAAAATTGCAAAAAAAAGGAGAACACAACATTTGAAGTCATGTAAATAGTTAATAACATTGACAAATAACACATATAAAAAAATGCAATTTGAAATTTGATTGCGCTCACCGTTACCAATAATTCACTATGAGATTAACCGTTAAAATCAAATTACACACTTGAAAAAACGACTTTAAAACTGCGGTCTTAAGCAAAAAAAAAAGAAGAAGAAGGAATATTTTGTTTTGAGAAAAGCGAAAAGAACTTGAATTGAAAGGAACTGTAACAACTGTTGTCAATTTCGCGGTTGGATTTGAATTAAATACTTTTTGAATTTGATATTCGATTAGGGTGAACTAGCCGCTAGGAAACTTCAACTGGTTGTCGCGAGGCTGCTGAGAACGGAGTGAACTTAAGGATGCGTTGCACGGTAACACCAGAGCTCTGGATCCTGTGGCCAGCAGCAACGACGATGAGCACGAGAATGACGCGGCTAACGATGGCCGATAGCGAGACGAGCCAGGCAGTACGACGACGTCGAGGACGATGCTGGCAAACGACGACGACGACGACAATGTCAAGAACGAGGTTGCCGACGAGGACGAGGACATGGCCGAGGACGAGGGCGAGGACACGGACGAGGACAAAATATACGAGGGATGGCGGCTCGAACTCAAATCGCTTCAATTTCAGTTTGACGACGGACCGGTGGGTTGGGCTTCGCTGCTGTTGCTGTTGTTGCCCTGCGCTGCAGCCTCAGCGTTGCGCTTGTGTTGGTGTTAAGGACATGGCCGTGTCCTGTGCGTGTGTATCTACCAGCAGAGACGCAACAGTGTCGACAGCGCTACGCGTCGAGCCCTCAGCAGCGACAGCAACAGCAGCAACAGCAGCAACAGCAGCAACAGCAGCAGCAGCAGCAGCAGCAGCAGCAGCGGCGGCGGCAGCAACAACAAGTGGAACTTCATTTGGGCATTCGGCTCTGGCTCTATGCATTCGGCAAGCACACACCAATATAGTGACACCCACACACTCACACGCATAGACACCCACACACACACCGACACACGCACACACTCGCACACTCACACACAGGCGCACACACACTTACTCGGATTTTGTGTATTCGCTCTGTGACTCGTTTTCGGTTTCAGTTTCGGTTTCGGTTTCGTTTTGCGCCTTTTGCCTTCGCATTGGCTTTGCCTCGCTTTGCCTTCAATTTTTACAACTAACTACAGGCAAGCTAAAAAAAATGCAAAAAAAACAAAAGCACAATTTACCGTGACAGCCAAAAAGCTTCCGCTGGGTAGCGCCACCAAATATTTGACAAATTGAAACACGCAAACCAAAAAAAAACAACAAAAACAGCACCCAAAAACACTCATTTAAAAAAAATATAAAAAAAAATAATATATGTATGTATATATGTACATAAATAGCATATAAGATATATATAAGATGCCGAATAGCACCCAAAAAAACTCACAAACGCTTCAGAATTCATTTGGCCGAATTTTGCCATTTGTGCTTTGGCCACAACCAAATTGTTTCTGCATTCTTGTCTTGTTTCTCTGAGAGCCTCAAAAGTTTTAATCATATTTTATACAAATAAGTTGGTCCAAGAGAAATCAAGAAATCATGCAAATGAGCAAGATGTTGCGCATACAAACTTTTAGAGACTTAAGGTTCACACTCACGGTGATCATGATCGCGATCAGTGCACTGATCAAAAAAATAAAACACAAATTTGTGGTATTTTGACTTTTTTTTTAAGTTTCTGAGCTTTTCTGACATAAAAGCGCGTCAGGGCTTAACCGATCTTGCCCAACAGACAATGCTATATACAGAATATAGAATGTGTGCGGAATGAGTATATAAATATGTACAATACATACATATTAATGGATAGGAATTTCATGAAGTTTGCTTCATTTAGCCAGAACGATCCGTAGAGTGATCATAGCCTAAGCATATCGCTCCAAAGAATCAAGAACTTGTAAGATTTAATAAATATTTTGCCATATTGAGATATTTCAACCGTAATTACGTAACTCATTAAAAAACCAAACTTAATTTGAGTGATTTTGTTGTTTTTTTCCATAGTGAACAAGCTTGATTTTAGTACATAGTTCACTGTATCGAGTGTGCACTGTATGTACAACAAGCCTATGCCACATCCTATGTATCGTACAACAACAAAATGCAAAAGCAACAAAACTGTATTACGCTCGGCAAGGGTATACAGCAGCAGTAAGGAGAATTCAACAAATCGGGAACTGAGCTAACGCCAACGCAATTCTACTGAAAAGTGCAGCAACAGATATAGCAGTCGGCGTCAGCCAATAGGAAAGCAGCAGAAAAACCCACCACCAAACATGAGAGTGCGCAAAAATTAACAACAAAAATAATTCATTATCTAGGAGAAATATTATGAGGAACTAGCTTTCCCCTCCGACCAGTTTTTGTTGAATGCACAAACATATATACATATATATGTATGTGTGTATGCTTTCTCTGCTACACTGTTATTTTCGAGTTCTGGCATCGCGATCATGAAAAATGCTTAGAACCTTAGCAAAATGTTAAACATTCAACGGTGCTTGATGGCGATCACGATGAAATGAATGGGGGCCCTTACATACGATAGAGAGTGAGCGTAAAATTGTCTCAATATGTGAATATCGCACAGAAATAGCTGAATAATTTTCTAATTTCAGTTGTCTTTTGTCTTTGCTTGGCTAAGATCGGTTCAATGGATCTACTTTTCCTTAGCCGGCGCATCTATCTGGGCGATGGCAGTCACGAGGCGCCCCTCCACGGCGGCATCATTGTGGACACCCAGGGCATCATAAGACGCGGTGAGAAGTGCGATCAAAGCGTATATATATACTTGTATGCTATATATAAGGATGTATACAAACACGCATAACACGTATATAACACTTGTTAGTCCATTGTTTTAGTTTTGAACTGGCTAGAGAAATGCGAAGAAAGAGAGATAGATAATCAAGAGGAAAGTTCTCCGGTAGAAAATTTATTGATTTTAATAGTTGATAGTTTAAACAATTAGCTTTTTTGACGCTTACTTTTGATTAATTGAATACATTTTAAATACATTTTATTAGATTTGGTCCCTTGCAGAGAATATTATCATTTGATCAGTGAAAAGAACGTTCCCAACCTCATAAAGTATACACATTCTTAATCAACATCAGCCATGTCCAATTGTCTGTCTGTTGCTCTCCAAATTAGTCTTCAAAGTTTTAATCTACGTGAAACTTCGCACTTCTCGTAAACATACTGATCGGAGCACTATAACATATAGTTTCCATATGAAAAATCAACCAAACTCACGAATTTTGAGATTCATTATGTTTATAAAATCAGTTGTATGAAAAAATTTGTTACTTATAGAGATATCTCAACCAAACTTACCAATTCAGAGCTACGTTATGTGTTTTAGTTGTTGACTAGATTTCATTTTAATCGGTCTAACATATCTTATAAATACCATAGGAACAATCGGTCGAGAATGAGTTCTATGAAAAACATTATAGATATTTCAACGAATCTCACCTATTCTGAGATTCCTTATGTTTTCTAAATGTTGACTCACTTTCAATATTATCGGACTACTATATATGATGGCTGCTATAGGTCAAAAAATATATATATATTAAAAATATTTCTGCCAAAATCAACTATTTCTAGTTTTAATGTCGTTTCCTTTAAGTTGATCACAATCGGATGTAGCTCCCATAGGAACAATTGGTTGATAACTGATCATATAGCTCTCATAGGAACAATAACTGAGTTTTTATATGAAAAACATAAAAAACCATTAATTTTTGTTTTTCTTTTGACGTCTGACCCAAATATCTATTATATTATTGTACTTTATAGTGTTACGCACACCGCAGGAGGTGAACAGCTATCTATATAACACCGAATCGGAGGCAGTATATGACTTTGGGGATCTGGTGCTGATGCCGGGTCTGATTGACGCAAATGTGCACATCAACGAGCCGGGCCGGAAGGACTGGGATGGATTTGCGACAGCGACGAAGGCGGCAGCCGCCGGCGGCTTTACCACAATCATTGATCGGCCAACGTGAGTAATTTCTATAAGCTGGCAATCGCCTCGGTGCTTGCCCCAATCTACACTCCACCGCCCGCAGCAATGCCACGCCCACCACAGTGAGCGTGGAGGCGCTCAAAGCGAAGACATCAACCGCACGGGGCAAGATCTATGTGGATGTTGGCTTCTGGGGCGGCCTGGTACCCGGCAACGGAGATCAGCTGGCGCCCCTACTTGCCGCCGGTGTAATGGGACTCCAGTGCACACTCTGTGGCAGCGCGCCGCCCGTCGGCGATGAGTTTGCGGCAATCAATGTGCAACAGCTCACAGAGGTCCTCAAGCAGCTGGACGATGACTCCGACACGGATGCGGTGATAGCGGTGAGTTGATAGGCTCTGATTAGAGTTGCAAGTATATCCCAATTACAATTAATAATAGTGCATTTTTTCTATCAAATTTACGGCTTTTATTGCGTGCTTGCCCAGATGCAAATTTGTGAGAAAAAACGTCCACCTTTTTTAATGTTTTGGTTTCGCTCCAAGTTCATGATTGCAATAACCAATAATGTTTGTGCAAAGTGGTACTGTTTCAAATGTGTTTCCAAATTAAATTTAAATTTAAAGTTGAAAAATTACCTTAATTCCCACTGAGTGTCAGTTCAATGCATACAAAAACATTTTGGTATAAATACACATAACAGTTGCAATTTGGCCAATTAAAGCCAAAGGTCAGCGCTGAAAGGAATAAATTCCATTTGTTTGTTGGGCCATTAAATTTAAAGAAGTGGAGCATATAGATTCAGGTCATTACCGTGGAAGGGGAACGGATTGGCATGATGTGTTGGCTCAAATCAGTTCAGGAGCTCCACAGTACACAACAGGCCAAATTTGGCAACTCTGGCTATATAAATGTGAATACAAGTAGAGGAGATATAACAACATGTATACAAAGTTTGGTTGCTCTAGCTTGCACGATGTTAAACAACATTGCATTCATACGGACGGAAGGACGGACGGGTTGACGGACGGACGGACATTGCAAACACCCAATATGCTCTCCTTCCAAAAACAGTTGTTTGGCAACAGAGTACAAAGACTGAAAATATGATTCAAAATGTATTTCGACAGCATACCATACAAATTGTATTTAATTATGTTGTGTGGCAGAGAATGGAACAAACGCACGCACAAAACAGGAGTCCTGCAATTATGTAATATGCAGCCAATAAAGTCCTTACAAAGGAACGAAAAGTGGTATGGCATGGTGAGGTAATGAAGGTCCGAGTACGCAGTTTGATTCAAATTACAAAGCTTATAGCAACAAGGTAAAAAAAAAAAAAAAAACACTGCAGACCTCACACAATAATTGCCGACGGCGATTACGGGCCAGGATACTCCAACCAGGCAACTGTGCTTCGCTTTTGATGAAGGCTCAATTTGCCAATTATCAGATTCTTTTTTTGCTTTTGTTTAATATTTTGGTGCTCTTCTCTTACATATCTTTATCACATCATGTAAGCCGTAGTTCAAAAATACTGCTGAAAAGATATCGATGTCACAATCGTATTAATATTGATAATTTGGTATTGTAGCTGAAGATATGTTTAGATTAGTTAAATTGTAGATGTTATCGATATTATATAGCTAATTATATATCCTAGCCGGAGATTAGTTCAAAGTAGTGTCGGATATACTATGCGTATTAATGTCACCTTTGATATAATCGTTATTAATCAGTGAATTTATATGCTTTCTGAAGTTACATTTACACAGAACATACACATATATAAATGTCACTATTGTTGCTATATATTACAGGTAATAAGGTCAGACCACTGCTGGAATATAGCTGCCATGTATTCGTAGAAAAGAAGCAACAAAAAATGTAGCTTCTCTTACTCCCCGTATCCTTAAAATGGATAAAACGGAAGTACTAAATCTTTGCAAATATGTGTAACAGGCAGAAGGAGGCATCTCCGACCATATAAAGTATATATATTTCTGATCAGGCACAATAGCCGACACCATCTAGCCTTTACTGTCTGTCCGTCCGTCGTCGCTCTGTCAGTCCGTCTGTATGAACGTGTCGTTCTCAGCAATTATAAGAGCTAGAGACACCAAACGAAGGTTTCTCCCCCCGCACCCACCGCTATTCGATATAAACGTTTTACAGCAACAATTTTTAAGATGTTGCCGCGGAATTCTTTATATCTAATACTTGAGTCACTCTTAATCTACTGTGCAAATTTCAAGTCAATCGGTTGATAAACACAGAAGATAGTCAGGAAACAAGATTCAGTGCAGAAGAGCGGGGCGGAAGTAGCGGCGCAACCTCCACTGAAGTGCCGCTTGTGTGTGTGCGTATGGAATTCTTAGACCTGGAAACTCCCACTAGGTGTGCGCTTAAAGTAGTTTTTAAAGTAATTTTTATTATTTATTGCCTTTTGCTGATGTTTACCAAGAGTGGGCATATTCTATTCGACAGATATTCTCAATTAAAGTCCAAAAGTATTGATACAGTACAGTTTGCTTAGCTGGCCCTCAAACTTTGCTTTGACTGCAAAGACAACCAATTTTGTGTCATGTATTTCAGCTAAGCTGCATTATACATGGTTGCATTTGAAACTTTAGTGACTCCTGTCGACTGCAATGTTCTGCATTTTTATATGAACTTAAAATAACGACTATATAAATATCTATTTATGTATATACGTACGAGCCTATACCCTTGCAGCCATGTTTTTCATAAAAATAGACATAAAGATATAGACATCAGCAAGCAAACTAACTGAGGTAAAATAATATTCACAGTTGCTGAGTTTGATCAAAATATCTGTATTACGAAAAAAGTTTTTAATACAAAAACCCATATTTCATCCTCTGAGTTTTATATGATATAGAGATGCGATTCTATGATGAAACTTCGTGCAAGTTTATATAATTGTATCTAACCCTAAATAAATAAATTGAATAAATAATCAAACTTCGATTTGGTGAGTTTTGTTAAAATATGTTCAGAAACAATGAAGTTATTCATACAACTCAGTTTTGTTTCTCAACATTGCTCCTATGGCAGCTATATAGTGATGCGATCTGGCCGTTTCCGACTTATGAACTGCCTCCAGCATCTGTGTCAAGTATCATCCTGATAGCTCTAAGACTGAGTGATATGGCTGAATCGACTAGGCTATTAACGCTGATCCAGAATAGAATATATAAATATATCAAATCGGTAATGTTTCCTTCAATGCGTTACACAATTCCTGATTTAGTGATAATACCCACTGCAGGGGTATAGAAACAGGCAACTTCATTTCATTTCATTTCATATTTATTGAGATTTGTTTGCTTCTGTATTGAATAAATACGAGTATGCTGAAGAAATGACAGATTTTATGCAAATGCAAGCTGCTCATGCTGTTGTTTTTTTTAAATGTTGAAGGAGCTGGTGGCCTGCCTCCTTGGGATACTAGCTGCCTCCCAAGTGCGAGCCAAGTAATCGAGGTAGTTAACCAAATGATACTTAACTTCCAACTGAAAAGTACTTACGTGTATTTAAGCTACCATGCGAGTAAATAAAAGCGGAAAGAATGAAACTGAATGAAGAGAATTCACATTTACGACATTTATTGGTTATTTGGATATTTCGACATTAATTGTAAATATTGTTATAACGGGATTCGCAGTATTCGCAGTTTCGCCTACTCAGAGCCGATCATAGAACGACGAAGCTTATATGTCAATCTTTTCAGTTCCACGCTGAGCTGCCGCTTGCGGATGCAGTGCTCCCGGAAGGCTCGACGACTAAATCCTACGCGGACTTTCTGCGGACACGACCACCCGCCATGGAACTGGCAGCCGTAAGGACAATCTGCCAGCTGGCCATCAGCCATCCGCAGCGGCGCTTTCATATTATGAACATCAGCAGCGCTGAAGTGCTGCCGCTGCTGACGGAATGCCGGCGGCAGCGAGTTCATCTGACGGCGGAAACGTGTCCGCATTACCTGACGCTCTGTGCGGAGCTGGTTCCCGATGCTGCCACCGAATTCAAAACGTGGCCGCCAATTCGGGAGCGGCATAACCAGGCGGCGCTGTGGCAGGCGCTGCGGATACCGGACGGTCCTATCCAGCTGATTGGCAGCGATCATTCCGCCGCCACGCCTGGCGCCCGCTGTCTCACCTACGGTAAAGGGCGTGGCGATTTCATTAAAGCCTGGCCTGGCATAAGCTCGCTGCAGCTGAGCCTGCCAATTGTTTGGACGCGAGGGTTGACGGAGGCCCAGCCGCTGACCTTGGCGGACATACATCGGCTCATGTGCTGGCAACCAGCGCTGCTCTGCGGCGTGTCCAAGTTCAAGGGCCGCATTGGCGAAGGGTATGATGCAGACTTTTGTATCTGGAATCCGGACGAACTCTTCACCGTATGCGCCGAGGAGCTGCATGCCGCTAACAGGTCGGCCACGCCCTATGCCGGCCAGCGACTCTCTGGTGTGGTGCATGCCACGGTGGTACGAGGGCTGCATGTCTATCAGCAGTACGAGGGGTTCGGGCAGCCGCTGGGAAAGCTTCTATTGCGAAAAAGCAGCCGTAAAGTGGTCAAGTTTGTCCGCCTGTGAGGAGCAAAAAAAAAGGAATAGAAATAGAAATACCGTGTTGATTAAACAAAACTGTAGAAATTGAGATTGCGATTGGGATTGGGTTTTCAAATTGGAATTGGAATGGGATTTGGGATTAGGATGCAACCGTAACTAAATATACTTTTCTGCTTATACCTGGTTGAGTGTGTGTGTGTGTGTGTGTGTGTGTGTGTGTAGGTGTTCGTATTTACTTAAGTGTGGGCTTGTTTGCACACATCCACTTCCTGTCTACGCAATCATCACAACGTACCGTCTACCCTATCGAACCTTGTGCCAAGTGATTCCCGGAAGAATGGCTGTTATAGCAAACACAAGTTTTCCCTGCAAAATGTGCAGTGAGCATACTACATAAACTCTGATTGGCAAGCTGGCAAGCATCTGCATGCCAAAAAAGCACTTTTTATACCACTACTTTGGATGGCTAAGCCTCAGCAGGTCATGCAGCCGTCGCTGCTATACTCAGTAATTGCTCATGCCTTGTTTTTTCTTTAAGCCGCGCTCGTTTGCTCCAGTAGACGCAAAAGACAATACAAAACAGCTAAGAACGTTGCAGTCCAAAATTCACGACTACCGAATACTCTCTGTTTCAAATCGGGTATAATTTGATTTTTTGTGGCGTGGGAAGAAGGCATTAGGCATATAGTATATATTAAATTTGATGACTCAACATTTGCGGGGGAGTGGATGAAGGGGGCGAAAAAAATGTTCAAGCAAATCTGTCAAACTTTGGTCACTCTATCTATAATAATGTTCAAGTTATAAGATTTTACCAAAATTGTCGTGGAGATGTTGGGTAGATCTCGAAACATTATAAGCTGACCTACAGACAAACGGACACTGCACAAATTCAATATACTCATTTTCCAAAAGCCTTCCGCACACAGAGTATTATAAAACACATAAAAAAATATACAAAAAAAGAAAAGCTCAAAAAAGATGAGCGATTGTTTGTTTGTCACTTTATTGGCTGGCATTTAGAAAGGTTAAACCATTATTTATTTATTTGTTAATAATAAAAACAAAAAACTTGCGTTTGATGTTAGCAGCCAACTGCAGATTAAAAGACACAAATTACAAAATGCACAAAGGATCTCTTAGACGTCCTCACTGTTTGCCGGTTTGTTTGGAACTAACCAATTTTGTGCAGATGTGTTCTATATATATGCGCAGCACCCCG
Organism: Hirtodrosophila confusa; assembly: GCA_035043065.1. NCBI lineage: Eukaryota > Metazoa > Arthropoda > Insecta > Diptera > Drosophilidae > Hirtodrosophila > Hirtodrosophila confusa. The sequence goes on along the minus strand of JAWNNI010000033.1, from coordinate 6,605,947 downwards.
TGCTTGCCTTCTAGATTAATCTCTGCGCTGCTGCTACATTCACAGCCAGGTCGATTTTGAAATGCACTTCCTGGCAATGGCACAGTCGTATTAACAGCATAGGTTTAGCAACAGTAAAACAAGGGTATTCATTTAAATTGAACTGCAAAGAGTATGATACACTCTTTTATATAGAATTGATCTGGAAGTGGAAGTCGGAACAGCCCAGTTCAATTTCACATAAGAAAGTGTAGCATACTTTTTGGAGTTCAATTGAAATTACTCTTCCTTATGTATACATATATTTATATATTGATAGTTAGTATTTAATATCTCTAGTTACGACAAATAGAGACTGATTTTATTTTATATTATTACTATATATTTACTTATTATGTTATTCTTTGGCGGTATACGGAAGCAAACCGCGTCTGAAATGCAACGGTGCCCTATTTGAGAATGACTCTTGTACGCAGATTTCCAAATAAAAGATAAAAAAGGACAACGAAGCTACTGACGTACTTTCCTACCTCACGCGCCAATTTGTTCCGCAAGAACAGCGCTTACCGCGTGACAAATGGAATGGTACGGGAAGCACATTTTAGAAGCGGGCGAGCTCAATAGGACGTCGTCCTTCTTAACAACAAAGACACATTCGAGCATGTCGTCGCTTTTCGCCTTTATGAGACGTGCAACAAGTTGTCGCGTGGCAACGCTAAGCAAACACACATCCACACAAACACACACACTGTCAGGCATAGACAGACACACACATCCAACGTGCCTCTAGCCACTGTTGCATGCATATGACAGCTTAAGTTCGCTTGCCAGGCGTCAACTCAATTTTTGCACAGTGTGCCACGATACCTGCTTACCTAAGTAGGTACCAGCTAGAGGGAGATGGATCGCGTTTGAGAGCAAAACAGAGACAGAGATGTGTGTGTGCGTCAGCGCGTGTGTAGTAGGCGTGAGTAATATCATCGAACAAGTGACTGAATCGCTGCAACTGACAGTTATCGTTTCACTCATATGACTGTACATCGAGGGTACGAGATCTGCGTCATACGAGAATTGCGCAGTTACATTACATCAGTCAAGTTCGACATATAACAGATATTTACGGCTTAAGTTAGAGTACCGCTCCAACTAGATGTTAATGTTAATAGTATAGTTATAGTAATAGTAAAAGTTTTCCCTTTAACAGCGCAACATCTATATTAGCAGTCCCGCCACCACCAGCTGTTAATGTTAACAGTGATAGTAATAGTTTAAGTATTCCCCATAACGCAGTAACAGTCCCGCTACCACAAGCTGCTAGTGTTAATAAGTAGTAATAGTAATATTAACAGTAAAAGCATTCCCTTTAACAGTCCAATATCCATATTTACAGTCCCGCCACCACCTGCTGTTAATGTTAACAGTGATAGTAATAGTAAAAGCATTCCCTTTAACAGCGCAATATCCACATTAACAGTCAGAGAACAGTTAGCATCCGATATGTTCCCATTTCCACCTTCCCCCCTTCATTGTTTAGAATGTTGATCTAGCGACAAAGTCAAAGGCAAGTAAAATCACTCCAAGACCAAGCCAATTAAATTTAATCCAAAATATCTCATTCAAATTTAAGACTCTTAACATTTATGAGAATTTGACTTTCGCAAAATCTTGGCAACCAAAACAAGCCCGTATAATTAAATGTTCAACACATAGGTTTGTAAGCCTGAATAAAGGAATATATGGAAACCGGAGGATTTCACTGTTATTTGAAAGTAACAGGCATCTTCACGCTCATCTCTAGAGCGTAGGATTATGTTCGTAATTGGGCACTATGACTAAGCATCATAAGGAAACCACAAACTAAATCTAAGAGCATAACATGCACTTTCAGTGCGTCTATGCAATGGAACTCATTATAGTAACTTGATTTTGAAAACTTACAAGTGGCCATCATTCGTAAATGAAACCGCAAAACTGCTGAAAGTTGCCACAATTTGAGTACGAGCTCAAGTTGGCTACGCCACATGAATTTCCATTTTGATTTATAATATGTTTATAAAAAGTGAAGATATTAAAACGCAGTATTAATTTGAAGCCATGTATTCAATAAGATATTTCGAATGTTCTTAATAAAATTGCAATCCATACGCTTTTTTGTATTTATAACATTACATATTAGCCAACTTTTAAGTAAACAAAACCTTTCGTTAGATATGAAATCACACAAATTTTGAACTAATAATAACTAATAATAACTAATATTTTCTGGATAGCCTGAGGCAAGAACACATTCAAAAGTCTTTCAATTTAATTAGCGTAACAGAACCTAACACAATATCAAACTAGGATATATACCAATATATACCTCAAAGGTGTGGAAGAAAATTGCGTTTATACGGATTGTCCAAAATATTTTGTGATATATTTCATAATTATTGTTTAAAATCTTCGATTTAAGAACAAAGATTAATTCTTATAATTGCAAAATCAACCTTTACATCCGTAAAGGGAAAACGACAGCACCCTGATATTTCCGCTTTATTCTACTTCCCTAACTCAAGAATTTATATTTATAAATACTTATAGTATAAGCGCACTAATACAAATCCAAATACAAGGAGGAAATTCCAATTACGAGCATACTATCGCTATTTTTCACATAATTCCAGCAACATATGTAAGAAAACAAGCAAAACCGTTGCAGTCGAGAGTTACCGACTGCAGTGTACTCTTTTTTCAATCTATTATTATTTGCTTACCTTAAGGGTCGAAAGGGGAAAATCACCTGTACAAGTGAAAGATATAGATTTTGCTTATTTGCGGGGAAGGTAGTGCAGTCGGCAAACAATTTTTTTAAATAGACCTTTCAAAGAGGTCAAAAGTAGTCTGTATTTGAAATTTGCTGACTCCACCTATAAATATCTAAAAGATATAAAGATATAGCGAAATTCTTCAGAATGGGTTAGGAGTGTTTGGGAGATTTCAAAACCTTATAAGCTGAGGATATATACCAACATGTGTACCAAGTTTGATTGCCCTATTTTCAAGCGTGTGACGGACAGACAGTAGGGATAAGCCCAATATACTCGTTTTCCACAATCTTTTCCAAGACACAGAGTATAAAAATACCTTGCGTTAATTAAAAGTATGATACACTTCGAGGAAAATATTAATTATTATGTTGCCTAAGCAAAAACCAAAAAACCGTAATGCACGGAAATTCTATTTTACAAGGTTGATTCCATCAGGATCAATTTCCAATTAATTCCGTTGCAATAGCTCGGAAATTGCGCACTGCGTTTAAGTATTCATTTACCACCACACGAAGGCGTACTAATGTATTTAAGTTTAAGTTACCATCCGCTGTGTTCCCAGGATTGCTGAATAGTTTTGTCCATTGAATTTTCCTATCTTGACTGTTGCATTTGTGGAGTATGCAGTTTTCCTTTGATGTTCGCTGCGCGTGCAAGGGGTTGGTGGACAACAAAATAAAAATGTGAGAAAAAATGAAAATCGCAGCAGCTTTTGTGCTTGATTCCTGTGAAAACGGAACCAAATGTGCAAAACAAAATTTTTTCAGCTATGCAGCTGGACAGTTCACAGTGAGGGGCCATCCACAGCCTTTGACTTCTTTCCGGATGGGCGATTGTTGGCCGCTTGATGTTGGCCTTTTGTAAATGCACCTGCCGGTCAATTGCGACCCCCTGGCCATTTTTTATCTAGCTTTCGCTTTGTGCATTTACATAAACCATCTGCAGTTGTGTTCTGATTGTTGCTGCTTTTCATCTGAATTGCACATTTCTTTTTTCTTTCATTTTTTTATCTTTGCTTACAGCTGTTGTTGCTCTCGACTGGTTTGGTGTTGGCCAAACATTGCTCAATTTACCGGACACGTTTGGTTGTTCATATTCTTTAAGGGAGTCAAATTGCTCAATTAACTGCTCTGATAACTGACATTAGTGGGATTTAACGACTGATTAGGCTAATTTGGTGGATTAATTGATGTTTCCAACACTTAATTGATACAGAAACGATTTCTAACACTACTATTAGATCTGTTTCGAGACAGTTGCACAGAACCTATTCACAGTAGGAACTTTGGATCAAAACTGACGATTTTATTTCTATTCTATTTGAATTATGTTCTGAACAGATCTGTACAAAAAACCTTCCATTAATGTAGACTCATGTTTCGATCCAAAGTTTGGGTTAAGTAGAGACAGCAGAACATCCTACACAGGGTGACCTCACATAAAGGTACCGTGTATAAATAACTCCCGCAGTTGAGGAGTCCTTAGGAATAATTCTTAGAAATTGGTTCAGCCATCTTCACGATATCCTGTCCTGAGTGGTGATTATCAGGCTTAATATCTATTTTAATATTGGTTTCAACAGCAATTGTCGGTGGCTAATTAAGAGAATAAGTCTCGAGACTGGATAGATAGCAGTAAACTGTATTTAATTATGTTGTGTTGCAGAGAAATGTGCAAGCCCACGCACAAACAGGAGTGCACCAATTAAGTAATATACAGCCAATAAAGTCCTTACAAAGGAACAAAAAGGGGTATGGTATGGTTTGGTAAGGGCGGGATGTCCAAGTATGTAGTTTGTGTCAAATGACGAAGCTAATAATAACAAAGTGAAAACACAGTGCACGACTTACATACAATAAATTGCCGTCGGAGATTACGGGCAAGGATACCTCAACCAAGAAACTGTGCTCCGCATTTGATGAGGGCTCAATTAGCCAATTATACTCATTTTTTTCTGTTTGTTTAATACTTTCGCGCCCTTTTACAACAAGTGCGACCTTTCAAGCTTGGGGTTGAACACCTTGCACACACATACTCCTACCTCAATCTCTCTGTTAAGATTAATGAGCTGAAACACTGAAAACATAATAATGTTGTGTCATATAGGCTCAGAAAAGTGTGTGGCATCATTTTAAAGCCGTTCGGAATTAAGAATCTCAGTTTTATTTAATTTTTACGCTCAGAACTTACCGCATCGCAACGTCCTCTAATTTAATTTTGCTTATTGTACTTATTATTTCTTAGCTTTAATTTTATATTAGTAGTCAGTAGTTTTTAAAAAAATTTTACAGCTATTTTTACTCCCTGTACCCATAAAATGGGTAAAAAGGGGGTACTAAATCTGTGCAAATGTATGTAACAGGCAGAAGGAGACATCTCCGACCCTATAAAGTATATATATTCTTGATCAGTATCAAAAGAGATTTCGATTTGACCATGTCCGTCTGTCCGTCTGTATGAACGCGTCGATCTCAGCAACTATAAGAGCTAGTCTCTCCAAATTTGAAATGTAGGTTCCTGTATAGCATACGCATATCAAGTTTGTTTTATATTTCAGATATCTCCCCCCGTTCCCCCGCAAATCGATAAAAGCCGTTTTACAGGAACAATTTTCAAGATATAGCTTTAAGATTTGGCATGTACAATACTTTAGTCTTTCCTAATCTACTGTCCAAATTTTAATTCGATCGGATAATAAACACGGAAGTTATTCGCGAAAGAAGATTCAGTAATGCAGCGAGAGGGGGAAGAAGAAGCACAGCCACCAATTAAAATGCCTCGCTTGTGCTGTTGCTTTTGCCGCCTGTGTGCGTGCGTCTTTGTGTATGTGTAAGTGGACGTAGATATGATTGAATGTTTTAGACCTGGGTACAGGGAGTTTCGTAGTCGGGTATACTCGACTATAGCATTCTTACTTGTTATGTTTGAAAAAGGTAGCAGTGCAATACATTAATTGAAAAGTAAATTTAACAACAACAAAATTAATGAATTAATTTTTAGGCAATCCTAAAAGTATGCCTCATATATTTCTGGGGAATGAATTCGAAAGTGGAATTCGGAACAGGCTTTGACGCTATCGCTTTTATCTTATCTTCATTAGAATATTATTATTGTTTAGTGTATTATAGTTTATTATAATAAATAAATTAAATTATTTAAGAAAAATACAAGTAAGAATGTGTTTTGTGTTTGGGCCCTTTGTGCGTCAATATTTGTGTATCCTAAAGCGAGTTGATAAGGCCGATGTAGTTCATTTTAATAATTATATTGCATTCTTTATTAAAATTCTCCTCCTACGCGTTTCGGCGTTTGTTACGCCTTCCTCAGGGAGTCTGGTCTTACATGCATATAAAAGACATTGACATACATATAAAGATTTTAACAAGCATTTCGATTTACATTAAAATACATACATTAAACTTATTGTAGTATTTCCTAAAGAATGCTCTAGTCGAGTATACCCGACTACAAGACTTCCTGTACCAAGGTATAAAATTTCCAAACACATCTACGTGCACTTAAACATACGCACACATATCCGATGGACATGATGCAAATTTTACAGTAGATTTCGAGTTACGGATGGACGGACAGACGGACGGACAGACAGACGGACAGACAGACAGACGGAAAAGGCTAGATAGACTCATCTGCGGTTGGATATGTCTGCTTCTGCCTGTTACATATGTGCATTTGCACAGTTTAATACCTCCTTTTTTCCCATTTTATGGGTACAGGAAGTAATAACCCAAAGAAGTAAAATGTAAAACACTACAGGGTTGCATTGATCAGAAGTCAACATCTATTAAATGGGACACATGAGTTTCTAAAATAGAGTAAAAGAATTAGTTTCTGCAGCTTCTAATTGCTTTTTTACCCGCCTTATCTAATGTGTTGTGAAAAGAATCAAAACAAATCGATTATGATAGAATATCATAGAAATTAGAAAACCATATTCGATTCCTGGTATTTTGACCATAGATAGTAAGGTCGGCCACAACTTTTGGAAAGATTTTTCCAAAGTGAATTTTCCATAAAAAAGAACACATTCTTATATTTGACAGGATGTTGCCGAGTAAGTTTGCTTGTCATTGAGATGGAATACAATTCACTAGTCTAGTAAAAACCTGAACTTTTGAGGCAAATTCACTTCCGCGAAATTTATCTAAAGGTGGAAACCGTAACAGGTCTGAGTATCTTATACTTCAAGTGCATCTTACACAGTAAAATAATGTATGTGTACACTTGAACTTAACAGCATGAGAAATGCGTTCTTCTGTTCGAAATGGAGCATATACATATACATGTGTACAGTCATAAATAAGTTACTCAAATGCCCAATCAGGCTCTTTTCTCGAGTGATTGAAAAGCTTGCCCACAGAATCTCAATGCTCAATTCGTCCTTTGTTTTAAGGTTTCCTCGTATCAGAGTTCTCATTGAACCCCCCCCCCCCCCCTCTGCTCAACGAAATGAACAATTGACCAGGAACGACCAGTTAAGAGGCACATGTTGAATTAAACAAACTGGTTCATTGTCACCAGTCCGATTGCGGCTTATCAGAATCTTTTGTCTTGGTTTCAACTGATTGACCGGGACGTGAAAACCTCAAATTGATACGTATCGGCGGGGGGTCTTGCTTGTAAAGGTCGCTTTTCGCGTCTTTGAGTTTTACGCATTAAGTAAATGCCAAAAGCAGCTGACATTTAAATCACATAACTGTCGTTGGCAGAGTTAACAGCGGGTGATGTGTTGCGCTTGGAGAGGGGATGAGGAGGGGCAGAAGCAATGGTTTTGGCTATGATGATGGACCCTTTTGCCGTTGTTAGCGACATTTTTCGAAATTCAGTTTCTTTTTGGAGCTGGGAGCTGTCAGGTGCATACGGAGCGCAGCGCAGCACGCGGCGTATGTGTAATTTATGCAGCGTTTTATGAAGCATTTGTCATGTAAGCCTTCACACCCACACATACACGCGCGTGCACACAAGCGTGCACAGAACTGTATCGATGTCAACTGACGCAGCAAGCAGGCCTAAGCGTGGCTAAAAATAAACGGGTATGTAGGTGTGCGGCTGTGTGTGTGGGTGGGTGTGTGTGGGTGTGTGTGCGTTCTATGTTTGCTTGGTGATTGCTGTGATTGTTACATTACGCATACGCCACGCTCGCCAAATTGAAAAGTTAGCTTTGTTTCGCGGCCTCCGGCGGCATTTCCATTTTTCTGCTCTGCAATTCGTTTCAAATGCATGAGTTTTGTTTGTTTACCGGTTGCAAAAAAAAAAAATAGGAAGAAAAAAAAAAGGAGAAAAAAGCAAGAGCAAAGCTCAGGGATTTAGTCCTTGTGTTTGGTGTGTTATATGGTTTCACTGGCCGTGAGAGAAACCGCAAGTGTTCCGCATCCATCCATTATCCTGATGAAGTTTGCATAGCCTCAATTACATTAGTTGATTACAAGCGATTGATTTTCTAAAATATGGCCTATAGTTTCAGTTCGCTAAACTAATTTCACTTTCTTCGCCTTAAGTCCCTAAGCGAACAAACTGCTTTGTAGATCCCGCGCACTTATTATATTACTTCGAATACCCTGTAGCTATCGAAATTAGTTAGAACAAGAAAGAACGGCTATCTTCGGCTAACCGACGGTGAATTTTTGTATACCCTTGTTCGTACAAAAACTCATTTTTCACCCGATTGTTCCTAACTCAGCTATATCAGCGTTTCTCAAACTTTTTTGGCACCCACCTAATGTAAAAAATACCGAACGTGTCCATTTCGGGCGCTATCTATTTTACGAAATGTAAGCTGCCCTTATGCCATTATTTTTTACTGCGTTGCCCATCTTGTAGTATTGTAGTCTTTGGTTTATCTGATTTAAAAATATACTATTTATTACTCCCTGTACCCATAAAATGGGTAAAAACGGGGTATTACATCTGTGCAAATGTATGTAATAGACAGGAGGAGACATCTCCGACCCTATAAAGTATATATATTCTTGATCAGTATCAAAAGAGATTTCGATTTGGACGCGTCGATATCAGCAACTACAAGAGCTAGAGACACCAAATTTAGAAAGAAGGTTCCTTTTTACAATACGCAGATCAAGTTTGTTTCATATTTCAGATATCTCCTCCCGTTCCCCCGCAAATCGATTAAGACCGTTTTACAGTAACAATTTTTAAGATATAGCTTTAAGATTTGGCAATACTTTAGTGTCTCTTAATCTACTGTCCAAATTTTAGTCGATCGAATAATAAACAAGGAAGTTATTCACGAAAGAAGATTCATTGATGCAGCGAGAGGGGGGAAGAAGCACAGCCACCAATTAAAATGCCTCGCTTGCGCTGTCGCTTTTGCCGCCTGTGTGCGTGCGTCTTTGTGTATGTGTATATGTTTGTGTAATTGGACGTAGATGTGATTGGATGTTTTAGACCTGGGTACAGGGAGTTTCGTAGTCGGGTATACTCGACTATAGCATTCTTAGTTGTTTTTTGTTTCCTTTTTAAAAATTTTTTTCGCGACCCGGCAATATTTTTCTACGACCCAATACCGGGTCGCGTCCCACACTTTGGAAAACACTGAGCCATATGATATAGTGGTTCGATATTGACCAATATTGGTCAGATTGTAGTAAGTATAAGCTGTACAAAAACTCAGTTTGGGAGAGTTTGCTGAGGATACAAAAATGTTTTTCATACAAAAACATACGTTGCCGACCGATCGATCCTATGACTGTTATATGTTATAGTGGTCCAATCTTACCAGTACTGACATATGTACCGTCTGCAACTAAAATTAGCATCTATGCCACGTTTCATCAGAATAGCTCTAAAACTGAGAGACTAGTTTGCATAGAAATAGACGTACAAACGGACATCGCTATATCAACTCGGCTATTAATGCTGATCAAGAATATATATACTTTCTGGTGTCGCAAACGCCTGTTTCAATGCGTGACACATTTCGTGACGAAATTATAATACAGAGGTTATAAGAAAGATATAATTTGCTGAAACTTATACATATCTCCATCTGTCTCTTCAATACTTTGTTCAAAATCCATCGCTATAAAGTATTCATTCTAACTGCATAAACCTAACAAAGGCAGAGTCTATAAAAGCTTAAGAGAACAAATTTGTTATGTTAATTCTCCTAAGATTAAGTTAGTTGTAGGGTTTGCTATTTTCGCCCCTCAACGATTAACAACCACAAAGCTACATATTTCAAAATCGCCTACAGTCGGGCAAGCATTCTCTCTTGTTTCTTTCGGTTTGTACCTCTGTTTTATGACTTCGAACAGCTTATAAGCAGCTGCGGTACAATCGAAGAAATGAGAGAGTATGCTTCGGGAACAGGCTTGTTCCCGAAGGGAAAAAGAGTATACTGGGTTAACGAAATGTCCGTCTGTCCGTATTTTCCACACCCTTGAAGCTAGAGCAACCAAACTTGGTACACATGTTGGTGTATATCCTCATTTTATAAAGTGTCAAGTTTATGTATATCTATAATATATGTATATGCATTAATGTTATGTTGGTTCTGTGTATGCGTCAAAACTCGAAAAGTTATATATATTTCTTGCTCAGCAACAATAGACGAGTTTATCTAGCGATGTCCGTCTGTCCATCTTCATGAATCTTTTTATAGATTCCTTATTTTTGCTGTAGGCAGTACTTAGGCTGTAACCGCTAGAATTGAATTAATATAACATATAATAGCTGGCATAGGAACAATCGCTCGAATATTAATTTATATGAACAACAAGTAAGATTACTTATGAAGATACCCCAATTCATTTGGCAAATTTTGTAAGAATTACAATACTAGTATATCATATAGTACCTGCCATGGAAACAATCGGATGAAAAATACGTTTTTGTATGGAAAAAATCTCTCTTGTTTTCACAGGTATTTTCACTAAACTCAGCAATTGTGAATTTTTATATGATTTATTTTTATATATAGCTTGGCATAATCAAAATCAAACGACTTTTTTTCCTTGTATGAAAGCTTTTCTCTTCTATGAAAATTAACCATTGTTTCTTGTTACTATTATCATTATACACTTGCGTATGTTTATAACGAAAGATCTCCGAAGTCATAAGACGTATTGAGCCAAGATTCACATCATAGATTGGGTTTGTGCTAAGTTAGGTTTTGGTTTTTTTATGTACCCGGTAGGTGGCGCTGGGGTTTAGTTATTTCTTTTTTACGGTGCGATTTGAATGAAATTCAAAATGTACGTACATACATACATATGTCATGAGACAATTGTTTATTACTTACTTTTTATTTATATTTATAGCCTATACTCTATCAAAATAATGTATGACAAAAAAAATAATATAGTTTTATATGTACTAATTCTATATTCGTGTGCATAAACACGTTCCCATCTGATATTTCATTAGATAAAATATGTATATTTTTTTGAATTTTTCAGCGCATAAAGTAATAAAATGCAAATTTTGAATCAATTTTCATCAATTGCAAAGCCTTCTACCCGACAACCCTTCACCTGCACCGCGCCCCACCAACCTTAATGCGAGAGCCGGAATGTATGCATCGAAGTTTGACGTACGTGCCAGGCAGCTGTAATCGTTCACACGCATGTGCGAGCGAGTTAGGGGCGCTCAGGGTGTGCAAGCGAGTCGGCAAGCTTCGTTGACGTCGCAGTCGCCGTCGCCGTCGCTGTCACGTCCCTACTGGTGACATATGTCATACGCCATAACTGTTCGCTAACAGCAACAAGAAGAACAACACAACTATCGACAACGGCTGCGATAATAGTTCAAGAACAACAACAACTGCAGCGGCTACGTCGCTGTGGCGTCGTCGTCGTCAGCTGTGCGTGCCTCTCTTTCTTTGATGAACTTATTACGTACATATGTATGTACATACATATGTATACACATGTACCTTTGTATGGGGACGTGAATGCCTGCCAAATGGACGTTACAGATGTAAGTATGCATATATGTACATATGTATGTATAAATATGTAGGTACTATGTACTATGTAGAATTCGACTTTCTTCTACGTTATACATATATGTATGTAAAATATGTTCATACATATTTTGGCCATGCGTTGCCGCTCAGGATGAGTAAGCCCACTTGACCGAAAGAGTGAGCAAAATATTGAGAAAGGTGAGTGCGAGCGTAGAAACGCCGGCATCGGCATCGACATCGCCATCGGTATCGGTATCGACGTCAGCGTCAAGCGCCGTGACTTTGACGTGGCGACGATAACGTTTAACGCTCATGTTTTGCTGTTATTGTTTGTGTTGCTTTTTATTGTTGCTGCCGCTGCACTTCAAGAAGCTGCTGCAGTTCAGAGCACACAACAAAACACGCCAATTACGAAACAGCCAAAGAACCCACAAGCACATTATATGAACATATGTACATATGTATGTATATATATATTTACATACATATATACATATATGTATGTACATATATATATTAATGAATGTATGTGCATACTTAATACGTACAAACATATACATATACATACATACATACTCATAGTATACGCGCCTGTAGCTGTATGGCCGTCAGAGATGACCGCGTGCCTAATATTCGAATCACGACGTTTACATAACGATGATTAGGCTAAAATGATTAAAGCAATTAGTTTAAATCGTTTTTATAATTCAAATCAAATACCCAATACACTATACTGTAAACAACCAAGTTTTATTTTTTCCGAAAGCGCCAAAAACTGAAATATTTTTCTTTTATTACACGGAATGTTTAGAGAAAAGTGATTATAGTAAGTACATATGTGTATGTACATAGTTGAGATATTTGCAAGGAACGGTTATTAAACCCTCAAGACACGTAGACCAGACTATTTGAATGATGTTTCGGAATATACTTCAATATTTTATGGTAAGTGAACAGTTAAAACATGTTATTACCCTTTTTCACTATGTAAATTTTGTATAAATATAAAACAAAAGCTTAAAACATGATTGCAAATTATTCTTATGAGTATTACACGCAACAAAAAGAAAACTGAATTGTTTTTGGTTTGTACTTTGTTAAGGTTCCATTTGGTGAAAGAACGAATCGGTCACATAGTTCGTTGGTTCGATTATTCAGTTCGTATGTTTGTTTTCTTATTTTTATTCCATTGAGTGTAAAAAACTTTATCGAGTATAAGGTACTCTTTTGATTATAAAGTACCTTACACTCAATTCTTTCGTTCAAAGAGAGAAAAAAATCAAACGATAAACACTCGGTATAGTATAACTAACAGAAGAACGGGAATTGGATTCAAACGAACAAAACGAACAGATGAATGTCAATCGGAAACATGTACAAGCTACATATTTACGTACACATGTAATCTGTTCGTTAAGCTTAGGCATTCGTACTAATTTTGAATAAATTAATACAACTCTACTAGACAAAAAGATAACAAAACAAAATTAAATTGTTTTTGTGGTTCACATTGGGTAATCAACTGAAAAGACGTGGACAATACTCATACATATGTATATCGTAAACAAACAAACGAATTAGCGACATTTTTATTGTTTATTTATGATATAGTACTTTGGAGACAGAGCGCGCGCGTCGACTCCATGACTCACTGGCATAAGTACAAATTTGTTCTTCGGGCCAACAATGTTTGATCAAATTGTGCCTAAAACAACAAATGTGGGTTTGATCTTTCAATGTGATGGACAAAGCAAATTCACACATTCGAAAAAATATTTGTGGGTAGGTTTCACAGAATATCCAATTCTTATACACTCTCCCAAATCAAGAAAAAAAAGAGTTTTTTAGGTTCTCATGCTGGTATATACAAATAAAACTTAAACATCGTTTTCTACTGGGGGGACGCTTTCTGGGCGGGGACGCTTCCACAATTCGCCAACAACCAATATCTTCCACATTATTAAAGCTACTGTCACAAAACTTGATTTGATGATTACTTTTAACATATGTACATATGTATGTACATACATACATGTATATCTCACAATCCTTTATAGCTAATGTTTGATTTCAGGACTGCTAGAAACTTCCTTGACAGATTTAAACAAACAAAATTTACAAATTCATCTGTCGACTGTGCTATCGATAGTATCGATACCTTCAACTATCGCTATCGATAGCTATCGATTGGTGGCACATCGATGTTTTATCATCTCTGGTGCTTACTCTTTCATGCCTTTAGCCCGAAGCGTGACGGTTAAATCACGCACGAAAATTCAATTTGTGCGCAAAACACATGCTCATCTCTAACCGCCCGCTGCTGCTGGTGACGTGTGCTGCGGCGGCTTCGACAGCGACGTACTTACGTATGTATGTATGTACATACATACATACATACGTGGAAATGTACATAGTCGTCGTTGTAGTCGCGTCGTGGCCGCTTAGTCAGTCAGCGGCGTCAGTATTGCTTTTCAGTTTGGCTACGTAAAGCGGCGTCAGAGGCAGCAGCAGCGAGCAGCGGCCCCCAAAGCAGCAACAACAATACCAATCGCAACAAGCAACAACAACTCTCAGTTAGTTGTCGGTCGCGTCGTCGTCGCGTCATCGAGCGCCGGCAGCAGCAGCAGTACCAACAATAACAACAACAACAAAAGGTGACGAGTGCGGCCCATTAAACAATATACACACATGCATATGTATGTATGAATGTATGTATGTACATATGTATGCATGAAGAAGCAGCGCGCACTAATTTGAGCGCCAAAAAATATAACAGTACCGAACAACAACAACTGCTTATATTCTACTATTTGTCTGAGTGGATGTGCGTGTGTGTGTGTGTGTATGTGTCTGTTTTTTGTTATATTATCGCGCTTTTAACATTTAAAATATTTGTGTAAAAAATTAAGCAAGTAATAATTATAGCCGCTCTCTCGCTTGTGCTCTCACGCTCAGTCTAAGTGCGAGAGCGCCAAATCTGTTTACAAGAACAAATACAACACTTGTATGCATATGTATGTATGTATGTATGTACATGTGTATATATTTTTACATACATACATATATGTATATATATTTATATACGTATGTACATATATGCATATGTACATAAATATGTATGTATGTATGTACATACATATTGTAATCAAATACAAATCGGCAAAAACAACAAAAATCTTGACGTAATCGCAACGCAACGCAAAGAAAACGAAAAACGAAATACAACCCACAAAAAAGAGAAGAGAAAAAAACAAAAACAAAAAGCGACAGCGCAAAGCGCTCATGAAAAGCAACAGCAGCTACAACAGCAACAACAATAATAAGAAGCGCAACAACAACAACAACAGCAACAACCAAAAGCTGTTTGTTTTCTTTCACGCTCTTTATTTTTTTGTCTTTGTTTTTGTTATTTATTTATGTATATTGTGTTAAAAACAACTCATTAAGCGGCTTGCAAAAATTACAAATTTTTAGCCGTTACGCAAAATTTTGTTTTTGCCTGCTTCGTGGTGAATTTCATTGTCATTAGTCAGCAGCAGCAGCAGCAACAACAACAATAAAACAGTGGGTAAGATATGATTAGAAGCAGCGGAAGGGTTACGGACTGGGGGGGGGGTTGACCAATAGACAAGGGTGTGCACTTAATGACTCTCATGGAGGCGTTAGCAAATTTACAATGTATAAACAAATACAATGAAAAAGCTTGGACAGAGCTTTAGAAATGCTCATTTCCATAATTCGATTCGCAGTGCCCAACAGCTTTATGTGAATCATTTGCATTTGAAAAACATCGATGCGACTATCGATAATATCGATACCCTACAATCGAGGGATGCATCATTCGTTACTGTTTGGTTTTGAAACTATTCAATGTAATGAGAACAAACTCATTTATTCAATTAAACCTTCGAAATTTATTTATGGAATATTCTAAGCTACATGGATCAATTTTGTGAGCTACGAAACTAACTTTAAAACAAGGAAGCATTTCAACTGGTGGCTACGTTTTTATCGAATTACGGGAAATCCGGAGGAAATATCTGAGATCCAAAATAAACATGATCTGCACCTGTTATACACGAACCTACATTCCAAATTTGGTGTCTCTAGCTATTATAGTTCCCGAGATCCTTGCGTTCATAGACAGACGGACATGGCTAAATCGAATTTTCTTTTGATATTGATCAAAAATATATATACTTTATAGGGTCGAATATGTCTCCTTCTGCCTGTTACATACATTTACACAGATTAAATAACCCCTTTTTTACCCATTTTATGGGTACAGGGAGTAAAAATTAGAAATTGTAAAAAGTCTACAGACTATATAAATTTATATGATCTTTTTTTCTAAAGATTCAACGGATTTCAACTGGAATAACAACTATTCAATTGTAGACAATCATCTGATCCTTAATCTGTGTTCTAAAATTAAAACTGTTCTATGTATGTATGTACATTTGTAGTACATACTCGGAACCTTAAACCGTTTCATAAACCGGATTCATTTGAGTTAGGAAGTGGGGTTAACGTTTGAATAGGATTTGATACCTGGTTAAAAAAGCACAAAGTTAATTATTGAATCAACTTTTTAAGACAGGCGCTTATATATTTATTAAACATGGGATTTGTGAGCTAATCTTTTAATACTGTTAATTGCAGCCAATATATTAATTTGTGCATTTAGCTTTCTGCTTTGAGAATTGCTCCACTAAACTGCGTAAATATTATGCTAATTGGTTTCGTCACTGGCGTGGAATGATATCCGCAGTCATATAAACATGCATATAGTATATTCCATATGAGGAGTTCCCTCAAATGTGCTCCATTTAACAGATAACTGCCTGTTCGGTTTTGCTGATAAGAATAGAGTTTATATCATTTATAACCCAATATCGTAGTACATTAGTCATGCCCATTGAAGGCCAATCGGTGCACAATTATCTAAACGTGCTAAGCTAAGACCATATCGAAGGGACAGATGTGAGTGAGCCCGTTAACGATACTCTTTATTTATTTTTAGTTTTTTCAAGTGTTTAAAATTCGCAGAAATAAAACACCTTTCTACTTCAGAAAGATATGAGATGACGGTAAAGCAATTCGATCTTAATCGATATGATTATAATTGATGATAATTATCAGGTGTTTACTTGCGTAATGCCTTAATTGAATCGACGACTAACTGCAGCAGCTGCCAGTAATTCACTTACTTGGCTTGAAACGCTCATCAAATTACAACCGACAGATGTATACTAGTTTGTAGAATGTAGAAAACCATATTCGATACTTGTCATTTTGACCATAGATAGTAATGCCGGTTCCGGTTCCAACTTTCGTTAAGGTTTTCCAAAAGTAAATTTCCCTTAAGAGTTCCCATTCTCATTTTTAACAGGATATTGCGGATTAAGTTTGCCCGCCTTTGAAATGGGATATACATAATTCACTAGCCTAATAAAAGCCTGAACTTTTGAGGCAAATTCACTTCCGCGAAATTTGTCTAAAGGTGGAAACCGAAACAGGTCTGAGTATCTTATACTTCAAATGCATTTAACTTATAAGCACAGTAAAATAATGTATATGTACTCCTAGTTAACGGGGTCAGAAATGCCTTTTTATGTTCAATATCTAACATAGTATATTATACAATCATAAATAAGCTAACCAAATACCCAATTAGGCTCTTTTATGCAGTGATTGAAAAGCTTACCTACAGAATCCCAATCCTCAATTCAGGATTAAATAATTTTGTACACATAGCAGGCATCCTTTGTTTAAGGTTTCCTCGCATCAGAGCTCTAATCAAACCCCCCTCTGCTGGTGTTGGCCCAACTTTAAATATTTTATGCCCAAGTTTGTTTTACTTACTTATGTATGTTGAAGCTGCAATATGTTGCCCCTTATCCACAGCACCAATTGAGCTGCGTAGTTTAAACTGCTTATTCCTATGCATTCCCACAACCTATTCGTAAATACAATGCTGATAACGTGCCTCATAACTGATAACACCTAAACGCAGGCCCAAACATACTGCACATTTATATACAAACAGTCAAACATTCGTGCAGAACCTTTGATTTCAAGTTAACAAAAACTCTTTATTTAACATTAAAACAAGAAGGAAAAGCTATCCTACGGGTTCTATAGATACATACCAGGAGTATATACATACATAAGTATTTCTTGCAAAACGTGGTTTCATACAAAAACTCGAGCATTTGCAACTCAATTTTTCTATGACAGCTAAATATATGATACAACATTTCCCAAACTTTTTTGCCCGCGACGCGGTATGAGCTTTAAAAATTGTTCGCGATCCACCTTGTGAGAAAATACGGAACGTGCCCATTTCGAGCGCTATCTATTGAAATGGAAGCTGCCCTTATGCCATTATATTTTAGTGCGTTGCCCATCTTGGTTTATCTGATGTAAAAAAATACAATTTACTTTATTTCGCGACCCAACTTTTACTACGACCTGGTACCGGGTCGCGAACTACACTTTGGGAAGCGCTGATATCGTAGTCCGATTTGGTCAGCTTACTTGAAGCAGTAAATAAGATCCATTTGTTGAAGTACCAAATTAATATCTTTATATTCATAAACAAATAAGTTTTTCAGACCAAAACTCAATTGTAGATTGATCATTCCTGTGGCCGCTATATGATATAGTAATCCGATCCAGTCGGCTCCGATGTACTATGCAAAAAAAAAGCATCTATTCCAGGTTTCCATCAAGATACCTCTAAAACAGAGACTAGCTTTCATTGATTCTGACATGAAAAATATCACCACTGCAAAATCTTTCCGAAAGTGGGAACCGGAAGAGGCCTTACAATAAATATGCAAAGTATAACCGACGCGACGTAACTGCATGCAAGGGTGTTTGTATAATGTTTGGCATGACTGTATGTGTGTATGTACTATGTACATGCTTAGATTCATGACATGTACAGAGCAAGCGGTTGAATTATCAAATTACCGCTAGCTGCTAATGCCCATGAAATTGGCAAGCGGGGGACGGGACGGGACGGGAGGCAGCCATTCTGTGGCTTTGTGCAACAGAATCCGACAGCAAATGTATGTCCCCAAACAATGTTGGGCCACAACCTGTGCGAACTTTGACGGCGGCAACTGTCGCGCCTAGCTCCCACGCACATTCACAGTCATCAGAAGTGTTGGGGTGAGCAAATAAAAAAAGCTAAGTTTTATGTATACATATATAACAAAACAAAATGAACTGCACGATTTATTACTCTTTTAGATATTTGATTTATACATAAAATCACATTATCTACTTCGACAATCAAGAAATTTATATAGTTTAGCGGGTTTAAATTGCAATTGCTGCAGTGATGTCCCCCCTTTTTGGTTGTTCAACATTTCTGACACGGAATCATGATAGCAATCACTCACAATTTATCATATATGGAATTACTGAAGAAGATTTCAGCTTTACGATTTGAATATAGTATACTTGTATATTGTACACTCTTACGTACATTTCCGCATACGGATTCCATTCAACTTGGTTGAAATCGACAAATATCTATGAAAATAACTATTTTGGAGGTTCGGCGTCCCGATTTCAATGGCCCCCAAACCCCTAGCTATGAGAAATTATAACAGAAATATACAAAAGCTGAAAACCTGTTCACAATATTTACTGTCTAATATTTACGTGTAACATTCTCACTTAACTGTCAAAATATTACATGAAAATATTACTTTGTGTTCAATAGGTTGCTTTTTAGTGTGTAAAATTGTTAACTACTGACTTAGTTAATTAATTAAAATGTTATAGCACTGAGCTAAGTATCTCGAAAAATGTCGCGTCAAATAGCTGACACACTTGAGGACTTGAGGACGCAATATTAGACGTAAAAGTAAAATAGTTTAAACAGGCATTAGGAACTATATATAGGTATGTAGATTAAGACTAGATTTAGACGTTTTGCTTGCTGAATTTTCTGATAACTTCTTGTGTAGAGAAGTCCCCTGCGCTCCGCTGCACCTCTTACCTACAAACAAAAACTTAACGAATCAAGTAAGAACGTTGCACTTGGACGTATCCGACAACAGAATACTCTGTTCCCAGTCCGGTATAATTTGGTAATTTGTGGGCTCGGAAAGAGACGCGAAAAAAAAGGTATTCTGTATGTCAAATTTGATGACTCTACCTGTACAGGTGTGGGAGATATAGATTTTGCTCATTTGCGGGGGTAGAGGTGGGGCGATCTTGAAACTTTATAAACTGAGGGGAGTAGACCAACTAGTGTTCCAGGTTTGGTGGCTCTAGCTTCAAGGGTGTGGAATATAATTGCGTTTATACTCACAGACGGACATTTCGTAAACCCAATATACTCTTTTTCCCTTTGGGAACAGAGTATACAAACTTCTCGACGGAACTTCGTTCTAACTTAAACATAATGTTGTCGCAGTGTAGTTTGGCAAGCAAGTTGCATGCAAACAAACCAATCGATTGGTGTGCCGATTGCCGTGTGTGCATACATACATATGTACATACATATGTATGCATAGCTCTAAAAGGAGCCAAATTTGACGGGGAAAAAGCGAAATTGGCAACATTGTTAGCTACTCACACTGAACTCGCATTGGCACGCACACACACCCACTCTCCCGTTCCCATGGCAAGTGTATGTATTAATTGTTTTCGCATTGATATTGTAGATGTGGCTGCGAATTCATTTACTTTTAATTAATACAGACAAAAACAGAAGCAATCACGTAAAATGCAATGCATAAGATGGGTTAAAAATAAATAATGCTGACGTCACACACTGCGTACGAGCACAAAATACGAAATAGAGAGAGGAAAAGAAGCCAAAGACAAAATGCGAAATGTGAAATGCGACTGATTGGAATTGATTAAAGTGCATCAAGCAAGCAAATGTTGCTGCGGCTTGTTCCTAATGTCAGACAACAGCAACAGCAACAACAACAAGACCAATAACAACAGCGACAACAAGAGCAATAACAACAGCGACAACATTTGATGTAGCGCGTGTTTTAGACTGCCGTTGCCCAGCCAATAAGCCGCGATGATGTCAATGACGTTGATGACGTTGCCAGATTTATAAATTATGCTTTCGGCTTTTGCGACTTTGTTTGTGCCTTTGTACTACGCTTTCATCATTCTCCCCATGCACGCTCCGTCCTCGGCTTTGCCTCTGTGTTCACATTTTCGGTGTCAATTACCTTTTTAAATGGACACCACAAGTATTTTAAAGTTGCGCTTACGCGATAATGATAAGCGCAACACAAAACAAAGCGCGCTCGTGTGGGTGCTGTAAAGTAATTCAATCGTGGGAAGGGCTGTGTGTGGTTGGGGAGGGGAGAGGTACATATGTATGTATGTATGTGTGTGGGGGATGCAGAATGGAACAAGAACAACCAAGAGCAACTTCGCTTGCTTGTGTTGACATTTTGCAGCGGTGATGACCACGTGAATAAGAGCCCATTCACGACACATTCAAATCACACTCAACAAGTAAGAATGCTCTAGTCGAGTTTACCCGACTACGAAACTCCCTGTACCCAGGTCTAAATCTTCCAAAGCTGTAAAACGTTTTGATCAAATTTCGGGGGTGCGGGGGATATATCTGCAATCGGAAAACACCTTGATCTGCGTACCACACGCAGAAACCTACATTTCAAATTTGGTGTCTCTGATCAAGAATATACATACATACATGTGTATATACTTTATAGGGTCAGAGATGTCTCCCTCTGCCTGTTACATACATTTGCACAGATTTAATATCCCCTTTTTACCCATTTGATGTTTACAGGGAGTAAAAATTAGGGAAATTAAGTACATATATGTACATACATACATATGTACATATGTATGTATGTTTGATTCCTCTGTGTCACTTTTTAGCGTACACGCACACACAATGATCGCGATCATAATCGCCGTGAGTGGACGGCAATATTCTACCAACAATAGCTGTCAGTTTGTATATATGTATGTACATATGTATATACAGACTGTATTACAGAGGCAAATTTTCACGATGATGCTGTAAGAAAAAGTGAGAGGCACGCTGAATCACTCCAAAATTATATTTGCAAGAGATGGGCGCGTGATTTACGCTTTCTAGACCCCAAACACTTCTATAATACAGATCTTTATCATGCTGAACACATGCTGTATTTCTCAGGGACTGTAATCATTATAAGTTTTATTTTTGAAAATAAAATGATTATTTTTAAGTTTTTATTAATTCGCTCACCAAACAATAACTAATTTTGAGTTATCCATTACATCTAAACCAATAATCATTATTTTTGAGTAAACAAATAAAACTCATAAAATAATTATTCTCATTCAGTGAGCCAAGACGAACCTCTACAATCCATTTTTAAATTTTATTTAATTTGGAAATACTATTTATTTAAATTTTAAGCATTTTACATGCCCCTAAACACAACACATTGCAGAAAAAACTATATTCTACCCCTCGAAAAAATACAACAATATGATTTGGCTAATACTATTATCAATTACTAGAGACGGAATGAATTGTTTTTCTTTTTGAAATCCACTTATTCGTGTTATTCGTAATTGCACTGCTTGCTTGCACTGCCGCTGAGCTGCTTTTATGTACAAAGAGGTGGGTAAAGGGTGTCTCGTAGCCGTCTATGCTCGAGCTCTCTCGCTTATTCCATGATTATAACTCGCGTGCGCCTCACGCTCCCATCTCTAGCAGTGTCAACAATCATTTTGGAGTGAATCAGCGCACCTCTTTCATTCTCGCGCTGCGTCGTTAAATTCGCCGTCATTTTTACTGCCCCGTCACTGTGCTTAATGTTTTATGCTGTCTGTCTGCAGCGTGTGCAGTGCTCGACATTATCTGCAGCAGTAAACAATTTAATAGCAACAACAACAGCAACAACAGCATAATAATATTAATCAGCTGCGAAAAAGAGCGTTTCCTTGGAGTGCGGCTATACAATCTGGCGAAGGACAACAATAACAACAACAACAACAACAGCAACAACAACAACAAAAACAAAAACAAAAACATTAGTGACAACAATTGTATTGCCAGCCTTTTTGCATTTTAATTGCCAATCATTGACATTGTTTATTTGTACGTGAAGTCTGTTCCGAATACTGATTCTAGTGGAAAATTACGCATTCGAAATTGATTGGTCTTTTCGAATTTCGAATGAATGACATTTTTCCTCTTTTATGGGATTATAACAGTTGAAATTTGCATTGCATTTGCATCATTTTGAACGATTTAATTATGTTTCTGAATAGCTTTGGTGTTTATTATCTAATCGCTATGAAATTTTCACACTAGATATGTTCATATGTATGTGTGCGCCTAAGAATTTTGACGATTCTGGTTACAAATTAGTATTATCGATTTGTGTGTGTTGGGGGGAAGGGGGAATCGAAAATATTAAACGAATTTGCCTTCTAAATTAAACTTGACTGTAGTATTTATTGTTCATGCAACAACTAATTTTTCAACTGATTGTTTCTATACAATATAAACCTTCGCCCAATAAGTCCCCGGACTAATATTTAAAAACGCACTTTTTTCTCAAAATTTAATTTTTTTCATCGATATGACTTCCATCTAAGGTGATTCAGTCAGTCCAACGTTTTTTTTTAACTATTTCAATTTCCTTTTTAAAAAATTATGCAATTTTGACCTTGGTTTCAGTTTACTCTCTCATTAGAGCGAAATCTCTTTTCCGGGAGCATATTTTTGAGATTTGCAAAAAAACCAATTGTCGCTAAGGGTCAAATCTAGAGAATTTGGGGGATACGGCAGCAATTCGAATCATAATTCGTTCAGTTTGACCATCGTCTTCATCGAATTGTGAACCGGTGCATTTGGTAAACGCGGCACCCACTTTGAGCAAAGGTTTTTCATACCCAAATGTTCTTCTAAAACTGTAATCAAACTGCCTTCTGATATCTTCAAGATCTCTTCTATCTTCCTCAACTTTGTTTGTTTTTGATATTATTTAATCTACATTGGAGATATCTTTCAAAACCAAACAGTTCTTCTTACAGCTCGTTTTTCTACCTATTCATTATAAATATATAATGGTCCATTATAAACCAAATTTCATGTTTGAGCTTGGTCAGAATATCTTTAAAAAAAATAAACAAAACACTAAATTTTTCATTCAGCAACTGAGTTTTCGGTCGAACTTTGCTATGACAGCTATATGTCACATGATATGGCATTTTGCCACATACTATGTGTAATATCTTGATCGAAATCAACCCCACAAAATTGTATATGGTGAGATACTTGCTCACAAGATGTGCTAAATCAAAGATATCTATGATAAAAGCGGGGCACACAAGTTATGTTAAAATATTTAACATATAGTATTTCTACGTTTGCCATAGAGAATTTCTTAAGGTTGATTTCGATAACGATATTCCACATATATGGCAAAATGCCATATCATGTGTTTCCGGCTTTATAATGATTCAATTGAGCTGGTTCCAAATCAAAAAAAAGATGAGCTACCGATAACCAATTGACAGATCTGAGCCAAGTTTTATTCAGATAGCTCTAAAACTGGGAGACTAATTTGTATAGAAAAAGACGTATTAATATTTGTGCATTGACTCGGCTATTGATGCTGATCAAGAATATATATACATATATATACCTTAAAAAGTAGGAAATGTCTCCTTCCGCAAGGATATGAAAACAAATTGAATTGAATTAATATGTAAATCAAGAATTATTTTGGTTTTTATTAAACTGCACAGCTCTATTTATGCATACATACATACATATGTACATTTGTAAGTATGTTATATGTATATTTACTATCTTGGTTGAAGCTATTCTGACTTGTGGGCGCCAATTTTGTTTATTGTTGTTGGCCAGTTGCGGATTTTCTGCTCGCCTTACACGAACATTGGCGACAGCAAAAACAACAACCGCTAAACAACAATACTGGTAGCAGAAACAACAACAACAAATGGCATGCACTGAGTCAGGCTGTCTGTCGTTCCGTCGCTCCGGCCCTGACTCGCACAGACAGCGCGGCATTTGGTGGGGCTGGGTGAATGGAGCGAGAACCGCAAACAGAGTCACTGTGGGATGTACCAAAGTGTGCGTGGCTTGGCGCAGTTATTGGCAGACAGTTGCTCGTCAGATAGCTCACATTTATAAATAAATAATGCGATTTGGATTTTGATCGACATAAATGTGGCACTAGTATCCTGCAAGCGCAAGCATTAGAGGTCGCAGCTACTGATCTGACCTTCGCCTTTGTTTCTTCCAGCCAGCTTTTGTCGTCGGCATTACATTAATATGATTCAAAACAAAAACAAAAAACATTGCAACAGTCAGAACTGAAACGAAGCAATAGCAATTAAAACCAATTTCTAACATGTACTTAAGTAATTAAACAAATTAGTATGTTATTAACTAGCAGCTGTTACAGCGGACTGTAAAATTGAAAAATCGTTATTCAAAACTGATTAATCGAGCGCCAAAATTGCATGCATCACTGTAGCCCTGGTGCTAACAGGGTTGCTCAACCAAACAGCTGTCGTTGGTGCTGCCAGCTTTGGCCAAATTCCACGCGCGCTTTTTTTCATGCCTTTATTCGCTTGCGAAATGCTCAAAAACGGATGCAATTATTACACAAAAAATGCATTTTGTGAATTTTAGATGTTTGTTGTTTAACTTGACTTGATTTGCGTAGGCAAATTGTAAAGAATGCATTGATAAAATTGTATGATAACTAGGTGGCAATGCTTAGCTGTAAAACGAGTAGTCGTCACTGCGTGCGCATACATCTGTGTGGTTTTCAGTGCGTGTTTTCTGTGTGTGTATGTGTGCATCCGTGTGTGTTTTGCGCCAGTACCAAGGCAGTGAAGCAGCGCGAGCGAGCGAGCGAGCAATACAAAATAAATTTTGCGCAAAAAAGGGCCAAAGAAAACTGATCAATAAATTGTAGTTAAAAATTGAATGTGACCTAAAACGCGTGTGCTACATAAACAGCAAACAAATTGTGTACTTGCATTTTGCCATTGCCCCCAGGCAGTTGACAAAACTGTGGAAAAAAAGAACGTAAGCAACGATAACAGCAGAAAATATTTTTGTGTGCTGTGCGCGCGTGCTGCCAACTGAGTGAAAAGTGTTTTTGCCTTTTACCGCTCGCCCACCCCGCCAGCCAACCAGTCTGCCTGCCACACAAATTAAAAGCAACAACAAATCAGTTCGCCTTAACGGTTAAATTAGGACCAAAATTCGCGGCCAGAAAGCAATGTGCCAGCATCAAACAGCTACGTAGTAGCCGCTACGCTCCATTCTGCTCTGCTCTCTGCTGTGTGGCGTGCGTACAGTTGAATTTTTCAACAAGTTGCCAGCACAGCGCGCAACGCGACACAAACACAAACACAGCAACAAACACACACACACACAGACACTGGCACACATACATGCATGCCTAGAAGCGCGCGCAGAGAGAAGAGAGAAACAGCAAGAACAACAACAACAACGAGGAGCAGCAACGTTTTTAGTGATGTCATCAGAAAGTAAGTTTGCCTTTTTTTTGTTTGCCTATAGCACAACGTTGTCATGACGTCATTTCATAAAAATACACACAACAGTTGAGACGGTATGGCCGTTGCTGTTGTTGTTGTTGTTGTTGTGTCGTTGTCATCGTCGTCGTCATTTTTGTAGCAAGCAAACAAAACAAACCAAACAACAGTTGAAGGCAGAGGCAGCAGCATCAACAGCAGCAGCAGCAGCAATAGTGACAGTCAGCGGGTGTGTTAGTGTGTGTGTGTGTGTGTGTGTGCATTTGTTTTTGTTTTTGTTGTTTTGCCTGTACAATTTAACAATTAGCAATTAACAATCAAACAATATTGTAACCAAAAACCAATTTTGTGCACATTTCTCTCTATTTCTTAACACTGTCTCATTCTTTCTCTCTGTCTGTCTCTCTCTCTCTCTATACTTAATGTGTGCGCGCCCTTTCATCTCTTTCATTGCTTTTGCCAATTGCCGTCGCCGTCGTCGTCGTCGCCGCTGATCCCCCCGCTCCCTATCCATCGTCCCGCACCCAACGCTTTTCGTTGACTGCAGTCGTCGTCCAGCCTCATTCAACTTCAAACTGGCAAAATTGAAACGGAAAAGACGCCAAACTGAAGCACTTGTCGGAGAGCGTAACGGTGCTGCTGAATATCGCTAAAATGGACAGCATCGTCGAGGAGAACGGCAACTCGGCCTCCAGCGGTAATGTCAACGATGTTGATGTATCAGCGGTCGCCGCCGCCGCCTCCATTGCCGCGGCAGCAGCAACAGGCGGCCAACAGCAGCAGCATCAATCACAGAACCAGCAGAGTACAACGGGCGGCGTTCAGGCGACGGCCAACACAAACAATGCCAGCGGCGCGGCCTCCGTACTGGCCACAACCGCCAATTGCAATATACAATACCCGTTACAGGCCCTAACGCAGCACGGCCTACAGGTGAGCAAAGCATACTTAACGATCCGAACCGATCCGAACCCCTTACCCTATCCCAAACAGGAAACAAATCATCCTTAACGATCCGAACCCCCAACCCAATCCCAAACAGGAAACAAATCAGATTAAGCGTCCTGCGGAGTCAAAATAAAGCTCTCCATATAAGAACTCAATTTACGATCGATTCTTTACAGTAATCCGATTACAATCAAATTTGACAAACCTATACTATTGCTAGATATTGGTCAGTTTAGTTGAGATATCTGTATAAACAAAGAAGAAAGAACGGCTATCTTTGAAGTGCCGAAGCTATATACATACCTTAGCAGCAATGATATTATACAAATCTCAATTTTCATCTGATTGTTCCTATGTGATCCGATTTTAATAAAATTATACGAAACTATTTGAAGTATACTTAATACATATAAACTCTCACTTAGTTTGGGTGTAATATAAAAAGTTTTTCATACAAAAACTCATTTTTTACCCGATTGTTCCTATGGCAGCAATGCGATATAGTGGTCCGATCTTGACCAAATTGAATTAGATTGTATAAACTGTCTATAAACTTGATTTAAGTGAGTTTGGTGAGGATATCTTCATAAACAAAAAAGTTTTTCATACAAAAACATAATTGTCGACTGATCATTCCTATGGCAGCTATATGTTTTAGTAGTCTGATCCGGTTGGTTCCGACAAATGTGTATACTGCCTGCAGCAAAAAGAAGGGTCTGTGCCAAGTTTCATTACGAGAGCTTTAAAATTGCATAGAAACAGACGGACATCGCTATATCGACTCGGCTGTTGATGCTGATTCAGAATATATATACTTTGTTGGGTCGGAAACGTCTCCTTCAGTTCATTACACATTTCGAGACAAATTTATAATACCCTCTGCTAGGGCATAAAAGGTTGTTCATACAGAAACTAAATACTCGATCAAATCTTTCTATCACATCTATATGATATAGTAATTCGATCGACATTGAGTATATCGAAACTTAGAATTGTTGAGATTGGTTAAGTTCATCTTCAAAGTCTATCCTACGACAGCTATATGATATAGTGGATTAATTTCAATGAAATTTAGTCAGCTTGCTTCAAGCAATAAATCGTCTACAAGGATATTAAATGGTATTCAATGAAATGATCAGCTGTTCCTATCGATCAGCTATACTCATGGATGTTTTGTATGTAAACAAAGGAAAAGGCGATCATTAAAACACTTAAAGTCAAAAATGAGCTCGCCATTGGGCATGTTTAGTGCCATGAAGGTTTCCGAAGACATAAAAAACTATTTATTCCCTAAAGATAGCAGCAGTACCCAACTTTGCGGCTTACGAACTCAACGTTTTGTCATCAACTGCCATACTTATTTAATTTTTATTACCGGACCTTCACTATTTCGTATGTGCACTGTATTTTAAGCCTTGCTTTGTTTTTCTTTCGCAACTGTTTTACCGACAATTTTAAGTTTATAAAGTGCACAAACACCTTCCTGAACTTAATTATAATAGGGCAACTAGTCATTCAATTATGATCATTGAATTGATTGATTGAATATGGAAATATGAAATTTCTTTAATAAAAGTTAAGAAATACTATATTTACATCGATTGTTTATTGCTTAACAAACAAATTTGTTCAAACGTGTTTTTCACTTGGAAGAATGACGAACAGTCTCTCCCCATCTGTAAAGCATTGAGCAACTAATGTTAAATGTTTTATTAAGATTTCCACAATCTGCTAAAGGCCTGTTTACACTATTTCATATTTAGGAGTACTACTTGGCAACTATTAAAATATTATATGAAAATGTTACTTGGCAATTGCATAATTATAATTTCTTAGATGTTTTATGTTTTTTTGGTGTTTAGTGACAAGAAAAAAGTTGCGTTTACAACACTGTGAAGATTGAGGACCATTTTTCAACACTGATCAAGAATGGTGTGCAAGAGAAACCAAAAAAAATCCCGACAATTTTTGCGTCACATCGCTGACGTCAGCAAATTGTTTGTGGAGCACACTTGATGAGGTCAGAAGTAGCGCAACATTGCACGTAAATACGAGATAGTGTGAACAGACCTTAAAGGTCTTAGCTGGCACAATATAGGGTCGCCCTTTGACACAACCTCGTTGAGCAATCCGCTAACTAAACCAGCTATGCCATACTACATCTATTATTCTAGTCCAAATTTGAATGAATAACTAAAATGTATTGGTAGTATAATTGACTTAAATATTACATGACTCTGACCACCAAAATGTAAGGAAGTGCTTCGCTATTGTAAGCGGATTGCTCAACAACTTTCCTTCCCGTTCATATTAAGCGCCCTTTTATTGATTTCTTGTATTGTGTCTGTGAATACTACTTATGCATATACTATATATATGTTTTTGGCAGGTACAATCCGTGATACAGGCGGCCAATCATTCGGGTGTTATACAAACTGCCGCCGGAACACAACAACAGCATCAACAGCAGCAGCAACAACAGCAGCAACATCAGCAGCAGGCGCTGGCCGCCGCAACCGCGATGCACAAGGGCACCAGCGGAGTTGTCTATGTGACCAAGCCGGTCAATACGACGGTTATTCATACGGCCACGGGCAATGCAGTGCAAGTGCGTAATAAAGTGCGTAACAGTCGCCAACTTTATAAAAACAAAGCTACTATATATAGGACACAATCTGTCGAGAATTTTGAAATGATACGTTTGTTTGGTACAGCTGATTGTATGATTGTAACAAAATTAGCTGGAAACAGCTTAATCTGTATTTCCTGCTAAGCTCAGTTATTATTTATGTATATATTCCAAACCGCAGACATATACTAGATTCAAACTGTTTTAATACAGATTATAAATGTGTTTTCTAACTAGCTTTGCCTGATTATAAATGATATGTTAATTTTCTTGCAATTCACAAACTATTCTTGTTATATATGTTCACTTATGTTCTGTTTGCTCAGTGTTAACCTTTATATCAGGCATTACTGCAAAGTAAACTGATTTCCTTATGATATACTTACATATATGCAATTTATTTATAGTACTTGCAAAAGACTGACGTATAAACGTTGTTAGTAATTGTTTTCGAGAAATAAACTCGGTATTAAGTAACAACATGTATCAAATGTTGTGCATCGGAATCAATAATCAAAACATTCAGCAGCCAAAATTATGTATCACAAGTATCATTTATCAAAATTCTGTTCCGAATGTGCCCATTATTTATATTTATATAAAGTGAACAAGTTCTAATTGATTTAAATAATTGCAGATCCCTCCAAATTTTCAATGTAAGATTAAACCCGAACCGAATACACAGCATCCAGAGGATAGCGATGAAAGTTTATCGGATGATGATTCGCAGCATCATCGCAGTAATCTGACACGAAGGCCATCGTATAATAAGATTTTTACGGAAATCAGTGGACCCGACATAAGCGGTAATTAATCTAATCCTTTGCTTTGCTTAGGTTAGCTTAGCTGCCTTCTACCCCATCGCCCTCTCGCTTGCTATCTCTATCTATCTGTTTTCCTATCAATCAATCAATCAATCTTCTATCGCTGTATCTATATAGGTCCTGTGCATCTTAGCCATCATTAGGATTAGTTTTTAAACTGTTCCACAAAAACTATATTAAATACAAAAATACACACACACCATGAATTGAGGAAGTGGGGATAGATTGCGGGAAACAATGTTTTTAACTTTATTTAATTAGGATACATATGTGCATATAAGACTAGATGAAACATACGTGTACGTAAGAGCTATATCTTTCAATTTGTAATTGTATATCGTTTTGACCGAATTTCGGTAATTGTGAAAAAATTAATTCAAAACTTTGAAGAACCTTTATATACTGAAGTAGTCAAAAGTATTTACACGACAAGCATTTTTAACCATTTCTCACTTAAGAAGCTCTTTTGTTGCTCCTCGAAATAAGTTGAGTACAAATTTTTGTTTTCAATATTTTTCCAACTTATTTCCAAGAGAATCAAAAAAAACACTTGAGTCAGAAATGTTTAAAAATGCTTGCTGTAATAATTAATACTTTTGGGCACCTCTGTAAACCCTTTTAGCACTTATAAATTGAAATAGAAAGAATAATTAGATCAAGAAAATATATACTTTTCAGAAGGCAAAAAGTCTCCTTTGGCATTGCTTAATCATATCATATTTGGACCAATTTGAGAGTACACAGAGTACAATTTACAGAGTATACGAATTGCAGATCCTTATTCACGAGAAGCATTTTGTTGCGTGCAACTTTTTTGTTATTCAACTCTCAACAGCAAGACACATTCAAAAGTTGCCAGGCTCGCTTGGTGCCACCTTTTCCAAAGCCACTTTCATCTCGACGCTCCTTGTCAACAAGTTCGCATTTAGAATAGTCTTAAACTCGCGAGTTTAACTAAAGAGTTTTGTGCTTGAAAGGCTTTTGCTCGGTGCTTGTATGAAATTGGTTTGCTATCACTTAAATCAGAGTTGCAAGACAATAGAGAATCAATTGCATTGTGTGATTTAAAACTCACCGTTTAAATGCAATTGATTTTTCCACCCGTTTTCAAGCAGAATGATAAAAAAAACTCGCGAGTTTGAATCATAGTCTTAATGCGGACCAAGCCAAAGATGCACGTAGTAAAAATCATCGTGTAAATGCGAATTATGTTGGCAACTTCGTATCAAACAGTTGACAGATCTGCTAAGTTGGCTATATATAACTATATAAGCTATACTTAGGTAAAATTTAGATAAACAGTGTAGGGGTAAACGAAATTAAATTCGACTACTAATTAAAGTAGGGCTTACATAAAGTGGGCAGCTTTATAATTCTTAGCTTTCAATTCAATCAAAACCTTATAAAGCTTTTTAGCTTAATGACGTACTCAGCAGAACTAATCGCTGACTAATTTCCGCTGCCTTTTGTCTATTTTGATAATGAATTTAAAATGAATCAAAGAAATACTGAGCGGCTTTAAGTCAGCTTTGTTTTCAAGCTATATACTAAGTATATGCTTTGAAAGTTTGTGTTTTAAAAACTTGCTCACATACTTTGTATTCTTACAAGCAAAGCTAAATTATGTTATGAGGTCATTGGTCGGGAACCCTCCTCTTATGAGGAGTTCGTTTATCAGGAGAGACCTAAATATTCCCTGAGTTATGTAGGCTATTAATGTAATTTCCATGAACCATGCTGTTAAGATGTCATGCCATAACAATCCGTTAGCAAAACCTGTGCCAGATCGCACAATTTTGCGTAGAATGCTTAAAAGCATCTGCCCAACTGGGATGTCAGAAAATGTAATTCTTGCCCACTTATCGGGAAGTTTTAAATAAAATTCGCTTCAGATGGTAAAAGAGAAACAGAAAAAATGTAAGATGTTCGCTATTAATTAAAAATTAATATAGATTTCGTTCACATATATGTTTGATAGATATATATTTTGTGGAATTAAAAATCAGTTAGCGTTGGAAAAATGATAGGATACCATTCAGCGATTAGTTTTGCTTGATCAAAATATTATAATGATAGGTTGATAGGATTCTTAAAGAGCTTAGTTTAAGCGGGCTAGGCTTTATGAAAGCAGAGTGGCTAAAAAGAGAAGTAGATACGCATATTGAGGCTTAAAAAGAGCAAAGTTAAAGCCAAGATTTATTAGTTCTGGGAAGACGGGGAAAGTTTGTACAGT
This sequence comes from Hirtodrosophila confusa, assembly GCA_035043065.1. NCBI lineage: Eukaryota > Metazoa > Arthropoda > Insecta > Diptera > Drosophilidae > Hirtodrosophila > Hirtodrosophila confusa. The sequence goes on along the minus strand of JAWNNI010000033.1, from coordinate 6,573,015 downwards.
TCGTAAACTATTTATGCCAGATCCTGTATAGAGTTAAGCGTTTATACTTCCTGTACATTCCCACACACACACACATACACACACATATGCACACGCCTGCTTAATGCCATAACAGTCTATATGTGTAACAAGTGCATGATCATTATTCCATAGTCATTAAGGAAGCTGTGTCCTGTAAAACATTTCAAAGAAACATGCATAAATCATTTAGCGTGCTTAACAAGGATGTGATCGCGGTTGTTGTTGTTTGTTTCTTGTTGTTCCTACGTATTATAAACATTATAAACATTATTAACTTCATAATACATTACACAACACTCAAACAAAGGTCAATGTTGTAAATCAGCTGTGGAAAACCGTTAGTTGCCAACTCTATCTCTCTCTCTATCTCTCTCTCTTACTCATGTACACTTGTCATTAGCTGTTGTTGTTGTTGTTGATGTCGTTGTTATTGTTGTTGTTACTTAACGGTAAATTGAGAATACCGTTGGAGAATTGCCTTAAGCAAACGCAGAGAAGTCGACTTTTAATTCCTGTAAATAATGAATATTAACGCACACACACAAACACTCAAACACACACGCACACACACACCCAAATTTGGACAGCCACAACAAAAGTAATGTGTAATTGTTGTTTGTTATCGCGCGTCTTCTCTTGGCTTTGTTGCTGTTGTTGTTGTTGTTGTTGTTGTTGTTGTTGTTGATGTTGTTGCTGCTGCTGCCACACACACAACCCACCGTTAAAGACAATCGCACCACCCACACCACCGCCATCCCATTGAGCCATTAGAACATACACACACACACACACACACACACACACACACACACACACACACACACACACACACACACATACACATACACATACATACACACAAGAGCTGGGAACACAGTCAATGATGTTATCGATAGTATCGATGGCTTGTTGTTCGCTATCGATACTATCGAAAGGCATACGATTTTACTTTCAACTGTCGCGCTTCGTCGCTTCTATCGATAACTGAGACTATCAGCTTCAGAACTATCGATTGGCGGCGCTCTCGATAATTCTACCAGCTCTAATAATACACACACACACACACATTTGTACTTATAACAAACGTCGCCCGTTGCCGTCGCCGTTGTTCAAAAACTAACCAACAACAACAAAACAAAAAAAGAATACAAAAAAAAACAAAATACAAATATCGCCTGTCTTGCTCGTTCGATCGTTCGCTCACTCGCACTCACAATGAACAAATTTCAAAAAAATTATGAAAAAAACGTCAAAAAAATAATTTTTCTTATAATTTTTATTGTTGTTTTTTCTACGTTTTCTTTTTGACTGCCCGCGAATATTTACAACAAAAACAATATCCAATTAAAAAACTGCATCAACAACAACAACAACTACCAACCAACCAACCAATCAACAAACAACAACAACAACAACAACAACAACAACAACAAACCCCCAACCAACTCCCACAAAAAAATATTCAAAAAAATATCAAAATTTCAATTGAAAAATTGAAAAATGAAAACTGAAAACCGAATTCCTTGTGGCGATGCAGCAGGCACAACACTGCAAATGTCCGACGGCAGCGTTCTCGGCTCTCAGCTGGGTAGTGGGGCGGGGGGCGTTGGCGGCGGCAACACATCGGGCAGTCCAATGCTGCACATGACGCCGGACTCGGCCTTCTATATATCCAATCGGATACCATACAATACCAGTAAATGCAAATAAAAGCCAACAAAAATAATGAGCCAGAAAGAAGTCAACTAATGTCCTCCCTTCCTCTCTCTTTCTACCTTTTCTCTGTACAGACAACAGCGGCATTGCGGAGGATCAGACGCGCAAGCGGGAGATCAGATTGCAAAAGAATCGGGAGGCGGCGCGGGAGTGCCGGCGCAAGAAGAAGGAGTACATCAAGTGCCTGGAGAATCGCGTGGCGGTGCTAGAGAACCAAAACAAAGCGCTTATCGAGGAGCTCAAATCGCTTAAGGAGCTCTACTGCCAGACCAAGAATGATTGAACGTGGCGCCGATGCTGGCATAAGCAGCGGCAGCGACAGCAGCAGCAGCGGCAACAGCGACAGCGGCGCTTAGTCCTGGCAGCGGCGGCAGCAGCAGCAGCAGCAGCGGCGGCAACAGCAACGGCGTCAACAGCGGCAGCGGCAGCAGCTTTAAGTCAACAATGGCGGCCTGGCGATGGCAACAAGGATTGTTGCAACAAGGACAAGTACAAGTACAAGGACAAGGACAAGGACGAGGACGAGGACGACAATGACACTAACTGTAACAGAGACGACGGCAGCCAGCCGCATATCATGGTTTACATACATATAAAGCGCTATATGTAGCATAGTTTATCAAATATGATCATGTTGTTGTTGCCATTAGACACACACACACAACACTCACACACACACACACACACACACACACATCGTTACAGTGTATGCTGCTGCCTTGTTGGCCCACAATGTTGGCCCACAACATTTCGCGACACAACAGGCAAACAGCAGCAACATCAAAAGGAGAAAACGAAAAAGAGAACAGACAACAAACCTTACACTACACAACACAACAAAACACAACAAAACAAAACAACACACAGAGACAGACACAACACAATGTAATTATGTTTATAATTTATATGTGTAATATTATTTTAAAGCTTATTTTAATGCTTTAGTTTTATTTTCTAACTAAATTATGCTCTACATTAACTTGTACGGTTGATTAATTATTATTATTATTATTATCATTATGAATAATTATATTTGTATTCTTTTTTTTTTGTTTTGCCTATTATTTGATACTTTCTTGTATAATGTTAAGCAAAAAATCTGGAATTTAGTGCATTGTGTTAACAGTAAAATCATATTATAATTATAATGTGTTTAGAACAATTTTAAAGCAACTTGTAACGCTAAATAAATACGAAACAAATTTGTAAACAGAAACATAATTAATATTAAGTTTTAAAGTTTGTAATTTGTAGAGAGGTACGAAAACAGAATGAAATGAATGAATATATATATATATGTATGTATATACTACATATGTATACATATTTGTGTATGTATTTAATGAAATTATTGAAATTTTTGTTACATAATTTTAGATATGGCCGTTTCTTTCAAAAAAAAAACAACAAAAAACAAAACAACTAAAAACAAAACCACAACCTTGTCTGCAAACCCCTCCCCTCTCTCCACCTTAGCATAGGTTACACAATTTTTTCTCTATGTGCGCCCGCCACAATTAACAATTTATACATACAATATATATATGATATATATATATATGAATCTTTATATATATATAGTATATATGGATATATGATATGTAGTTAGCGAATATTTGTACACTATTTGTATTTTAACAGATTTTGCGTTCAAAACAAAGCGGCTAATTTAAGCAAAATTATAATGAAAGCTGCAATATTCAAAAATAAGAACAGAAAACGAAAAATTTTTTTAAAAACAAAAAAAAAGATGAAAAGAATAGAAAAGGCAAAAATCAACGAAAGCGTCGTCATATTTTGTATATGTAAAAAGAAGTGCAAAGAAAGCAACTAAGAAATGAAAATGATAACAAAAACAAAGCAAAACAAAACATACATATAAAGCAAAAACTCTCGTTATCTCTTGTGATCAACTCAGTTGTTGTTATAAATTAAAAATGATTTAAAACAAAAAAAAAAACGAAACAAAAAAACAAATAAATACAGACAGCGCCAATTGTTGCAACCTTTTTTTTTTTTTTGGTAACATGAACGAGAACCATGTAGGAAGGCAACAGAAATGAAGAAGAAAAAAACAAAAAACGGATAGGGAAACGATGTCAAAACACAGTTAAATCAATGCATATACATACATACATAATAACAAACACTTTATATAGATATATATATATACATATATATGCATACATGAGTCGATATACAAACATACATATACATATATATTTATGTGTATATATATCTATCTATTTTTGATGTCAAAGTCAAACAATCGAAAAACTTTCTGAACATAAAGCAACAAAAACAAAGAAAAACTTAAAATTAAAAAAATACGAAAAAAAAATATATATATTAAAAAACAAACAAGAAGAAGAAAAAAAACAGGGCGCGTCTTTTTTTAGCAGTTCAGAAACGCGATTTAACAGCAAACAACAACAAAGTTGCACGAAACAACAAATAAACAAATATTTTTATTGTCATTGCATAATTTTTAAGGTAGTAATTTTAATATTTAAAACATAAGCAACAAAACAAACAACAAAAAAATGAACCGAAAACAAATGCAAATAAATAAAAAAATTTAAAAAACAAAAAAACAAAGCAGTAGAAATTACAATATTGTTATAAATATTTGTCTCAATGAGAAAAACAACAAAAACAAGCAAACAACAAAGAAAATCTACATAAAAAAACCAATAAAAAAAAACTAAAAATGCATTTCAAAATGTGTTTCAATTCTTAAAACCTGTGATCAAGTATATTTAAACATTTTGGATATTTGCGGGAGCAAATACAAATAGGAACTGCCCAAAATATCTTAAATCCTACCCAGATGTCCTCATCCTGCATCTATTGTACCTGTTTGAAATCAATTCAATTCGGATTGAATTCACTCAGTGGCGTAGATAGGGGGAGGATTAAGGGGATTAACCCGCCCCATTGAGTTTCTGGAAAAAGTTTACGTCTACATAATCTTAAAATTTGAGTTTTCGCGCTGAAATCGTAAGAGATTGAATCTGACTCGATGCGTCTTAAATTATCAAACAGTATATGATTTTCAGGAATTTTTTCCATTTTCCTTGGTTGAATTGAGAGCCGCAGACTCCGAATATCGAAATAATGCCATGAAATTCGAATTTATGATAAGCTTGCAAGTCTTTAATCTTATTTACGCCTTTCGCGTTGAGTCGCAAGTTCCAAAAAGCTAATTTAGACTTAATTCAAGCCATGGATCTCTCGATTCGAGCAAATGAGGATGTGTTTTCTTAAAACCACGAAGATTAAAAAAATGGCTGAAGCTGTTGACATTAAAACCAAATACAAATAATCAATTTCTGGACGTCTATGTTATGGATCTTGGATCGCGAAATTATTTTGGAAGGGTCTTCTTCAATACGGGTCACCCGCTAGTGATAAAAACCCCAATATATTTATAAAAACAAAATTATAATACATTTTAGCTTGACCCTCATTTAACGCCCGTGATGGTGATGGAGATTTTTTAATATCGGTCAACATTCTTTTGAATTTGTTTTGATGCAGTTTTGAGAAGCTTAAAAAATTTATAAAATTGAAAATAAATTCGATTAAAATCACATGATAACCAAAGATGTAAAATTTCAGAGCATTTCCGCCGATGGGGGCTAATTTTCTAAAATCGTTGAAATCAAATGATTTTTAGTATAGATCCTTGAAAATGGGTTGGAAGCCTATTGGATGTTAAGCAAAAAAGTTGCACACAACAGTTTTCCGCGATTTTCCACGTTTGAGGATGGAATTTCCCAAAACGCCGTCTTAGTGTGCACTTCCAGCACGCTAGCTCTTTCGATTTGGGCTGTGCAAAGAATTTTTAAAACTTGATATTAAGCTGTCAAGATACACATAAGTATTTCAGAATTAATTAAATATGAGCAAAATGGGAAGACCAAAAAAATACAAAAGAATATTGTACATTTTCAGAATCCATCCCTCCCCTTTGCAAAAAGCTATCTACGCCACTGAATTCACTAGATCAAACTGAAGCGAAGTCAAGTCGGATTGAATTCACTGAATACAAGTGAAGTGCATCAAATTCGCAATATCTTGCCAATAGTTAAAATGGAATCAGGCAGAAACAGGCCTGTCAGATTCTTTTCAGCTGTTTCTACAATTTCTCCCCATTTCCCAAATCAATCAACGTCTTAAAGACGTTTCAGCGGTCATAACAATAAAGTGCTCTCCGTTTATGTTAAAAACTGTAAGTTTACATGCATTTATTAAGTACAAACGTAGGATATGCCCAAAATACATATATGTATAAATATAAATAATAGCCCATTGGTTGGTACTACGTAATAAAAATACAAATACAAATACATTTTATATAGAGATTCACAGTGGTTAAATCAGTTCAAATGCTCTTCCACACACACACAAACACACAAAAGGGTTGTGCAGGGAGGGGTTCGAAAGTAGTAATATAAAATGTAATAAATGTTCTACAGTACTATATCATTTGAGTCATTAATATAATCACATAGAGCGGCCGCAAGAAAGGCAGTATTAGCGTCAGTCAGCATGGGCCAGTCCTCACAGGGCTGGGCCCAGATTACGATATTAACAAGTACAGGACGAACATGCCGATGCCAATGTAGTGGCTGAGGTATCCAGCTGCCGCCCAGTGGTACATGAAGGGCAGCTCGTTGTCCGTCTCCATGGTGAGCGTTTCATTCAGCAGCACGATGCCCAGATAGGCGAGATGCAGAATGGCCAGCAGCGTGAAACCCAAATTGGTGAGCACCACCAGCCAGGAGCTGAGGTACCGCCAGCCGCGTCGCTCCGGGCAACGCGTATAACGACAGCGCTCGGCGCCCGGGCAGGGATTAGCCGCGACGCAGGCATCACAGAGTGTGGCCAAATGCCGGCGGAGCATGGTCTCGCCCTCGGCAAAGGTGGCCAGCGACAAGAGCACCAAGTAGATACGGAAATCCATGCCATGCAGCAGCGCCGACACCATGTACGTGCAGAATACGGCCAAAATCGCAGCGTGCCTGGAACGCTGCTTGGATGCGCCGTACACGTAGCGTTTAAGCCACTCGTGCATGGGCACATTCCAGGAGCGCACCAGAGCGCTCAGCGAACGCGGCCATTCGATGTGCCAAGGACGCGCCACCAGCTCGCCCAGCAGCTTCGAGCTACTCTGCTGCGTGGTGTCCAACTGCTGACCGGCGGCCGACAGCAGCGCCTGGCTGAGAAAGCTGACAAAATAGTGGCTGCAGCGCACACTCAGCGCGCCCGTGTACATGAGCAGCCAATGGGAGATGCCGGCGTTGCGCGTTGGATCCTCCACCTCATGCAGTTCGCCGAACGCGGGCGCCACGCAATTGGACACGCTCAATGCCAGTAGGCAAAAAAGTATGTTGAGCACCATGTGGCACATGCCGCGCCGCCATTCTGGCCTGCTGCACAGCGAGTCCAGGTAGCGTGTGTAGCTCAGCCAGGGTCCCAGCACACAGCTCGCCGGATTGTAGATGTAGCCCATGTAGGCGACAATGCTGGGCATGCGCATAGTTGGCGCACCAGACGCCGTCAGGTCGTAGCCCAGCGAGATGACCTTCATATTGGTAACCATCTGCAGGCCGCGCAGTTGCGGCCAATCGTCGCGCTGCTGCCAAATGGCCAGCTCGTAGATAAACTGGCTGCCAATGCTCAGCACGGCAATGGCGACGGCGCCGCGCTGTCCTTTGCCCAGGCGCACCAGCTGCAGCAGCATGTAGCTAATGCCGCTGAGCAGCAGCAGCACCAGCATGCGCTGGCCCAGCGTCGCATAAAGGACGGCCAGACCGCTCAGCGCATTGATCAGATGCAGCGGCATCAGCGACAGTCGGTTGGCTTCCTGCCAGCTGCTCACCAGACGCTGTCGCCCCGCATAGAGCGTGATCAGCAGCCGGCTGCCCAAGCAGCCCAGTATCAGCGGCAATATGTAGCCCAGCACTTGGGCCAGAGAGGGCAGCACGCAGTTCTCGTAGCTGTCCCACAAGCGTTCGCTCATGTTGGTGTACTCATCAGTGCTGTAGGCATGCGCCGAGTGTCGCACTGGTGGCTCATTGTCCTGGTATAGCTCCTCGCTGCCACCATCGTCCTCAATGTAGTCCGGCTCATCGTAGTACTGATAATCCATATTGCGCCTTCACACCTTGCCGGTGACTGGTCAGTGAGCCACGTACTCTTTAGTAATTGCACCTGCTTGCGGCAGCCAACCAACTAGGTGTGTACTTAATCACGGTTACGCTTAAATAGTAATTTCATCTTAGCGTTCTCAAGTTCAATTGCAATTGCAACGAAATTGCTCATTGCGAACCAGTGGTTCCCAGGGCTGCAGTGATAGCGAACAATGTCTTAATGTGCCGGTTCAACTACTTCGCATTCAATTTTAAACATTATTAAATAGTTTATTGCGTGATCGTTTTTGTCTGCTAAGTGAATGTAAGCAAGCACACAAGGAGCTGTTATATTATATTGAATAAATGTGTAAACATTTCATTTAATTCAAACGAGCAAATAAGTTGTTAGCAAAAGATATTTGTGCGCGGAACCAGTTACTTTGAATTTAAAAGACCCGCTTGAATATTGTTGGTACTAAGCAAATATTGTACTATATAAATTTGTTTATACTTTCATGAAAGGAAGTTCATATTATAACTAGTTACACACAAAAGTACATTATGAATTTAGCATCAATGAACGAAACGGCCATTTTAGCGCACAATTCAAAATACATTTAAGTGCTGCCAGATAGTTTACAGATCAAGTAAATATGTATGTATGTATGTAAATATACGAATTGAAATAGAGTGATGTCACAAATTTCAACCTGAAGATACATACATATGTATGTATGTACCCGCACATATGTGTCTCTGGTGGAAAGGGTAGTACGTACATATGTATGTATACATACGTACGTATTTGTGTATATAATGTATAATGTGTTCTTTCTATAACGCATATGAAATTCATAAAAGAATCTACATATACCCGCATATTTATACCACATACATGAAATGCGTTACGCGTTTTTAATCAGACCCATTTCAGATTTCGATCGAATAATTGAAAAATTCAAATGTGTATACACTTTAATATGCAAATTGGTGTTTACTGTCCTCTATAGGATCTATCGGTCTTTCATTTTAAGTGTTAAATGAAGCACATATTTGCTTAAAGAGACTTCTTACCATTTCTAACGAAATGTGTAACGCATTGAAGGACAGATTTCCGACCCCACAAAATACTTTGGAAGCTTTAAACACCACAGTACTTAGCTCTATCTCCTAGATTATAAACTATCATAACTTTGTCAAAGCTTAACCGATTTGCGTTCGGAATGCCTGTTTTTAATCATTTTTTGTCCTCCAAATTGCCTTGGCATTTTAATTTAATTCATATTCAAAATAAAAAATACCGATATTTTTCGAAATTTCACAAGGGTTCTATTACACATTTTTAAATAGTAAAATTTTGAAAAAAATTAAAATCTCCATATTTTACTTTATTCAACATCAGAGTGAGGACATCAAAATATGCTTCACTACTTTTCTTATCGTTATCGTTATCGTTTTATACACTTGCAAACCTCTAAGCTCTTGCATTGGATCGATAAAAGTTAGCAGGATCCTTATTATTGATTTTTTTAAGGACATGTATATATGCATACATAATCCTGATTATTTATTGTTGCTTAAGAGCTTAATTTCTTGAACCAACCTAGTCGGAATTGATTGATAACATTTTATAATCAACTGATTATTTATTCATCCGCAATTGCATTTGGTGGGAGGCTATATAAGTTTTATGTTTGTGTTTAATTGGGGGCTCGGTTTTTGTGTTCTTAGATAAAACAAGCGAAAGGCAGTAAACGAGTTGGGCGATGCCAAAAAAAGTGAGATTTCAATTTTTAATTTATGATACATACATACATATATGATAGATATGCGTAAATGTTAGTTCTGGGTAGTTGTTAGTACTATTCATAAAGATAGCATCTAGAAAAGATACGATAGGACAGTATATAAATACATACGGGTATGTAGTATGTACATATGTTCATATCTTTACACGAGCAGACATATTACTTTCATTTTTTGCACGTTTTTTACCGAGCACGCCCACTGATAAGACTAAACTTAATTATACAGCAAAGCTCAAAATTATAGTAGTGCTTAGATTATTGTATTGTTTTAAAAGTGGATTTAATCGATTTCGATTGGAAGCATACAAAAAGTAAGTGGGTTTCTTACCCTTGCAGAAGGTATTATAATCTTGTCATAAGGAGACGTTTCCGACCCCAGAAAAAACATATATAAATATGCTTGATCAGCATCAACAGCCGAGAGATTAAATTATGCGTTTTTAAATCTTTAGGATATTAATTTTCCCAAAAATTTGAAAAACGAGTGTAGAAATCTTTAAAATTTAAAAACCACATCAATCCAGAAGCCAAATCATGACCATAAATGCAATCCGCAAGAATATCAGCTGGGTTTTGAAATGTTAATGATCTTCTTTGAAAAATAAGGAATAATATCGTTTTATAATACTTAGTTTGATGTCTGCAGTCGATTAATATAAAAGACGTTCAGTGCACAGATTGATTAACTGCATTTAACAAAAAGTGTTGAAATATTGTCATAGTTCTTAAAGTTCTCTTTATAATATAAATTCAATTGTAGAAGCTATAAATACAGAGATCATTTTCATATAATCGTATATAAAATCAATAATATAGAATAGCCAAAAAATAATCGTCAGTAAAGTTAACATTTTTTTGAGGCTGATGGAGTTAAACAAGCTCATATATAGCTGCCATAGGAATGATCGCCCTAAAAATCAGTTCTTGTATGATAAACTTTTGTGTCTATATACATAATTTTGGATGCTGAATAAATCGGAGGACTATATCTTATAGCTGCCAAAGCACCAAACAGTATACAAATTTGTGTGAACAACTGTGTGTATATTTAAAGATATGTCAATCAAACTCAACAATTTCGAGTTTTAATATAGTTCATTATATAGTTTGAGTAAGGCTGAAAATTAGGTTGAAAATTCAGTATGTACATATGTACATGCATGGTATGTACATATATACATATATACATATATGTATGTACGTAACTTTGGCTTCCCGAAGAAGTTTTTCTTGTTTCTTCCAGTTTGTACCCAAGCACTGTACTATTTTTTTGAGCACAACTGTACACGCAGAAAAAGGTATGGTATCTATGTTTGTATATATATGTACATATATGTATGTATGTTTGTATATATGTATATGAATCTGCATGATGAGAGTCGAAAGCTTTTGTCGTTGCCTCCCTTGCTGCGTTGGACAGATGGAGAGGGGGGGGGGGGGGGGGGAAGGTGGAGGTGGAGGTGTCAGCACGGCGCTTTCGCTTTTTATTTGAAGAATGCGTATTTATTTTTGCAACTAAGCAGTTTGTTGAACTTTGCCACCCATCAGACAATTCTGTTGCATTGCAGTTGCGTGCGGCGACTACGAAGTTAGCAATTAACCCATTGGCGCCCCCACAAAGGCAACGATATCAAAACGAAAACCACAAACTGAAAATCGAAACTGCTGGATTAAACGGCACCATTTCTGAATTGAATGGTTCTATTTGGTTTTTATTTCAGTCTGTTCCGAGCTTATCGCGAGTCTGCTGGCAGTATTAATGTTCTGGCTGACCTTGAGAACTGATAAAAAGCGGCACACGATCCAAAACAACAATAACAACAACGATACAGCAGCAGAAGGCAAACATAGCCCCAAAAAAAAATAAAAATAAAAAATTGTGCCGCTTAAGAAAACAACAAACTTCACACACATTAATGTATTCATGTATATAGATAGATATATTTGGTGTGTGTAGATACAAATGTATCTATGAGCTTGTGTTAGTAAAATCAAACTCGTTTTTAAATGCGTCGTGCGTTTTATTTGTGTGTATAAATACCAAATTGTATGCAAGTAGTCTTCAAGTCTAGAACATACCAAATCTAAAAGGTCTTCAGTTCTAGAAATTCTTAGCTTAAGCATACAAGATATTGCAAATATTATAAACATATGTATATGTATGTATGTATGTAGTGTGATTGTGTGTATATATAAATTAATTAGATTGGCACAAAAAAAAAACAAAATGCAAAACAAATTAAGTAAACATATGTGAAATGCGTGTAAAACTTATTTCAATTAGACACATGTATTTATAAATTGCACTTTTCGTGGGGGCTACCCCTCCCCGCCCCCTAATTGAGATTTGGGGCGAACAAAGCGAGTTCCAGTTGTGGTGCGGTGAGTGGATTTTATGTGCGTGATGATGGGGAGTACGTGGAATGGGTGGATGATGAGTGGTGCGGGCAGCTAATCCTTGCTGATGTCGCCCACATCCTTGCCAGCTGCCTTGCAGTGTACACAGTAGCGATAGGACACCGGCTCCGGTGGCTTGTGAACAGAGCCAGCGACCCCGTTGCCGTTGGTAGCAAATGGCGATGACTTCGTGTCCACCGGACTGATGGGAAAGTGCTGCCAGTGGGGGCAGGGCATCTGCTTGGGCGGATGAATGGGGAACGGCATTCTGTTCGCTCTCACTGCACTGGCGACCAAAACAATAACCGAACTGCTACACTTCTTCCTAAGACTCTGTGCCAAATGCAACTGATTCGTTCACTTCTGGAGCTGCTGCTGCATCAGACGCTCCGACTCGCTTGAAAACTCACTGGCAACTGTGCGGTTTGCCAGAAGCAACGACGCGCACATCGACGACCAAAACAAAAACACAAAAGTTACGCTCACTGCCAGTCGACGTGCGGATACCCTACAAGCCACGCTAAATATTATTATATGCATACAGAACTTATATTAGTCATACGATCTTTGAAGGGTCAACCTTTCAACAGGGGCCAGGATGTTTCATCTTATTATATAGATAGTAGAACAGAACTCTTATCGAGAAGAAAAGTAGTTACGTGCGATAGACACGCTTCGTGACCGTAATAGAACTACCTACGATACGAGTTCTCCTAATCAAATATTGTACTAGGATAATGAGTCTAGACTCGTTTGCTGCTACAAATGTGCACCTAGAGATAATGTCCTAGGTTAGATAAGCTATATATAGATAGGATTAAGATATGTTAAGAGGTTTCTAAAAACCTGTCGAAGCATTTCGGCAGCAGTCGTTGTAAAACATACAAATCGTCGTGTTGTATATTTGGTAGCTCGCCGTCTCCTAGTTTCTTTCAGTGTCTTGTGATTGCCTTGCAATTGTTTGATTAGTTAGTCAGCAGTTTAGCTTTGACGGATATGGGATTGTCATTGATTATGAAGGAATATTAACAATATAAATCATACAGTACTTTTATATATTAAGAAACAAGCAGCAGTCGAGTCTAAGGATTCAAGTTACGAGACTTCGTTTTACAGTATTCTCGAAGAATATTCTCGAGGAAATCTTGTGCAAGAACGTCGCTCTGAGTCAAATGTTAAGGAAAAAATGGAACACCAATTAATATATCTTTTTAAAGGTTCTGTTAACTTTCAATTGTAGATTTTGGCGTATATTTTAAGAAATTATCGTATTTTCAATAAAGCAACCTACTCCAGAATGAATTATGAGTTGATATTTCATTTCAGATTATACTATAAACTGATTCATAACAAGTAAGAATGCTATAGTCGAGTATACCCGACTACGAAACTCCCTGTACCCAGGTCTTAAACATCCAATCACATCTAAGTCCACTTACCCATACACACACACATACACAAAGACGCACGCACACAGGCGGCAAAAGTGGCTGTGCTTCTTCTTCCCCTCTCGCTGCATTACTGAATCTTCTTTCGTGAATAACTTCCGTGTTTATTATCCGATCGACTTGAAATTTGGACAGAAGATTAAGAGAGACTAAAGTATTGTACATGCCAAATCTTAAAGCTATATTTTGAAAATTGTTACTGTAAAACGGCTTTAATCGATTTGCGGGGGAACGGGGGAGATATCTGAAATATGAAACAAACTTGATCTGCGTATGCTATACAGGAACCTACATTTCAAATTTGGTGTCTCTAGCTCTTGTAGTTGCTGAGATCGACGCGTTCATACGGACAGACGGACAGACGGACAGACAGACGGACATGGCCAAATCGAAATCTCTTTTGATACTGATCAAGAATATATATACTTTATAGGGTCGGAGATGTCTCCTTGTGTCTGTTACATACATTTGCACAGATGTAATATCCCCTTTTTACCCATTTTATGGGTACAGGGAGTAAAAATCATAAAACCATTGCAAACTAAGAACTAAACATATTATATTATATTATTCGAACTAGGTAGCTTTACGGAACCACATGCAAAAGTCAAAGTAGTTTCATTACTGTAGGGCATGACAACAACACAGCAAATGCAGTCTCTGCGACCGGCAACAAGCAGCTCAGCTGGTCTGGCGGGCTCGTCTAGCCAACAAAAAAGAAGCAGGAGGAGTAGCAGCAGTGGCGGCAGCAGCAGCAGCAGAAACAACAGCAACACGGGGGATATGCCGCACAAAGAGAGCGCGAATGAGCAACATAAAGCGAATGGGGAATTGCTGACGGTGAGAGCAAAAGTTGTCTTTGTCTCCGCTCCGCGGGTGGATTGACTTCTGGATCAAAAGTTTTTCACGCTCTTGTCTTCAATGAGTGGGCGGTGGGTGGCGACGACGACGTCGACAGTGCCGCCGCTTCTTGTTGTCTTTTTTATATATTTAATGGTTATGCTTTGTTTACCCAGCCGTTTGCCGTCCTATGCTTGCTTCGGACTTTGCCCGCTCGCATTGCAAGCTGAAATTGGCGCTGGCGACGACGACTGTGTTCTCGTTCCGGGTTGAGTCTGGGTGAAAAATGTTGTTAACCTCAGAGCGCTTTGTTTGCCTTGTGCAAGTACTTACTATGAACTTACTTCATACATATATTTTTTATGAAGCTGCTCAATTGTTAGTCATGCCTGAAAAGGAACTCTGGCGGGGAAAGTGTTCATTGCTACTTAACAAATTATCATTGAAAGTGAATATTGTATGCACTCACATATGTATGTATGTACATATTCTATGTACACATAAATTAGTTCATACTGAATATTAATTTATACATATATGTATGTTTTATCTACCGACTTCCCGCTTGATTTACATACTCGCTCATAGCTTTTGTTTCTTCTTAAATAAAGGAACCGAGAATCTCTAACGTAACACCAAATTTAACATAACACACATCAATTCTTATCCTTATTAACAGATAAGATCAGATCAGAGGAACTAGATAGCTCTAGGATAAAATAAATATAAATTGAACATATCATACAACCTAACTATTTAAATTTTAAAACAATTTCTGTTTCCAAAGGGACAAAGAGTATATTGTGTTTGTGCAATGTCCGAGAATCTGTCCATATGACAGATCGGATCAAATACATAAATAAAACCATACAAGCAATTTCATAATGTATCTGCTAGAGTATTTCATCTTTGTTTCTCCGCAAATTATATTTGTTTTTCTAAATTTTTACCAATAAGTCAATTAAAGTCGAATTGCTCGTTAAAGTTATTCAATAGATTTTTATTTAACTTATGGGTTAGTCCAATACAATTTATGATTAAGCATTTCTTAATATCCCTTATGCACTTTCCCTAAGGAAGTAGCGCTCTTACCGCTCAATTTTCACGCATTTACAATTTTTTTTAGACTCGTTACCATACAATATCCATGTTCTGTCATACAATTAGTTCGCATGTAACACAAAATAAGTATAATGATAAAACTATTTGTATAGTTTAGAAAATGTATCTTGTTGTGTTTTATTCCATTTATTAATTTGTTTAATGTGTGTGTACGTATATTTCTAAAATGACTTCTCACAGCGCAGGAGCTGATACAAAGTGTTGGGGGATGTTAAAATAGTTCAACATTTTTGATAAACGTACTTATTCGCGTTGTTGTTGTTGTTTTTGTTTTGGTTTTTCTTCCGTTATTGATGCGGTTTCTAATTATTATTATTATTATTATTATTATTATTATTATTATTAATATCATTAATATCAATTATCATCATCATCATCATAGCTTAGACTTAGAATTATACAAAAAAAAACCCTTTACATTGTTAAAAATTAGATTATTTCGCCTGTTGTTTAGCATTTGTTGTATAATTGTATAAATATTTTGTTTTAACAATTGCCTACATATTTATTTATGAATTTCTTTATCGTTTTACTCTTTTAATAAATGTATTTAAGATTCGTTTCGCTTGATGCTGATGTAAAGTAATATGCGTTACATTTGTTTAAAGTAAGCTAGGTGCTATTACAATAATTAGTTTATTATATATTTATGCTACCACGTAAACAATAACTTGACAATTGTTGATTTGTAAACCTTCTCATAGATGCCTTCATTTTGTCGCTAGGAAAATATTTACAAAACAAAGCTCTAACTATGTCGAACCCAGAATGTGCCACTGAATGTTGAGAGTTCTGTCATATTCATATATAAATATATATATATATATATGTATATATATTCAAAATGCTAGTTAAAAAGTTATACAGGATGCTCTACACAAATCGATATATATTCGTACATAGAGCTAGTGCTAGAGCTGGGATAGAGAGATAGATTTGATTAAAAACTTAAATATTTTGCAACATGAATAAAAATAAACGGAAACTGAACGAGAAATCATAAATCGAACTCCTGAGTTTACTTATATAAATCGTCTATGTGTGTGTGTGTGTGTGCATGTGTGTGTGTACATATGTCTATATCATAAAACTTGCTGTTATTGTTAATTCTTTTGTTTACTTATATGTAGTAGAAATGCCACAAAATATATCAAACTATCAAACTGTTCAAATATTGTAGAATCATATCAGTAATATCTGATTTGAAAACTTGTGCCGAGATACGAGCTAGAGGATGTTAAGCATAGTAACTACTTAGGGGACTGCTATCGTTAATTAAGTTGCATAAATATGTTACATAGAAAGTTGTCGCTCGTTGATTCCTCGGCGAACTAAAGATCAAATTACATATTGCCGTATGTAGTTGTCATTGCGTTTTAAAATCTAGTCATAAGCATATAAACATAAACTAAATAAAATAACACAAAAAAAAAGAGATTATAATAATAATAATAACTATTGATGCTGATAAAATTAAATGGTTTTTAGTTATTTAGAGTGATGATACGGGCAACCAACTCCAGCTCCACATCTGCAATTGCCTCCACATTCCGCCCGCTGCAGCTTATGAGGCATTCGATGCGGGCTGTGGCGCTGGCGCCTGACGGTAATAGATGTTGGCGCCCTTGATGGGCAGCGGATGCGCCTCCGTGTTGAACACCCATTCGTCCAGCGGCAGTACGGAATCGTCCGAAAATAGCAAGTACAGGTACTGGAGGGGAGAGAGGTATAAAAAGTATCAGTTATCTGTCATCAATTATATTTTCGAACCAAATCTGTCAATTACTATGCTACTCGATCGTCTAAAATATATAAATAATATATAACCGCAGCTAAAGTAGTCTTATTTTATTTTCAAGAAATTGTAAGTTATTTGATGTATATTATTCTCAGTTTACTACAGTTTACTCAGGATACTGCAGGCAGTACGGCCAGATCGGATCACTATATCATATAGCTGCCATAGAAAAATCGGTTGGCAATTGAGCTGTTGCATGAAAAACTTGTTTGTTGTTCAAAATGTGGCAATCAAACTCAGCTAAGTTTCGATACGCTCTTCAGATATTGACTAAAATGTTTATCAAAATACGTTTATTATATAGTATAGCTGCCATAGGAACAATCGGATGAAGAATGAGCATTGGCATGGATATTTGTTAGGAACAATCGGTTGAAGAACGAGCATTGGTATGGATATTTGTTATAATCCAACCAACAAACGACTCAAAACATAAGAGCATTTTGTAATTGAGTGATTTTTATAAAACCAGGAGGAAAACATTCGGTAAGGACGTTTCCTGTGATTTATCTGAGGTAGTATTATGAATATGTTAGACTAGCTTTCCTCTATTTACAAATTTAGAATACCCCACCAGTTATTTTGATTAAAAATAGTGCTTCTCAATCTTAGGATGGATGACAAACTACAGCCCAAGTACAGCCATTGATCCGGTCACAGAAAATGTCCAGACCTAACGCTGGGCAGGCACACTCACCTTGAGCGTTTCGGCCAGGAAGAAGCTCTGCTGGACATCATCCTTTTGCGGCTCCTGCTGGTATACATTGCGCAGGCCGCAGTAGCCGTGAGCGGTGCGACAATGCTTCTCCAGGGCCAGGACCGCTGCCCAGCCCCAGTCGCGATACTTTTGGTCGTGCGTGAGACGCCATAGCACAAAATAGCTTTCAAATGTCTCCGGCCTTAGTATATAATACTTCTCCTGGGAGCGTAGGGCACGCGCCTCTGCCGCATCGCTGAAACTGAAAACGAAAACGAAAACAAGTGTTATTTAAGAGCAATGATAATTGCAATTGAAATGTATTGACGAGCACTAACCGGAAGGCTTCCGGACCCAGTTGGGTGGGCGCACGTATATAGCTCTCGCGGCAGGTGTTGGTAATGCCCTTGCCCACCTCCATGTACCTGTCCGTGTGCTCGTTCTGGCGCGTTGCGGCGCCCAATGCAAAAAGTCCGCCTGCAAATGAAAGATCGAGTTCAGATTGGCCATTCGTATTTGTTATAATGATGAAAAACAAACCCGAAAAACAGGCAAGATGATCCATTTTATGCTCCAATCGATCGAACTTCAGATCGGACACATAGGTCAATCCATTGGGGCTGGTGCGCACCATTTTGTCCATTATGGCCACCATGGCCTCGTCGTACATCTCGCGCGCCTCCTCGTCTGTCTGCCCGGACTGGAGCCAGGCCTTCAACAGGTACTCGTAGTAGCTGTCACCCAGGGCGCCCAGCGACATGTGTACTGCAAGCGAAACAAGTTCAAAGGTCAAAACTATGCACTCTACCAAGACCAGGAAAACAATATACTGTGTGATTATCAAAAGTATCGATATGCTTTTCAGCCATTTTCGGACGTTTTTCATTATCGATGTCTAGTAGAACTGAAAGCAATCGATGGCACTATCGATAGCATTAATGGAACCACTATAAAGTATTCTTTGGGTGAGCAAATTACGGGATGGTTAGTTAAATACAGATATACTATATTGAAGATAAGATATCAGGTACTGTAATCATTATAAATTTTATTTTAAAAATTACAAAATATTGATAAGGTCAAAATTACAACTTGAGTTTTATATTTGAAAAGTTACAACACTTCCCTGAGTCATCATTATTTTGAGAGCTATGTTTTTATGCTCAAAAATAATGTTAAATGGCTGATTCTTAAAGTATAACTCAAAATGAATCATTATTTGGTAAGAGAATCTATAAAACTCATAAGTTTTGAAATCATGGTGAAAATTCATAGATTATCCTTAAAAAAGTATGTTTCTAGCTCTCTCAAAGTGAATGTATTTTCGATAAAAAAAAAAACCAGATAATCATTATTTCGGTCCCTCAAAAATAACATTCCAAAATATCATATTGATGTGTCGGAAGTTTCCCTGTCAGTAAATTTGAGTTCTATGAGTGGGTTTTTTTCGGTTTGGGATATATAACTGCATTTTCGGAATCGTATTTGATTATCACTAAATATATGAAGCCTATATCAATGTTCCTTTACGATATATTGTTGATGCCTAATCTAGATATTAACTAGACGCTATATATCAATAACATAATAAGGGCTTCATTTAATAACAATATTTATAGCCAAAACTATCGAAAATAACTCAAGTGTCTACTTACGCTGTCCCCATTTGCCCGTCTTTGGATTCAGGAAGTTGGGATAGAGTCCCTTGGGTTTCTCAATCTCCTTGAGCACCTGGCGAATGGTCTGCACGCGCTCGCGATAGACCGGATTGCCAGTGATGTCGCTTAAATAGGCAAACTCCAAATGCAGTGTACCAAACTCGGAGAGTATGGAGCTGCCGCCGGAGGCCCAGCCGTAGTTCTTGGCCATGCCCGTCTTGGTGTTGACCAGCGCATAGGGTATGCCCGTGGGTGTCTGGAAAGCGGGCAGCAGCTTGTCCGCAATGTGCTGGGCCTTCTCCTTATAGAGAGGATCTCCGGTGAATGCATACAGTGTCAGCATGCCGCCCACAAAGCGTATGTTCGTCTCGAATACGGACAGCTCGGCACTAATGTTGTCCAGCGAGAATTTGCGCTCGATCCAGTCGCGCCCCTCCTTGTACTCCTTTTCCAGACCCATTATATATAGCGTGTCCAGGCCATCCACAATCGTGGCGCCCAGATCATACGATCCAAAAATGCTGCCCGAGTGCGGACGCTGCGACAAAGGACGCAGCTCGTTCTTGCCCCAGGCATACAGTTTATAGTTGTGCCAGGCATGCTCCATCATCTGCAAAAGATAAGATCGCAACCAAAGAGTTAATATCATATAGAATCAAGGCAGAGGTAAGGCTATTTGAATGTTACTAGTATGTGTATATTTTCATTTTACTATATTCTTTATAATATAGAACCCCGCACTTCAGCAAGGCTTCATATGAAAGCTATATGATAAAATGTTTTCATCCTTTCAGTTTTGAATTAGCCTGCCTATGTAGCAAGATTTCTAAGTTGGGTTAGGATGATTCTCAAGCTATTTTAGCCCAACATACTCAGACGTAGGTTCAGTAAAGCTCCTCCGAGGTTTTATTGGGATGTAAAGTTGAAATTTCTGATCCTGCCTATGCGTTTTGACAACTTCTTCGTTTGACAACATAATAATATATACAAATATTAATAAAATATGGCTCAGAAGTGTAAGTATTAATATTTATTATTTAGTAAGGCTGTGATGCACTACCACCAGTGCTTAGGTCTTCTGTGGCGGCCCGAAGGATTTTGGGAAGCCTCCTGTACTTTTAGACTTTCTATGAAGGCAAGCCACTTTTGTGGCGTTAGGAACCCAAATCGTGGGTACACCATCACACAGAACCTACATACATCAGTCTCAGCAAATTTCAATTTTATATTATGTTAGAATACAAAATGTCATCCTTTCTGAGAATGATAAGTCGCGTAGGGCAATTTATTTCTGGGATAAGGAATCTTTTGTCATGTTTTTGCGCTAAGCTGCTGCTCCATCATTTGTTTGTTTTCTTTTCGTCCATCTGCTAAGCAGTTTTATTCTGTGTCCCTCTGGCAACCCACAAAAGGCTTCAGGGCCGATTAATGTCTAACCTAGATAGTTAGTTATTATAAGTATATTTATTCAAAGTAGCCTTGTATCCACTAGTTGCAATGGCTACTGTCCCAGGCGACTGACTATCTTTATTATTCCGTTTGTGTCCATTCTCGATTTGCATACGTCTATCGACTTTATTTAAGGACCTTCTTGCATGCGGTTGCAGGGTTCGCATTGAAATGGACTGTAATTATTTAGCATGTTATTCAGAATTTTTAGCTTTTATGTGGTAACCAATTCAATTGAAATTGGACTTACAAGCACACACACATACACACACACACATGGAGACACATGGCACCACACACACACACACACACACACACGCCACACACACGCCACAAGTAGCGCTGAAAAATGTTAATAAAATGGACAACGCGAATGTTTTTGGCCAAAGCTACGCTCCCTTTGCCCGAATTGCATTACATACAGGCTTTTCAGCACCACAGCACATCCGCTCTACCTGCCAACAATCTCACCCCTCCGCACCCCCTACCCACCTAAGCACCCTTGGGGCTACTAGTGTGTGGCGGCACCAGCATAACATAATTTGGCATTGCATACTTTCGAGCGTCTTTTTGAGCATATAAATTACGAGAGCACACGACCAAAATGTAAAAGTGCAAGTAAGAATGCACTACTCCAGTGTGCTCGACTTCAAGATACCCTGTAACAAGATTTTAAAGCCATCAAGGAAGTCCTTGTAGCCTGAACCATTTCATTCGTGAAATTTGGCAATCTGACCAGAAACTGAAACATTTTCGGACCCCTAGAAGAATTTCGTTGCATCGCGGGAACAGCGGAAAGTCTGAAATACCATCCTTGCGGGATGCAAAAAGTTGTGCCGATTCCGTTCATTCCGCGCCGACTGTACTACCTTAAGTCCCACATATATTCGTGTAGAGTATATACTATCTCAATAAATTCTATATTTATTATATGATCTTTTAAAAATGTTGGGTACTGTTAGAGCACATGCTAAAATATATGATGATACTAGCTACTAGCTACTTTATTAGTCTCTGTATTCGATATGAGAGCTCTAAGACTGGGAATATATAAACTTTATAGGCTCGAAAAGATGCCTTTTCCTGCGTGCCACATGAATTTGCACAACTTTATGATATCCTATTTAGCCATTTTTATGGGCACAGGGTATGAAAATAAAAATCCCCGACCGCGACGGCTGGGCTTTACCGTTTCGCTGTTTCCCTGGGCTGGTGGGGGGAGTGGTAAGGAATGGCGGGGTTTTGGCGGGGACTGTTGGGGCTTTGCGTTGCTTTGGGCCTCGTTGCGCTCTTTGTGTTTGCTCAGCAAGTCTCTCTCTCTCTCTTTCTCTCTCTCTTTCTGTCCCGGTTGGTTGGTTAGGCCCTTTGATGCAATGCAAATATTAACAGTTTTCCGGTAATTAATTAAAGTCGGACACGTTCGCATACCACGTCCTGGCTGCGGCCAAAAGGAGTTCAAGGCTTACCCCTCATTGTCACCCGCTCGTCCCGCGGCTTAGCTGGGTGTGACAATTCTAGTGTTGTGGTCGTCTCAGCACTTAAGATTCTTGGCTTGTGCCATCTCTATACAATCAAGGCGAAACCAAATAACACAAAGCATTTGCCGACACTGTGCATACAAAAATTACAAATATACATATGTATGTCGACAGCCCCAGCGGAAATCCGAATGTCAAACAAAACCCCAATCCCCAAGGGGCCACCACTGAATTGAAAGTCAAAACACCTTAAACGGACAACAAATAGGCAACACTAAGTACACTGAGCGCATTAATTAAGCGATTTCAATTTTATTTCTTATATCATCTACAAACTTTCGAGAAAATCTAATAATAATGTCAAATATTTGAGTTAATCTTGCATTTTTCTGTCATTTTCTAACATAAGCTTAACATAAACATCGATGGTGGTTATGATACTTTAATGGTCTTTCAAAAAACGTAAAAATTTTACTTTGTAAAGCTAGTAAAATTAAAGTTGTGTAGTGCTTTGAAAATAAGTTTAAATCAAAGCGCTTGGAAGGCAAAAATGTTGAATGCAAACCCTTTCCACAAATCCTTTCCTCATATAACCTCGCAACCTCCATTTCTCGACCATCAAATTTGAATTTCCGAGATCGGTTAATCAAGTGTCAAATGATTTTTCGTTTGAGTTTGATGAGAGTAAACAAAAAAGTTTCATGCAACAGTTATCCGCACTTGTGGGTGGAATTTAACGAAATCCCGTCTTAGTGATAATTTCGGCATAATATAAAAAATACTGTCCCAAACTATATTAACTGTGAATTTCGAAAGTACTTAGGAAATGTTTCGTTCAGTGTAATTTTGTCGCTTCTTCGCTTGGCGTTTAATGAGCCGCATCTGATTACAGCTCGACAGGACCTAAGTTGAGGAGGCAAAGTCTTTAGGTTTATTTATGTAATGCTTGAGTTACACAAGGAGGGAAGGGGGCAAAGCGGAAGGCAAATTGCACTGGATAAGATGTACGACCTCAAGATGACCTGGCACATGAGGGCAGAGCATTAAATCATTGGCTTGACTAATTTTACGGAAATTGCTTGATGGATTTGACTGATTGATTGAATATTTTTGCACTATGTTAGCCCCAAAACAGGATAAATATACAACACACACACACACACTAATACACGCACTAATACACATACTAATACACGTGTGTACTGATGCAGCTGTGGTTTCAGTTTGCACGTCTTCATTACGAATTAAGTTACATCCTTCAAATGTGCAAACGTCGCACAAAACGTGCCCCGCTGAGTGTGTTTGTGTCTGTGTATGTCTCTGTGTGTGTGTGTGTGTGTGTGCGTGTGTCTGTGTGTGCGTGTGTGTGAACATCATTTCCGCAACGAAACGTGAAAACGTGCAGACCTGACGAGACGCGGCTCTCCGTGTGTCACACATGCCTCAACTGCGTCACATGCCACACATACTAGCAGTTGCATCCTTCCGCTGTGCCCCTCCCCTTCCTCGCCACCCACTGTTCACGCGTCAACCCACGATTTCCAGTCCCTTGCTCCCTAGTAGACATGAGCAATATTGTCGTAACTGTGACTAACACATATCATGCCAAACTGTGACTGAATATCATGCATCACAGCTTTGCAGTCACAGGCACGATATTAGCGGTAACAGTGAAATTCCCGGCATTTACAGTCACAGGCTTAATAACAGTTAAGAATCCACATATTAGCAGTAACAGTGACAGTCCAGATACTAACAGTCACAGTCCCGATAACAGTACGAGTCCAGGCATTAACAGACATAGTAACAGTCCGAATTTTGACAGTCACAGTCCCAATAACAGTTAAGAGTACTCATGTTAGCAGTAACAGTGACAGTCTAGATATTAACAGTCACAGTCCCGATAACAAAAAGAGTTCTGGAATTACCAGACTTAGTAACAGTCCAGATATTAACAGTCACAGTCCTTATATTGGCAATCACAGTCTTGATAAGAATAGTTACAGTCCGGATATTACCAGCTGTTAATATTCATATTACTCTCAAAAGCGATATTAACAGTCACAGACCATGTTTCGATATATTTATAACATCAGCAAGACGTTTTCAACGCCTGGTATAGTTTTACCAGATAACAGCATGCGACTTAGTGACTTGGTGAAAATACTCAAAGGTTACTTTATTATAATATAAATACATAACATTGTAAGTACAATATAAATATTTGGAAACGGGATAAAGTCACTGAAGTTACTGATATATGTCACTGATATTTGATCATCACAGGTCACAGCATATATAGCTCATCACTAGTCCCTAGTCAGGCCTACTTTGTGGGCAGCCACAGGGACGAATCTCTGGTTGGCCAGCGTTGGGAATTGTTTTTCGGCTTTCGGGCTGATTTTGCACTTGACCTGCCACAGCAGAGGCCCAGAGTCGAATGCGGAGGCGAGTGCGGATGCGAGTGCGGATGCGAGTGCGGATGTGGGACTTAGCAGCACGTGGCTGTGTCATTCATTTTGTCAGCCTTTTATTGCCACTTTTAAACGTAAAACTGAAATTGCCTGCCTATGGGTCGGCCGGGCAAGGGGGGTTATAGCTCATGGTGTTTGACGGGGGGGTTAGGTTAGTGGCATTGCTTAATTTAATGCAAATTTAAAATGCAACTTTAGCAGCAGCTCAAGTTTTAGTTACAAAACTTTGCCGCTTAATGCCGCAGAGCCACAACAAAAGCAAAAACAGTGCTAAAAACAATGCAAATGGCAGGAAAGGAAATGAAATGTATAGAAAGAAATTCGGCGGGGTAGAGGGTAGAAAAAGCAGCAACAAAGCAAAGGAGTAAGTTTAAAATGTGTAAAAATATGCATAAGCCAACAAACACACACACAACACAACACAACACCCACCCACACACTAGTTCATACAAAAGTTTTTGGCAAACTCTTCTCAGTCGAAGCTAAGGGAAAATAATTTGCTTAAGGCCATAAAATAATGCGAAAGACGACGTCGCTGCCAGCGTCGCTGCTGCTGCAAATCCTGAAAAATAACAAGCCTGCTACAGTTGATAGTGTTCGATTGGCAGATACCCTGTATTTGGGTATGAAGTAGCCTTACCTTTCTTGAATAACTTCGAAGTTTATTTCTTGATTATAATGAACAAAAATTCTTTTAATAAATCTAGCTAAGATATACGTAAATATGTTTCAAAGCCTTGTTATATGTTTAAAAATGCAGTCCCATAGTTTTTTATCAGGAGGAGGAGCCTAGAAATCCAAAACTAGATTACTTTTTCATTTTTTTTTTTTCTTGAAACAAGTAATTTTTCTCATGCTTGTTTCCTTCCTATAGCAGAAGAATCCAATATGGCTAATTCCTGGAGCAGAGACTAGACTATGCGACTACTAAATGAACCAAGCCTTTCACCCTGATGAAAGGCGTTACATATTCTGTGTTACAATTGGTATACCCTTTTGCAAGTGTATGCAAACACAAACCAACTATTTTTGTGGCCGTGGGCGTTAAACATACTTTAACCAAGAAATTAAGTTAAACATAACTGTTAAATGCTCTTGTCGGATGTGCTCGATAAGGACGCTACCCTGTATACAGGAGTTAAGTATTGTATGCTAAGCTACTTTAAAATAAAATATCCCTACATACTATAGCTACATACAATAGCTCAGAAGAAGAGGACTAACTTAATTGATCAGGAATAGTAAATAGGCTCTTTCTTCCTTTAGTCTAGGATTATGTCTAGTAAGGAATTCGATACCCTAGAAAAAGATTTTCGGTAACAGCGAGACTTCCGCTCCGATCCGATCTCTAGGAAGATCATTTGGTTATTTGGGCAAAAACTAGCATTACATAACCAGCAAAGGCCTGACATACTTTACATTTATGTTCTTATACCAATTAAGATGAGTACAGGGTACAACAACAGTTGACTGTATGTCTATGGGTTGTGTGGATTCTGTGGGCTTTGTGTGTGGGTGTGGGAGCAGGGGGAAACTGCCAAACTATTAAGAAAATATGTGATTGTATGAGAGCACAACGCAGACAAAGTTTTGCTAGTGAAATAGTGGGTGGCCATAGTAGGGGGGCATGGCAGGGGTTGATTGCCTGGCACCTTCAATTCTTGAAAAACAAAAACTGCACAAGATTGAGAACACAGAAATAGATTTATAGTTTGCAAGCACTTACAGATGATTCTGCAGTGCATCAACTATTGGCATCAAAAATTTAAAAGTAAAACTATCAGAACTGTTATAATTGGGCATGTTCCTAATTCCACTTTCGAAACAATTTCGCAGAAAAAATGTAAGCCGTACTTTTCCAATGCAATGAACATACAACAAAGCTGAAGTTCTTAAGTTTAAGCCTGCGCCAAAAAGTAGGCTACGAAAGTGGAATTCGGAACAGGTCTGAATATAGAGTGACCTTATAAAGCTGTTAGTACTATCTCAATATTAAACCAACACTCTCAACCCTTTATTATAATACTGTCACAGACAGACCAATTGGCTTAAATCAGCAGCTTTCGACATGTTTAGTAATGTTCGCTTGCTCACAGTTTAGCTGGCACTGCGTACTACGAGCAATGTATGCCAAGTTCTGTTTAAACATTGACGCATTCCCAAGCCCAATCCAGAGGCAATGCCAAGCCATCAATAGCCGCATCGATGGCCATTTTAGCCCGCTCCGACCCGAGGCCTTCTTCCATTGACAATGATAACGGCCAAACGGTCAACAGCGTTGGTCAAATAACAAGGCTGCAGTGAATAGGTCACGACTGTGATATACTCTATTTCAAGTTGTTTGGCTTGAAGTTGTTGAAGTTTGGCAAATAATATATGTTTGGTGGCAGCCTTTATGGATGTCATCATTGACAAATATTGTGCGCAATTTCAATTATGCTTATTATGTTATCGATTCTATTGATAATATCGATAATATTCATCAACAAATCACATTTAAGAGCTGGTTTTTTATATACCTGGAAGTGTTCTTAGCAGAACTACATTCTGTTTGGTATATCTAGTTATATCGATAGTAAACAAACTCAATAAAAGTTATCAATTCTATCGATAAACACATTCACCCCTCTTCCTAAAGCGATGAAAACTAAAGGAAAATTTGTGACTACATTATTCGAAATACGGGAACACAAAATCAAACACGATTCGGAATGGAAAGTAAGTGAAAATGGGAACAGGCCTGATAAGAGTTATTCTCCTTTATTTTTGTTGATCTTTAATAGTATTGATAACAGAAAAAACCTCGATAGTAGCTAGAAATAAACTATCGATACAATTGAAACTGCATCCCAAATTTGACAACCGAATATGCTGGCTTTCCCATTTGCCTACAGAATATAAAGAGCCAACAAAGGCAAACACCCAAAGTGGGTGAGTGTCAGCAGCGACGTCAGCGTCAGCGTCAGCGTCAGCGTCATTGTCATTGTTCTGTGTTGTTGCTGTGGTTGTTATTGTTGTTGTTATTATTGTTTGGTTTGCTTTACTGCTGTTGCATGGGATTAAATTGATAAATGCAACGCTGCTGGCTGCACAGTGGGTGCAGAAACAACGCATGCTAAACCAGCTAGCAGCTGGAGTTCGAACTGTCAAGTGCGCCACACCAAATTGGGCTTCCTTTATGCAGGCCCTCAGCTCTTTTGGGTGGCTTCTCTAATTGACTTTGAGCCCCACCCAGCAACCAGCAGCAACCAGTAGCAACCCCCACAGTTCAACTGTGCCAAGTTCTACCTTGGATGCGACTTTCCGATGGGTGTAAAATGAAAATTGAAAACAATGCGTAGCATTGTGGAAAAGTTGACATTCGTTCTTGTTCTTGTTGTTTCTGTTAAAAGCGATTGCCCCAAAGGGTTCAAAAAAAAAAAAAGGAAGAAAAAACAGCTAAAGCTGAGGAACCAGAAAACCCAACAAGCGGGCAGTATAAATGAGAATGATTGAATCGAACTCGATTATTAGCTTTAAACATGTGTGGAACGAAGCTCCAATTGAAGCCCATTATCAAGTGAACCCTCCTGTGCGCTTTGATTAACTGCCCCCCAACATATGGAAAGGGTAAAAGGGGTAGGGAGTTGGGTGGGGCTTATCAAGAGTTCAGCAATTTCAGTTGGCTGCATTTTGCCAATTTAACTGCCATTTATATTTGGTTTGTTCATACATCTTGAGGGCTGACAACAAAGGGTTTTGGGTTTGGGGTTTCGAGTGGAGGTTAGGGGCTTGTATAAGGTTAAATAAGTGGAATTCAACATGCTCAATGTGTGTCTGTGTGTGTCGGGAACACCCCTGTGCCTCTCCTCACGTGTCTAGGCAACATTTAACCTGAACATTCATGAATCTCGCACGCACCCGCAATTGAATGACCAAATGAATGTATTCACATCCTAAACAATGTGCCTGCAATATTCATACACAATTACACACAAATTATTATACATATATGACCTGTGTGTGTGTGTGTGTGTGTGTGTGTGTGTGAAATATTTATTACAGCTGTCAATGCATGAAATTGCATTTCGATGACATTTTGACATTGTTTGTGTTTGAGAGCATCGAAATTTGAAATTTGAATACTATTTTAATTGATTTATGCATTCTGTTGAAATTTCAATGGTTTAACGGCGACTAATTACCTTTAAGGACTCTGCCAACGTTTTGGGAATGCAACTGAGAGTATGAAAGTCATACTGCAATTTTAAGTAAATAAACTAAATATTATTTCTTGCCTTAAATCTTCACAGTCAATTTGTAACTTGACATTTTTGTTGTGGTTTTTGTATTTTTGTCTTTTTGCCTAAATAAATTCTCTTTGTATCATATTTGATCTATGTTGTAATGGGTTTTAGGCATTAGCTGTTTCAATTAGTCCATATACCAAATTTCAGTATTATAACTATAATGATCTCTGAAATATTTTCTTTTGTATTTATACATTTATTTCTTTATTTAGCTTTGAGAGTACTTTAAGTATTTTATCAACATGACTCGCAACTAGCTTACAATTATTTTGTAGGGCTTCGTGAACTTAAATGAAAGTCTTTGGCACAAAATCAGACATTTTTTTTTGAGCTATGACGAAAATAATTCTTAAAATATAGGAAATAATGTTTTTTAAAATCATTTTTTCTTGAAGTTTCAATATAACTTGCGCAAAGCTTTATAGATTCTAAAAAACAATACAGAAAAATTGAATTTTTTGACATTTAATCAATATGTTAAAAGTTATTGAATTTATGCTATGTGTAACTTTTTTGTTTTTCAGTATATCTCTATTAAACTCACCAATACTAAGTTTTAATATGTTTCTTAGGAGTTGAGAAAGTTTTATCAAAATCAGACCACTATAACCTAAAAACTGAACCTTTTAGAAAAAGGAAACCTTTTTGTTTTTACAGATATCTTAAGCAAACTCAGCAATTGCAACTTTTAACGTATTTCTGCTACGAAAAAATCTAGTTTCATATATATATTTGATAGTTTGTATTACAATTCTGTTTATCTTTTGTAATAATCAAATTTAATAGCCCAAGTTTTTATTTTATAGCTAAGTAGCTAAAAATATGAATCTACCACAAATCTGTTCTACTTAATGTTAGGAATTGTTCGTTTTCAGTTCAAAAATCTCATTTTACAAAATATATTTCTCCCATAGAGTATATTTTCCCCGCGTTACGCTTTTGTCACAAATTAAGCTAGAAATAATTTTGATATTATAGTTTATTTGCATATTGCTCAACATGTAATCAAATAAGTCACAAGCCCAATGTGCACTTTTAACAATATAAAACATGAGCAATTGCTGGCTATTTTTTTTTTTTTGAATTTCAACAACAAGAGATAATTGTAAATATTTAGTTAATAGGGTTGTCAATGCGGTAACACTCGAGCAAACAACGGGGGGGCATTCTAAACTAACCAGCATTTATTGTAACAGGTGATTTAGAAAACAATTTGCGTTTCGAATTTGAGGCATGCAACTGAAAGCAGGCAAATTGAAATTGTTTTGAATGAATTAAAAACACGCCCGATAATCAATTGCAGTGCAACTACGAACAATTCAAGTGGGGGGGCGGGTCGGGCGTAGAAATGTTTGAAATTGTTTGCCCCGGTAGAGGGGGAGAGGGAGAGGAAAGCCAAATGCAGGACAGAAAATTAATCGCATCGTGTATACTGACAATGCGGTTATTTATTGTTATTGTTGTTGCTGTCGTTGTCGGTGTCGTGTTGCAGTTGGATTTTGTTTAGTGGCACGTTTGCCAAGGCCTCGACACGGCACTTGAACCATGAAAGCGTAAGCCAGGCCAGCCTTCCGCTGCCCCCATGTCTACCTGTACCTGGCTAACGGTTACCGTCTACCATCTACCATCTACCATCTACCATCTACCGTTTACCGTTCACCGTTCAACGGCACCCAGGTGCAAGCCAAGTGAGCGTAATAAACGTCAAGATTTAGACCACACAACTGAGAATGGTGGCACTTGGCAATGTTTCCTTCTGCTTCTGCTGCTTCTGCTGCTGTTGTCACGTGCGTGTTTAACGCCGTGCTTAGTCCGGCCAAGGCGTTGATGTAGGCGTAACAGGAACTCTTTGCCCATGCCACGCCCACAACACACACCATTCTTAGCCTACCACCCACCGCCCATTAAGTTGTTGGGCATTATCTCTTAGTGGTGTATTGTTCGCCTCTGTCTGAGCTAAATAGAATCATAATAATAATAATAATAACAATAACAATAAAACACAAGTAAACGCAACTAAAGTAGTACATTGTTGTTCAATTGGGGGAACAAGTTCACTTGAATTATTTATTTGCTGAACGAACGGGTAATGTTTTGTAGTTCGTTTGTCTCACAATCTTGTTCGTTTCGCAACGAAATAAAGGGAACAGTCGAACAAACCGAACAAACTATATACATATGTATATATACTAGCTGGCAATACCCCAGCGTTGCCCGGCAAAACATTTAGATTTAAACGCATTATGTTGAACCAACTAACTGTAAAATTTGCAAACAACGACTTTCCACGCTTGCGGGTGGAATTTTTCAAAATCCCGCCATAGCGAGCAGTTCCATCATATAGGACAACTACTGTTAAAATTTCAGTATCCTAGATCAGTCAGTCAGCCACCAATCAGTCAGGACAAACTGTTTTATATATGTACTATATAGATCAACGATTCGTGCTTAACACATTACTGTTCGTTATATTCAAAGTAAATCAAATTCGAAAACCATACTTCATTTAAAAATGAACTATATCAAAAAAGGGTGAACTATGATGATGTCACTATTATGAAAAGAATGAATAAAACTGGCTCAAAACAAGACGAACGAACGAAAATCAACAGTACAGTTCGTTCTTTTAGTTCAATGATTCATTGAATCAACGAATTAGATACGAGCTTTATCTTTTCAGATCTGCAGCATGCCCATTAGCTAAATACATAACTGAATATGCAAAGGGAATTGAGCGAAAAACTTATCTTGATAGGTACATGGCCAGGCAAAGATGTTTCCGCATTTATTGTTTGTCTATTTATGTACTTTGCAAACTGTTTTACAGAATTGAAATGCCATCAAACGAGACTCATAAGGTACATACATGCATAGTACATATGTATGTACATTCAATTTGATACATATTGATTGATAATTCTTATCATGTCAAGTCTATCAGGTGCGCTTCCTTTGACTCAGAACTTTGTGACAAGATTGAAATTATCGATGAAATGTATAGAAACAATTGATGGACTTACATTGAATTGTCGTCTGATTATTGCCATTTGGCATGATTGTAAAGTAGACCTCAATAAAGTAATTCGCTCATTTCTTATGTCTTTAGAAGTATATTGTTTAAGAATATAATTTATTATGGCAAGCTTGGATACTTGAAAACGTCAAGGGGCAAGAAAATAAATCGGACATCCCTTAAGGACGCAATCAAATATTCTTCATCAGCTACCATCAAGTTATTGAGAAGTTTGTTTTAACCGTTTGCGAATTACAAGTGAAAACAGGTTGAGTTGTATGGTATCTTAGACTGTAGGATGTCCATTTCATCCTCTGGGGTTGTATTATAGATTCGAATTCACCAAAAGCTTTTTGAAAACAGTTTGTGGGTTGAGTTGTATGATATCTTAGACTGTAGGATGCCCATATCATTCTCTGGGGTTGCTAAATTTTGTATTATACATTCGAATTCAGTAAAAGCTTTGTTGTATGGATTTCATTTGCACCTTTAATAATGCCTCTTTCTGGTTGTGCTAGTACAGTAAGTAGGTGTCTTCATTCTGTAAGGAATGTATCACATTTAACGTCCTGTCATTCCGCGTGCCAGCAACAGCTGCCACGTTGCCTTGGGTCGTGACAGGCCCCCAAAGGTCAGACATTTGAAATTGATACGCAATTGGAGGGTAGACGTTACACGTGCCCTCCCCCTACGCAACTCACCTTGACGATTTGGGCTCGCTTCTCGTAATCAATCAAGTCGCCCACGCCTCCTGGCTTGCCATCGCTGACCGTTGCACCGCCCAAGGGCAATGGTTGCGTTGAAGGCTTCTCCGTTTTTTCAATAAGCTGAGACTCTTCACCATTCCGCCCAATGACCGGAGAGATTTTGGGCCCCAACACCGCCGAGGACATCTCCTGCCGTATTTGCTCCAGGCTGCGCGCCTCCCCAGCTTCCTGGGCATCCGTGCTGGCCGTGGCATTCAGCTGCCTGGCGTTCAGATTCTTTGGATGATTGTTAACATAGTTGAGCTCCTTGATCTGATTATCATTCGCGCTGACGCTATCGCTGGCCACCTTCTCGTTCAGCCGTATGATGTTCGATAAATTGATATTGTTAATCAGCGTGATGCCCGTGATGGCCACCAGTACGATGACGAAAACAATGCCGCCGATCAGCAGCAGTGGCGTCGTCTTGGACGTCTTGGGGCACATCTCGGCCAGCCTCGTTGGTGCCCCTTGTCGTGTCGTTTCGATTCGAGTCGAGTCGCTTCGCGATGTGGCAATCACATAGTCGCCACTGTCTGGCCACTTCTATTGATTTATTTTGATGATTCTTTAATTGAACACAACATTGCGGCACGAGACAAAAACGACAAAAAAAAAAACGCACTGTTAAACACACGCACACACACACACACACACACACACACACACACACACACACACACACACGCAGTTTTCAAGAGTGTGGCAACAGTTTAGTTCGATTGTGCAAAATTAATTTGCAACAGTTTTTGGGGTTCAAAATTTAACTAATGCAACTATAATCCCTAAATAAGCGTCTGTTCACACTGTCTAATATTTACGTGCAACTGTCAAAATATCACATTGCGTTCAAACTACTGCGCAATAAATTTGACCACAATTTTTGTAGTGTTAACAGCTGTATTTACTGCATTTACAACACTAGACAAAAATCACATGCAAATCTGATACGCAATAGAAGCGAAGCTTTCACAAGAAAATCTCATCCCATAACGAATTCGGGAGAAAATGTGTTTTCAAATCATATATAATAAAAATGGCATCGAATTCTTGGTTATAAAATAACGTTTACTTTTGCAAATACTGAATTACAACACTTGATAATCATCTTATCATTCACAGAGCGCCCCAGAGCCGACTGCTGAATGTTTGTTGACTTGCATTGTCTGCCCCAACAGAATCCTGTTAGGTTTGACACTTGAAGGACATTGTTGCGTCGCCACAGGCTAACGATAACCGTCATCAAGTCTGACCGCTATTACAATTGGCAGGCTAACGCCCCCCGTCATCACAAATGAACAGAGATACTAGAACAAGTGAGAAGACTCTAGTCGAAGGCTCTGCTAGACAGGCAAATATCCTGTAATTTCATATAATAAATATTCTAAAGTAAAGTGACATTTCTAAGATTTGATCTGCGAAACTGTTGTGCTCTCTCTCTGTGATAGACTCTTTTATATAAACAAAAATGTACAGAGAATATAATATAAACTAAAAATAAATATATTACAAATTGCTTCTGCCTGTTACAAGCAACATTTTGCGCAACTTTTTTAATAGCATTTAATACAAAACAAATGCCCTTTAAAAAGCAGTCAATGTAATTGCTGTCAATTGAAGAAACAGTATCTCGCTCGACTTTTGGGTGATAGTTACAAGTCGCAACTGCTTGCAGCTGCCAGATTAAGTAAATCCTGGATAGAAAATATACCAGCGCACACACAAAGACACTCTCACTATATATCTATATATCTATATACTATACATATATAAATGCTTTGGTTTGAGTGCAATTCGCACGACTGCACTTCAATTCGAATAATCAATAGCTTTAAAGACGCTTGACTTAGAAGTTTCCCTGGCTTTTGCCCACCCTCTCTCCCCGTTTCTTCGTTCCCACGAGACCATATGCAATTGGCAGGGCAACAGTTTGAGGGGGGGCCAGTTGAGCTGGAGGCGCCACACAAACGCCATGTTGCATTGCCTACTTACAGGCCAGTAATGACAGCCCGAGAGATAGATACTTAGATACATATGTATCTGAGTCATCGAATC
The DNA here is from genome assembly GCA_035043065.1 of Hirtodrosophila confusa. Lineage (NCBI taxonomy): Eukaryota > Metazoa > Arthropoda > Insecta > Diptera > Drosophilidae > Hirtodrosophila > Hirtodrosophila confusa. The sequence goes on along the minus strand of JAWNNI010000033.1, from coordinate 6,537,866 downwards.
ATATAAATAACGGCTAATTAAGCGCAAGATATGTCTGGCAATGGCGCACAATAAACGCAACTGTTAGAGCCTCGATAACGGGGCCAACAATCGTCCATCGTCCATCGGCCATCGACAATCGACAATCGGCAATCAACAATCGTTAGCCTTAATTCAATTCATATCAATTCGAATCAGAAAAAAGGCAGGTCTCGGGGCTTTTCTGTTTTCCATTTGCAGATTTTGTCAGTTTGCGCAAGCAGCTGAATTTTTAAGTAAATATGTGGACTGTCTGTGTGTGTTTTTTTTTTTACAGATGCCCAACATTTGTTTATACACTGACAGAAGGTATTATGAGCTGGTCACGAGCTGTGACAGACGTTTCCGATCGATATACTATATATAGTTGATTGGAATGACGAGCCAAGTTCAATCTTAAAGCATATTCAATTAAACCAATCGTTTTGGATCACTATAGCATGCATATAACCGTAGCTAGCTTATAAATGATCGGTCATAAATTGAGTTTATCGTTTCGTTTTTCAAGCTAGCTCAACCAAATTACCCAATTCTAAGCTATTAAAGTATACTATACTACACCATAAAGTGTAAATATTCGGTAGAGCTACTTTATATGAAGACAGCTCCAAATTGCACAACCTTGGTCTTAAAACACGCGGAAGAAATCAAGGATGCGATTTCAGGTGGGAGAGGTTGACTTTATTGCCAAAATAACGCATGAAAAGCAAATAAAAGTTGACCGAAATGCTTATATCGACTCCATAATTGATAGCTTTTAGTGTTGGAAAACATCAAAAAATGACCAGCGTTGCCAGACAATTCTATAAGTTGAAATATTTGAATTCCCTACAAATGAAATGAAATTTAAATTCAATTCACTTTTTTATTTTTGTTTGATTTCGAATTCAACAAACATTTAAATCAAATTTCAATTCAAATCACTTATTTTTTTATCTTGCATGAAATGAGATTCATATTCAATTTGTTTTTAAATGAATAAATTCAATATTTGGTAAGCCAATGGGCTTACCAATGAAATAATGAATCATTATTTTTATAAATATAAGTTAATCAAATTTGGTTAAGATCGTACCACGATCAAAGAAATTAGTTTTATTTTTTTATAAACAACCTTTTTGTTTTTCAAAATTTTTCAATCTTAACTCTGCAATTGTGACTTTTATTAGTTCAAAGTGGTTGGATAAGCTCAGATTAAATACTATGTCTTATAGCTGCCATAGGAACGCCCAAATATACTGTGTTTTGGTTGAGTTTGATCGAATTCAAATTAACTACTATGTCTTATAGCTGACATGGAAAGAAGCGGTAAAAAAGGAGTTTCTCTTTGTATAAGCAACATTTTTGTTTTTCAAGTTAACTCAATCGAAGTTCTTCGATTTTTGATATACTTTTACCGTTTGTACACTTGTCATGGGTTAGTGTATGAAAACTTTGTGTGTGTTTTTTAGTCTTTGGCTCTCAACTCTCGAGAGATGCGTTTAAATATAAACATTGTGCGAGCTGCTGGCGACACATGCGACGAGAGGCTCAAGGACATGACTATGCGGCAATTAAAAAAATAAAAATAAAAAAAATATAAGAAAACAAACAAAAAATAACGAAACGAAAATAAAATATAAACACACCCACACACCTACACACACACACACATATGCCCAGGAGGCTGTGCGTCAACAGAAAATGCTTTGGGAATGCACAAGAAACGTGTCAAGCGGCTCCACCGTCTTTTTTAACAACCACCCCAAAAGCAGGCAGCCCACTTAGTCACCCAACCGCCCCACCACCACCACCACCACCCCGTGCGAGACCAACCGCTGCACCCTCCACTATGCTGGACACCTTAGGGGCACATGCAAGTTATGACTTGTTGTTGTTGCTGCTGCTGTTGATTAGTTTGCATAGTAAAAACGTTGTCCGTATGTGTGTGTGTTGTGTGCGTTGAATTTTGTGCCAACTCGTTGAACTGTTGCGCATACACATACGCACACACACTCACAAGCACCCACACACACACACACCTTATATGCTATACGTCTTGTTGCTGTTTTTGTTTGCTGCTGTTTTAGACAATATCAAATATTTAACAAAATACCGCGAGACGCGTGTTTACTTATGTATATGTATGTATATTTATGTTTTGTTTTGTTTTTTTTTTTTTTTTATTATTATTGTTTCACTTTTCGAGTGGTTCTATGATTTTGTTGTTGTTGTTGCGAGCAACGCGTGGCCGCCAACTGAGCGGACAACAGGCGAGTGCGGTAAGTGGTGCCAACCAACTGCCCAACTGAGCCCAGGCACAGAACGGGATGGCATGAAACGGAATGGCATGGAACGCACTGGAATGGGCGAGCGGGCAATGAAAAAGCGCGCGCAAGAAACGTTATGGCAACAGGCGAAACAGCATCAAAACAGAGCAGCAACAAATTGGTAAACGAAACGTCGCCAAACGTAAAAAGCTCTCTGCCATGCCACTTTAGGGTGTGAAAGAGACAGCGAGCCAGAGAGAAAGTGAGAGTGTGTGTGTAGGGGAGCGCGGGAAGGGGGATAAAAGTTGCAGTTAACACAGCCTTGAGAAGTTTTTGGCATTATAATAGGATCAACAATGCGATCTTTTAAGCGTGCAACAGGCTAACAAATTAAACAAAGTTGAAATCCAATAGCGTCAAGCAAATGTAGCAAGTAAAAAACTTATAAGCGAAAGCTCCCGACTGCTATATACTCTGTTTGGCAATTATTTGGGTTTTGTTTTCTTGCGGGGGCGTGATACCAATATTTTCGTCACAATCTTTTAGAAATTCTTTTAGTAAATTTAAAATTTAAATTTAGAGCGAAAATAGAAATGAAAAATGTAAGTTAAGACGTAAGATCCGCAACGCAGGATTAGCCCATATATCTCTATCTAAATATACCAAATTTGGTTGCTATGCATGTCGAAACAAATTGCCTTCATACAAAGTTATAGCAAAACCAATGTTGAAACAAACTCAATATACCCTTTTGACTCTAGGGAACAGAGTATAACAAGCTCGCTTTAGTGGTCCCAGCAGGAATAACGGAGGGGGTAGGGGGCGCATGTCCGCATGGCCAAAAAGGTTGCAGTTTGAACGACCTTGAGATATTTGGCATACAGCAACAAGATCAACAATGAGATCCATTGAGCAATGCGCAACAAATGAGGCTTAATTAAATACCATTCCATACACACCACACACACACACACACACACACACACACACACACACACACATATGTATTTAAATAAAGTACATATTTCCGCACGCAATAACAACAACAAAATAATTAACAAACGAATGTAAATTAAGCTCTAATTCAACAAATAAAAATTGCACAGCAAAAAAACAGCTGCAATTTGTGTGTGTGTGTGTGTGTGTGTGTGTGTGTACCGCTCCATTTACATTTTAATTACGTATAATTTATGGCGGCAAGGGATGGAAAGTGCTGGAAAGGGCAACGGTAAATGCCGTGTTAAGTATACGTCCCGTATGCCAGCTGGCCAAGTTAACTGAGTGAAGCGCAGCCGCAAGAAGGGCTTACCGGCTATTCTCTCAGACAAAAATGGCTCAAGTGCAGCAACTTAAGCCCGATTATTAAAGCTGCAGTTGAGTTGTTTCGGTAATTAACCATATTGAATTACCATCAATTACAGCCACTCAACGCCTCGAAAATTCAAGCACCTACTTGGCCAATTGATATGGCAAAATATTGTTTAATAAGTGGCAATTAACACCTAATCATGAATGTGCACAACTAATTGTGTGACGATGCATATTTACTGTGCTTCTTTAAGCTATCAACAAGTAATTAAATTCGAATTATTTAGTAATTATTTTTTATTGATTAAACTTGATTTCATTTTCCATTTTATTTAAATTATGACTCGATTAATCAATCACATCAAACATACCCTTTATAACTACACTTTAAGCTTTGTTTTTTATACAAAAACTAAAGATTTTCATGCAACTCAATTTACAACAGATTTTTGCTTTGCCATCTATATGATATAGTTGTTGCGAGTCCCATTTAAAATACTGACTTTGACTGACAATATTTAGAGTGCATACTTTCGGTACAGTGAACACCCGTGGTTGTAATTAGTTCGCTCTATGGAGCGTGCACTGTCTTGTCAACTCAGATTTAAGGCGGTTCAAGGCACGCAGTTGTCTCTTTTTCTATTACCTCTCTATTTATATTCCAAGCTCAACTCTGTACCCATAGAATGGGCACACAAGCAGGAAGAGCTGTTCTCAGTTGGTCGAAGTTGGGATATCCTTGTTGTTCTTTCGACAGCTTTAAGATGAAATCTGGTAAAATACAATGCCATCTACTTTGGTGTGTCGAGGATATAAGCAATCAAATGTGGACTTCAGAGATTGCAACGTTAGAAAGATCAAGTTTTCTTCATTATTTTAGGGGCTCTAGGATTTACTGTATAAAATTTCAAGCTGATCGACTTAAAAACACCGAAGTTATTCAAGAAACTAGTTGCAGTACTGCAAAGCGCAAGTGTGCTGCTTGCTTGCTATGTCGCTGAACTGCTTGATGCACATGTGTGTGTATGTGTATGCGTAAGTATTGAGTATTTTTAATCTCAGTATAAGGGAGTCTCGTAGTCGGGTACACTCGACTGTTGTAGCATTGAAGCTTGTTTTGACTGTTTCTTTTAGATTTGACACTTTAAAAAAAGTAAGAAGAATGCTATAGTCGAGTATACCCGACTACGAAACTCCCTGTACCCAGGTCAAAAATTTCCGATCGAATCTTCGTTAACTTACACATACATACACAGATACGCACACGCACGAGCCACAGCGCAAGCCAGGCATTTTAAGTTGTGACTGTGCTTCTTCTTCCCCTTGCTGCAGCACTGAATCTTCTTTCGTGAATAACTTAGGTGTTTATTATCCGATCGACTTGAAATTTGGACAGTAGATTAAGAGGGACTAAAGTATTGGACATGCCAAATCTTAAAGCTATATCGTGAAAATTGTAACTGTAAAACGGTTTTTATCGAATAGCGGGGGAACGGGGGAGATATCTCAAATCTAAAATAAACTTGACCTGCTCCCGCTATACACGAACCTACATTCCAAATTTGGTGTCTCTAGCTCTTATAGTTGCTGAGATCCTTGCGTTCATACATACGGACAGACAGACGGACAGACGGACAGACGGACAGACGGACAGACGGACAGACAGACGGACATGGCCAAATCGAAATCTCTTTTGATACTGATCAAGAATATATATACTTTATAGGGTCGGAGATGTCTCCTTCTGCCTGTTACATACTTTTGCACAAATCCAATACCCCCTTTTTACCCATTTTATGGGTACAGGGAGTAAATTCTGACATGCAGGTTGATTGTAGGCAACACAACTTTACTAATAACACCCCATTGGTATTCCGTAACCCCCCCCCCCCCAAACTCCCCAACGCTCCAACCTTAACTATAGTCAAAGCCTTTCACAAAAAAAAAAAACATATCGAAAAGAAACATCTTTTGGCATCATTCTCATTTTGATATTAATTTTTCTTTTCGTGCGGCAACAAATGGAGGTGAGGTGAAACGCGAGACGCGCGAGATGCCAGACCAGGACGAAGGTAGAAAGGATGCCAGCAGTTGTTATTGTATGCGTAGCTGCCAAAAATAAGCCTGGACCGGTAAGTAAGTAAGTAAGTATTTCAGTATTTCAGTATTTCTGTATTTCAGTACGTAAGTAACTAAGTACGAAGGATTCTTGCACTTGTCACTTGCTGTGCGTTTCGGTGCCTTTGAGCTGACAGCTTTACGGAGACATGACAAAGGCAAACACAGCACAAAGTAAGACAATAAACAACCATAACAATGGCAACAACAACAACAACAACAACAACAACAGCAACAAATAACAAACAACAACAACAACGAATAGAAGTGCTGCTGCTTGGCCAGATAATATGCGAAACGTTATTGTTGTTGCTCTTGTTTGTTACACTTTTACATGGTTGCCAAGTCGCCCGATGTCGGGATGTACGAGGTGTAAATGTGGGGGGCGGGGGTACTGTACCAGACAAAGTCATACCAGCAGACTAACCCAACAACACTGTTAAATGGTGCCCTCTATATTATATTCGCCCAAGCAGTGGATATTATAATTCGTATAACCCACAAAGTATATGTATATTTCTGATCTTGATCAAAAATAAATGAGCTATAATTAGAAAATCATCCTAAAACACAAATTGCTTCCAAAGGCCAGAAATATTTCCTATTTTATAGAAATAATTCAGTCGGCTTTTGTGAAATCAGCAAAATAAATGAGCTTTAATTTAAAAAATCATCCTAACATAAAAATGGTTTCCGAAGGACAGAAAAATTTCCTATTTTATAGAAAGAATTTCGAAATTTAAGCAATATATTTCTTAAAAGTTGGTTCTTGTATGAAATTACAAGCAACAACATGACTATAAAAACTCTTCAGATATACATATCTCTATAAATGTTTTTATCGCCTGAACTAAAGTGATCAAAATCGAATAGCTGTTGAAAATATTTGGAATTTCAAGCAACGTTAAAAATGTGGGGAATGTAACTAATTAATGCACATCAATTGCTACTTCAAGTAATTATTTAAAAACAGAACAAATAAATGTTTTTGTTCAGTTTTTAATTGCATTAGCCTACTTCTAATATTGATATTTAACACTCATAAATATTAATGGTGATTCGGCGCATAATAAGCCCGACTTGTTTATATTAAATATTAATAATTGTTTTTAATTATTTAATTCCAATACAAAAATGACTTCCATCTAAATTATTAATCTCGTGAGTGTTTTCTGATGCTATCAGCAAATGCTAAACTATCGCGATAGTGCAGACAAATTACAAATGATCGAAACTATCGATAGTAGCATCGATTGTCTTGCAAGGGTATTTCAGAATCGGAATATCGAAGCTATCAACTGTACTTTCTTGTTTTTTTTTTGCCACTCTACAGTGGTTGTTGTTGTTGTCTCAGCTTTTTAATAAAAAAGGTAACGATGACAACAGCATCCACAACAACAAGTGTTTTGTGCTGTGAATGGGAAAGAGATGAAAATAAAAGAACAGAATAAAACGCAACACAAACAAAACTGAACGGCGGAGGCTGCGGAGGCGTTAGATATTTGAGGGCGTAACGCGACTAACGACAATGGGCGGCGTATGAATAGGGGGTAGGGTTTAAGGGTAGTGCTAAGGGGTAGGGTATAGGTGTAGGCGTATGTATACGCCTGGTACGCCCCTTTTTGCATCCTTTGGCGCTGTTTGTTGTCTGTTGTTTGCCGCTAACAATGGCGCGAGTACAAAAAACAGTTAATTAGCTGAAGGCGTTGGCGATTATGAAAGGGAAATGGCAATTTGTTGATTGTGACGCATTGTAGGATCCCAGCACAATACACAATACAAAATACAAAATACACAATCCACAATCGACAATCCACAGTCCACAGTTCACAATCCAATGCACTCTGCAGTCCACTCAAAGTTCATTGAAAATGCTTAGAAAAGCTCTTAGACCAGCTTCAGCTGAACTTGGAGAGCACTCCTCAAAATGTTCATCAATTTTGATGAAAAAAATTGAAAGGGTAAACTTAATAATAATAAAATAGGCTCTTAAAACTTTCCCATTAACCTGGAGACGCTCATTAAGAAAAGGACATTCAGTTTACAGCTTTAACTGTCTGCGAAGGAACAAAAGGATGTTGACTTGAAATGAAACTTTAACTTTGTTAACTGCACTGAAATCAAGCACATATTTTATTTTCAAACAGAGTAACATACATATACGAGTAGAATCCTTTCTCACAATAGCAAGCAAATCCCAAGCAAAATCCCAGATTCAAAACAAGTAACTTTAAACCGCAAAATCCTGTCAGAAGCGAGAATGGCAAGAATTTATGAAATATTCACTTCCCCTAAATCTTTCCGAGATTGCAAATGTTTGAATTTTAAGTGCATAAGCCCTTTGAAAGCGGTAGTATTTGATATAAGTATTCCAGGTATGATGCTGAAATTTGGAATATAGGGAGGTAGAATAAAGTTAAATGCATTTCTCTCTTGAAACTTGTTTAAGCTTAGCACAAAACTGTTAGTTTAAGCCTGGTGCGAAGTGGTTTCTATATCAAAGTATAGGTAAGGTTAGGTTGAGACGGCAGCTACCCTGCGGAAGGGGATTCCATATAATCCATAAGTTGCCTAGTGGTAAAGCGATCGTTAAGCCTTTAAGGATATTTTTGAGAAAATGCTGCAATAGCATCCTTGATACAACCCCCGAATCTCGGGGGATTTTCTATACATACTTAAAATAACTGCAAGGAAGAGCAACTTTGCGTGTGTCCTAATTACAGGATATTTACGTATACAATCATTTGCAGTACTTTGTGCAATTATATCCCACAAACCTCGCCGCTGTGATAGTCCAGTTACTTATAATGAAAGTGCTGCAATTAAGTGTTGGTCAACGTGGGCGTGGCTAGCCCAGAGGCGGGGGTGTGCTGGCCAATGCAGCAGTTCAATTAACTGGTGGAAGCCACTGGGGAGCTGCTGCGCCACGCCCACATGCCAGCAGTCACGCCCATGCCAGGGTTTGCCAATAAGCAAATGAAATAATAAACTTTGGCCTGGCCTCCGCGCTAAACGTGGCGTATACGCAATATTGCAAGAGGCAACGGCAACGGCAACGGCAACGGCAACGGCAACGGCAACGGCAACGGCAACGGCAAAATGGCGAAGGCGGCACGTGGCGGCATCTTTAAGTGATTTCTTACTCGCAAATAAGTTTCTACGTTTTATGAGCTCGCATTTCTTTGCTGCTGCTTCTGCTGCTGCAGCAGCAACAACAAACAAAAACTTCCTTGCCAGGCATGTGTTGAAAGTATTTATGAATATTTAAACTTTTACATTATGACCTTCATTGATATCTGCAGCAACACATTGCCTGGCAAAATTCCTGCTGCTGCGAAGGGAGTGAGGGGCTGCTAAAGGATGGTTTTTTAATGCTGTTTATTTAAATATTACATAAATATTACTAAGCTTAATATTTGGACTAAAAGACATTCGGAAAAACAAAAGCAGATCTGCTCCGAGTTTCACCCAATAATGTGAATGTTTCATCGAGCAACGATTACTTTTATCGATTATGCATCAATGTGTATCGATTTACATTCCTACATCACATTAATAAAACGTGACCGTCCTATTTTCAGGATGATGCATTTCACCAATGATGAAAACTGTTTGCATTGCAAACGCATTGTTGGGGAAAATGGTAAATATATTCTAGAACACCATAAGGAATTGTACAGACGGTAGCAGTACTGGTTGAATCTCCTAACGACCTTCAGCATCCGGCAACACCAAGCGCCAACTTGGTCCTTGGTGGTTAACCTAACCTTATTGAAGCGAGACTGCGATGAAGAAAAAAAATGTAAAACAATTTTCACTTTTTGTTTAAATTGCTTTGAGCAGAACCCAAATACAGTAGACACTTTTGTACAACTCTTTTTTATAAGAATATAAATTCCAGATCAAACTTTAGCATCGTAATGCTTATCCGATATCCAACGACCTTAAGAGATAGTCTCACGAAATTTAGTATGTGGTTTCTTATGTGCTATAAGAAAAGCAAATTGGTTTTTAAATGCAAATATTTGCAATTCATTCCATGCAAATTGCTTGAAAGGAATTACAAATATTATTCTTACCATAAGAAATATTTATAAGTTATTGAAATCTACCTATTTATTTGAAAGTTAAAAAACATACGGAATAACTTTATAATTATCATTATTATCCGGAACTTCTTTCTAGTCAGTCCGGCGATTTCCCTTGTGTAACGAAACTCAACTTGATTACCAAAAAATATGTCTTATAAATTTTAAATAGGATTGTGAATAATATACAACTTTGCACTTCGAATATTGTACTTTTGCTTATAGTATATTTGAATTTGAGCTGTCTATTTCAATTGGAGTTTGATCGAGTTAACAATCAATTCAATTGGAACTGTCTCCTTTATCCCAACGAATTTCCCCCAGCAATTGCTGTCTAAAACTTCACAACAGCTTTATGAGCCATTGAAATCCCCTCAGACAGTACCAATGTATAGGCAAACACTGCAGTCAGTTGTTGTGTTGTACCCCCACACCCCCCACTTTCCACACCACCCTTTTTAAACATGTCTCTCCGTTTTTCTGTGTGTGTGCGTCTGCTGCAGCACATTACACACACATTAAATTTATGGCTCGAGCAAAAAACTCTTTACAACAAAAAGCACTAAACATTATGCCCACTCCAGCCGCCCAATTGCCACGCCCCTTTCGCCACAATGCTGCTGAGTTTCTCTCTGTGTGTGTGTGTGTGTGTGTGTTGGCATGAGAAATATGGCCAGTGCAGTTGCTGGCTAACTGGCAAGCGGCTAAAATGTCTAAAATGGCTATGGGAGCAAACGACAAGTTCCAAATAAAATGAAAACCACACAGAGAAGGCCAAATGTGAGTTCATGGAATTTACTGAAAACTGTCGCTCGCATTATATTGTATACAAAACAAGAGAGCAGGATGCAGGATGCAGGATGCAGGATGCAGGCTGCAGGCTGCAGGCTGCAGGACGCAGGATGCGGCATTAGGCGGCCAATTGAGTAAGCCACTCAATAAAATAAAAATCAATTATTTTGCAATAAGCTCATTAAACTGCAGCAATTGTATGATTTAAGCGCTTGAGCAAAGGGGAGGGATGGATTAATGTAGACCTCTGGGGGTGGGGGTGGGGGTGGGGGTACCCCCTCTTTATTAGCCTCATTAAACGCACAGTTCTCAAACTGTAAAACTTGGCAAGCGAGGCGGCCAAAACTCTCGAATGAAATTGTGCTCATGATTGCGATTACGGTTATGACTGCGAAGAATTATTGCCGGAGCCGGGTTTGTGCCAGATGCTGGCGGCAGCTCGAGTAAGGCCAAGAGGTGGTGAAGTAGGGTGTAGTAGGGTGTCGCAGGGTGCCGTAGGATGTAGCAGGCCGCATATCGGTTCAAGTTTTCCACAAGGTTCGTTAGACGCGTCCAGGGCACCCAAATCTAATTACGAGGCCAGGCCAAAAACAGCCGGGGGCTAGGGGCTTATTGCCACAGCAATGGCCATGCAATTAGAGCAGACATATGAAAATCATGGCAACTACTCTCTAGACCAGTTCACTCCACCCAAACATTTCAGCGGGCAGTGCTAATTGCCCCGTTTATTGATGCAATCCGGCGTAGAAGCTACGGAATTCTGATTTGGCATGCGCTAATTGAAAACCCAAAACGAAATGTGCACAAATTCTTGTCCAAGTTCGAGGGCATGCCGTGAAAACTATAAATAATTTTCGATGGCATCTCTATTAGACATCAAAATCATTGTCAAGGTCGCTGCATTATCAATTTTTAATTTTCTTTGGCACAGAATATTCAATAGCAATCTATTGGGAAAAATCAACATGAAGCCATTTACATACTTAATTAGAATTGACAAAAAAAAAAAAAAAAAAAGTCTTTCCCAGTATAAGTTAGGGTAGTACAGGGTAGCTTAATTAAACTACAGTTTTTTGAATTACTGTAATTATTTAATTACATTTTGCTCAATTTCTTATATTTTAGCCATTGATTAATTATCCATTTAAAATATGCTCGGCCTTACTTTAAACTCGTTCGAGCCTTGACTTTGCCGCACTGTTTCGAAGTTTGAACTCGGTTGCATTTCAATTCACCACCCTGTATATCAATATAGGTTATAAGTGCTTTAGTTTTCACAGCAAGCGGGAGGAAAAGAGCAAGAGCTGAAAAGCTTTTAAAAGTTGTTGACAGTGATTCTATAATAATGTGATACTGCTTATAACAAAGTTAAACAAACTAGAAATATGAATTTAATAACTGATTGTTGTTGGGCAACGAAATTGAACGCGTTCAGCAGAACTAATCGCTGATTGATTTCCGCTGCTTTTCGACTTTTGTGACAGGCAAACTGTCAAATGTTAAACACACATTAAGAAAAATCAATTACAACAATAATTCCCCAATATACCAATGTACCCACATGTTCAGACACAAGCAGTGCAAGCAAGCAGTGTATTTTAGTGATTCTGCGCGGCAGTACTGACACTAGTTTCTTCAATATCTTAGGTGCTTATAAGTCGATATTCTTGAAATTTTTACAGCGTATTCAGAATGATTCAAGTATCAAGCGCGCCTTAAATCACTTTTATCGTTTATCGGGAAGTGTCGAAAATTTAAAATAAACTTGATCAGTGTATGTTCTTCAAGAACCTACATATGTGCCCAATTTATTGGTTTAAACTTACGGACACATCGACTGAACGAACTATTGATACTGATCAAGAATATATATACTCCTCCTTCAGCCTGTTACATACACTTGCACAGTTTTAAGGACAATTCAGTCATCTTTTAGTTAGTCAGAGATTAGTTCTGGTGAACAGATTTGCTGTGTTGGTCGAAGGTCAGACCCATGGAATAAATGAAGGTAACATATTATAGGTATACCTATAATAACAATAAATTTACATATTGTTATAGGATATTTTGTAGAGCAACAACAATTTCGCTGACAAGCTGAAAGGAGTACTTTGCACACACATTTTCCATTAACATTAAAGAAATAATAATCGTAAATATTCAATTGAAGTCAGTCATTTAATGGTGAGTGCTTGAGCCGTTTCCACTGCCAGTTCTATCGTGTATCGTGTATCGTATATCGTCTATCGCTTATCGTTTATCGATTGATTTGCCATTTACATGTGTGGCACATTATCGCTGGGGCCAGGCGGGGCCATAATTCATGGCCGGCTGGGCATTGTCGTGCAGCTTCCGGCAAAAACTGTTCCCGCATGCGATGTGGACACAAGCCGGCCGGCCGGTCCGGTCCGGTCCGCATTATCATTAGCATCAACATCATCATCATCAAGCATATTATCATTATTGTCATAGCGTGGCGGCGTGTAAAACCAATTTTTCATTTTGTGCCCGGCGAGCCATAAACTTTTGCGTATTATTTTTTATGCGCTGTCATAAATAAAAATATGTTTTATTCTATGTATGCAGAGTCTAGGCGGGAAGGGTGCCGCGCACGGCAGGCGGTTAGATGATGAGCAGAGGACTATGAGGCAGCCCATTAAAGCGTGCTAATATGCGATTTAAAATAAATTGCCAAAAGAAAACAGATTTCACGCCCAGCCAGTTTTCAGTCCGGTCTTCAGTATTCTTCAGTATGTTTAATGCACACACTGCGTATACATAATTTGCACTCTGGCATTTTGCACCCACGTGCTGTCTACTGGTCGTATGCGTAATGTCTTTTATGCTCGCATCAAGCTCAAAGTCAAAGTTAATTTGTGAGGGTGGGCGCAGAAGGGAGCAAGTGACAGGGACTGAGTGGGTGGTGGGAGAGAACTGGCAAATTCAATAAACTTATGAAGTTAACGCGCATTAAATGCGCTCATTTCACAGACAGAGCGTCCCGCCTGCCCCCTCTGCCATCCTGCCATCCTTCTAGCCTGCCTGATGACCCGCATCGTCCTTGGCAATCAACCCTGGCACACAGTCCCCTATCTGAGTACCTGTTGCTTCTACAGCTGCTGCTGCTCCTTGCCACCTGCCGCTCTCCTGCTTCTACAACATATGGAAATATGTAGCTGGCAAAAATTTCTCGTATTCGCAGAATTGAGTTTTTTTTTATATTTATATATAGTATATCGATTTTAATATTACAGCGCACAATCCTTGGCTAATCCTGCGTTGCGAACGTTACGTTTCAACTTATGTTTTGTAATCCTGTTGGCGCGCTCCAATTAAAATATTTTTAGCTCATCTAGAATGTTAAATAGCTTATTGAGAGGGCTACTTTCATAAAGCATTATAAATAGTTAGCTAACTTTTTCAGGAACAATATAATTGAGCGTAAAATGCCGTTGCGGACGTTACAAAACAAAAAATGCGACTCGGAAGTCATTACTCCCTGTACCCATAAAATGGGTAAAAAGGGGTACTAAATCTGTGCAAATGTATGTAACAGGCAGAAGGAGACATCTCCGACCCTATAAAGTATATATATTCTTAATCAGTATCAAAGAGATTTCGATTTGGCCATGTCCGTCTGTCTGTCCGTCTGTCCGTCCGTATGTATGAACGCAAGGATCTCAGCAACTATAAGAGCTAGAGACACCAAATTTGGAATGTAGGTTCGTGTATAGCGGGAGCAGGTCAAGTTTATTTTAGATTTGAGATATCTCCCCCCGTTCCCCCGCAATTCGATAAAAACCGTTTTACAGGAACAATTTTTAAGATATAGCTTTGGGAATTGGCATGTGCAATACTTTAGTCACTCCTAATCTACTGTCCAAATTTCAAGTCGTTCGGATAATAAACACGGAAGTTATTATTAAGTTATTAACGAAAGAAGATTGAGTGCTTCAGCGCACGGGGAAGAAGAAGCACAGCCACCATTTAAAATGCCTCGCTTGCGCTGCGCTCGAGCTGTCGCTCGTGTGTGTGCGTCTTTTGTGTATGTGTGTGTATATATGTGTCTGTATGTGTGTGTATGTGTCTGTATGTGTGTGTATGTGTCTGTATGTGTGTGTATGTGTCTGTATGTGTGTGTATGTGTACGTAGATGCGATTGGAAATTTTTGACCTGGGTACAGGGAGTTTTGTAGTCGGGTTTACTCGACTATAGCATTCTTACTTGTTTTTTATTTAAATTTGTAATATTATCACAACAAAAGATCACTTCAAATAAAAGAAAGGAGTACAGAAATATTTAAAAACAAGAAAAATAAAAATAGTATAATTTAAAAATTTTGGAAACTCCAAAAATATATAATCTGTTATTTTAACTTTAAAAAAAAGACTATCATAATAAATAACAAAGAGCAATTGAGACAAATATGAGTAGTAATGGACTTGGACGGCTTGACATCTTTATGAATGTTATCGATACTCAGTAACCAAATCGATAATAAATATCGACAGTTGGCCAGCTCTAGCTACATTTCTCAACTGAACAACGCCGTTAACCACTTAACTGTTGGAATTGCAAGCAGCTTCAAATTTAATTACTACTCGATAATGCATGCCATAAATTAAATTAACAGAAAATTCTAGAGAAACCATTTGTATACCAAGCAGTTTCCACATACTACATAGTACACAATGCATATGAACTTTTCAAATCATTGATTTTCCTTGTTTACAATATAATATATTCTTGTTAATTTGCATGGCTGCTGAATATAGTTTGTCCATAGATATTGTATATAATGCAATTGCGACATAATATATTAAAATGTTTTATAAATTCCATTGTTTAAAAATGCAATTTCAAACAAAGTAGAAAATTGTTTAAACGACTTGACGCTTGTTAGTAAGTGTTTTTCGTATACTATTTCAAAGACAGCTTGAAAGTGTCAGCTTTTGCGATTAGTTTCAGCTATTAGATAAGTTGTCTCTCATAAAACAACGAACACTCTCCACAGACATAACGGCCCCTCTTACGTATATTTATGGCATACGCAATTCCATACAGTCAAAATTGAATATAAAATCTGATTTATTATAGCTTTTTATGCACTTGCCCCCATTCTCGTACTTTATTTGTAGGTTGCCAGTGCCCTAGGTGGATTGGGTGGGTTTTAGGGGGGCTTATGGTTATGCAAGTGATACCTATTGCTAAAAATAATAGTACTAAAGTGTTATCTATGCAGTCGTGAACTGAAGGTCGCGCCAAAATCATTTCTGTCCAAAATGGAAACCATTGACATTCACGCCAGCTGCAGAAAGTTCCTGCACATCATGCAAAGTGATAAAAATGATGAAACTCAGCTTATTTTAGATCTAAACATTTATTACATTTTCAAATTATTCGCGTTGCAGCGTTAAATGCCATCTTGTGCTAAAAGTTTAATATCAGTGTGCCAAATGGTTTTCAAAATTTTTACTTCCTGTACCCATAAAATTGGTACAAAGGGGTACTAAATCTGTGCAAATGTATGTAACAGGCAGAAGGAGACATATCCGACCCTATACAGTATATATATTCTTGATCAGTATCAAAAAAGATTTCGATTTAGTCATGTCCGTCTCTCGTACGATCAAGTTTGTTTCATATTTAAGATATCTCCCACCGTTCCCCCGCAATTCGATAAAAACCGTTTTACAGGAAGAATTTTAAAGATGTAGCTTTGGGATTTGACTTGTACAATACTTTAGTAACTCCTAATATACTGTCCAAGTTTCAAGTCGATCGGATAACAAACACGGAAGTAATTCAACAAACAAGGTATACTCGACTATAGCATTCTTACTTGTTTTTTAAGAAAATAATAGCTACTTCTTGTATGAGAAGATTGGGGAAATGAGTTGTTGTTGGCAAATCTTACTTTGTTTTTACAGATATCCCAAAAAAAAAACTCAACAATTATGATTATTTAATTTGGTTGAAATGAAATTGAAATATCAGATTCATCTTAGGAACAAGACATGACCAAAATATGACATCGGTTAAGTTTTGACAAAGTTATAAGAGTTCGTAATCTAGGAGTTGGTATTTAAAATTTGTGGGATATAATAGCATGACTTTTGGCCAATAATTAACTTGCTCAGAACAAGTTTTGAAATAGTTTTTTATACTAATTATGATGTCCGCAATTAATTTAAAGTGAAATATCGAGATTTTAAGTTTTTCGAAATCTGAACTTTTGAAAATGTGTAAGCGTTCCCTTGTTAGTTTTGGAAAAGTTTCAACATTTTTTTAAAAATTGTTTTTATATGAATTAGATTGAAATGTGAAGTCAATTTAGAGTACAAAACATGATCAAAAAGACATTCTGTATGGAAATCTGTTAAGTTTTGACAAAGTTATGGGAGGTTGTAATTCAGGAAGCAGAGCTATTTTGGAATTTCAAGCTGTACAAGTCCAAATTTGTAGGAAATTTGAGCATTGATTGAGTGACATTTCGGAATTTAAAGTTTTAAAAATGTGTAAGGGGTCGTCTCCATCACACAATTCGTGTAAAAAATATAATGCACTCTGCAAGTGCATAAAAAGTTATAAGTTGGCCGCATTTCAACATGTCGGGTTAAATTTGGGAAATGAAAAATGTTGTATATTTCTGCATTTGCGAAGCAGATTCTTGCAATGATATGGCAAAATTAGCAAACAATTAAAAGTACGGCACTTGTCAGACTGCCAACTGGAGAAAGCAATCTGCATGCTACTATAAACAGGTATAATACGAACTTTAAATGTAATTAGCTTTCAGGAATAATATAAAAGTTGCTGCTGTTGCTGTTGTTGCTTGGGAGTAATGTCTCTGTGGGCAGTTAAGTGAACTGAAAGATAAATTGATCAGGATCTGCAGTTGAAGCAGGACGAGCCTGCCATATGCAGGTCCATGCAAATTGAATGCCCGCTCGACTGGCAAGCTATGAATATGATTTATTGTTGCAGCTTCCCCTTGCCCTGTGCCGCACATTTGCATATCAAATTTCTAATTGCAACGAGTTGGCAACAATGGACCAGGACCAAAATTAATGAATAAATATCGTATATTATTGCGCTCATTAAGAGCACAGAGCATCGTTACGCGCTGCAACCACCCGACACCACCTACACAGAAAGAAATCAGATGCATACTCCAATGAGATTAAACGATATTCATCAAGCTAACTAATTAAAAATAGAAATGAAAATGTTTATCAAATTTTATTAAGTAAATTATATTCTCAAAAATATAACAACATTGATTCAACGAATCCACACTTAAACAGGGATTAATAGGATAATAGGATAGGACTTGGCTTAACTACATCATACAAATAATTATATGTGCATCATATTTGATCGATATTTGAATAGTACAAGAACTGTTATCGATAATTTGGGTATGCAGTTGTATTTGTAGTGCAATGTTACGAAAAAAAAAACAACAAATAGTAATAAAATTCAATTAAATACTATAAGAAACTCATATTAACAATTAGTCTTCATAATATATTTATTGTTAATGTAGCAATCAATTTAGTAGTCAATAATATTTCCATTATTAATTCATTCATTACAACTGAATTAAGACAAACTGGCATTGAATCATTCAGCGATTTCAGGGTGGATGGATTAATATCCGCCCATTCTTGTTCTATTGCCAATATAAGTTGCCTAGCTGTCTGAAACTGTCTCCCGTTCTTGAAAACTTTGTCAGAGAGGATACCCCAGAGATTCATAATGGGATTCAGATCCGGGCCTAATGCTGGCCAGTCCAATAGAAATATGAAGTTATTACAATGAGCTTTAACTACTATTTGAATACAACAAGAATACCTTTTTCCTCGAAAGTGGACAACGATCGAGGGTTCGATTTTCAAGCGCGACGTTTTGTAGGTTTTTTTTTGTTTTGACGACGACGTGTGAACGCGTCGATCTCAGCAACTACAAGAGCTAGAGACACCAAATTTGAAATGTAGGTTCCTGTATACCATACGCAGATCAAATTTGTTTCATATTTCAGATATCTCCCCCGTTCCCCCGCAAATCGATTAAAACCGTTATACAGGAACAATTTTCAAGATATAGCTTTAAGATTTGGCATGTACAATACTTTAGTCTCTCTTAATCTACTGTCCAAATTTCAAGTCGATCGGATAATAAACACGGAAGTTATTCACGAAAGAAGATGCAATGATGCAGCGAGAGGGGGAAGAAGAAGCACAGCCACAACTTAAAATGCATCGCTTGCGCTGTCGCTTTTGCCGCCTGTGTGCGTGCGTCTTTGTGTATGTGTGTATGTATGTGTAAGTGGACGTAGATGTGATTGAATGTTTTAGACCTGGGTACAGGGAGTTTCGTAGTCGGGTATACTCGACTATAGCATTCTTACTTGTTTTAAATTGAGTCTAAGAATTCCGGAATTGGAGCAAAAAGTATTTGAATCTAAAAACTTAAGAAAATCCGAAAGTAGCGATCTTTTCAAACTGCTGGGCAACGATATCAGCTTGGAGTTGTTGATATTTTCTCTCAGTGTAGCACCGGCCTAGCATTCCCATTCATATTCAATGTGCTGTGCACATCCGTCTGGACCATGCGGCGGCTTTATAAATTTTACCTCCATACGTTTTATGGCAACAACAGACACAGGATTCGAAGGACTAAGGGACCGAGATGCGAGGAGTGAAACGGAGGCGGGTTAAGTGACTGGACATGTAATTGAATTCATTTCATTGCTGTTGCCAGCCTGCAATTACATTTATGCATTACAGTGGTATATGACTGTTGCAATTTGGCCCAAATGGCTGTTACCAAACCTCAAGCCCAGGTAATTGCAGATTGGGGGAGGAATCCATCGATTGACCAATCCTCATATGTAACTCATAATCAGCAAATGAATCACGAGTTGTTTGCAAATATTTCATCATGTTATGTGCATTTTATCAACTGATTCTGACTGCAGGGTACTAATTACTAGAAGTGAGAAAGTTTAATAATTAATTAATTGATAGTTTTGGTTGCTCTGAAAAGAAATTATCCATACAATATTGATGAATATAGATTGGGAATTATTTACACTCAGAAATGAGAACAGGAGGTAAAGTTGAGAACATTGGGAAGCTCTTAAGTAACAACTAAGCGAATGTTAAATCGGCTACAATAGATCTTAAATAATAATAAATATTTATTAAGCTACAGTCATTTGAACTGCTATAACCAAAAATGATCTATTATGTTACAGAGTTTCGATAACAATTGCCCATCTCTAGCTCTGTCGATATTGTGTGAGTAATTTCTCAGTTTGTACATAAATCAAACCAAACTTGTTATTTCTTGACCATATATAGAATTATTGATAGTTTCTCTAGATAAAAAGAGAAACTATAAGATAATAAATCATCGATATTATCGATAGTCTGACATATCGCCCGAGTTATGCAAATATGCGCTTGATTGCACTTATGAAGACATATGATAATAATAATAATAAAAAAAACCACACATAACGAACTCAATTCGTTACGTAATAAAATAAATATTTCTCTTTTGGTTTAAGGTCCTGCTTCCTCCCCACTCTTATACAAACAGTGTCGTTGGTAGGTGGGTGTGGGGGGTGTGTGTGCGTTGTTAATAACGTCGTCAAGCCCAAATGTTTGTCAGCTAGTTTCTTTACTGTCCGTTGTCCTGTCAATCAAGTTATTGAACATCGTTGCCCAAAGGCAGCAAGATTGCCCACTAGACATGAGCAATAAAGTCCTGTGACTGAGTCCTTGTCTCTGAATATCGAGAGTAACAGCTCCGCAGTTCACAGTTTTGATATAAGCAGTAACAGTTACCGTTCAGATTTTAACAGTCACATATTAATCACTGTTAAAATTAACAGTGCAACTGTTAAGTCTTAGAAAATGAATACGCCTGGACTGTTCCCCAAGTTTTAAGAAAATAAATAGTGTAAAAAGAGGGACAAGACGACATTTTTGTTATATTATAAAAGCCCCAGACAATTCTGATATTTGCAGCATTTATTTTATTAGGTCTTCCACGATAGAATATATTTCCTTTCAAATTCATATTGGTGACTTGGTGAAAAGACAATAACAATAAGGCTCATCTCTGCTGGTCACCATCACTCTATCCGGCATATCCTTGGCTCCTTTTTTTGTAGTCCTGCTCCTGCTTCCGCTCATTGATTTGCAACCGGACGCTAGAAAAAGATTTTCAGATAACACGCATCATCGTCCTTATCCAGGAGCGTCTCTGTTAAGCGCTTTCAACGATGCTGTCAGCACAAAAATTTCAAAGAAGCAACCTTTTACGTAGTTTGCAGATATTTCCTCTAGCACCCTTACCGACGCCCCTCTGCCGCCCCTAGCCCCTCTCCGCGCTGTTATCATGCGACTTATCATTTCGCAGCTGACCTTCGAAGCCTAAAATTATGCAACATAAACTAAAAATTAAACAGCCAGCCAACGCAAAAACAAATATTTGCTCAATGGGTGGGCCCCGCTGCGGGAAGGTCACATGAATGGGGGTCAAATTGGGGGGAGGTGGGTTGGCTGCTTTGGCAAAGGATATTGTTGGTATTTTCATTGACATGCGGGTGGTGCCAGTTGTTGTTGTTGTTGCTGTTGTTATACTCGTAGCTGCCGCTGCAGCGGGCAACCACAAAACCAGAAATAAACACTTTGCGACTAAAAGTTTTTGGTACTGCCAGACGCCAACAATAACACTAAACAACAACTTGAATTGTCAAAGTTCTCAGTATCTCAATTGCTGTTATTGTTGTTGTTCTTGCCAACGATTATCTCAAAGTTTTGGAAGAGATTCTTCGCGAGCAGCAACAGAAGCAGAAGCAGAAGCAGCAGCAGCAGCAGCAGCAGCAGCAGCTGCTGTTCAAGTGGTTGAAGTAAACAACATTCCCAAGCAATCAAGATGAATTATAGAAGGGCAGCCAGGCTTGGGCGTACTTGGCCAGCAGATACCCTGTATTGAGGTTACAGAGCACTGCAAATCTGCGTGCTTATTAAAACTGAGTTAACATCTATCATTTAACTCTATACATGGTTTGGTAAGATCGCAAGGTGACGATCGCAACCATCACATAAATAAAATTAAGAATATTATTATATATATAAAAAAAAAATTATATATATTATAAAAATAAAAATAAAAAAATATTAAAAATAAAAAAATATTAAAAAAATAAAAATATTAAAAAAATAAAAATAAAATAAATAGAAAAATAATAATAAAAATAAAATAAATAGAAAATAATAATAAAATTAAATTAATTTTAGAATAAAATAAAATAAATTTTAAAATAAAATAAATGTTAAAATAAAATACAATTTAAAATACAATAAAAATAAATTAAATAAAATCAAATTAAATAAAAGCAAATTAAATAAAAATAAATTAAAACTGAAAAGAAATCGATGTTAATATCGACACACAATCGATACTATCGATCAATTTATACAATCTAATTCTAATTCTTTTCTTATAAATGTGTTTTGATTGAGCAAAACTAAAGGAAAAAAGAGCGAAGTTAAGAAACAATCGAAGGAACGAATTGAACAAATATTGAACGAACAAACGAACTATATTCGATTGGTTTTTTTGTAGTATTAATTAAACCACTGAACTGAAGGGTGGAATATGTATGTAGTATACTATATAGCTTCGATTTACAACAAATGGTGCACTAAAAAGGCTGCAAAATTCCATTCAAAGAGGTTGGAAATTCTTGGGGAAAAAATTATATGAAACTTTTTTGTTTTTATCGCATCGGCTTGAAACTCAGTTGTAAAGCAGTATAGCAAAAGTTATTCCTTCCATGTCAGAAAATCAGAAAATCCAAGCCCTAATGCGGAAAGTGAGAGGAGGAGATAGTTGCCAAAGTCTACTATTCATCCGATCAACAAAAAAAACTAATTTACAAAGCGCTTCACATCAATTAATTCGACACGTGTTGAAAAATGCATTCCCACGTTTAAAACATTGCTGAAAAACTTCAGTTAGTCTCCAATACTTATAATACGGGACTTGATATGATATATAAGAACTATTAATATTCATTTTGTTTGTTAGGAAGTGGCATACTCTAATCCTATATCTAATGTCTGTAAACACTTGCACAACTTTATTACACCCATTTTAAGCAGTTTTTTTTATGAGGTAGAGAGTACAAATGACAGAAAATAAATAGTACACTCGCTTGACTTTTCAGCTTTCATTATACCACTTGACCCGCACAACATACACACACACACACACACACACACTTAACACACACACATTCAGAAAGAGAGAGTGAGCTGCTAAATCAGACAAAATGGATTTGAAGTGTGGTGCTGATGCCCCCTGCCCACAATGCTGACTCGCTATTTCTCAGATTCTCAAATTCTCTGATTCAAAGATTCTCTGATTCTCAGTTTCTCAGTTTCTCTGTTCCAGCAGCTCTTAGACATCTCATCACATATTTATGAAGGCGGCACGCTTTTTATGAGCAACCAGAGATGCCTATGACAATGACTTGGAAAAGATAAGTGTGTGCGTGTGTGCGTGCGTGTGTGTGTGGGTGTGCTCATAATATTTGCACTCACTGTTGTATAAAAATATTGAAGTTGCCCCGAGGAGCAAGACTTTAGCCACATACCCTAGCTATAAATCGGAACAGCTGCGCTCCAGCCAGAACTCAGTGTGGGATTTAATTGAAAAATGTTTGCTAGGCATTTGCCTCGCTCAGCTGGTGCTCGGCAAATATTTTGGCCACGACTTTGAAGTCAAGTTGAAGCCACATAGCAGCGGGTGACGAAACCATTTTGCAGTTGCAAATTAAGGTTTCCCAGAATGTGAAACTTTGTGGAGCATTTTGTGTGACAGATTTGGAAATCATGTCAAGTTACAAGTCTATACCAGATATACACGCATACATATACAAAGCTGCTTTTGGCCTTGTACGCACTCAATCTACAACCATTTAGGCTTTAAGTGTTATCTGCTTAGCCCGCTTTAAGAAGGCAGCCGGCAGCCGGCAGCCGGCAGCCAGCAGCGTTTTTTGGCTTTTTGGCTTTTATGGCCAATTCATAGGCATTTCTCACATGCCCAAGTGCCCAGTGCCCCCAGTGTGGTGTTCGTTTTGTAATTGGTTCCATTCTATACTCATCGTATACATGTACTAACTGAAACTGAAACTGAAGACCATAAAACATTTCTCTTTATCGATGGCAATTTCCTTGTGCCACTAAGCACGAACACAATTCGAAAACTGTACGTTTCTCTGGCCAATAATTTAAGTGTGAGCCGAGTTCACTTGGCCTGCGGTTTTCCCGTTCAAAGACTGTGGTACTTACTTATCGCATGGCGGGAGGTCGCTTGGCTATACTACATATACCAATACCATTCTTGGTGCACTCTTGACCACCAGCAACAAGCAATTAGAAAAAGTCGTTAAGCAAACGATTGCCAAATGTTTGCTGCTTTCCCTTAGAGCCATCCAGTAAGTCATGCCAAAGTTTTAGGTATACTCTCACCTAGTTACTACCATAGATGAATGCCTCTCGAATGATCTATGAGCGTGCTGCGTATTGCCTTGACAGATGAGAAATTGCCTACACTTAGAGAAACAAAGGTCGCAACAAAAGTGGCCCGCTTTCATCAAAAATCAGCTTAAAATTAATACTGCAGAGTTAATCGCTGATGAAATATCAAATTTCGCTCAACAAAAAGCAATCTTACTTAGAAAAAAATAGATATATACACTTGTAGAAAGGTTTTTCTTATACAAAAAGTATATTTTTGAACGAACTTTTCCAAGTTAGCTGTCGCTGAACATTATTATTATTTGTATTATCGAATAATAGATGCTCATTTGTGTGCAGCATCGATTTATCATTATTTTTATAAACTATCGATTATTATTTTGTATCGAGGTATGAGTTAAACTGATGCAACCCTGAATATATGTATCTAAGAACGAAGCTAGCTGAAAGAACACAAGCGCATTAGAATCAAATAAATTTATATTGATTTACGTTAATTGCTGATATAGTTAACAGATCTTTAACAAATGTTATTAAACTATATAATGTTAATTAATTATTATTTTCATTAATTATTTAAAAAACAAATGTATTGTAATTAATATCAATAAATATATATATAAAGTATAACAAAATTCGCAATTATTGCATTTGTTTGAAATCTAGAAATACATGATACATTTGCATATTGCCTGATATCTTAGTTCGGTTTGTTTTTTCTCAGTGTAAGATTGCACTTGCCGGCTTCCACATTTAGGTACTTGCTTAGCCAATCTATTAGCTACCTAATTGAAGAGCAGCAAATGTTATTCTGCTCAATCGAGAAACATTCTTAGACAATCCATGGCAAGCCATGTTGTCATTCAGGCACATAACTCGCATCAATTCAGCTCCTTTTTGGTTGTGAACGGAAAAATGCACTAAATAATTTAGCGAGGGGCAGTTGATTGATAGCCAAAAGCTTTTTATGCCATCAAATAGTTAACGAAGCGTAACAGGTAAGAAATACCTAAAGCCCCATATCCCTTTCAGTGTATGTGGGTGGTTGGATGGATAACTGGGTGTCATTGTCTGTGTGTGTGTGTGTGTGTGTGTGTGTGTGCCAGTCAGTCACAACAATTGCTGCAGGTGCTTCCGCAGGACGAAGTAGAAACAACACAACACACATTTATGTAAGTGCATGCCTTGGCTTCATATCAAGCACATCAAATCTCTAAGCTGCCCTGCACTCAGGAAAAAATAAAGCAAAACAACAACAAAATCCCTTCCTATTCTGTGTAAAGTATTAACAGCATGGATATCATGCACATTTTTCGTTGTTAGAAGCTTAAGTGCTATTCGTTCTCAAGTACTCTAAAAAAAAAAAAAAACTTGAATTTTGAATCGACAGATATTTGTCAAAAGTTCAATATATAATATCACAATATCACAGGCCCTGACAGCCATGTTAGCTTGCACGAAAAGATAAACGCCAAAGGAAATTCCTTCTTGATACAGGAAGCAAGGCCATGACCTAACCTCAAAAGTGTTAACTTGATTTTATTTAACACAATTTGGAATTTTGAATGCACACTTAGATCTATCTATACTCTGGATTGAAGTAGCTCACAATCCAGCTAAAACTTTACTTATAATGTCATATATCTTTCAAAAAATATCACCACATTATCCTAAGCTCAATCCGATATAGCATATATAAAATCCGGACATATAACCTAACACAATAGTCCCAAGAAATGTGCCTAAAATACACGTAAAATTTAAGTATTTTTCGGTTACCTTTAAGCAGTCAAAGTAATTTTAATTTTATAAATTTTAAATTCTAAAAAAGTTATTCTTGGAAAAAATATGTGCTTCTTCTTAAAATCGTGAATATTTCAAACTTAAAGTAACTAGTAAATACGAGTATAAATTTAGTCATTGGAAGAGTGTTCTTTCTAAGATGTACGGTTGAACGTACTATAATTGTACCCGAAGGCGTGCTATTGAAGTTCTTAAGATTCCTTCCGAAAATACTATTAAGAATTTTAAGATTTAAAAGAAAATATGTCCTTGAAATGAGAATTCTGCACTTAGATGAATAAATATCAGCCTTGCCAGGATTGGTACACGTTTTAATTGCGTTTAAGTGCAGAATATTTGATATGTTTTTCTCTAAGTGTGGGAACAGTTGCAGCTGAAGGAATTGTTTGCGCGTGCAGGTGCAAAGTGCTTTTGCCTTTGCTGTTACATTTACCTATAGCCCTACTTCTACCACTACCACTACCACTACCACTATCTCTATCTCTATCTCTACCTTTACCCTTACCTTTACCTTAACCTTTAACCTTAGCTGAGCTAAAGACAACTCAGGAACAGCTAGAGCCAAGTCAGCCAGCTCAATTCCCAATTCAAGTACAGAGTACAGTAGGCTACTGCGATTGCCACAAAAGTAGACAAACTTGCAGCACGTGGCATCAACAATATGAAATGTCATTATTAGTTATTATAAAACGAGGGTCAAGCAGCAACAAAGGGCGACCACCAAAGTACAAGTACTTGTGTATTGCAATCCACACACATTTGCATTCAAAGAGTTCAATTAATTTTGAAATTTTCATTGGGTTCACTGCCGCACAATGCGACCGCAGGCGATTTGCATGCTAACCTTTTTTGCATTTTGCAACTACACTTTAAATGATTCAATCATTCAGCAGCACTGCAATTTCCATGCTCCTAACTCAATCAATGATAAAATGCGAAATGCGTTGCACAAGAATGGAACAATAAGAAGCCGCAGCCACTGCAGGTGACTTGCCTGGACTTGTGGGGGGGGATGAATGGCAGGATGAATGGGTGGATGGCTGGATGGATGGATGGATGGATGGTTGTCTCCGTTTGTGGCACACTCCGAGCAGCAGCTGTTAAGCTCTTTTTCAGTTACTCTCTCATGCAATATGCCATGTCCCTGTCCTGTTTTGTATTCTCTGCCCTATTTCAGTGTTGGCATTTATCGATTTTAAAAAGCTGATGAAAAATCGCTAGAAACAAGCTGACCTATACAAAATAACTGATACTTTTAAGTTTGAGTTCTGTTTAAGCTATTAAGAAACTCTTTCCGGTAGATCTAGACCAAAAAAAAAAAAAAAAAAAAAACACGTTAAGAGTAGTGTAAACACCATGTATAGCCCGAAAGTTGAGCGCTCTTCACCACAAATTTACTCTACAGTATATGTACAAGTTTTTAATATTTGTAGACCTCACTATTTATGAACAGAGTGAAAACCCTCTACCGTGTTGACAGTCTGTGAAGCAATTGGTAGAGCCTCTACTCTACATTTCTCTATGGTAGCTCTACACACAGTCTGTAGACTGTCGTTCGATAAAATGTGAAGGTTCACCATTCAAAGTATAGCTAGAGTCACCAAATTTGATATGATGACTTTTAAGAACCTCCTTGACAGATTTAACCAAAAATATTTGTGCAATGCCTACATCCACCCCACAAAAAGGAAACGAAATACAACTGGAAACAAACGAGAAATTCCGACTACCGTCCTCGGTGATTATCAACATTTTAAGGAAGTTTCGGATGCAAATAACTAACGATTAACAATAATAATAATAACTACATTTATGATCAAAATTGCAAAAGTATGATTTACAAAAAATTGTTGTAAGAAATCTAGAAAAAAAACCTACATTTTTTAGGATGTCGATCTTCTTTACTTCAATCTCACGAACGAACTCTCTCGCAAGCCTTCGTCTGCGTAATCGCTCAATCTCTCCCACTTCGTTGCGGAAGATCTATCAATTTGCACAGGGTTGTTTAGAAACTATTTACATTGGCGTTGCCAGATAGTAATACTTAGGTATACATATTGCAATTTAATTGTAAGTAAAACCCTATTCACAAGGAACATATCAATTTTTTTTCAATAAACAGACTCATTTTTGTTTAAAATCCATTTTTACAGGCACCTGCAAAGTTTTGGTAGTTGTACAGTTTTAGACGTTTCAAAAGAGCCAGATCTGACGTGCAAATTGCCAAAATGGCAGCACTGGTCTGTTTTGTACATGCTTCATGTCATGCGGAAATTGAATAGTTTCCGGTATCGAACAATGATTACTTTTGGTCCAAAGGCGACCCCTTCTCGCTTCTCCACAGGAAAGCACCTCGACCCACAACAGAGACAACGAATTTGGTTGCTCTTCCTGCCCAACGTGTATTTCGTGCTTTACGTTTCGTGTGAAACTTGTCCACAGTGCTTGTCATAAATTTACAACAAGGACTGTCAAGGACTTGGGCATTTGCCTAAATTTTCGCTTTTCCTTTATTTTTTATTTTTGCATTGTTGTTGTAGTTAGAATCTGGGGAGCATAATTGAAAGCATTGAGGCGTCACATTTACCCATTAGTCAGTCACAGAAAGGAAACTTTTTTGGCTTTGGTTGCCTAGGCTGATGTCTTCTTGACATTAGACCGTCAATGCCTTTGCAATATCCGCTTTGCGCCAAATTGAAGCTTATTGTTCCAACTGTCAGCGGCATGTCCTTCCCGTTTCCGTCGCGAGGCTCACCCTACCACCTAACCTTCGTCTCCTACTGCTTTCATTGTCCACCTTACCTGCCATGATATTGCACTAAAAGCGGCCCGTTATCAGACTGAAGCCAAGACTTTCCGTGCAGCCTTTGCCCCTTGTTAAGACACAGTTGCAACATACCTGAAAAGATGGGAAAAAAAGATAGAAGAAATAAGAATTTAGCTCAGTTAGCATGCTTCGGTTAGCAGCAGGCTGCTCCTGCGCGTGTTTTTCATCTAAAGAGGCTGCTCTGCATTGCAATTGTTGTTTTATATATACCTAAATTTGTTGCTATAAATTATGTCTTGGCATGACGGATGCGGATGACCTCTCCGGCAAACAGAAACGAGAAACAGGAAACGGAAAATCGAAACAGGAGACGGCAAACCGTTTAACAGTGCACAAAGTCAGGATCAAGTTGTTTTAACAGAAATCGGAAAATATATACTCTTGTTTAGTTTAGACATTACTTGAATCAACATTAAGAGACTAGTTTGCATAGAAATAGATAGACAGAGGGATCCTTGTGATCAAAATCCTTGGAATATGCCTTCTTTGGTGCTTTACACAATTTCGTGACAAAATAATACTTAATTTTTGTTGTAGGGGTATAAGCAAATGTTCTTTTAAAGAAATAGCGAAAGGGGATGCCCGCCAAAATGGTGGCAATAATTTTAATTTTCATTTGAAAAAGAGGATCATTGTGTAGATAATTCCCCCCCCCCCCCCTGAGCACGTGATGAGCCGACGGCGTGTTGACTGCGTTGAGGAGTGGCCAGCTAGCTCTTGAACACAACCCCCTTGGGAGACAATGTGATTTTATTTACCTAAAAGTTAAGCAATTTATTATTAAGAAACTTTTACAGGCCCTTGCGGCATAGTTAGAGAAAGGTGGCCGCGCCTCAATTCAAATGTGGGGGGCTAGGCCAAAATACATACATACAAAATACTTAAATGGGGGACTGTGTATGATAAATGAGCATATTAAATAAAACATAACAAGAAACTCAGCACAAGTATGACCCATAACGGAGCTAGGGGAGGACTCAAAAGGCTGTCAAGTGGCAGCTCGTTGAGAGTAAAATGTCGGCGGGGGTACGAGTTATGGAAAAAGTACAACAAAAGACATAAAGTCTGTAAGTCCTATACAAGAAAGTAAAAAATTTTGCTCGCCTTTGTTAAGCTTGAGTGTCACCCAAGAGATTTGAGTGCAAGTTACACTGTGAAAGTAGTATACATAAAGCTTCATGCCAGTAAAACGCTTACGAATGCAACAAAAGAGAATGAGAAAAATTGCTTAATTTTCTTAACGATAAAAGATAACTTCGGTTAACCAGAAGCTCTCAGACTTTCAAGGGTTAACCGAACATGATATTATTTCGGATATATTTATATTAATTGGTGAATAATAAATAAAGTTATAGTTCACAACAAGAAGAAATCATTTGATTGCAGAGCTAATATATAATACGAGTTTTAGCTAAAAATTTGTTTTTCTAATATTTAACCTTTTAACCAAGATAAAACTCGATAGATTTTAATAAATATACCTCATAAATTAGATAAGATCTAAATAAAAGCTGCTGAGCTTTGCTCTCAAAGCTTTCGACGCTCAAGCAGCTCAATTATCTTCCTAATTTGAGGAAAGCCAACTAACTGTGATGAACAAGCAATATGCGAGCTTATTGCAAATGTAATAAAAATAAAAATAAAAAAGCGGAAGCGCTAAAATTAGCGTTGTGAATTGATAACCAACGCATCAAAAATTCATCAGCTAAATTTATTTGTGTATCTTTCTTTCCACAGCAACAACAAAAACAGCAGCAGCAGCAGCGGCAGCAAGAGGAAGAAGAGTAATAACAACAAGCAGCGGCATAGCCATACATTAAAAATCAAGTAATTAATTTCACACGGAATAAGTTTGCAAAGTTAATTGGCTTAGTGTTGGCTTTTGACTGACTGCCCGCCTGTCGGATCACCCAGAGGGATGTTAGGCGGGGTTAGAAGAGTACGCGGCGACGGCGGAATGGAAGCCAACAACACGGGGCGAGCAAAGCGTTGAGCTTTCAGCATTAAACATTTAACAGCATTCACTTCGCTTACCCCATCCCCCGCTGCTCGCTGCCTCACTCCCCCTCGCTAACTGGCTGACAACTTTTTCTATTCACTTTGCATTTGCAATTGCATTCGAAGAGCGCTCAAAAGCTTCAGTCTGAACTTTGTCATGACCCCGACGTAGAGAAGGAGAAACAGAGGAAAGCAGAGAGAGACAGAATGGGAGAGAGAGTGAGAGAGAGAGAGCGCTGAGTCTTGATGCATCTCAGTACCAGCAATCTCATAAAACAGGGGTTTAGGTAGGGCTTTGAAAAAATGCAAGATTTACGAGAGATTTTGTGGTCGTTTGAATGCAATTGACGGGGAGCGTAATAAGTTTACTTGTTGTTGTTGACGTCTTTTATTCTATTATATTTTTAATTTTTACTCTAAGATCATTTGAATTATGCTAATTATTGTAATCTGGCGCCAAGATGCGATGAAAGCTTGCATGGTGGGGCATGCTCGTATGCCGTTTACTATATAGAGGGTTAATCATTTGTTTTTGTTGTTTGCTCAGCAATTAAAAGTGTTGGAGCCAATTTAGTGGAGCGTATTCAATAAACTAGTTCGCGCAGGTTCGTGAACCGTCAGTTCTAAGCATTTCTAAACGGTTTCATTCAGTTTCAACTCGCTAGATGTAAAATACAAATTTATTACTAAGCGGTTTCATTTATTTAAATGCTGGTTTACTCTATCTAATATTTTCGTGCAATATTGCGTTACTTCTGGCTTCACAAGTTTGGCCGCAAATATTTTTCTGCCAATTTAAGCAAATACTACTTCACAGTGTTCGAAAATATTGCACGTAAATATTAGACAGTGTGAACGCGCCTTAAAGCCTTAAGCGCAATTGAATTTAAGTATTAATTTCTTTCTTATCTTCATTAAACTGTATTATTTGTCTTTCGTAGGAAACTGCAATTTTAAAGCAGCTATATTCATTTTCGATACTGCAGATCAGTTAAACTTAAAATCGATAGATTAACAGTTCAATGAAATACTTCGATAGCTTGAGAAAATCGCTTTAAAAAAAATGCTTGAATTCCGAACCGGTTAGTAACTGTCAATAGCTTAGTTAGTAGTGTTTCTAATTGAAGTGGAACTACAATACCTTATCTTCATCATATACATATATCATTATATAGTCTATGGTACATGTGCAAGCAAACTTATTTTACATATTCATGGATGAACGTTGTGGCGTTTGAGTTTTGAATGGAATTCTGTTTTTACTGTTTTCTCCAATTGTCGTTTGTCGTTGTTGACATGACAATGCAGTGATGATTTGCGGGCCGGGCATACAAAATAACTCAAACAACAACAATAACAATCGTGAAACAAACAAAAGCCGCATCGCGAAAATACGAAATTGAATTTTAGAAATGCGACGGTTAATTTGCAATTGCGCAAATTGAAATTGCCGGCAGACCTAACAATAATAAATGATCGACAGTGGAGTTATAGAGAGGAGAGCTGTCATTCTATCGATGATATCGCTTTGCTTTAATACTATCGATTGTTTTGAAAGCTTAGCAGACAATTGTCTAGCTGTATTGATAGTCTTCGTAAAAAATATAATAAAAATATTAAAATAAAATAAAACATGAATAATGAGATTATCGATAGTTTGACATCTCTATTATACAGAGAATAAATAGCTCATCACTACATCACGACAAGCGAAGGGTGGGTTTGCAAATTTTTAAGTTACAAAAATATAGATATGGTAAATCGACATATACATTGAAACTAGTTGCTTTAGTCTTCGATTATACTACTTATTAATACAGCAGGTATGTTAATTTGAAAAATATGCTTTGTTTGTTTTACTAAGTAAGTTTGCTCAGGCCTAGAAAATGTAATTTTTATTAAGATTTGTAGTTAATAAAAAGTTGTTTTCTGTTTTACTATTAGGACTGTTTCCATTCCCAAACTCGATCAAATAGAACTTGCTAAATGTTCTGGAATTCGATTGATTATTCAGTTTGAAAAGTTTGGCATTTAGGGTATAACTTAAAAAACGAAACAACTGTTGCTGTTTCATTTAAAATCGAAAACAATGCTAATTTAAAAGTACTTGGTAATGGAAACAGGCCTGAAAATTTCAGTTTTCTTTCTTACTTTTTTGTAGGTAAAAAATGGTTATCATGGAATGTTGAATATCGATAGTATGACCCATTAATCGTTATCTTTAGCAACTAACGATTAGGCAACTATCGAGTATTTGGGAAGCGAATGACGCTTTTGTTGTGAATTTTACCTGCTTGACATGAGCACGGCGTTCAAATTGAATGTTCCCGGGATTGTGATCTTCAATGCCAAAGAGAAGTGTATCAGGCTGAGCAGTTGGAACTGATGATGTACTATTTCCCATTTTTGTTGCAGTGGGCTTGATTGTAGTAGTAGTTGTTGTTGTGGGTGATGGTGGAGCTGCTGCTGGCAGCGATATGGAATCAACATTGCCTTCCCTTAGCGCATCCGCTGCCTGCAACATATGCGGCATGGGCATCAAGTGGGAGTCGCCATTGGAGCTGCTCTCGCTGGTATAGGTGTTGGTGTTGGTATTGGTGTTGGTGGAGGAAGGAGCAGTCCTTAGGCCAATCTCAATGACAATCTTGTTGGGCTGAGCTGGCGGCGGTGGGGGTGTGCCCAGCAGACGTTGCAAATTCTTTGGATGCGTTGCAGCCGATATGTAATTGAGATCGCTCTTCGATAAATGATGCTGTTGCAGCGTCGAATACTGTTGCTCCACGAGTGCGGCACGCGTTTGGGCCGCCTGATGGCCCCCATTGGCCGCAGCCGAATCGCTGGCAACCTTTTCACGCAGCTTGACAATGTTCGATATGTTGATGCTGTTCGTTAAGGTTATGCCCGTAATGCACACCAGCACGATGGTCAGCACAACGCCGCAGATGACCAACGTCGGCATACGAAAGCATTTTTTGCTACACATTTTGATGTATTACTTCAAAGGTAGCTGGAACTGTTATCGTTGAGCGTTTATCGGTTTATCGATTGAGTGTTATTGTTATCGCTCAAGATACACACACACACACACACATGGACAGATACGCACTTTTGCTTTGTCTTTGAAGTTTAACACAATGTTTCTTTTGCACTGCACTTTGGCCCACGTCGCATGTCCCGCCCGCAGCGATCGTCTTGATCGGTTCGGGTCGAGCTTGGCTCGCGTTTGAGTTTGTTTTTTGCTTTGATTCGCTTTCACTCTGCCGCCCGCCGTCGTCAACGTCTGCTGCGTTGCGCTGCTGAAACTCGAATGCAGCTGCAGCGCCGCTGCTGCACTCTGCGCGTTAGCTCGCTCTCCGCTGTTTGTTGTTGCGCTCGCTCTCTGTTGCTGCTGCTACTGCTACAGCTGCTTGTTCACCTTGGCGCTGGCGCTGGCGCCGTTGCTGCTGCTGCGATTGGCGGCGTACCCGTCGCAGCTGCGCGCTGCGCCAAGCGAATTTGCATGTTTTTCAATTGTTGTTGAATTTTATTTTTGTTGTCTTTCTTATTGTTTTAGTTTATATTTAGCGCTTGTTATTTTTAACTCTTTTTATTGTAAGTATGATTATGCTTTGCACTGCGGCGCATGGAATTGCTTTTATTTTGCTGCAGTTGTTGCTGCTCCTTAAAACAAAGTGAAGTGTGCAAAATACACCATAAAAACAAAAACACAAGAGACTGGGAGAAGAAAGAGCCGAAATACCGTTTGGCCGCTTGATTGGTTAACCGAAATACTGGGAGCGCCAAGAGCGCCGCCAAGAAGTGAGTGACACACGAGCCTGAAATGTGGTTAACACAATTTGATACCCTGCAACGAAGCTTAAAAGGCATTTTAGTGCCTCGGCCTTCATCCTAACAAGAGCTGAGAGAACGTCCACAATGTCTTCATTCGATAGTTTTGAGAGTAAGGTGCTATTTTTGTTTTTAATCAAAAATACTTATTATTCTTTAAAAAATTATTATAGAAACTGACAGAAAACATTGCGATTTTTACCCTACCAAAATAATATCTGAAATACAATTACAAAAGCCATTATATTATTAGCTTATTCATGCAATTCGCGTATATCGATAGGGACGAAAAGCCCCGTTAAGTTTTCCCATCGATTGACTTTCGGTTCTATTGTGCAAGTTCCAATTCCATCAAAATGTTAACCACTTCCACAAGCGAGTCTTACATGCAAACCAATTTGTCACTAATTACCACTAATTGAAACGCCTTTAACATGTTAAATTGTTGAAAATGTAATCCGTTAATGCCCAAAACGCGCTAGACTCAAACACCACACCCTCCCCTCCACCAAACGCATTTCTACCCCCCCCCCCCCCCTCTCCCCACAGCACCTTCTTCATGCGACGTTGCGTCGTCGATTGTCAAACTGGCAAACAAAAACAAAAAACCCCAGTAGGAAATTCTCAATTAAGAATACTTAACTGAAAGATACCCTGTAACTAATGGTGATTCTAGGACTTACTTTAGGGAAGCTCATTTATTTTTGAACATTTCTTATGTACTTATAGAGTAATGTGCAGAAATTCTTACATATTTATTATTATTAGAAGCCTAAGGATTCCAGTTGCGTGCTTTGAGTTGATTGTTCTCGATTTTTTTGAATAGATGTTATGCTCTAAATAATTTGTATGCCCCCTTGTATAACCCCTCCTACCTTTTAGGCTTACAAACATTGTATCCTGGCCCGGAAGCAAATCGCTTTCTTGCCATGTAGAAATCATTTTCTCGCATGTAGCTCAAGCCCAATACATTTGTGTGGGAGTTGCCTAGTTTCTTTAGAGGTTAGGTTTTTGCGGAGAGCTTTGAAAATGACTTTAAAAAAAAGTTGTCTATCAAATATTTATACCAATTTTCCGAACGTCCAATTTTCCGAATTAAAAAACGGCCATACCCGCCATTATACCCCTTTGGCCAATGAAGGGTATAGACAGAGTCAAGCCATTGTCAAAGGGCTCTTTCTTTCGTATTAATTAAGCGACAAAGACGCAGCTTCATTAATTGAAATAAATAGAAAACAAAAAACTTGACGCATACGTCTTCAACTCAGCGCATGGAACGTGAGAAAGATTGCCGAAGTGGGGGCAGGGAAAGGGGTAACGCCAAGGAGCGGGGGGAGGGGGATGGGGGGTTGCGTTATAAGTCGATTGTCGATGTCATTCGCCCGAAAATATTTCGCCTAGGCAACGGGCGTTAATATTCAATTAAGCGAATTTCTTTGCCTTGTGCGCGTGTGTGTGTGTGTGCTGTTCTGTGTGTGTTGTTGTGTGAATGAAACATTCTTGCGTGTGCATGCGTGTCAAAGCTCTCGCATGCCGCTCAATTAAATCCGCAAGTATCCCCCAGCCACATCAATGCCCAAAGCCAGACGAATCCGACTTCGAATCCCGATACCGAAACTGAAACCATAACCAAAACCGAAACCGAAACCCTAACCTAAGCTGAAGCTGAAGCCCAAACGCGTGTGCAGATCCCATGAAAATTAAATAAGGGCAGAGCCAGCGCTGTCACAATGCCATAACCAAAAAAATAAAAATACATAAATAAAGTAGGAATACTCTAGCTGAGTATACCCAAATACGAAACACCCTTTAAACACATTCTCGAACACATACACGTACTCACAAATGCTTCAAACATTTCAGCAGCTTTGCAAGCAAGCAGTTCAGTAGCATTGTAAGCAAGCAGTTCAGCAGCATTGCAAGCAAGCAGTTTGGCAGTATTGTCAGCAAGCAGTTTAACAGCATTGTCAGAGAGCAGTTTAGCAGTATTGCAAGCAAGCAGTTCAGCAGCATTGCAAGCAAGCAGAGCATTTCAAGTGGCGGCGGCGCTGCTGCTTCCTCCGCTCTGCAATACTGAAACTAGTTCCTTGAATAACTTATGTGTTTATTATCTGATCGCAATTTGCGCCATCGATCAAAAGCGACATGCATACCAAAAATCAAGGCTATATCTATCAAATTGATTGCTGTAAAATGCTTTTTATCGATTTGCGGGGGTGCGAGGGAAAATATCTGAAATGGAAAACAAACTTGATCTGCTTATGGTATATAGAAGAACCTAAGTATATTCCAAAGTTGGTGACTCTGGCTCTTATAGTGATCTCTGTGATCGACGGGTTTGATATTGATCAATTGATATTGATATTGGCTCCTTTCTGTTACATACATTGGCATAACTTCATTATACCCACTTAAACAAATTTGGAATAGAAGGTGAAGCTGAAGGCCACCGATTTACTGGATTAGTTCCAGGGTATTATATTGATAGTACGACTAGGCCCTTATCAAGGCGCTCAGGTTATAGGACTTAGACCGAAAACAAACCCACTCTTAGTTATTGTTTTACATAACTTTCTATCAGACATATTGCAACGATAAACTTCAAGTTTTTGAAAGTTCCTAATCGTTTATGAGCATTTAAAATAGTTTGCATTTCTTATCTGGACATGAATTGAAAGTTGACATTCAATTGAAATGCGTTTAACGTCTGGACAAAAGGATACAGTTTGACTTGTAACTTGATTATTGCCAAATACTTACTATAAACAAGTCCATTTGAAAGTAGAATTGTAAGAGAAGAGCTTAAAAACTTGCACAACTTGAGCTAACTTCTCAATTTATAATTTATGACTTGAGCAACTATGCTTTGAGTGAACCTTAATTAAAACCATAACTTTTGCAAATTGTTTCAATAGCCTTAAAGTTTGATTTTAATTACCTTTTAGTTACATTTTGTGCAAACATATATTGTAATCTTAAGACGTTAAGTTCGACAATAAACTATAACAATACACGAACAGCAAACAAAAGACTCTACAACATTATGCCATCATTCAGTGTTCAGATTTCGTGCAAGCCATTAACAAACTGCCATAAGCCTGAGTCTCATCAGGCTTGAAAATTGCGCTGACTTTCGAGTAATTATTTTCAACAGCTTTTTGCCAGTGGCGCCTCAAGGCGGCAAACCAGCAAACAGATTGTATTACTTACAAGACATGCACCAACCAACTAACAACGTGATGGCTATGCAACAAGCTGAGATGAATAAGATTTTATTGTGCATTTAAGCGCAGCACAGTACGGTGTGGGTGTGTTTGTGGGTGTGGGTGTGGGTGTGGGTGTGGGTGTGGGTGTGGGTGTGGGTTGGGTGTGGGTCTTGGCAGGGGGTATCTCGTTGGATTTGTGAAATATTACCCGTTGGCAACTTTTATGAAATTTACGCAAGTAAATTGCAATTTTGCATAGCACAGTTTTGTGCGCCGACCATTAAATTGCCACGCTGCGTATACGCAATAAATGGCCGGACAGCAATTTTGCAGTTAAGTCCTCCTAAAGCACCGCGCTCGCCACCCTGACCATATATAGCTTGTCATTCGAATGTCTGTCAAACAGACGTTCCCTTAATCCCCGCCACGCGCCCCTTTTATTTTTAATTGACGCATATGCATGTGATCAAATTTGATGGCCACAGCAAAGTATACCACACACACAGACACAGACACGGACACCCACACAAGGAGAAAGTCATGAATAGAAATAAGGACATCGTCAAGGGGACTTAAAATTACTTTAGGCGACATTTGTGATATCCATTAGCAATTTAGTACACTCAATGTACGAAGGAAACTGCAAAACAAACTATCATTCATTATAAGTAGTATTTTAGTGCCGATTTTGATTGGAAAATTAACAGAATTATAGTTGTTGAAGTGGTTTTGCATAACCTAGATTGAGAATGGAATAGTCGTTGAATTAGCTTAACTATTTATTGATCGGCTCTGGGCTCTTCATAGTATCTATCTATATTGTATCTATATATCTATGTATCTATCTATATATCTATCTATCTATATATCTATCTATCTATATATCTATATATCTATATATCTATCTATCTATATATCTATCTATATATATATCTATCTATCTATATATCTATCTATCTATATATCTATCTATCTATATATCTATATATATATATATCTATATATCTATGTATATATCTATCTATCTATATATATATCTATCTAATTAAATATCTAACCAATTATTCATCTATCCACCTATTCATCTATTCACATTTTCATCTATTCACCTATTCAAATATCCATCTATTCACCCATTCTTTTATTCATCGATCCATCTTTTCATCTATTCATCATCAATCCATCTATCCATCTATTCATCTTCAATCCATTTATTCAACTATTCATCATCAATCCATCTATTCATCTATTCATCATCAATCCATCTATACATCTATTCATCATCATTCATATATCCATAAATCCATCATTCAGCTAGTCATCTATCTACCTATACATCCATCTACCTATTCATCCATCTATATATTCGTCAATCTATACATCTATCGAATTAGTCATCTGTTCATCTGTTCAACCATCTACTCTTCGATTCATCTGCTTATCATCTCTCTATCAGTTCATCGCTTCATAGTCTATTTATCCATTAGTATATCAGTTAATCTCTTCAATATCTATGTTTACATCCATCGTCTATGCATCTATGCATCTGTCAATATGCTAATCGATGTATTTATCATTGTCTATACTTATTCACCTACCTAACTAGATTACAATATATCAATCTATCAAACAATCAGTGGATATAAGTATGTATCTACCTACATACCTTCTTATCTTAACGATCTATACATTAATCAAAATGTTATCGATATATTTATCCACCTGTCGATCTATCTATCTATGTTTAATCTTTTAAGTACCATAAAATATTATTATTAAATACCTAAACACAATTGCGTACACATACAGCGAAAGTGCCAAGCAAGCTAAGCATTTCAAGTGTCATCTGCTTTCATCTGCTCGGCAGTACGGAAATAATTTGTTTAATAACACACGATATAAACGTAATAACAATCAAACATAATACGCAAATCCTAGTCATGAAATGAATGCGCCAAAGGCGGGCGAACAAAACAAAGTTCAACTGGGTTTGTTGTCCGTGTCTGTCAACAGGGCCTGACATATCACATGTTTGCCAGATTATTATTAATTATTTAATAATTAACTAACAGATATCTATTTCACTGACAACCACATGTTCCAACAACAACAATCAAACAAATTCTCCCAATAAATATTTATTAATCTTGTCCGCAAGTAAATATCATTAATTATATCAAATATACGGCAGAGGGTAATGAAGACAAAATTGACCAGTATGAGAAAACTTATGTTTTAACAAGAACTTAACTAACTTTAACCGGTAAAATTTGATATCCAAAAATTGGATCATTATATAGACTTTGAGTGTGTAATCTTTTGAAATTCATTCAAGTCATTGATTTAATATCTTTGCATCAACCCATATACATATAAAAATGCTATAAAACTAATTGCTACTGATTGAATGATATAATAGTTCGATTTTCATCGAAATCGGTCAAACTTTTGGTACAGCTAACAAACAAACTATTAAACTTATGAAAAGGCTCTAATAGACAGTCAGCCATAAGCAGTTCAGCAGCAGTGCAAGCAAGCAGCGCATTTCAAGTTCAACTGAGCTGATCGGCTTGAAAAGAAACTAAAATTTTGTCATAGAAGAACCTTCATAACAATATTAGTCACTAACAGTCTTCAGATCATAAAATAATATTGCTATGAATATGAAAAATTCACAGAAAACTATTTATTTATTTAGGAATATTGATCAAGTGTTTGGCCCGTTCAATTTATTGAGTGTTGTGCACAAATTGAATTATAATTTATGAAGAAACATTCAGCATTCAATTGAATAGTTGGAAAGCCAAAATTAGTTTCCTTTGCCAGGCAAACATTTTGAGCCTTTTGACTAATATTGAAAAGACTCTATTTATGTCATTTATATATTTTTGTAATTTTATTTCTTATTTTATTTTAATTTATACATTTTTATATAAGGCATAATGTCTATGCAGGCCATATACTTGACATTTGCTAGCTATTGACAGCATCTTTGAGCTCGTTATAATTATAGCACAGTGACACGCGCTGCTCTTGAAAAACTGTGCCAGGTTAAGATTACGGCTAAGAGCAGGTTCCAAAGCGAATACTGGAGGGCAAACAGCAGCTTTACTAATTAGAGGTACAAGCCAAGGATGTTGATGCTGATGATGATGTTGTTGTTGCAGCTATGTTGATTTTGGTTTTAGGCTTTAGTGGAATTGAATCTGTAAATGAACTCGATTTTGGACTCGAAATATGCGCTCAGTTACCAAAGCTGCCAAGGACATGTGCAGCTGGAGCAGCCTTGGATGTAAATCAGGCTGGGTACCAAAAACAAAGTGCAGCCAGCC
This sequence comes from Hirtodrosophila confusa, assembly GCA_035043065.1. Taxonomy (NCBI): domain Eukaryota; kingdom Metazoa; phylum Arthropoda; class Insecta; order Diptera; family Drosophilidae; genus Hirtodrosophila; species Hirtodrosophila confusa. The sequence goes on along the minus strand of JAWNNI010000033.1, from coordinate 6,496,733 downwards.
CCAAAAGGGAAACATCTGCTAAACAGCACAGCACAGCAGCCAGCCGAGCATGGGAATGGAATACCCAAAAGCTAAGCCTAAAAGCAGCCAATGCAGCAGCAGCAGCAGCAGCAGCTACAAACGTGGCCAAAATGAAATGAGCATTTGAATGCCAGCGAATTTCCACGGCCAATGAGAAATGGAAAAATAATGCGTTCAGGCAACAGCAACTGCAGCGTTAAGGGAAAATCTCACACAAAAAAAAAAGAAAGGAAGAAAGGAAAAACAAACATGGCAAGGCGGAAAGAACTCGGCTAGAGCTCGTGTTTGGGCCCTGATAATTTAGACCCAATTTGCATGGGCGTAGCCGCAGGTACAGGGGCAGCAGCAGGGGCACGAACAGGAGCAGGCAAAGGCAGCCAGGTGCCGAGGCAGGAAGGCAACCAGGAACTGTTTTGCCTTCTACTTGGCTGCTCAAAAATAAAAAAAAACAAGTAAGACTGCTATAGTCGAGTATACCCGACTACGAAACTCCCTGTACCCAGGTCTAAGACATCCAATCACATCTACGTCCACTTACACATACATACACACATACACAAAGACGCACACACACACTGGCGGCAAAAGCGACAGCGCAAGCGAGGCAATTTAATTGGTGGCTGTGCTTCTTCTTCCCCCTCTCGCTGCATCACTGAATCTTCTTTCGTGAATAACTTCCGTGTTTATTATCCGTTCGACTTCAAATTTAGACAGTAGATTAAGAGAGACTAAAGTATTGTACATGCCAAATCTTAAAGCTATATCTTGAAAATTGTTACTGTAAAACGGTTTTTATCGATTTGCGGGGGAACGGGGGAGATATCTGAAATATGAAACAAACTTGATCTGCGTATGGTATACAGGAACCTACATTTCAAATTTGGTGTCTCTAGCTCTTGTAGTTGCTGAGATCGACGCGTTCATACGGACAGACGGACAGACGGACAGACAGACGGACATGGCCAAATCGAAATCTCTTTTGATACTGATCAAGAATATATATATTTTATAGGGTCGGAGATGTCTCCTTCTGTCTGTTACATACATTTGCACAGATGTAATACCCCTTTTTACCCATTTTATGGGTACAGGAGTAAAAAGTCTAAAGACACTAAAATGCTACAGAGAAATCTGTCAAAAACACAGAAAATATGCATTAATTGAGTGTGCTCGTACTATAGATACCCTGTACGCATTTAAAAAAAACGACTGTACGAGTATATTTTAAAAGTTTTTGTCTTGATAACTATTTTTCTATTTGTATTTTGAAAAACAAAAACAGCTTAGGAGTAATGTTGTTTAACCAAATATGGAACTCTTAACACTGCGTTGGCCTGAATGACAACTCTTTAGCATCCTTACACATCCTTTTAACTAATTTGGTTTATCTATTGGACTTATATTTGCCCATTTCCTGACTCCTTTCGTGTATCTTTTGATATAACTTTTGATCTACAATTTTAGTTTTAAAGTAAGTTTTAAATATCATATCTAGCGATTGCTGTGGGGTTTTTTATTTGAATAGTCTGAACAGCCTTTAAACATTGATTGATGTTTAATCAGCTTAAGTTAAACAGTTTACTGTCACTATAGACAAAAGTCTGCGAAAATCAGTTAACAATTAGCACTTGTGATTAGTGACAGTGACAAAAATTGCTCAAAGTGTAATATAATTATCTATTATTTATTTTTTTGTTATTATATATTTTTTTACTATTTTTTTTATTATTTATTTTGTTGTTATTACATATTTTTTTACTATTTTTTTTATTATTTTCTTTTTATGCATTTATTTTTTTTTAAACTAATTTTTTTTAATTATTTTTTTTTCTTAATTCATTTCTTCAAAAAATTTGTACTCGTATGTATATATTTTATTAAATGAGTTTTCCGCTACCTTTTGTGCAGCTTAAGCAAGTTGTACATATGTAATATAAAATGTAAAGTAGAAAATTGATCAATAGCAGAGAGAAGCTAAGTATTAGAAGAAACCATCAGAACCTATCGCTGCAATGTCTCATTTAAGTTGCAAGTTGACAGCTGCTCAGGCAGTCACATATTTGGTGGGGGCACGAAAAAAAAAATAAAAAAGACAAAGACACGTTGCGTATACGTAATATGTGCGCGTGCAATGTGGCGACTTCAAATGCTAATGCTAAACAAAAGGGAAAAGGACGAAGGCAGAAAGGACCAGTAAAAGAAAATGACAGACAGCAGCGCACAGCAGTCTATTGCAGCACTTTGAATTATTAAAACTGCAGCACAGCACAGCAAGACACAACATGCGATAGATACAACAACAACACAACAACAACGCAACAACACAACAACAACGCAACAACAACGCAACAACAACAGCAACCACATTGTGCCTGGCCATTGTCCATTGCATTAGATCCTGTCTTCTTTGTCCTGCTGTGGCTGTGCATTTGAGTTGTTAAGCATAAGCAAACACGATATATTCGTACAAAAATCCAATTCAGGACTGGCATCCAGCTTCCTTTCGCTATTGCTGCAATCATTGGTCAAAGGTCAAAGTTGCCAGCAAAGGATTCACGACGCTTGGCCAATTGAAATCAATACGAATGCCAACCAAAAATTACAAATTAAAAGTACAAAAAACCAACAAGATCAAATAGTTATTTGTGGCGTGCCGCAATTTATATACCCTTTTACTCCCTGTACCCATAAAATGGGTAAAAAGGGGTATTACATCTGTGCAAATGTATGTAACAGACAGAAGGAGACATCTCCGACCCTATAAAGTATATATATTCTTGATCAGTATAAAAAGAGATTTCGATTTGGCCATGTCCGTCTGTCTGTCCGTCTCTAGAAGAGCTAGAGACACCAAATTTGAAATGTAGGTTCCTGTATACCATACGCAGATCAAGTTTGTTTCATATTTCAGATATCTCCCTCCGTTCCCCCGCAAATCGATTAAAACCGTCTTACAGGAACAATTTTCAAGATATAGCTTTAAGATTTAGCATGTACAATACTTTAGTCTCTCTTAATCTACTGTCCAAATTTCAAGTCGATCGGATAAAAAAAACGGAAGTTATTCACGAAAGAAGTTTCAGTGATGCAGCGAGAGGGGGGAAGAAGAGCCACCAATTAAAATGCCTCACTTGCGCTGTCGTTTTTGCCGCCTATGTGCGTGCGTCTTTGTGTATGTATGTGTAAGTGGACGTAGATGTGATTGGATGTCTTAGACCTGGGTACAGGGAGTTTCGTAGTCGGGTATACTCGACTATAGCATTCTTACTTGTTTATATTTATATTTTCTATATTAACATAATATAATAATAATGTGGTCCAATTTTGACAAAAATGATTTTTATTTCTAGATAAGAATATTTTTGTGAACTTCAATTTGCTTTTTGCTAACTTTCAATTTGGACAGCTTGATCAAACTGGTTTATATAAAGGAGAAAAAAACTTAATTTAGTTTTAAAAAAAATATGATTAAAAAAGTTAGCTTACTTTATTACTAGAAAACAAATGATAGGGAAATGATATTTACAATATTTACATTATTTAAAATATTCTGCTGGAAGATCAACGGGGAAGCAGCTGATTGGGCCTCTCCGACAAAAATGAAAGCGAGCTATTTAGTATAATAAGACTCGAAATTGCTGAGCTTGTTTGAAATATAAATTTATAAAAAAGTTTTTCATCCAGAAACCAATTTTTCAACTACTTTTTTCTATGGCAGCTTTAATAAATAGTAGTTTTAGTTGTACCAAAATTAGTCAGTCTTTACAAAACCAAATGAAACTTCCTTCAAAAGGAAGGATTCTTTCACAGTAATAACTCCGAAATTGAGAGACTATAAAATTAGATGAACAATATATTGACTCGACTTTTAATCGAGCATATATATATTTTGTGGGCTCGGAAACACATTCCGTGACAAAATTCGAATACCCCCTGCAAGGGTATTGAAAGAGCCAAAACGGAATGAAAATGAAGTAGCCTTTAATTAGTCAATGTCAGGGACAAAACTCAAGGCAACTACTGTCGACAGGGCCAAAAAGAAAATTGTGCGCTGCATCTGCCGGCCGGCAGATAAAGTCGACTCGTATCAATTTGGCCTAGCAGACATGTCTGACAACTCGCTGTCCTGCCAGCTCAATAATCCTTTAAAGTCTTGATGGCATTTTATTTCACTTTCCAAAATGACAAGTTAATCGAACTGTCATAGCCGGGCTAAAAATATATTTTACCTGAAATCCAATGCAGTTTTCACAAAATTGCAAAGTGGCAAGTCTTGCAAGTGCATTTTCTATGGCATTTAAGAACTTATAAGGTCAATTTTTGAATATTCAACGTAAAATGCATTTTCCAATAGCGTCTTATACGAATGTTGATCTCTGCAGTCGATCAGAAAATTCGTACAAAATGCGTGTACAAAATTTTTTAAAAAAATCGACCTGTATCGTTTTAAACACCACAGAAGCTCTACCTGCTAGATTGCCAACTACCATAACTTTGTCAAAACTGAACCGATTTTCATACGGAATGTGTTTTTGTTCATGTTTTATGATATATATGTTTTATGTTTATGTTTTATGATATATATGTTTTTTGATATTCCAGAATAACATTTTTGATATTTTTCAACAGCCTACACAAAGTTTAAAAAAAAAAAATACAATTTTGAAATTTATAGTAGACTTGAATGCGAACATCAAAATAAGCATAAAAGGCTACTTTAAAACTTTTTCTGACTCAGTTCATTAATTTAGGTTTAATATTCATGCTGGAAATTTCAAAACAATTTCGAAATCATTTGGCACACTGCAAATATCCGTTCCTTCTTTTTAGTATTTTTACGTAGGCAACATTTTTACTCCCTGTACCCATAAAATGGGTACATTTATGCAAATGTATGTAACAGGCAGAAGGATATATCTCCGATCTTTTAAAGTATATTTATTCTTGATCAGTAAAAGAAAACTCGATTTGGCCATGTCCGTCTGTCCTTCCGTCCGGATGAACGGGTCGATCTCAGCGACTATAAGAGCTATAGACACCAAATTTTGAATGTAGGGTCCTGTATACCATACGCAGATGAAGTTTTTTTCCGATTGAAGATATCTCCCCCCGCACCACCGCAACTTGATAAAACCCTTTTACAGCCACAATTTGTGTTGAAAATAAAGTTGTATACTAATAATGATGTCCGTAATTGATTGCAAAATAAATGTTAAGCTGCAACTGCCGGTCGGGGCAGATAATGTCGAGTGCAGTCAATTTGGGCCGCTGGCAAAGTGCCAGACATGTCTGACAAGTCTCTGTTCTGGCGTCATTATCTTGTTTGCCCCATCATACCCCCCTAGCCCGCCCCCCTAAGTGTCACATTTGCATTTTAGCACTGAGCACAGGTGTCACCGCCTGCTGACAACAACAACAACAACAAAAGACAATCTACACACATTTTGCGTTGCCCATTTGCATGTATTCGAGTTGTAAACTTTTCGACAGGATGTGCAGGAAAATAAAAAATGGCATTTGTAATACCAAATTTTACAGAAACATATCTTGTAAGCCATTTTCAATGGAAATTGATGTAGATTGGACGTGATTATTCAGTAGCTTGTAAGGCAAGATAACAGCAGGTTTCGTCAATGCTCAGTTGAAAAAAGGGAGGAAGGGAGAAACATTTAAGTATTTTCATAGGTAATTATCATAATTCATCAATCTGACTAGATTTTGATGTTATAGTTGCAACAATTAATATAATTTAAATATGAACAAGTGTCTGATAGCCAAGCAGCAATAAGCACTTTAAGCAGCTCAAAAATCACATCAAATGAAACCACAATAGACTTGCCCTCAGATGGATCCCATACCATAGAGATATACCCGGGAATGAAACAGCGGATGAACTAGCAAAAATAGACGCAGGAAAACCTCTTGTAGGCCCAGAATCGTTTTGTGGCATAGGAAGACACACAATACGAGAACATCTTAGGATAGAAGAGGACAACAGAAGGCAGTCAAGCTGGAGAAGCGCTCCAGGTCCAAGACAGGCCAAGTCACTCTTAGGAAGCTATGGTCTAAAAAGATTCAAGCAACTAATACCATTGGGGAAGAATTCACTTAGAATAGTCACTAGCCTCTTAACAGGGCACTGTAGACTGAGAAACCACCTCAGCAAGCTGGGAATTGTAAGTAGCGGGACATGCAGATTCTGTGAAATGGAGGCTGAAACCTCAACACACATATTAACAGATTGCACGGCCCTTGCCAGACGAAGAAACAGGCACCTGGGTGGGTTTTTCCTTCAGACAAGCAATATAGGTACTCTAGATCCAACCAAGATCCTTGCATTCATGCAGGAAATAGGGTTGATGAGTGAGCTATAGGCTCAGAAGGGGGCACAATAGGTCTCATAGGTCGCAGTGCAACGCCCCATCACCATATAACAATAATATCAACAAATATATATTGTATATATGGATTTCATTCAGTTTCCAGACTTCTGAACTATCCAAACAGGATATATAGCATCTGATTAGACCAAGGCTATAAATTGGATAGTGAAAGACTGAAAAATTCAATTAAATCTGCGGCTAGCGCTGAAGTTTCAATATTAATTGGTATTCTACTACACTATGTAAGATATATGTGAATATCTGAATAAAAAATATCTGAATGAATTACTATTTGATTAAAGATATATGTATGTATATTAAATCTAAGCCAACAGATACATCATCATCATAATACACCGTGTAAGCTAACAGTCTGGCAACGCTAAATGAATAAGAGGAAGGAGTGATATACATAGAGTAAGCGTCAGTATGATACCGATTCGCAAAAAGAACAGATCACGCTGTAATAAACTCAAAAATTAACAAAATACAAATCCGAGTGTGCTTTTATTTTATTCTTACAATTATAACAAATTCTAAGAACTAAGATTAGCTTATGCATCCGCCTAGTTCTCTTGAAAAACTATAAGCAAATATTTTCAAAATTGTCAGGCCTTTTCCCCACTTCCTACAACTTTTCATTTTGGTATTCAATTTCGAAAGAAATAGCAACTGAATTTGCTTTTCAAAGTTGTGTTCGAATAGTTTCAACTAGCACCGCAAATTTTGATTCAGAATGTTTCGTGTATATTACAAATTTCTTGAATTCTTCCATTCTGTTTATCTTTCATTTCCCTTTTAAGGTTTCAGCCTGCAATTGTGTCTATTTTTTTTTCGTATACCCACTTTAATATTCGATAAGCGCAGAATATTTGCCTTGGCTGTTTTTTCTATCGATTCATCCTTGTGGTGACTCTTTGATATAGACTCTATGAATCTGGTTGGGGCCTGCGGCGTCTAGCAAACAGGCATCATTGCTGTTTCATTGGTGACAAAGCCACAGAATCAAATAAAACTGAACCTGGCAATTAAAATGGAAAGAGATATGTATTGGAAACAAATAATAATAAAGAGCTGGCCAAAAAGTCAGCAAATGATTTTTACAATTTTGTTGTCAGCTGCAGTTGCAACAGAACTGAAATTAAAAAACAAATACACAGAAAAAAAATGAAATAAAATAAATAAACAAAATGAATTGCAAACAGCAGCAGCAACAAAATTGCCAAAGCGGAAACACACACACACACACACACACACACACCCAAAGTTGCGAAAAAGTTTGCCAGGCTGCAAAAAAAAACCCGCAGACCAGGTAAAATAATAATAATACAAAAACAAGCAAGAAAACGCAATATGAGAGTGTTGGACTAGCAAATATCCTGGATGTCTATATATCTAAAATTTGACATCAAATCAAACACATTTCTATGCTTTAAATATCCTTATTTTACACACTTTGTGTTGTTTATAAATTTAGTTCATACTACGGATAGTTTGAGCTCTTATTATCAAAACTAGCGATAGACAACACTTTCGATAGTTTCTTCAAATATAATTACCATTCATTTACACACTTTAGTATAAATTAAAAATGTAATCGGTTTTATAGCGATGCGATAGTTTAAACCAGCGTTTCCCAAAACTTGTTTCGCTGCGATCCGATATGAGCTTTAAGAATCTATTTTAGCTCTATTTTTCGAAATGGAAGCTGCCCTTATGCCATTAGTTTTTACTGTGTTGCCCATCTTGGTTTATCTGATGTTTTTACAATTTTTGTCGCGACAAGAAACGACGGGAAAATTTTTCTACGTCCCGGTACCGGGTCGCGACCCACACTTGGAGAAACGCTGATTAAAACTTTCACTATTGAGTGATTTTCTATGGATAGTTCTTCCAGCTCTATTTAATAGTATTAAATAGTAACACTAACATCTTTCTTTGTTTTAGTTCCCTTATTTTGTTTTCAAATTTGATCTATACTAAAGCAATGCGATACTTTAAGCTGTTAATACAAAAACTATCCAAGGTTTTTGCAGCCTTGTATTTGCACATATTTTCACACACACAGTATGCGAATTTCATATAAAAAAATTTTAAAAATAATATAAAAAATATGTTAAAAAATATAATAAAAAATATTTTAAAAAATATAAGAAAATATATTAAAAAAAAAAAAAAAAGAAAAAAATATAAAATAATAAAATATATATATATATCTATACATAAATTTCGAATAATAAAGGATGAAATTCGATAAATTCAGGGAGTTCTCGAAACCTATATACTATACACTAACTGTGCCGATCTAAGCTCCTGTAAAGTCTGAAATCGAGGTCCTAGCTATCTACAATTATCTTCCTTTGTATGTCACATGTGTTTACAGAACTTTATAATATCCTTGCTCAATCATTTTATGAACACAGGGTATACAAGCGTACACAAAAAAAGAACAGAAACAGCCAGCCTGGCATCGTGTGCTGATAAATTGTCGAGTTCGGTTGTTTCCTTTTTTTATTTAATTTTTTTTCTTTTTTGTTTTTGTTGCCCTTCTGTCGATTTCTTTTGTTGTTGCTCGGTTTCATTGCATACTTTGAGGCGGAGCCGCAAGAATAATGACCTGGCGACAAAAAGGCGTGGAAAGCGCAATGAATTATTAATAACGTGGCCACAGTCGCAGTGGCAGTCACAGTTACAGTCACAGTTACAGTTACAATCGCAGTTACAGTCACATTGTCAGAGGCATAGGCTGTGTGGGCAGGAGCCAGCCCACAAAACCAAAGTCAATAAAAATGCAAAAGGCTTGTAAAGTTAACCACACAAAAACCGAAGCAGACAAGACCGCAACAACAACAATAACAACAACAATAATAGCAACAACAACAGCAACAATAAACCAGCAAGCAACAACGATAAATGTAAATTTGTCTTGACATCAAATCAGACGTGTCAAACTGAGTCCCGTTCTGAGTGCTGAACAAGTGGCCAGGAGCAGCGCGCATTGCTCACAGGACGCGTGAGTCCTGTGAACGGAAATGCTTCTCCTTCTTATTTTACTTATATTTTTTGACTGGTGCGGGGCGCCTGGGACCTGGGTCAATGGCAGGCAACAGTCAACCAGCTAGAAGACACCAGCTCCCTTCCTTCCCGTTCCCGTTCCCGTTCCCGTTCCCGTTCCCGTTCCCGTTCCCGTTCCCGTTCCCGTTCCCGTCTCATATATATATGTATGTTCTGAGCATATGAATGGGTTGTCCACAAAGTTCTGGCGTATGCAATTGGCCAACATTTACAAATTTAATTAAGAACCGGGATTTCAAAACTCTGGCTATCACGCAACTCAAAACTTATGGTTTATGTTTAAGTTGTGGCCTTTGGAAGTGGTTTGGAGCACAACTTTTAAAAACTCTCAACTTCAGTCAGATAAGAATGCTCAAGTCCAGCACAAGGTACCCTGTATCCAGCTCTGAGGTTCTGGTACTCTGATTTAACTGATAGAGTAAGCTTTTATTTCCATATATAGACTAAATAGTTAGAAGAAATTCAAAAGCAGTAAAGACAAATAGCAATGCGATTGGAAGAACTCAGCTAAAATATGTCCTACAATTTACAAAATCGCTCTAAAATTAATACTAAAATTTAGGAAACAGAATCAAATATAATACTTGGAAAGATTATTTCAATATTTAAATAAGTATATTCTAAAAACAAAAATAGAAGTTTCATTTAGAAATTATATATTTTATTTTTGAGACAAATCTAGTTTCTTATTTAGAAATGTTATAGCCCTGGTTTTTAGAGAATCAAAAGCGTGTTTTAAAAGTTAGGATTCCCAAAAAAAGTGTTGGAAAAATAGTATATTAGATATACGACATTCTTAACGGTGGAGCCGCCAAACTCCCCTCAAGCCCTCACGTTGTCTCGCAATTGAACAAAATCTATATCTCCCATACCATTAAAGATAACGTCAACAAATTTGATTTGAGGGCACCCGATGCCTTCCTTACAAGATTGCACAATACATTTGTTAACTGACTCCACTTCCTTCCCCGCAATTGAGCAAAATCTATATTTCCCAGACCTACATACATATATAGTTATAGTTATAGTTACTGTAACTATAAATATGGTATCAGGACTTTAAAGACCTTCTTGAAAGATTTGGCCAATAATCCTTATCCCTTCCACATGTGAGCAAAAGCAAACATACAGCAAACAGAGTATACCGCAGTCGGGAGCTTGCTTAGTAATACGTCGGATAAATAAGACGAGCAGCCAGTTCTTTTTTTCCGAGTGTTAATGTCTTTATGAAATTTGACAAAAGCCTAAATATAAGCTGGAAAAGAGCAAGGCCGCTAAATAATCGTTGCGAGCTAAGTGACAATGGAGGACAAAAAATGAGAATGACAAATGGAAAATATACTTATGCTCAAAAGGTAGTTGGTTTTAAAATGGATTGAATAAATTATGAATATATAGGTATGTATATTTGATATATATTATTGAAGAAATGATTATTATGGTGCATGTCTCATTAAAAGTAAAGTAATTGATAATATCGATAGTATCGATAACGATCAACAAGTGTGCAAGCCACCCTCGTTAAAAGATGTTCGTTTTTGTTGGCGTTGCCGTTGCTGATAGCACACGTAGAGACATTGAGCAGACGAGGCCTGCATTTGTTGCATGCCACCAACATCAAGTGGATGGATCCTAGCCTGAGCCAGCAACAGCAACAGCAACAACAACAACATCGTTGTCGTCCCGCCATCGGCTTAGCCTGGCTTACTTCCAGCGCTTAAGTGCACTCGAGTTGCCTGTAAACACACACGCGCCTCTAAGCGCGAGGTAGTCATATAAAATTACACTGAGTGCGATGTGGTGAGCATGCCCCAAAACGGGGCGCGGGGTTGAATTGGCCGACATGATACGCTTTTGTCTAGGCTCAACAGGATGCGGCAAGGATGTGCACACACACACACATATGCGAGGCCGTAAGGCTGTTTCTTTCAGCCTTTCAGCTTTGGTTTTGGCTACAGCTACAGCTACAGCTACAGCTACAGCTACAGCTACAGTTTCAGAGCATCAACTGCAAGAAGCATCTGGCCAGGATTCAAGTCCAGTTATTATGTCGTTCAAGTGAAAAATGACGCATTATGCGTTACTTTTTATAGCCTTTACTCGCTGTCTAGCTGTGTGTGTGTGTGTAAGTGTTTGTTTATGCTCAGTCACATGTAACCCCTGTAGCCCTGCACACACACATACACACACATACACACACCCACACACACAAACCTTGTCTATGACAGAGATTTTTATGTGAAATTTTCAACATTTCTCTTTATATACTCTGTTCCCAAAAGAATTTTCTTTTGAAAAGAGTATATTAGGTTTGTGCAATGTCCGTCCATCGGTCGGTACGCACTTGAAGGTAGAGCAACCAAACTTGATACACATATCAGTGTATACCCTCAGTTTAAAAGCGTCGAGAAATTTCCCCACATTTGCATACCCTATCAGAGGGTATTATTATAGCTACAGTCATCAAATTTGATACATCGACTACTATTGAACTCTTTGTTAAATTTGCATCAAAAACTTTCAGAAAATCGCACACCCTTACCAGCAAATAAGCAAAAACAATCTCCCACAGTTAGAATGTTACCAAATTTTACATATAAACCAATTTTGCCACGCCCCCTGCCAACCCCAGAAATAAGCATAATATAACAGACTGGAAACAGCGTATTCTGCAGTCAGGAACTCCCGACTGCAAAGTTCTTACTTGTATTTTTTTTTAATATTTCAAACAAAATTCGCATGGAGCATTTTTCGCTCTCCTGCTGTGCGCGAATTTGGATTTAGTCTGTGTCCCAGGGGGCCATGGAGGCAGAGTTTGGGTGGGGGGAAGGTCGGTACACGTATGCATATTTTCAAAAATTGTATGGCATTGCTGTGCGTTCTATTTATTTATTTATACACATACTATATGTATATAGGTATATATAATAATAATTATTATTATTATTCTGTTTGCAGCGTCATTTGGGAATTTGTATTTCAATGTGTAAAGAAAGTATTTATGCTGGCTTAGTCTTGGTTGAGAGTGAAAAAGGATTGTGTGGTGTTAAATCGTGCCTTAATTGAGGGAAAAAACTGGGCTTACTATGCTTGTTGGAATTTACATTATTTTTGCAATCTGTTCGGAAAGAATTTTAAACAAAATGAGTGGGTTTCGAACCAAGGAATTCTTCAAGTTGGTTTTAAAAAAAACCTTTTTAAGCTACTCTTTGAATTAAAACAAAAAAAACAACTTTTTTTTAAAATACACTGGTAAATGTAAAAAGTGCTACTAGAGCTGGTACACTATCAATGAAACTATCGATAATATCGATATATCTTCAATTGTTTGCCACTAACGATAGTTTAATTTGATTTAAGTTGAATTAACTTAGTTTTTGTAACATGTTGGCCTAAAGAGAAGGACTTGAACTTAACTATTTATACTTTTTCAACAGTTTATAACTATGTTAAGGCAGAATTCATTTAATTTTGATTATTATATCATGTTTTTCCCACAAAATGTTGTTCTATTACAAACATCTTGAAATAAATGTGATTGAAAATATTATTTTCCAATTTTATTTTTTGTAATTTCGAACTAAATATGAAGGGTTTTTAACTTTCAAGTAAAATTTTTTCAAGCCAAAAATTCAATCGCTTTATGGAAATAATGGTAAGTAAAAAATTGATTTTGACTTAAATCGGAATAGGAATTTCAAATAATTTTTGTTGTGCAGCTTATTAGTTTATTATTATTTTTTCCTTTCAGGAAAAACTTTTCAAGCTAGAAGTTCAATTGCTTTCTGGAAATAATAGTGAGTAAAAACTTGGATTCCAATTAATTTGACTAGAATCGGAAAAGGAATTTAAAACAATTTAAAAATCACAATAACTATCAAAATTATCGAATAATGGCACTATCGTTGGCTTGCCATCTCTAGTTTATAATATTAATTCGTTTGGCAATCAGAAAATTTAATTTCTAGCGAATTCGATTAACACGCAATTCAGGCTATGATGAGGCTGAAATTGTTTAATGTGGAACTCTGCAATATTAGGGAAGAATGCACAGAGATCTGGAAATGGTTAATTATGTATTTTTCGCCATTTTATTTTAAGCTGATGCACATTTGTTGTTCACTGGTTGCTTTTGTCATTTGCTCATTAAAATGTAAACACCAAAAACAAAAAAACACACCAAAAAAACAAGTAGGGACTGCCCAAAATGGCGTCATCAACACGTTGCATTTCCGTTTCCGGCTGCAGGCCTGCAGATTGGCGAGCACAATTAATACCGGGCAAACAAAAGGAGCCCCGTGTTGGCAACCGCGGCGTCAGGACAAAGGCTCAATGAGGATGCTCAGCGCATTGTTTATTGTTTATTTACGCGCTGCGGCCGGCCCCAGTGTTGACAACAACGAGGATGTGCCGGGTGTGGATGTGGGATGTGGAATGGGGGATGGGGGATGGGGGATGGGGGATGGGGGATGGGGGATGGGGGATGTGGGTGTGGGCAACAAAGGGACGGTGTTAAGTCCGGCAACGGGCTTCCTGATTTCTGATACTTGCTTCTGTTTCAGTTAACGGCACGGTTCACAGGTGCTGTGTGCAGGAAGCTGCTGCTGCTGTTGCAGTTAGCCTTGAACACGGCACTGCCAACCACAACAACAACAACAACAACGACAACAACAACAACAACGACAACAACGTTGACAACAACGACAAAGTGGCGCAAAAGTTGTCCCGATTGACGCGAGGCGCGCGTGCGAATGTTGCGTGGAGTTGACGCTTCCAGCGCAGACGAGACATTAAACGCGCCAGAGCAAAACATCAACACAAGAAGCTAGCGAAGCGGACGGACGGACGGACAACGGGACGGTCGGTGGGGGGCACTAGGGAGGCCAGGCGGCCAAACGGCGAAACGGCCAAACGGCGCCAACGCTGGACGCCTAGTCGCGTCACCCGAGCGCCGCACGAGTGCCGCACGATTGCCAGACGAGCGGGATTCGTGACACCGAAGCGAGTCGAGAGGCGAGTCACAGCGAGTTGCACCGCCGAATGAGAAACAAGCAGCGCATGCTCCCCGACTCTTGAATACTCTTTATTGAGGGAGACAGCGCATTGCAAGATGTTCTGATTTTTTGTATTACACAAATTTTATTAAAGTAAGAAATGATGTAAGTCTAAATAATATTTAAAACAAAATGATCAAAGCAACGAAAGAATTCAAAATCGTTTGCAAGTATTCTAATCAAACTAACCATATACATATTTGTATAATATAATACAAGATATATCTTAAAAACGAAATAAGCATGTGTACTGAAACTCTGTTATAAAAACTTAAATAAAATCATTTATTCTTAATTAAATCATTTTAAATAATTAAAAAAAAAGAATTTAAAGCTTCAAGAATTGTAATCAAAACGTGTTCCATGACATTAAAGAAAATTACTGCTACGCCAAAAGTTATATACTATACTATACTTATATACTACAATTTTATAATATATATAAGCTAAACATATACAAAATGTATACATATAATTAAATTTTAAGAAATTGAAAACAAAATATACTTAATCTTAACAAATTTCAAGTTCTTTATACACACTTTTTTATTCTGTGGTAATCTAAGAATTCAAATTCAAAAAAAATCATGTTTCATCATATAGCTAATGTACTCTTTGGTTGTGTTGAGCTTTTCCCCCAACCACAAGGTTAAGTTGGCAGCGCGCGCGTTTTTGGCGCCAAAATGTGCGTTTGTAAAAGCTGCCGCAAGAAGCTTTCAACTGCAGCTTTCAGTTGTGCACGTTGTGCCGGAACGATTTGGCAATGGGACGAATAAGCGAACGTTCCCATCACTGCGGAAGCTTCTTCAGTCGCCTCGACGCCGCACTGCAGAACGGCCAAACTCGCTTGGCCATCAAAATGGAATGAGGCAGACATGAATTTTGGTCGGTTCTCTTTGGGTCTGGATCAGGTTCTGGCTATAGGGTCAGCTTTAGAGTCTTAGGCGACAGCAGCAGCCTGCCAAAGGTCAAATGGCAAACGGCGTGGGTCAAAGGCCATCGGGGTTATTTGCCATAGAAATTAGTGCGGTTTGACCTTGCCAAATTGCAGACCAAGCTGCAAAAGATAATACGCCAGCGATCTCAGTTTCTTGGCTGTTGAGACTACCATCACATGACAGAGATTTTCTCTAGAGCCAATAACTTTAATGGTAGTCTCCGCACTCATACCCTGTACGCAACTGTAACAGGCGGACAAAGGCGAAAATGTTATCCTAAATGGCTATAATATAATCTGACTAGACAAAGTTTGTTGATTTCTTTTGGTTATTGATTTTTCTTTTTTTGGTTTTTAATTTTATAAAAATTAATTTAATATTTTAATTATTTTATGGGCACATATGTATACAATAAAAGCTAAATATTGTCAACTAAGGCAAATTTTTGAATAATAAAGTACATTAAGCAAAACAAAAACCAATAATGTGAGTTTCTCTTTTTATACTTTTTATATTGTAATTTATTATATATTTGTATTATTATTATAAATAACTTTTTTGACAAAAGAGTATATTATGTTTGAACGCAATTGTTCTCCACACGTTTAAAGCTACAGCAAATAAACCACCCCCGCAATTTGATGGAAACCCATATCTTTCACATTTTTAAACCTATAGTCACCAAATTTGAAATACAGATTAATGTTGATCTTCTTGACAGATCTGCATCAAAAAATTGATGGCCCTGTGCCCTGTGGGTCTCTAAAGCTATGACCTGATCATAAATTTAGTCTGTATGATCAAATGTGTCATTATATTATATTTTCTGATAAGCATCTATACTATCGCTAAGACTATTGAAATATTAATTGTCGGCATGCTGAAAGTACTATATAGAAAATATAAATTGCCAACCGATATTTCCTATGGCAGCTATATGTTATAGTGGCCCTTTTCAGCCGGTTTCGACAAAAAGAAACATCTCTGACAAGTTTCATAGAGAAAACAGTAAAATTAAGATGATATGTTGCAACTGACATTATATTATTCAATTTTAATACTGATTCTATATTATATACTGATTTTAAAACAGTAATAATAACTAATATTATAGAAGGTATGCTAGAATTTAGTTGATTTGGGCCCTAATCTGTTTATAATACCTTTTTGAAAATGACGAATTTCGTTTGAACTTGGACGCCCAAAAAGTGCGTCTATTCCAACAAAGAGTCCACCGGGCAACAAACCCAACTTTGTAGACCCTCCTAATAGATGTGCTATATATAGTATATATATATAAATATATACATATGTATATATGTATGTATATTTGTGTACATACAATGCAATTGTTTGTGGCAAGTGTTTCACTGATGTTGCTGCTGGTTGTTGACACACATCGCTTCACTATGCTGGACTGTGGTTGTTGCTGAATTTGTTCATGTTGTTTGCTGTGCTGTTCTAGGTTGTTGTTGTTTGTTATATCTATTTGTATGCGTAACACGAACAACACACGAAATTGTTGTACGCTATTTGTGAAAGCCAAGCCCGCGCACTTGGCCAATTAAATGCCAACCGGCGGCCAAAAGAGACACCAATTTTCATAGATCCCAAATGTGTGAATGTATATACATATATGTATATGTATGTATGTATGTATGTATATATGTATGTGTGTGTTTATTGCGGGTGTGTACGCAATGACTCAATTAACAATGAAACGCCCTCGAAATTGGATCTGGAATCGGTTACCCCTCGCTCTGCACCAATCGATGAGTTGCTCATAAAGTTTATATAGCTATAAATGTAGCCTAACTGCTGATCAGCAAACAACAACTGAAGTAGCATTATGTACTAATATTAACCAGGGACCGTAAACAATGATTATGTACCCATTTTTTAAGGAAAAAAATCATATTTTTCGGGAGTCAGAAAATTCCGAAAAATACTGAATTGTGGTATTTTTTGTATTTTTGCATCTGAACAATACTAAAAAGATACTAGATCAAAATGTTCTTCAGAGTTTCCAGAAATTGTTTATGTTTTCTGCGCTCAATACTTCATATAATACAAAATAATAATGCTGTATTCATTTAATACAGTTTTGAGTTTTATTTTTCTACATACTTGAAATTTTCAATTTAACTTTAAAGCCTTACATTTCAGTCAACATACAGTTTTTGCAGTTTTCTTAATTTATTTAAACATTTCCAAAAACTACCAATTCACGAGTAAAATAACCATTAAATAGTCTTATTAGTATTTAAAAATATATATATATATTTCTATGACAACAATTCAGAGCTACATTAAAATATTCAATGATTTCGAAATCAGAAACATATATGTTTGGGCTTTACCTAAATATACACACATATATATCATCCGATGATATATTATTATGATAGGGTTTGTGCACATTAGGATATATTCCTTGAAACATTTTTGTGTGCCTTTTTTCCCACCATGTCGATTTGATGAATATTATAATCGATAAATCGATTTTCTGGCACATCCCCAACTTTTGAGACTAGGCCTGCAATAATAATAAATGAGGCCAACAGTTGGTGTCATGCAACAGAAGTTCCTTCACTGTTGAAAACTTTGTATCACAAAAAAAAAAAAACAATTAAAGTTTAATAAACAGGTGCAGAGGCCAGTTGAGCACTCCCAATTACCGTAGTACACATTGGAGCTCAAAGTACGCTTATGGTATGGTAGAAATAGGTACTATAAAAATATTAAAAATAACATTCATTTTTAATGAGCAGTCACAACAATTTTATGCTCAAGTTAGCCTGAAAATGGTTTGTAACAATACGTATTATGGTCAGTCATGGAGCGCGGATGATATTAAATTTAAATGTAATACTTAAGGGCTCGCTGATTGATCTAGTTTTGTTGTTGTTGCCATTAATAAACAGTTAACACACAAAGAGAAGGGTATGAGATCAATAGAGAGAGAGAGAGGCGTGTATTCCAATGAGAGATCAAGAGAGATCTTACAATATGGCAACGCTGAGTAGATTGATTCGTACAAGTATCTCATTTATTACTTTTTACTTCCTGTACCCATAAAATGGGTAAAAAGGGGGTACTAAATCTGTGCAAATGTATGTAACACACAGAAGGAGATATCTCCGACCCTATAAAGTATATATATTCTTGATCAGTATCAAAAGAGATTTCGATTTGGCCATGTCCGTCTGTCTGTCCGTCTGTCCGTCTGTCCGTATGAACGCGTCGATCTCAGCAACTACAAGAGCTAGAGACACCAAATTTGAAATGTAGGTTCCTGTATACCATACGCAGATCAAGTTTGTTTCATATTTCAGATATCTCCCCCGTTCCCCCGCAATTCAATAAAAACGTTTTACAGGAACAATTTTAAAGATATAGCTTTTAGATTTGACATGTACAATACTTAAGTCCCTCTTAATCTACTGTACAAATTTCAAGTCGATCGGATAATAAACACGGAAGTTATTCACGAAAGAAGATTCAGTAATGCAGCGAGAGGGGGAAAGAAGAAACACAGTCACAACTTAAAATGCCTCGCTTGTGCTATTGCTTTTGCCGCCTGTGTGCGTGCGTCTTTGTGTATGTGTGTGTGTATGTGTAAGTGGACGTAGATATGATTGAATGTTTTAGACCTGGGTACAGGGAGTTTCGTAGTCGGGTATACTCGACTATAGAATTCTTACTTGTTCTAAATAAAGTGTGTGGCGAAAATATGAGATCGGGATGGTTATCCCGTACCGATCCTATATCACTGAAAAGCTGTCCGAGAACGGCCGAACATAGCCACATCCAACCAGTCATAAGTTAGGGAAGGGCGGCATCGGAAAGGAATTATTTTATTTCGGAATCTCTCCGGGATCTCTTGCAGAGATTGAGTGCTAGTATTAGGTAGAGCCGTCAAATCTCCTAGCTCAGCGTTTTCCAAACATTTTTGGCCGCGGCCCGGTGTAACCTTTAAAAATGTTTAAAAAATACCGAACGTGCCCATCTATATTACTAGAACAATACAATTATAACAATTAATTGCTTGCACAGCTTTTAATCATTGAATAAGCAAATCAAAAAGTTGTCAACACAGAGATTGCTTAAGCAACATTTCCTGTTTAAAATTTTATTGTCCAGCCATAAATATATTTATTAAAATTCTTATAACCTTGAGGAATGAAACTCTTATCAAACTAAGGATGCAACAGTTTTCATAAGAAGTAAGCTGAAAATCAAATCTAATGGAATATTCTTAAATAAAAATCAGTTATAATAAAAATAAATCACTGCGACATTATCTAAAATTTAAAGTGATTTATGTAATAATTAGGAAATAAAATAACACAACTGCACATAAGTTGAAATTGTTTTCTATATCTTGTTAAGATTCAAATAACTTAGTTGTGCAATATAAATTAGCTGCTTAATTGCTCACAAGAAATTTCCTGATCTTGATCTTGAAGCCGCAAAACTGGTTTACCTTCAGAGCGGGCCCTGGTGAATATTTAGACGGAGTGGGAGCTGACGAGCTGTTATCGTCATTGGCACATCTTCAAAACTTTAAACTGTGACGTGTCATGTTGACACCCTACAATCTTTGATCTAAGAAGAAACAACAAGTATCTTTGGGTTCCAAATATATTCTATTTATAAACTTTAATGGCACAGAAGAGTTTCAAACAAAAACCTTCACCGATTTATCCTACATATCATAATATCATCTCATTTTCATCAAATTTAGTTGAACTCTATAAAGTATGATTGTTTTTATAGCAGCTGCTACTCTTTGTTCGGCAGGCAACTTAAATAACTTAAACAAATTACTAAAATTGAAGTTATTTTAAATATTTCTTTAAGGTCTATGAAAATCAAATCTTTTGATGAATTTGAATTCGCTTAGAATTCGAAGACTTACATGAGTTTCCTACTAAAAAATAGGGTTTTTTTGACAAAAAGAAATGCCATGTAATTACAAATGTTTAGAGATTTTCCTGTATTAAACAAAATACCTGAACCATTAAATATTCTCATTAACCAAGTCATCTATTGATGCTGCATATAAATAAATAGGTATTGTGTAAAACAAGTGTTAAACGTTTGACACTTGACATTTCGCCCTATATATGCGGCAATCTAATAAAAAAAAAATAAAATAAAAATACTAGCTTCACAAAATTAATTAGCCGGAGAAGAGGGAGTATCCCCAGAGCAAGGCCATTTAATGGCTTTGTTCGCGCCACGTCTATGAGAAAGCGAAACCGAAGCAAACTGGAAGCTAAAAAGCTCGAATGTATAGAACAAGATAGATACATATATAGACATATATATCTACACATAAATATCTTAATATAGTATACTATAAGCAAAGCAAAAGTGTGTAATATTATCCCAGTTGTTGCTACTACAAGTTTGTCTAGAGTTTCCCATCGCGATCGTTGATCTACAGAAGAATGGCAACAGAAACAGTTCATTTAATTAATAGGTGCCTCTGATATATCACGACATCATTCAGTTAATACTACTATAAGAATGTTGGCCAACAATGCGAACACGCAAAAACAATACAAAAGAAAAGCCGCGTCAGCGTATTTTGTTCTTGTTGTATTTTATTTATTGTTACTGTGAACTACGTTGGCGATCTTTCCGGTTGTTGTTCTTGTTATACCCTGTGGCTATAACAAGCGTAAACAGGGTATGATAAAAGTGCATAAAATTAGTTGACACTGTTGAGTTACATTCAACTATTTAGATCAACACTGAATTCTAGATTCGATTTTATCAATAACAAAATCAAACATAAACAAGTAAGAATGCTATAGTCGAGTATACCCGACTACGAAACTCCCTGTACCCAGGTCTAAAACATCCAATCACATCTAAGTCCACTTACCCATACACACACACATACACAAAGACGCACGCACACAGGCGGCAAAAGTGGCTGTGCTTCTTCTTCCCCCTCTCGCTGCATTACTGAATCTTCTTTCGTGAATAACTTCCGTGTTTATTATCCGATCGACTTGAAATTTGGACAGTAGATTAAGAGAGACTAAAGTATTGTACATGCCAAATCTTAAAGCTATATTTTGAAAATTGTTACTGTAAAACGGTTTTAATCGATTTGCGGGGGAACGGGAGGAGATATCTGAAATATGAAACAAACTTGATCTGCGTATGCTATACAGGAACCTACATTCCAAATTTGGTGTCTCTAGCTATTATAGTTGCTGAGATCGACGCGTTCATCCGGACAGACAGACAGACGGACAGACAGACGGACATGGCCAAATCGAAATCTCTTTTGATACTGATCAAGAATATATATACTTTATAGGGTCGGAGATGTCTCCTTCTGCCTGTTACATACTTTTGCACAAATCCAATACCCCCTTTTTACCCATTTTATGGGTACAGGGAGTAAAAATAATAAGAAATAGTATTATACAAAAGAAAGTATTTAAAATCACAAATTAATATTCACTTTAATTTTTAAGCCCACATTAAGAAATTGAAATGTTGAAATTCCTATAAGTTAGCGCACAGGGTATCCCCTAGTCGAGAGCTCTGGACTATCAATTCGCATTATCAATTCTTGTTGTTGTCGAGTGCTGATTCTATTTATATTATAATTGCAATGCTATGTATTATTTTTTATTAAATATCGCTTAAAGCCTAGAGTGATTCTGGGTCAGTAGAATAAAGAGAAACATGGAAGAATGCTCGACTAAAAGATATCCTCTAACCAAGTCTGAAGTATTGATTTTAGTTATAATAAAAAATGCTAGTTTAGTTTAAATGGTATATATGAACTATTATACCCAATAGACCTATTTTAATGGGTATAGAGCAAAAGAATAGAGTTGAAAGTGGGAAAGGAAATAGCCAAAAAGTAGCCAACAACAATAAGTAACAAAGTGAAAGCCCATCGATAAATATATTGGCGAACTACCAAATATGTAAATTTAGACATGTATCTAAATTAGTTTGTATCTACACTCAAAGTTTGTGAGTAGGGAACGGAAACAGGAAGTAGATTATGTCGAAAGATGTGAAGCTAAGGAACAGCATTGATAATACAGAGTTGACCTATTGATAACTTTTCTTTTTCAAATAATTTTAATTTTTACAACAATCTATTCGAAATTCATACATGATTTTCAAAGTGTCGCGTTTATAAGAGTATGTTCAAAATACACATATTTACTCCCTGTACCCATAAAATGGGTAAAAAGGGGGTATTGGATTTGTGCAAAAGTATGTAACAGGCAGAAGGAGACATCTCCGACCCTATAAAGTATATATATTCTTGATCAGTATCAAAAGAGATTTCGATTTGGCCATGTCCGTCTGTCTGTCCGTCTGTCCGTCTGTCTGTCCGTCTGTCCGTCTGTCCGTCTGTCTGTCTGTCCGTATGAACGCGTCGATCTCAGCAACTACAAGAGCTAGAGACACCAAATTTGAAATGTAGGTTCCTGTATAGCATACGCAGATCAAGTTTGTTTCATATTTCAGATATCTCCCCCGTTCCCCCGCAAATCGATTAAAACCGTTTTACAGTAACAATTTTCAAGATATAGCTTTAAGATTCAAGTCGATCGGATAATAAACACGGAAGTTATTCACGAAAGAAGATTCAGTAATGCAGCGAGAGGGGGAAGAAGAAGCACAGCCACTGTTGCCGCCTGTGTGCGTGCGTCTTTGTGTATGTGTGTGTGTATGGGTAAGTGGACTTAGATGTGATTGGATGTTTTAGACCTGGGTACAGGGAGTTTCGTAGTCGGGTATACTCGACTATAGCATTCTTACTTGTTTTTATATGAAAAATTATCACTTTTATTAATGGTAATAATGTAATACAATAATAATATAATATAATAATAATATAATACTTTTCCCACAAAAATAACTGAATAGGCAAACAAGATTCGAGCGCTATTTATTTTACGAAATGGAAGCTGCCCTTATGCCATTATATTTTACTGCGTTGCCCAGCTTGTAGTATTGTGGACTTTGGTTTATCTGATGTAAAACTATACTATTTAAACATTTTTTTTCCTTTTTCACACTTTGGGAAATATAAATATATATATAAATATATCATTCATTTTTAGCCAAATAAGTTAAACATTTTATTTCGAGATCCAACGTTTTCAATTAATTTATACTAGTACCGCTAAAATAGAAACTTGCCAGAACTTAAAAACATATAATATCGATATTGGCCCAGCTCTACTTAGTACAAGTATTTAATTAGTAACAGAAGAACTAGTCAAACCCAAAACAAGTGCAAAAATGGGCTATATAAAGTACATTCAAAGCACTATATATGATAACAGTTCTCACTCTGACTGCAAACTAACAATTTCTCTCATCTCTGGAACTCTGTGTCTGTATCTTCGAAGAAACAAACAAAAAAAAACCTAAGTACTATCGTAGATCAACGAACATTTCATTAGCGTTTTGTCGCTTATATCACTTCTAAGTAAAGCTAACATTTGACAATCATTTTACGCTGTGTTCCACTTTAATTTTGAAGCCCAAAGCATGGAACTGCTTTAATATACTATAACAATTGATCTTATCAATCTATGCAACACAAGACAAAACAAATCTCGCACTACTCAGATATTTGTAGCCCCTTAGAATTAGTATTTGTTATAGGTTATGTTTTTAGTTATTATATATTATGCCAACTTGTTTGTTGATGCAATTTTCTGTCTCTTACTGCTGAGAGCAAGTGACTATCTAGAAACTAGAACAAGGTGGATTTACTCATAAGGTTACGTACTCAGCATAGCTGCTCTCTTTTCGAGGGGCCTTATTTTTGACAGTATGAACTCGAACATCGTAGCGCGAGGCTGTGTAGCGCACGATTTCTTTCATTGTCTTCTACTTTTATTTAATTTCTTAAATAAATTGAATTGAATTAAACTATTATAATTTGTTTTGAATTATTTCGTTATATTTTCCTTATGAGTAAATCCACCTCTTTCAAAGAAAATCAGCTGCAAACACAAAAATTCTCCTTGCAGCTTTACAAATAATGCAAACACACATTTTTCAATCGATTAGCTAGTGCGCTTATATTATATCATTCAGCAGGTAAAATCATCATCATATATCATTCTCTTCCTCTCTCTCTCTCTCTCTGCCACTGGCATGTCTTCGGGAGAGTTCGGATTGCGCAAATCTCATGGCAATGGCAGCCCACGCAGCGCAGCGCAGCCCAACGCAAACCGACAAATGAGCAGCTAAGAAAATAATTCGCAAACGACTCAACGAGTTGTCAAGCATCAAAAGTCGCAGCATCTGTCAACGTCACTGTCGCTGTGTATATACATATATACATATGTATGTATATGTATACTTTATGCAGTGGCGTACGCTAGGGGGAGATAGAGACTCGGGATGGCTTTACTAAATACTGCATTCGCAATTTATTACCAAGTGATTGATTCAACCCTACATATTTTAACATATTGTGCCATAAGAATATTATATATTTTATAACAATTGATAAAATTTTCCTCTTTGCTAACGTCAAAGGGTAAAATTGATGTTGGATATTGGATGGTATCAGTGTAAATCGGTGTTTCACATCCAACATCCTTCCCATGCGGTCCCCGATGATGTACTCAGTGGGAATGGGCTATTACGATCCGGCCACATTCCAGCACATCATTGTCCTGCTGTCGATAGAGCTTATCGATATTATTGAGATGGACACTTAATATCGATATATTTTTGGTTCACAAACTAAAGTAGCAATCGCCACTATAGTACATACGTATGCATGTAATGTATATGTATTTCTTGGTTACTGTATGTACATATGTCTATGCATTGCTGTGTTACTGTATGTATGTACAAGTCGTTAGCGCGGAAGTGCACAGGCATGAAGAGTGTCAGAGGAAGCATAAGCGTGATGCTGCCCCTGCTGATAGAGCGACACGAGCGCAATTATTGAACCAAATGGATGGAGCAAGAGAGGAAGAGAATGCGAGAGGAAGAGAGGGCCACGTAATTAGCACATTGAAACTTTTGGCTTATCAGCGATGCTCAGCTAGCTAGACTAACTGGGAGAGTGGCAGGAGGGAAAAGAGATATATAGACACATCGTTTTAGTCACGCTCATGGCGTTATTCAAATCAAGGTGGTTTCAAGCAAGAATCCAGTAACATGTCAGCAAAGAAAAAGATGGCAAGATTTGTAATTTAACCTTGTCTATTTGTGGATATTCGCGCGGAAAAGAGATAACGAGAGATAATTATGGCAACACCTTATATAATTACAACCTGATCTCGCTTGTAATCTAGTTTAACAACAAGCACCAATTTCAAATAATATGTAGCTAATAAACATATATATTTTATTTGTTTTAAATAATAACAATGAACACATTTAAACAAAATTTATATATTTAAACGAAACAGCGTGAAAATAATATACACTTGCTAAAAATAGCAATCGACTGATTAAAATAGCCTTTGAAATATCGACCAATGAAAAATAATATTGATTAATTTTTTTAAAGGTCGAATGTCGCTTAAATCGATTAGTTCACAAAGAGTTACATCCCTGGTACCAATTGTGGCAACCGTGGTTACAAATAGTATTGTATAAGCCAAGCAATAATGTGACTATTTGAATACTGATTGTGGAAACCGTAATTGTATTTATAACAAACTAACAGGAATCCAAATCAATGCACCAACAAGTGAATAATGTACCAGTATTGGTACACGTGGTACCAATTGTGGCAACCGTGGTTGCAGTTATATTTGCATTTAACGAATTTCACTTACCTCTTTAACTTTCAGACGCTTCTGCTCCGTGACGGCGTCCGCATGCTCCGCCACCATGCCCATGGGCATTTTTAGCTGTTGTGCAGCATTGGAAGGATTATTGTTGTTATTGTTATTAGTTGTGTCGTCCTGAGGTCCTTGCGCAGACACTCGGTCCGCCAACGGGTCCTGCTCAACGGGCTGCTCCTGCTGCGCCGCTGGCGCAGGTCCCTGGGCATCTGTATCAGGAACGGGAACGGGAACGCCAACGGCAGCAGCAGCAGCAACGCCCGCTGCCGCCTGCGGCTCATCAAGTATGTCGCCCAGCTCGGCAATGATCTTTTGCTGCAAACGCTGGCGATCGCCCATAAAATGTGGATCCTCGCCGCGCGGCGCATGCGCGGCCAGGGGTGGGGCGGGTATAAAGATTTCAGGGCCGGCTTTCTGGAAGTGTTTGTAGACGCGCAGGACGCGCTCGCTGCCAAAGTTGTCCGGCAGCAAGAAAATGCCGCCAAAGCATAGGAAGCACAGGGTGGCCAGCACGAGTCCAATCAGACATTTCTCGCGCGAATGGAAGTTTGATTTTCGTCCAATTGGACCAATTCGATACATCTCGATAGCTTTTTAATTGGTATGTGGATATGGAACTGAAGAAGGACCAGAGCGCCGCTTGCGTCTCAGCTGTTGGAGCGAACTGACGTTATGCCGGCTTCACACACACACGCACACTCGCATGCACATGCAAACACACACATACAGGCCCAATGACGCAGGCGCAGGCAATGGCAGGGCAGTGATATTTAGTGCAGCAGTTGCTGGCGTTGCATTGTTTTTTGTTTTCTTCTTATTTTCTTATACTCGTTGTTGTTGGTGTTTTTGTTATTACTTGGCTATTTTTGGCAATATATCACACGTAAACGCTTACGTGTAACGTTATATACGGAAGCAACTACAACAAAAACAATGATTAAAAACAAATCAAATTCAGCAGCGATTTAAGTTTAAACGCAGCGCCGCCGTTTACAAACTGCGACGGCGACGGCGACAGCGACAGCAGCGTGGCGTATAAATGTGCAAAGAAGCAGCACAAGAGAGTAATAGTAGAAAGAGAGCGGCAGGCATGCACATAATGTAAGACAACAAGGTGGTATCAGCCGCGCAGTCAGTTACCAGTTTAGCGCGTGTGAGCACAATCGAATTCAAATTTATGCTGGTTTGGCTTTAATTTACATATTATTGAAGGTAACGGCGCTGGATATTGATGCCTTTGGCTAAGATTGATTAAATACTCTTATTATCATTGAATTTGCTAATTTTAAATAGCATAAAACAATTTAAGAAAACAGTGGGAAGCGGATCTTATGATCTTTTTAGATATGCGTTTTTCGCTTTATTTAAGTTTATTAAAACATGAAACATTCAAATATTTAGATTTTTCTCTTGCTTCGAGTCAGCAAAAGTCAATTCTTAAAAGTTTTAAAGGCTTTGACTGCCAATTGCTAAGTGGCTCTCAAAAGAGCATCTATTATAATTACACCATGGTCAGGCAGACAGACAGAGCGATGCACGCAATTTGCAATGAGCAACAACAACAAATGCGGCTGTAGTTATTGCAGAATGCCGTTAACGCAAAAAGTACCGCACACAATGTGCCAGGGAGGATGAGAGGTTATCCACCTTCCGCCCAGCAATGGGGCGTATGTACGTGTGGGTGACAAATGTTACAGCTGTGCGAATGCGAATGAGGGTGGCTGCTGTTCAAACTGACTGGACACTGACTGAGGCGTCTCCGCCAACGTTGCCGTTGCCGTCGCTGTCACCGTCACCGTTGACGTCTGCTTTGATTTTTTTTTGCCAATGTCTTTCGTAGCTGGTGCTGTTGTTGTTTTTGATGTTGGGTCGGTAGCACTTTCTATTTGGACAACAGCACAAAATAAGACAAAAAATAACCTCAGTTTTAGTTATAGACTGGCGCTCATAATGTTAATGTTATTTACAACAGATTAAACACACACCAATTAAATAAACACAGCGCGTCTCGGTCGCCAATTGCAATTTAACGCACACTCGCACGGTATTTAATTTATTATACGTAACATCACAGTCGGAGCAGCAATAACGCGAACGGGAGCGGTAGAGCGTTTAAAATGTTTCCATTGCTTTCATTGTGCACGAATATTTATTGTATTTTGTTTTATACTTGCATTTCGCATATTTTTGTTGTCATGGCGTTGCCAGAGTTTGGCACTGTTTCTGTCAGATGAGGCGCTTAACAGCACTGTTTTTTGTTTGTAGAGAGCATTGCAGTAACTTCATTTGTGACCTCACTATGCTTCAAATTAACGGCATTTATTTTAACTGTTCACTTTTAAGAATATTAAAATTATAATACAAATTTATACATTCCTTTCTTTTGGTTTGTATTTTGCTCCCCACCAGAGATCCAACCCGGTGATGAGTAAAGCAACTGACTTATCGACAATTCCATGCACATAATTAATTTTACATTTGCACATAGTTATTTATCTTGCATATAGTTTTATATAAAATAATATTAAAAAACAAATTACATGTATTGCACTGGATTGTTTACTTTCGCCTACATATTTTTATTAAATATCTACAACTATATCTTCGAAGTGCCGAAGCTATATACCCTAGCAGCAATGATTTTATACATATATCAATTTTCGTCACATTACTATCACTATCACATTATAGGAAACTATTTGAAGTATAATAAAACTCTCACATTATTACTAATGTAATACTAAAAAGTTTTTCATACAAAAACTAATTTTTCAGCCGATCCTATGGCAGCTGTGTGATATAGTGGTCCGATTTTGACCAAATTTGGTCAGATTGTATAAGCTCTCTAGAGACTCGGTTTGAGTGAGTTTAGTCAGGATACCTTAATAAACAAAAAAGTTTTTTATACAAAAACATAGTTGTCGACCGATCAATCCTATGGCAGCTATATGTTGTAGTGGTCCGATCCGGCTAGTTCCTACTCATGTACGGCCTGCAGCAAAAACAAGGGTCTGTGCCAAGTTTTCTTACGATAGCTTTTAAACTGAGAGACGAGTTTCTAGACTAGACTCGGCTATTCATGCTGATTCGGAAGATATGTATATTTTGTTGAGTCGGAAACGTCTCCTTCAGTCCACTACACATTTCGGTGCAGAACTTAATTATTCATAGCTCTTTAAGAACATTTTCTACTTGAGTATATTTGTTATATTTTATTTGAAATCAAAACTGTCGGTAGGTAGCCACTACCAGTCAATGAATATGGGATATAAACATTTTCAGGGTTTTTTAAAAGTATGATAAGTCTTATATTTATAGCTTATTTGCTGAGTAAAAAGTTAGATTGTTGCAATTTTGAAAATACGATCGATAAGTTGCTAGTACTATGTTAAATCGAAAATGCTCTGCGATATTGCGATATATCGATATGCATAACGGCAACATTCCGAAACAGCTGTTTATCTTTTATTTCATTATTTCTGAGCTGTCTTTTTATTTTTAAAGTTTATATATTCAATCTATAGATATGGAGAAGTGGCTGAGCGATACACTGTCCAAGTGTCTGGACTGTATGGTCACAGATAAAATGATGTCGTGGGTGTGATTTATATATATTTATATCGTGTTATATTTTATCGAATTCCATTTGGCATGGACAGGACCATATTGGCCATCAAGGATGACCACGACTTCGACAACTACTTTGGCAATCTGCTGAGCGAGGACAATGAGGAGCATCGCATGTTTCTTATCAACTGCCGCCGCATGCTGCTCAGCGGCAAACAGCCGCGTTGCAATGCCAAAGGCAAGACGCCTCAGGCCACGCAATCGCCGCCCGCCCAACGAGGTGGCGCGGCCAAAAAGCAGGGCAAATTTGTGAGCATGTATGCGAGCGATGGCAAACTGCTGGGCAGCACCGTGCTGCTGAAAGGGCGACGCAACTGCGACTGCCAGGCGACCGAGCACAAGCTGATCAACAATTGTCTGAGCTGCGGACGCATTGTGTGCGAGCAGGAGGGAAGCGGGCCGTGCCTCTGCTGTGGCGAGCATGTGCCAACGAACGAGGAGGTGCAGCTAATGGCCAAGGCGGCGGCGGCGACGCGTTCCAACAACAAAGCCCAAAGCAAGACGCTTAAAAAGCAGCTGCCACAGCAGCCCACGGCAGCCGCCAAGGCCAGCAAGGAGGCTGCCGCCTTGCAGCAGGCGCTGGCACAGCGTGATCGCCTGCTGGAATATGACAAAAACAGCGAGAAGCGTACGACAGTTATTGACGATGAGCTAGACTACTTCCAGGAGAACTCCGTCTGGTTATCAGATGTCGAGCGAGAAAAGTATGAGCAGCTCAAAAGTGAGATGCACGAACTGAAGCACGGCAGCCGGCTGAAGCGCAAGATCAAGGTGGACTTTGCCGGTCGCGAGCTGCCGGACGAGTCGATGGTCAGCAAGGAATACGAGCAGCAGGTGCTGCGGCAGCTGGCCGCCGTAAGCAAGGCTGCATCTGGTGCCGGCGTCATCTCCCTAACCGGTCACTCATCAATGAGCCTGGCACCCAATCTGGATGTTGCCAAGCCGCCCATGTACAAGCCCAGCAAGGAGCATGAGCGATGGCCGGCACCGCCTAAAAATGATGGCCTCGAGCGTATCTACAATCGCGTGCAAGATAAGGAGCTGCTCGAAATGCAGGACATGCGCCAGTGCCTTTCCATGCATCAACCCTGGGCATCCTTACTTGTGGCGGGTATTAAAAAGTAAGTAACCTTATGAAAGCATAGCTTTTATCTATCTCTTTCTGTCTAATTCCTGACACAAGTCTACCTATCCCCGTCTCTGTCCCGACTCCTTTCCTTATCATATCTGTTTCGGTTTGCACTTTTAACAACATTTTCCAGCATAGAATTTCTCTTAAACCTTTCGGCTTTGAATATTGCCTTTTGATCAGGTCTGCTCGAGTCCAATCAAATCATTCTGAATCCAAATTGTTACAAAAACCAATGAAAATTTCGTTCTGAAAATATTGTACTTTTCTTATAAGTACTCGAACGAAATACTCCTCGACAAAAGGAGTAACGTTGGTGTGCCTCTGTCCACTTTTAGACTGCTCTAATAAAATTCAAGAGATCTCAAATCTCCACAATAATAAGGGCTTTCACGGGGTACTGTCTGATAGGAACCCATGCTAGCAGAATGGACGTAACACACCACGACTTCTGTAGAAGCTGTAATAACGTGGAAGAACATGACGGAGTTGAATATTTGCTCTGTCGCTGACCCGCACTCAGTAGGAGACGGGTCGGAAATATCCGAGGTAGGAATGAACAACATCCTCAAGTTTATAAACTCCACGAAGTGGTTCAAAGGGTAAGAACAAGTTTAATAGATATTATGTTTGGAAGTTTGAGACCTGGGTACAGGAAGTCTCGTAGTCAGGTATACTCGACTATAGCATTCTTACTTGTTTAATATTAAGACTATACGCAATTTGCACACTTACAATATTTTCAAGGCACGAGGGTCGCGTTTGGTACAGTGAGCATCGTGGACGTCTGTGGATCGCCTCCACGGCCAAGGAGCCGCATGCTGACGACATAGCTCAAATGGAGAAGTTCTATCGGTTGCTCTACAACGGTAAGTTTGCAAGATACGGCATCGCTTTCATATTCTGTACTAATCGAGTTTTCCAGATGATAAGCTGGAGTTTCCAGCACACTATCCCACAAGTAGCCTGCTCGGGTGTGTGCACGTGGATAGCTGCTTGCCCCAGGAGGAATATCGGGATCTCTATCCCCAGGGCGAATCCGACAGTCCCTATGTGTTTGTGTGCACCAAACCGGAACAGTTGCCGCTGCTGCTGCCCGTGCAGGGCGAGCATAAGATCTGTAAGTGGCTCAAAGGGATAACCAAAACGATCAGCCGTCTAATTTCAATTCTCTTCTGCAGATGAGCTGCCGCTGAAGACTCATAACACTGCCTGCAAGACGCTGTTGCGTTCACGAGCCAACAAAGGCTGACATATTGGACATCAATTCAAATATGCACATGGAACTGCCTTAATACCATTTGAAATTTCAAAGCAATCTTGTATAAGCACTAAAGATAGCCGTTCTTTGTATTTAAATTTGATAGTTATACAAATCGCATTCCCTATGATTGCTTATCGATGAGCGAATAATCGATAGTTTTAAGCGAAAGTGACATTTTGTATTAAAGGTATTCCATCAACAGTTGATTGTGTTATTATTTTATTAACCAGACGGATATATCTTGGCAATTTACAAATCTTTTTAACGTCAGAAATTATTTGATAAATATTATTATAGATGTCGTGTAAATATAAGTATAATATAATTTTGGGCACAAGTAGATCTGCATATACTATTTAGCATCATATGAAAAATCATCAGTATATCATATATGTACGTATAGAAAAGTAATCCGTTTGTGGAACACCCCCACTAAGAATTGTTGATAGTATTTATGCAATGGTCAATGTGGACGTAGAGTACTGGTAAAATGGGCCTTTACAAGAATAACCCAGCCACAATGAAACTATCTTAATCATTACAGCGGAGCCTGCAACTTTTCGTTGCAATGTCAGCTGCTGCGTCAGTTTCTGGTGGAGGCGTCGCCGGAGGTGCAGGTGTCGTGCCGCCAGGGCCGACGGGGATCTTTTGAGGTGACAATTGACGACCAGCTGGTGCACTCGAAGCTGGCCAGCCTCGCGTTTCCACAGCACCAGAGTGTCCTTACGCAGGTGCAGCGTGCGCAACGGGGCGAGCCCCTGGAGCCGGTGAAGGAGGCGCCCATCAAGGACTGCACCATCATGTAACATAAGATTTATTTTTAGCTTAACCAAAATCACTGTGAAGGAAGTTTGCCACATAAGTGTGGAGTACACCAAATAAAACTTGAGTCTGTTTTGAATATTTTAAAAATAAGAAGAATAATATATAAACAAAATTGTGTATCAAATGTTTTAAGTTATCAGAAATGGAATCATTCTATGATTTTTATTATAAAAAGTAGAAATACGATTATATTATGATTTTTATTATAAAAAGTAAATTATAATAATAAATTTTGCAATCTAAAATCTATCTATTATCAAAAGCAATACAAAAAATATTTTATGAAAATCAGTTTTCATATAATTTAATTGTTTTCAAGGCTTATTTTGCATATATTTATTATGTAAATATTATTTCATTAATATTATATTAACTAAAGGATATAATGTAAATATGGACTGTTTTGTTTTCAATTAAACAACAAAATGATTTCGATGTTTTCTAATTTTATAATAATTATCAGAAATTAGTATTTAAGATTTTTTGAATAAAAAACCAAAAATATGTCTAATGGACTTTTCGGTTTAATATAAAATTTTTCTAGTTAAAATTCAACAAATCATTATTGTCACTGATTTCATATCAAAGAATCAAACATAATTGTTAAATTGTTATTTTATAATCCGACTTGTTTCAATACAATTTTGAGGATATGAATTCCCCTTAGATCTGCCGATTTGCATTAAGCCGTTGCATTAAGTTCTATTTTAAATGCAATTTGAATACCCAAAATCCTGGGAAAAGTGAGAATTTAAATTTTTGTATTGTAAATTGCAGTATTTAAATGAACAATTGTTTGATCTAGCGTTTTTAGAAATGCAATTATTCGTTTTTACAATATCAGGGGAATACGGGATAGGATATGACACATTGGGTAATATTTATCGTAGGAATATGTTTTAACGAACTAATGAGAATATAGGAGCCGTCTTTAAGCCCATAAATCTTTCGAGAACGAAAAATGAATAAAAGTTATAACGGATGCTTGAAATGTAAGTTGTAACGGTTGCTGGGAATGTAAGGATTTGGTACCTGAAAGTAAGAAGAAATACACAGAGGTTGACTTAAGAAAAAAGACTCTGTATTTTATTATAAAACAGAACATGAAAAATAGG
This sequence comes from Hirtodrosophila confusa, assembly GCA_035043065.1. Classification (NCBI taxonomy): domain Eukaryota; kingdom Metazoa; phylum Arthropoda; class Insecta; order Diptera; family Drosophilidae; genus Hirtodrosophila; species Hirtodrosophila confusa. Next base: position 6,462,482 of record JAWNNI010000033.1, on the reverse strand, counting down.
TACAGTAAGATTTTGGCTGGCTATCTAGCGCCTATAGCGATAACGCTTGAAATGAAACCAGAGCTGAAATATGTTGTTGTGGAATTGGCAGCGGAAGCCGCGCTTATAGCTGAACTCCCATTCGCGATTGACGATCTTGAAGGCGATGTCCTCGTAGGGCGGCCCTGTGTGAAAGCGTAGCACAGCAAAGTCCGCATTGTCCACACAGGGTGTGAGAAAATATTGTGGCGTTTGTGATTTATCCATGAGATCTGGATAGAATATGTTGAACTTGTAGCCCTGGACAATTTTCGGGGGTGGATTATCCATGTCGTAATGCGTCTGATTGTATTTGTTCCATTCGAAGCCCGTGTGCACACGATTGAAGTAGCGGGGCTTGCGCGGCCTGTACTTATCGGTGGCCAATTGGGGCACTGCATCCAGTGTGGTCTCCACGCTGAACTCCGCCTCATCGCCCTGCATGCCCTTGCGCGCCTCGCTACGCATGCGCTGCTCCTGCGCCGACAGCTGTGTGGTGTCCACGCGCTCGGGATGAATCGCCAACAGCCGCTGGGACTGCACACGCTGCTCATCATCGCTCTCATCGTACAGGGCATTATCAACGTTATCCTCGTCGGCCGGGGTCATGCGGCGTCCATTAAACTCATCCTCGCGCATATAGCTGGGACTATAGTTGCCCAGCTGGTACAGGCGCACCGCATTTTGCAGCTCTCGAATGGGACTATCCTCCTCCGGCTGCTCCTCCTCCTCTGCTGGTGGCTCCTCCTGATTCTCCGGAATCTCTAGCTCCTCCTCCTGCTTAACATCTGCGGGGGAAGTCTCAATGGGTGCGGCATCCTGCTCGCTCTTAAGCAGATGCAGCTTCTCGCGCAGCAGCGCCTGATGGCGATCACGCAGACGGGCACGCGCCATATGCGCCTTCAGCTGCGAGAGCAGGCTCTCCCAGTAGCTAACGTCGACGCCATCGGTGCGGCCGCTAATCTTTGCCTCAATGCGGTTACGCATCTCCTCCAGCTGCTTGGCACTCTTGCCGCGAAATATGTCTGCCACATCCTTAACCACACTCTGGTGTATGCCATCGCGTCGTTGGTTCAAGGCATTCGCCTCTTTCTGCTGTTGCTTCAGCTGCTTTTGCAGCTCATCCTGCACAATAGTGATCATATCGTTCCAGAAATCTATGTGCTTGCCCTGCTCCAGCTCTTCGTATACTTTGATATCGACCAGCAGATCCTCCAGCTCATCCATGTGCAGACCATGCAGCAGCATGTATGGCTCATGCATTTGCATCTCAAGTGCATCCTCCAGTGCAGCCTCCGTATTGCCAGCGGCTACGTATTGGGCCAACAGATCGATAGGCTTGGCGCGGCCATCACGTATTCGGATCTCGCTGCGCAGACGCGCCTGCTCCAAGTGAAACTGATCTTCCTGGCTCTGCCACTCGCGGAACTGGACCGCTTCCTTGGCGCGTTGTAGCTGCATGGCATCGTCCTCTCGCGCCTGACGCTCCAGTTCGCGCTCCTGGCGCCGCTTCTTTACCTTCTCCAGCTCGCGACGATTCTCCACCTGCTTTTGCAGCGACAGCACTTCCACGGTTTTTGTGGACAAGTTGGTGAGGCCCTCCACCTCGAGTTTCTTGCCCCAGTGAAAGGTAGAGGTCAGATTGGAGTCGCCGAAGGGATTGTCCTCATTAGAATACGTTTGGTATTCGTTGTCCCAGCCCATGCGCTGACGTCGGCGCTGCTCCTTGGCCCCTTTCTCACGCAGGCGGCGTGCGCGCTTCTCCTCGGCCGTCTCTTCGGCCTTGAGCTGCTCCTTGACTCGTTGGCGCTCCTGCTGCTCACGTAGACGCCGCTCCTCTAGCGTTTGCAGTAGCTTTAATGAGGTCATCTCTGGACTGCGCTTAACTCTTCGCCCAGCTGCGCTAGATGACGAGCTGGAAGAGCTCGAGGATGAGCTGGAGTCTGAAGATGAGCGCCTGCGTTGCCCCTTGCGCTGTTGCTGCTCCTTCTCCCTATGCCTTCTACTGCGGCTGCTGCTACGCTGACGGCTCCTGGTGCGCTTCCCTTTATGATTATCTCGACCTCGTTCACGTTCCCGATCCCGATCTCGATTTGACTGACATCTGGCTGTGTCCCGGTGCTTGTCACGGCTGCGCTTGTATTCGGGACTGTGTGCTCGTGTGGATTTTCTGTCACGGCTGCGACTACGACTGCAGCGTCGGGACTTCTCCTTGGGCATGTTTAGTAAGGTAAACTCCTAAACGTTTGCAACAAAAATAAAAACAGTTCTAAATAAATTTGCGACTACAATGAATGTATCGAAAATAGTTGCTTGTTATCGATAGGTACTCAAAGTGATCCACTTGATATATTTGACTACAGTTCAATTTTTCGGCTTAGTTACTCTTTGTATATCGGGTATTGCTCTCACAAAATTCAGAATCTTTTAAGAAAAATAAAGCTTACATTTTTCTGGAATATTTAATGAAAAATTAAATGAAACCCGCCCCATACAAACGCGCAACGAGTACAGTTGTAATGGGGTATCGATGAGGTATCGATATGTGTATGCGTTAACAGAGTAGTGTTGTTTGGTTAACTGATTGGAGTAACTGATTGGAGCTGCCAGACTGTTGGTTTGACAGAGCATAAAGGCACTCATGTTTGAAATTATAAAGCTTAAATCGCTTGATTATATATATATAGATTTCGCAAGAAATTACTTCATTTATATATGAGCGCTTCGTATTCATTTGAGCTATCTGCCGTCTGGCAGCTGCAATCATTTTACGATATTACCAACAGCTCTGTTAATGACAACACCAACACTGGTGATTAACATAGTTAATCGAACGCGCTTGTATGGGACGTATTTTGTTTGTTGTTTTATTAAATAACTGTGCAATAAAGTTAACCTTTAAATAGAATATCGAAATTTGTCCGCATATTTTGATACCAAAGTCAAAGAGATCGGTGCACCTTTGTGAGGGCTAGCTTAAGTAAATGCTTACCGTTTAAAAATGTGCAATATAAATCGCTATCGGGCTCTTCGATAAATCGATGCACGTACGATAAGCAACTCTACAGCACAATACTCATCGCTGGTTTTCTTTTATAGCCGCCATTCAAAAGAGTGTGTTTTCGGAGCATTTTGTAGTAGTTTCGAAATAAAATCCAGTAAAAGTTAAATACAAATCAAACGATACTATTTTAAGTGGTGAGTACATAGACCTGTGCAGCTATAACTATATTTTTTTGATTTAACCGTTGGTAACTTACACGAAAGCAACGGCCACAGCTAGTTTCATGTTGACAAGCGTGTATTTATTTATTTACATACATATGTATATATATATACATGCTCTTAAATGAGTTTGGATCCAGCTAGCTAGCCGATCCTCACAATTATCTACAAAATTGTAAATTAACGTTTAATATGCCAAAAATATATGAACTCTGTTGTTGTTGGCGCATGTACAGAATTGCGTTGTCCGTTGGACAATAGGTAACAACATTGCGCTGTATACATGTGCCCTAACTGCAAGAAGGGTGTCAGAAGTGCGCCAAAGATTGCATTGGACACATGTAAAGTGTTAAAAATGTTCTATATCTTCTCTAAAACAACATTAAACGTAAAAAAACACTGATATTTAAGTAAAATATCAAAATTGTAGTGCAGAGTTGTCACCCAGACGCAAACTGCGTGAATGTATCGTCGGTATGCAACAACGCGACAACTCTGGCAATAATCGACAATTTTTAGTCCACGGTCGATATCTTCATTGCTTTTTCTGTGCTCAGCTCAGCAGATTTTCGTGTGCACTAAAAATAAATAAAAAAAAAAATTAGAAAAACAAATAGAATATACAAAGTGAAAATCAATTGCTTGTTAAAGTGAACGTGTATATGTTTCGATACAAATAGTACACAAGTGTTATTATTTCTGCAAATATCCCCATTGGGCTTAGTAGAAATACATATGTATGAAAGAAAAAAAATCACTAACAGTGATAGCAATAACAAAAAAAGAGCAACAACAATAAAAACAACAACAATAGCAATGCGTGTGTGTGTGTTGTAATTGAACGGATAGCGACAGCAACACACGGTAACCAGAAAAAAGAAGAAAAAGTATATATTCAAATTAGAATCGTGCGACGACATTCCATAACTGCGCTGCGTAACCAACACTGATTAACAACACTGAAAAATGCAGCAGCAGGCGGATCAGGATCAATAGCCAAAACGCCAACATTAAATAGGCAATAAAAAGAAGAAAACTTAACGAAACAAAGCAACAGCCAAGTGGGAACGGGGGAGAAGGAATCACGCGCCAGCAATACGGAAACAACAACAGCAACAAAATGTTAGCTAAATGCTAAGTTATCTACAATTATTATTTATTGGCGGGTCTACACTTGTATATGTGTGTGTCTCTCACTCTCCCTCTGTATGTGTGTGTGTGTGTCTGTATATGTATGTGTGCAACCCAATTGGGCAGCTTTTGATACCCCATTTCAATATTGAAGCCCAAAATGCATACGCACGCGTCGCCAGCCTATTAATTTAGCATATTATAGAATTTGATGGTTTCTGTGCCGGTTTAGCTTTTGCCATATTTTGTTCACTTGCTGCAGCTAATTGTTCACATTTCGAGTGCGCAAAACATGCGCGCGCCTGCTGACGTACATACATACATACAAATGTGTGTATTAGAGTTGCCATTGTTAGTTCAATTTGATAGAGTAAGTTCAGTCGTTCAGTTTTGACTCTGTGAACTAAATTGATCACATCGTTCAGTTATTTGCAGCATTTGGTTCAGTTTATCAGTTTATTCAATGACAGCATAAAACGTTCTGCTTGCTGAAACAAGCACGTTTTTCATTATCAAACAGCTGGATGTTTCTATCGTTTGAATTTCTTCAAAAAGGGCCTAAAAATGTTATTAAAATCAATATTTAAATAAAGTACTTAGTTTTATATATGACTGCGTTTTGTGTTTTTATGTTTTCAAGCTTAAAATGTAAGATTGAATCATGCATACGACAATATTTGAAAAACAACCGAGTATTAATGAGGCAGTCCCATTAGAAGGGGAAAAGAAGGGGGTGGGGCACTGCGACCAGTGTTGGACAATTGTGCCAGAGTTGCTCTACCTCCTTATGAAAAAGAGCAGGTCATTTGTCGAGATATTCTTTACGAGCTCAGGTGTCATAAACTCCCCACGTAGATGTCTCCAACGCCATATAATGGCGGGACAGTCACAAAGAAGGTGAATAGTAGTTTCGTCATCCTCCCTGCAGAGTCAACACTCTGCATCAGTGGATAGGCGAACAGTTCCACCCTAAAGAGATTAACTATCTTCCTATATAAGGTGGGGCCGACCAGTTCTTTGGCTTGTCGCAGCCCCGGTCTAGAAGACCAGAAAAAGTGTCTTCTTGTTTAAACAGTCCTCAACCGATAGTATCAAAACCTTCAGAGTCTGCTTTTCTTATTATGAGTATTCAAAAGACGACAGTTCAGGATAGAGTTTCAAAGCTAACGATAGAGTACAGTATCATTAAAAGCAAACATTTCCGAAATATGCTTATAAAGAAATGAATCCAAAACATTTGTAGTCATTTTACGCTTAACATTGCTTAAGACTACACGCACTGGACTATATTTAAAACAAATATGTATTTGATCTTAATAATTTCAATAGTTTTGCAGCTCTAGTTCGCTGAACAAGCTCCATCGTATTCAAATGAACAGTTTAAGCAATGCAAAACGAAATAACACAACGCTAATATATATATATATATATGTATGTATATATTTACAGTCACGCAAACATATTTACAAATGTCTGTCCGTCTCAGCAATTGGCACACTTGCAATTTACTCACTATTTATTGTCTAATAAGACAATATATAGTCTTTAAATCAAGCTCTATCCTGTTTTACTTAGCTAGTGGGTGGGGTAAGTGGGTAAACTGTGTGGTAGAGGGGGTGGGGGCTTGAACTTTTTACTCAAGGTTGTCTCCAGCGCCTCAATTGTATAACACATAGTTCTGTTCTGTTCTGTTCTGTATTGTATTGTGCGCTATGTTTATCTTTTGATAATTAATACGCCATATTCGCACTCTTAACTATGTACAGTAAAGTTTAGCTAAAGTGAACTTTTAGTTGAAATGCCAAACAAAGTTTTAACAGAGGAAAATAACATGAAAAATTGCTTTAAATTCTCTGCTTTGTTAATGGTAGCATAATATTTATATGTATTCTTTGTTTTTCGCCTAAATTATGCGTACCTAACTGTTTATAAAAGAGCTTAAATGCTGTTTTATAATAATACATAGCTGCGTTTTTAATTAGTTTTAAAATAAGGAACATAGCATACAGTTGCGAAAAAATTAATAGCACCACTATGCGACTTTTACTTATTGATCTAAAAGCAACGTCCACAGGATCAGCCTATATTCTTTATATTTTATGTCATTGCTCAGCTCTCGGAAATGTTTCCTATCACAAGAATCAACAGTTTCCCATTTCTATGATAACTAAAAAAGCAACTCATGCTTGACGATAACTAGATTCTAGTATATATAATTCTTTCAATATAATTCTTTATTATTTCACCCGGTTTTAACCATCCCCGCGAAACTAACTTTTCCACAAAGTAAAAGTCAAGCAAATTTATTGTGCTTAAGTCCTCTAAATGCTACTCAATGGATTAGAATGTGAACATAAATGATTTCATTGTCCAAATATCTAAGGAGTCATCCGTGTCCGGTAAAATCCTATTGATAGATTGATAACTCCTTACACACAAAGGTCACAGCCATGACCTTTAAAATGTTTGCTTGTAATGTAAGGCCATTTTATAATCAATATTGTGATTTATGTTGTCAATTGGCAATGACCGTTTGGTAACAAATAATATTTCAAAACAAGTAAGAACGTTGTAGTCGGACGTATCCGACAGCAGTATACTCTGTTCCAGTATAATCTTGGCGATCTGAGGGTATGCACCAACATGTGTACCAAGTTTGGTTGCTCTAGCTCTTTCTTCTTTACTTCGGGAACAGAGTATAAAAAACGAGGAAGAATATGTTAGCACTAGTTCTTCTAGAAATCAACGGTTTGTTATATTTCTGTAATCAATTGTGGCGACAGCAGGACTCAAAGCATTCCATTTGTCAATTCTTCTTCATGTTGCATTCGTAGTCGTTTTACTGGCTTTCCATATAAAAAATTGTATCTGAACATGTGTTGAACAGAAATACCTGCTGTTAATTCGAGTTCTACTTAATCGTTTGTATATAAATAAGACTCGGTTAACGAATTAACCATAATTCAATTCATATTCCGCATAAACAAAGATCAGGTAACAGGGAATCAGGCTGCGAGTTAGAACTAGGTCAGTTTGCGTGTAATTTGAAAAAGAAATAAATAAAAAAATCTATATTGAATGTTTACTGTATGTTTACACACACACACACACACACAGGGAGGCAGGCACACTCAAGAGTAGACCCACCAAGTTATACTGCATTGTGGTGCCAATGTTTACTAATAAATTCTTACAGAGTGCAACAAAGCGAATACGATACACAAAGTATATATAAATACACCCTCCCCACCCCAACCAAAGATAGAAGAGCTGGCGATCGGAAGCATATAACGATCATAGGCGGCTAAAGGAGAAGGAAACGGCGGAGGTTGGTTGCGGTTGTTGGGGTGTGTGTGAGCCATGGTGAGTACCAATCTGGTGGTGCCAGTGGTGCTGTGGGGTCCCACGGCGCCAACCCACTGCATATCGAGCGTCTTTCTATCGGATGATCAATGCACACTGGTTACCGGCTGCTATGATGGACAGATATGTTTGTGGCAAGTGGAGCCAAGCACATTGAACATGTCGCCACGTTGCCTACTCGTGGGACACTCCGCACCAGTCTTATGTCTGGTGCGTGCCTCGCTGCTGCCGGAGAATAACTTTCTGGTCAGCTCATCGGAGAATGGTGAGATGTGCACCTGGGATCTGATTGATGGCAAATGCACCGAGGCCGTCAAATTGCCGCAAGTGCATACACAAATCCAAAGCTATCACACGGCAAATAGCGAGGATGTGCGTCTCTTTTGCATTGGCTATTATGCTGAAATAATGGTCATGGATCCATTTAGCCTGGAGGTCATCTATGTGCTTAGCTCGAAGGTGAAGCCCGACTGGATATCAGCCATACACGTGCTGCGTCCTATGCGACGCAAGGATGATGTTGTCCTGGCCATCACCACCACAGGCACCGTCAAGGTGTGGACCTTAACGGGCAACGAGAACAAGCATGCGGAGCCCATCTATGAGAATGAATCGAAGGAGATACGCTGCCTGAATGCCATTACCATGAACTGTTGTGCACAGAATCAGCGTACAGTCCTGCTCGTCTGCACCAAATACTGGCAGATCTATGATGCGGGTGACTTTACTGTACTCTGCTCGGTTATAGCGCCAGCACGTGAACGCTGGCAGGGGGGAGATTTCATAACCTCAGATCGTGTTATGCTCTGGACGGATGAGGGCAAAGGGTATTTGTATAAATTGCCTGCCAATTGTATACCCGACAATAAGGAATTCCATTCGAAAAGCGTTGTACGCGATGCTCCTTATTTATATTATGTATTACAACATGCCGGCGATAAGGTACTGTCCTGCCCGCCCGCAATGAAGCTGCTGACTGGAAATCAGACGCACTTTTTGCTTCGCGGCGATTCGGAGGGTTATATATCGGTGTGGAATGTGCCGGAGGTGCCATTGGATAATATAAGCATATTGCAGGCCAAGCAAATGCCGCCGCGCATCCAAAAGCCGCATGTATGCACCTCATTGGTGGAGGCCTGGTCCATAATGGATCCACCGCCGGTTGGCATACTCGATCAGCTGTCAAGGATAACCGAGTCGCCAGTTAAGCTAACATCCAGCATTTATTTGCCACAACAGAGCCGGCTGGTCATTGGACGCGAGGATGGCAGCATTGTTATTGTGCCCGCAACACAAACCGTCATGATGCAGCTGCTTGTGGGGATTAAACAGAACTTCAGTGATTGGCCATCGCATCAGATACTTTATGGACATCGGGGTCGTGTCAATTGCTTATTATGCCCATCCATGATACATCCACGCTATGAGAAATCCCATTTACTCTCCGGCGGCATTGATTTTGCCGTCTGTTTATGGGATCTGTACAGTGGCAGCTTGTTGCATCGCTTCTGTGTGCATGCCGGTGAGATAACACAGCTGCTGGTGCCACCGGATAGCTGCAGTCCGCGCATACTAAAATGCATTTGCTCGGTGGCATCGGATCATTCGGTAACGCTGGTCAGCCTGCAGGAGCGTAAATGCGTTACGCTCGCTAGTCGACACTTGTTTCCCGTGGTGACCATTAAGTGGCGGCCATTGGATGATTTCCTCATTGTTGGCTGCTCCGATGGCAGCGTTTATGTTTGGCAAATGGAAACTGGACACTTGGATCGTGTCCTGCATGGCATGCTCGCCGAGGAGGTCCTCTCCGCCTGTGATGAGCAGGCGCTCGAGGAGGGTGGTAACGGCGGCGGCAGCGGCGTTGGTTCATCGTCTGGCGCTGCCAATTCAGCCAGTGAAATGGGCATGGCCAATCCGGCAGTGCATTTCTTTCGCGGCCTCAAGTCGCGCAATATGAATGCGATACGGCATGCCACACAACGTGGCATACATCAGCTGCAACAGCTGCAAGGACATAATCAAGGCAATTTTGATTTTCTCATGAAGCATCGCAGCAATCCTTTGGTCATCCAAGGTCTGCGCACCAATCCCAAGGATGCCGAAAGTCATATACTCTTCTTTGACATTGAGGGTCTGATATTTGAGCTGCACAGCGAGGAATATGCACAGATGACTCCAGCCACTTTGGAGGCATTGGGTGTGCATCTGCAGAATCCCAAGGATGGCAAATCGATGCACATTGATGCCAGCAAAAAGATTGGTGACTTCTTTATTAAGGTCAAGAATCGTGCCGTCGATGTGGAGAAAATACTGAAGGACAAGGATAAGCATGGGCTTGTGCAAAAGTTCAAGGAGAAGACCGAAATTGTGGAGAAGAAGGTGCAGGCAAAGGTGGAGAGCCTTCAAAAGGCGGTTGAAACGCATGATGAACCGCCACAGGATCTGAAAAGTCGTATTGCATCCAAAATGGAAGTAACACATGTCATGGAGGTGGCACAATTGTTACTCTCGCTGCTGCACTCGTGGGGTCTGGATCCGCATCTGGATAAGGTGTGTGAATCGCAGTTGGGTCTGCTGCGTCCCATAGTGCCCATCTCGTATGGTGTGCTCTCCAAGGCCGGCTACATGTCGCTGCTGTTGCCCACATGGCAGAACAACTATGCCATACCGCCGGGCTTGCAATTGGCATCCAGCTCGAAGAAGCGACTGCTGCCGGAGGAGCTGCAACGATTGGAGCATCTAACGGCCATCTTTACATCGCGTCTGCATTGGGAGCTGAGCACAACATTGACCTCGAATCATATACTGGCCCTGGTGGCCATGTCCAATACTTTGATGTCCATGAGCGCTGCCTCCTTTCTGCCAAACAGCGAGAAGCACAAGAAGCTGCAACGCCTGGCACAGCGCGCCGATTCAACGCTTAGCAATGAGGAGGTGCGGGAGGAGCTGCTCGCTCATCACACCTCACAGATTAAGCAGGGCTGGAGCCTGTTGTCCACCCATCATTGTTTCCTATTGCCGGACAAAATAGAGGCGCTCGAGCCCAAGAAATTCAAGCGTCCACAGGTGGAGATGATGGTTAAGCGTTGGCAGCATCATTGCATTGAGATACGCGAGGCGGCTCAGCAGATCCTATTGGGTGAACTCACCCGGATGGGCAAGAAGGGGCGCAAACAACTGGTCGAGAGCTGGGCACAGTATTTGCCGCTCTACACGCACACGGAGCCAATTGTGGGTGCACAGCAGGTGGCTGCCTTGCTCAACAGTCAGGCAGCTGGCGGTGGTGGTGGCGGTGGTGCTGGCGGCGGCGGTGCTGGATCTGGTGGCTCTGGTGGTAGCAACAACATGGGCAATGGCAGCAATTCCATGTCCATGGCGGGACAAACGATGCACGCTGGCGGTAACAACGGTGCTGGCGGCGCCGGCGGCGGTGGGGGCTCTGGGGATCAGCATCAGGAGGATGACTATGAGGAGGAAGAGGAGGAGATTATACGCAAGCCGTCCAGTCTGTCGGAACTAAAGCGCAAACAGACAACCGCCGTCATATTGTTGGGCGTCATTGGCGCCGAATTTGGCCAGGATATATCCCAAGAGTCGCCGAATCATCGGGGCAGCATAACCATCAATGCAACCACAGATCGACGCAAATCCTCTGTCGTCGAGGGCTTTGGCATTGCCAACAATCTGGCCCGTCTCACCTCCATGGCTTTGGCCCATCTACTCTATGCGCCGCCATCACCCAAATTACCACAGTATACGCCACTGCGGCGTGCGGCAATTGATTTGCTTGGACGCGGCTTTACGGTTTGGGAACCCTATCTGGATGTATCGAAGGTGCTGCTCGGCCTGCTCGAGATCTCCTGCGAGGGCAAGGCGGTGCCCAATTTGAATTACAAGCTGCCCCTTACACCACAAGCGGACGCCTGCCGCACCGCAAGGCATGCGTTGCGTCTAATAGCAACCGCTCGTCCGGCAGCGTTTATAACTACTATGGCTAGGGAGGTGGCACGCTACAATACCATGCAACAGAATGCACAGTCGATAAATACGCCAATTACACAGTCCGTGCTGTACAAGGCCAAGAGCGAGATACTTCAATGCGTGGAGATGCTGATCGATAAGATGCAATCGGAGATTGCTGGACTTCTGGTGGAGGTCATGGACATCGCCCTGCACTGTGTGGATAGCAATGAGCTAAAGAGTCGCGGGCTGGCTGAGCTCTGTCCGGCCATTTGTAAATTCAATCAAATCTCGCATTGCGCCCAGACGCGTCGCATTGCGGTTGGAGCGAATAGCGGCAATCTGGCCATCTATGAGCTAAGACAGAATAAATGCCAGATGATACCCGCCCATACGCATCCAATAACCTCGTTGGCCTTCTCCCCGGATGGCAAATATCTGGTATCCTATTCGTGTGCCGAGAATCGTTTATCCTTCTGGCAGACCAGCACGGGCATGTTCGGTTTGGGGCAATCCCAGACACGCTGCACCAAGGGCTATTCCACCGCGCCCATACCGGATGTCTCCCGGCTAAATCCGATGAGGCTCGCCAAGTTGGTCTGGATAAATAATCGTACCGTAACGCTAATGCTGGCTGATGGTTCAGAGACGCGATTTAATGTTTAAAAATAAATGCAAAATGAGTTTCATAGTCGACACTATCGATTTATTTGTTCGATTTATCGCTCACCGTTCATCGATAGTCAGTCAGCGGAGGAGTCGTCAACATCGTTAGGCCACAAACTGAGCAGCTGAGCTGCATACTATTTAGGCAATCAACAACGCGGACTTCAAAAGCGAGCGACTAGGTCATCTACTAAACAATAGATAAGCAAAAAAGAAAACGATTAAATCTACTTCAAAATATATATAAAAAGAAAACAGAGTATAAAATGCACGTAGCAAGAGAAACGGGAGTAAACTCTCTGAGAAAACAACAATAATACAAAGAATAGAAGAAGAAGAAAGAAAAACATCTGTTATTTATTATGTATAATATATATACGCTATATATGTATTTGTATTAATGTATTTTAATTGTATTTGTGCGATTTTAAAATGTTTCATCCACTTTTTTTTTTATTTTAATATACATATATCAAAAAACTAGTACAGCGTTAGGTTCCAAAAAATGTTCTTTCAAAAACCAATTCCGAAACGATTTCACAAGGCAAACGAAGGGATGAAAATGAAATACTCCCTTAGGAACAATAAAAATCCATTTTGGAGCATGCTATTTTTTTATATTTATTTTACTCTTGTTTTTTGTTTGTTTATTTTTTTTATTGTAATTTGGTGAATTGTTTCGGTTTCGGAATTCGAAACTTCGCTGTTTAATATTTATGTCTTGTGTAGTTTAAGTGGGTTAAGCCCACAAAACGAACGCTTTTTGATTTGTTGTTATTGATTTATGAGTAAATATAAACTATCGAACTACTTATTATAATTATACAATTAAATATTACAAATAAAATACAACTTCATTTGTTTCTACAATATGGAATTGAGAAGAACAAGAAAGATGAAGATTGAGAAGAAACACATACAAACAAAACAAAGAATGAATGCTGTTATTACTACTTATGCTATTATTATTATTATTACTACTATTATTATCATTATTGATATTGATATTTGTTATACCTAATGTATTGTTATCTATCTACAACTTCAAAAGCAAAAACAAAAACAACAAAATGTTCAAGGCAAATGTATTGCGCAAACAAAAACAAAAACAAAAACATAAACAAAAAAACGAAGGAAAGCAAAAGAATTGCGAGAAAGATTTAATATTTTTGTTGTTGTTTTTTTGTATTCATAAATTACTATAATTTTTTTTTTAGTAATTTAAAGTTTGCAAACTAAAGTTAAACCCTAACTAAACAAATTAAAAATGTCAACTACTTAAATACAAATTATATGAAAGAAAGCTTAGCAACATTATTATACCAACACACACACACACTCGCACTTACGCATGTATGCATGTGTGTGCACCTTACCTGTATTTATATATGTATGTTTGTATAGGTATATTATTATGCGCGAAGTTAAATTAAACACACACACACACACACACACACATATACACAAACACAAACACAAACACATGCATAATATTATATAACAAGTGAATAAATTGTATTTGTGCTTAATTTGAATTACGAACATGTACGAATATATGTATGTATGTATATTCGAGGTCCTTCAATCAAAGTATTACACATAAAGAAATATAAAAAAATTATTTAAAAAAATCTATATATATAATATATATATATATATACATACACGAAATAAAGTCAACCAAACATGAACCAATTATGTTGTTTTTTACTGCTAGCTACAACTTACGAAATACCTCTAATATTTATGCTTGAGCAATTTAATACATGAACAAACGCAAGGGAATACCTCTAATATTTCAGAATTTCAACTTAATGGAATGTTTCTATGTGCTGTCTTAAAGGCGAACTCACACGCTATGACAATATGCCATAGATACAAAAAAGTGGCAGCCACACGTGATCACCAATATGTCACAATTCTATGTGGCACGAAGTGAAACGCTGTGACAAACGACTAACCACATGAAAATGTGAATAGTATTCAAATCATATTTTAGTTAGAATTAAACTTGTCTTAGAGAAATGAGAAATATCGCTATCGAAATCAGCATTACAAAATTCTATATGGCAAATGTAAAAATATATGTATGTTAAATATTTAAACATGAAATTATGTATCACCTTTTTTCCATAGAAAGCAATGAAATGCCACATCCTGTAAGTGACTTGCCACATAAATTATTGTAGCACAATACATGTGTCAGTATGCCATATCCTACTCACACGCTATGGTCACTGACAACTGCCATATTTATGGCAAATTGCCATAGCGTGTGAGTCTGCCTTTAGAAAACATGTAAAATGTATTTAGAAATACGGAAAAAGGCATCTAGTGGATATCACAGAAATTAATTGCCAGAATCAAGATATTTGGTATGTAAGTTCTTGTATATCATATGCAGATAAAGTGCACAGTAAGAAGGTATTTTGGAAAAGTCAAACAGAAAAGTGCAGAAACAGAAATCTGTTGTATGAAACTTTTCAGTTTACCAGCTGATCAGACTCAGGACTCATGCTTGAAAAGATCTAGTATGCACACTCCTTCGACAAATGTTTCTTTTTTGCAATAATCATCCATTCCCACGGACGAAAAATAGAAATTTCTGAAGTTTACTTTTCACAGCTCTACAAACGAAATCTAGTAACCACGGTGGTCACCGATTTTGGAAAATTCAACCCCCTGGGCGGAAAATGAGGGGTTTCAAGGTTGCATAGGCGAATGTCTAATTTTTACCAATCAGCTTCAAACTCATCGTTAAACCTTTACAGAATATTTTAATTGGCGCGTGTCTCGCCACTTTGGAAAATTTTACCACAATGTTAAAAAATGAGTGGAAAGCTCAAACTTGCAACATCATTGATTTGCGGCAATTAGCTTTTCCCAAGAGCGGCAAAGATGTGGTTGGGCGAAGGCGAGCAACATCTGCTAGTTGACGTATAAATGTGTTTTTTATTTTTCACTATTGCTGACATTTATTTTATACTGCAACAAATTCGGATTGCCAATTGCAAAATAATAGACAGCTGATAAAACTGTGTGACCAACAAAAGTTTGTCCAAAAAACCAAAAACAAAAAAATACCACGTGTGCAGCTGTTTCGCAAATAGTTTCGGTATTTATTATTTTGCGTTGATCAGGGCACACTTTTGCTTTGCGAGCAAACGTCAAAACCCAATCCGTTTTTGTTCTTTACTTTTGTGTTTTATATATTGACATTAGGTACTTAGTTAACTGGTTTTGTGTTTTATGTGTGGCATTAAGTACTCAGTTAACTAATTAAATGTGTTTGAATCAAAAGAATGGTTAATCAACAGCTTTTTTACATTTTACAGCAATAACTGTTTGGCGAAGATGCCCGAAACGGAGCCCAAAAGCACCGGTAGGGGAAGGCCCAGAAAGGCAGCCGCCGCCGTACGGAAAATCACCCGAGCCTCATATGAGGAAGATGTAGCCATTGAGATAACCACAAAATCCCAGGCAGCAGAGCAGAGCAAGGCTGATAAACAAAGCAATAAAGCCAAACAGGACGAGCAGAAGCAGACAAACACGTCGTCAAAGGCCGCCGCTCAGCATGATGCGGATGTTATTCAGGACGACGAGGAGCCGGAAAGCAATGAAGCAAGCGATGCCGAAGTGGAGCCGCCAGCTTTTAGCCTGGCCACGCTCGGACTTCAGCGTGTGGGCAGCGCCCCACCGCCCAAACCGAAGACCCAAAAGCTGCCCGTACTAACACTAAATGCACGTGGCATGCCTGCACGCATACGCAAGCGGAATCCCTTGTTCTACGACGAGAACATCATCAATGATGACAAGCCGCTACGTATGAGCCTGGCGCCAAAGAAGCAACCATCTAATAGTCCCGGCAAGCAGCAGTTGACACCCTCCAAGGTGCTCAAGAAGCGCAAGGGTGTTGTTTCCCGTTATATGCGTAATGACGATGGTCCCTCCACCTCGGCCAGCGGCGATCCAGCAAATGCCGATACCTTTGCGGTCAAGTCAAAGGGTCGGGGCAGACCACCGTCGGCGCAGACAGCAGCCTCCAAGTCGCAGCAACCAAGCGGCAGCACAAAAACAGGACGGGCCAAGAGCCGCACAGCTGCCGGGGACGCTGCCGATGCGGCCAAAAAAGCCGAGTTGGCGGCGGCGGCCAATAAGCGTATGGGCCAAGCAATTGGCTTGCGTTTGCGCAATCTTTTAAAGCTACCCAAGGCGCACAAATGGGCCATAGCCGAGTGGTTCTACTCGTACATTGATAAGCCGCTCTTTGAATGTAAATACGATTTTATGAATCATGTTAATGAGCTGGCCCCACGGTTGGCCACGCGCCAACTCAATCGCCACGAATGGGTGAACATCAGACGCCGCATGGGACGTCCCAGACGCTGCTCGTCGGCGTTCTTCAACGAGGAGCGGCGCGAGCTGGAGCGCAAGCGTCAACTGATGCGCACGCTGCAATCACGCAAGCCCGGTGAGCTTAAAGATACGGTAATGCTGGCGGATATGCCCGAGAAGATACCAATGCCGTTGCCATTGGGCACCAAGGTAACGGCACGCTTGCGTGCGCCGCAGGACGGCATATTTGCGGGCACAGTGGCCGCCTATGATTCGCTAAATGCGTTGTATCGTGTGACATTCGAGCGGGCCGGCTTGGGCACCCAATCAATACCGGACTATGAGATTGTGTCTGAGAACTTTCATGAGATGTTGCCGTTGCACAGTTTCACCAAAGATTTTCGCCCCAATTTGATGAGCATCTATCAAAACAACAGTCTGGGCTTCACCACCAACTTGGGCTTTACCACCAATCTGGCCAGCAGCTTTCAGGGCAAGCGGCATCCGCTTGCGTTATCGGGAAATCTCAGCAACAATGGCCAACCATCTGTACCACAAAAGCAGCTGGCGAACAGTAATGAGGCGGCACGCAATGCGCTCAGCATGAAGCTAAACAAAAGCGATCCGCTCCTCGGCCAGGATTCAATTATTGAGAGCCCTGTTAGGCAATCGCTGGCACGGTATCATGGCTATTCCATAAGTCTATTGGAGCATCTGGTGCTGCTGCAGAACTTTATTGTACTCAAGGAGTCCAAAATCGATCGTCTCAGTGAAATGAACGCCAACGCAGAGCTGGCATTGGGCCAGTTGAGCCGGGGAGAGGACAGCGATCGCAGCCGACGACAGTTGCGTGATGATTTTCAGCGTCGTTACGCCTCTAACATTATATTCATAGAGCGCATGAATGGTAACCTTATGTTTGAGCTGACCAAGGTTCAGGAGCTATCCAGCAGCTTGACACGCAATCCCAACGTTCAGGCCATGATATCGCCAACATATCTGCGCGAGGAATGTCGTGCCAAGGCCAGCAAAACGGTGGATGAAATGAACAAGGGCATGGTTAAAAGCGATCGCATGGTTGCACTGCTCAAGAATTTAACCACGCTACTGATTGTTACACAGAATTTGGACAGTGAATATGAGGCGGATGAGGTTAACAAAGTGCTGGAGGGCTGCATGGAGGAGGTGCGCAGCAATCTTATCTGCAATTCGAACATTGAGGTGTTCCAGAAGTCCGTACAAAAGCGATTAGAATATATTTTGCTCGACATTAATAAGAATATCGAGGAGCGTAGCTCTAGCGAGGCAGCTGCCAAGGCAGACGAGTCAAACAAATCGGATACGGATGCGGGTATAGAGACGGCCAGCACGAAGGATACGACTGAAACGGAAACTGGCGTGAAAAAATCCGTTGATAATAGCGATGACATCAAAATTATTAAGATAACAAAGTCAAAGAAACGTGTTGCATCAAAAGAGGAGTTAATGGAGTTGGACATTGAGCACGATGATGAAACCAAGACGGAGAATGATAAAAAGCGCAAGATCGATGATGCTGATGCTGGTGATGGTGAAGGCGATGTAGAAGCGGAAGGTGATATAGAAGCGGAAGCGGACTTAGAACTGGAAGCGGATGCTGATGACTCGGATGCGGCGGAAAGTCTACGGCAGAGAAGGGCAGATAATTTAGACGCAACACCTGTTGACCCTGGCGGCGAGGACACACAAATTACCATCGAGTCAATGAAGGAATCCGAAGATGAATCACAATCGCATGAGGATAAAGATGATGCCAAAACAGATGCCGATATTGAGCAACAGGCAGCGAAGACAGCGGAGCCAAACGAAACTGTCTTTCAGGTGGACTTCATATATGAAAAGTAACGTGTAACATTTAACGAGTAGCGCTTAGCTCGTCGTAGTTGTACTTCAGCTAAACCTTAGATACTTACAATTCATAAAAACACCTTCAGCTGGTGAAACTTACGTTATTCGTCGTTGTTCATATATTACTCTGTATATATATATACAGATATCCATATATGTATACAAAAGATTCTAATGTACGAAATATTTTATTTTTTTTTGACAGCTTTGCCATCAGTCTGTTGAATGGTATACATACAAATTATATATATATATATTGATTTGGTTCGATCCAAAAAATTTTATATTTTGATTGTCAATATTTAATGTATTAACAATAAAAAAATAAAATTCAATTGACTTGAAACTATTTTTTTCTAATTGTAGTTTTTATGTAGTTTATATCTTACATTTAAAATAAAAATTCTCGTCTATGTCGCAATAAAAATGTTGTAACAAACAAACACAAATTTTTTTAATTCTTTATTTAGTACATATCCGAATCAGTTAAGTAAGCTGCCTACTCATCATCATCATCATCGCCATCATCTTCGCTTGATTGATTCAGCCAGTCGACCAGCTTGGCGAGACTTTGCCGCAGCGTGGCATGCTCCGTGATATCCAACTGTTCGTACCAGGCCTGTATGGCATCCTCTGAGACAAAGTCTTGGTCGTACAGGTAATGTGTTACCTGCGAGATCTTCTCGCGCACCAGCTCGTTCTCCTCGCAAATGTCCTGCCAAACAAATAAGAAACGTTAAGAGTTGTTAGAATAGATTCGGCAAAGCATACAATTCAACACAATTGCTTGATATTAAAAGCAATTATTCAGTTCGAATCAGTAGCTTGATTGATATATTAAGTAATATAATATAAGATTTGAAGTTGACCTAAAGGGATTTCTAAGACAGCCCAGAGTTTCAGATAGTTGGTGTGGACAAGACGAAAACAGTTCTAACAGGGTTACTTCTAAAGCTCAAACTAATTAAGTTTAACAAAAATCTAAGTTTGATAAATAAACTGTATTAAAATATACAAAATTTAAATACAAGCTCGGCTATGTATTTATATATTCAAGGGTTTTTTTTGTGCAACCAAAAATGCCACCAATTAAGAGACTGGAGAATTAAAACTGATCTTAAGAAATTTCTGTGACATCTCAAAATTTTACTATCTCCGATTTGGGATAAAAGATATTGCCATACGTTTTCTTTTTTATGTAAAGCAACTGGATATGTAATACCACGGGTATTTCAAAATTGTACAACGAATAATCATCAATATTAATAATCAGAACTGATTTCAAATGATTTAGGAGAGGCTTATCGGCAATAATTTAGGTCGTAATGTTTTTAGTTGGACTAATTAAAAAGTGAAACTTATTAAAATGGACGGTTCTTTAAAATTTATTATGCAAACCTCCAATGCCTTGAGACAATCCAACATTGCATCCTCGCTTTTTATATAGTTGGATACAACGGGTCCCAGCTGCTTGAACGCTGCATTGATGGCCTTCAAAACATTGTTGTTGGCCGGTTCTATAATGCTCTCCATGCCAAATACGGCTTTGACCACATTAAAGTTAACCTCCTTAAGGGACATGTTGTATGCATATCGTGAGGAGTTTATCTCGAGTATAAGAAAGTCTGGATTGGATTTTTCTCGAAAGCCTCGTGTTAACGAATCAATGACCTCGGATAAGAATACTGCAATGGTAAATTATTAATAATAATTTGATCAATTTCAATTAGTTGAAGCGTTATTTACTGTTTGTGTCGTCGGGCAGGGGCGTCACCATGCGAGATTCTTCCTCATCCTCGCTCGAATAATCGCAGTCGCTGGCGTAATTGATCAGTTTTGGAAGCGCACACATTTTTGGTATGCAGAGCGCCGCTGTGTGGGGCATCAGCTGCTCATCGTCATCGGAATCATCGGGATCGCCGGTTGTCAAGTCACTGACAATATAGGCAGCCGGTCCAATGGACTCCAGCTCAACTGATAGAATGCAAGAGATGTTGTTGATGAATTCCATATGAATTATTGCTCAACATTTCATACACTCACCCACTTCATAATCCTCGGTGCGCTGTGTGCTAGGTGAGCTGGTGACTAGTGTCCTCTCTAATTTCGTGTTTGCCGGCAGTATGCATTTGGCACCAAGTACACAGCCCTCGGTTATTGTACAGCTCTCATTGATGATCGCATTGGAGCCAATGACGCAGTGCTCCAGTTGGCAATTGTCGTTTATGATCACATTGGCCATGAGGAACACATTGTTTAGCTGACAGTTCTTGCCGATGCGACAGTTGGCGCCAATTACGCTGGAGCTGATGACGGTGCCGGCATCTACATGGCTGCCTGCCTGAATCACAACATTCTCCTGTAGCGCCACCTTGGAGACGTTCGCATCATGGCTCTTGCTATGTTGTCCTTGTGGAAGACATATTGCTGCTGCAGCTTATAGACGCCCATGTCGGGCACCAAAGGATACGCCCAGCGACTAATAATATCCTGGCTGACCAGCTGATAGGACAGCCAATTGTTAACCTTATGCGCATATTGCGCCTTCGGCAGCAATGCCACATAGATGCGGCTATCCAGCAACTCCTCATTGATGAGCAGACCGCGCACAAAATCATCTCGCGTCTGAAAGTCAAAGTTATCACTGAAAAGCGACAGCATCGATGGCGAACCAATGGCTATTTGCGGATCCAGCAGATTGTGATGCAGCGTGACGCACGAACTCTGCAGGAATACATTCAAAGGTATCTGATAGCGCGCCTCCTTATGGTTCATGCGCAGACGGTGATGATATTGGAGTCGTGTATTTTTCTTGTCCACCGCAATCAGCACCTCGTTCCCCATGCGTCCAGTACTGCTGGTGCACTCCTTGAAGACCAGCGTTGCAGCAGCACCTTTATCAAATTTAGCCGTACGCTTGTGCTGCTCCAGCACTGGCCGCAGATCCGCATTGGTGACTGTATCCGCACCGAGCAGTATGAAATTGCCACGTATGACCGCCTTAGCGTCTAGATCACGCATCGCATCGCCAAAACAGCGACAACCCTCGCCCCCAATCACATGTACGGTCATTTTGAAAGACCAGGAGGCGTAGGTAGCGATGCCCTGTCTGAAAATGATTGCAAAATTAATATGGTACATGACCTGTTTCATGCAGTAGCGATATTAATCATGAGCCCAGGTAATTCTAACTAATCAAGTTCAAGACCTGACATGAAAATATGCCAGTTTAATAGTTGGGAATTTTAATGCAAATACCTTGCTAACCAATGAACAAAGTACTTTTATATGTCAAAAGTCAAATACAGTCTGTGTTTCATATAATTGTAAATTAATTTATAATTTACTTTTATTCTATTTTTAATTTTTCAAAATGTGTAAGGGAGAAGAAATTTTAGTCCGAAAATTAACTTCCTCAGAACAAGTTTTGAAATAGTTTTTTATACTAATTTTAAAAGTCGATTTTTTGAAATTGTAGTACGAATTTTGGTCAATAAATGAACTTTCTTGGGAAAGGTTTTTACATTTGTCACAAAATGTATAACGCAGCGTTTCCCAAAGTATAGGCCGCGACCCGGTGCCGGGACGTAGAAAAATTTTATCGGATCGCGAAAAAATTGTAAAAAAGGAAAAAGGAATTTTAAATACAATATTTGTACATCAGATAATCCAAAGACTACAATACCAAGACTACAATACAAGATGGGCAACGCAGTTAAAAATAATGGTATAAGGGCAGCATTTCGTAAAAAAGCTAGATAGCGCTTGAAATGGGTACGTTTTTGGTTTTTTTTTTCATTAGGTGGGTCGCGAATCATTTTTAAAGCTCCTACCTGGTCGCGGGCAAAAAGGGTTGGGAAACGCTGGTATATCGTTTTGATTAAGACGCTTTCGACCTTACAAAGTATATACATATATTCTTGATCAGCATTAGTAGATATAGTGATGTCTGTCTGGTTCTATGCCAACTAGTCCCTCAGTTTTAGAGCTTTCGTGATGAAAATTGGCACAGTTGATTCTATTTGCTGGCAAGGGCAAGCTGTTGGGGTATATTTGTATTTGTCTGGTTTATTTTTTGCTCGTGTCAAGTCTTAGGACTCCAGATAATTCAGCACGAACTCCCCATTCCCGATTTGTATACAAGGGTATACAAGTTAATGCCAACCATGGCATACTCACTTGATGTGATCGCGTATGTCCTGCAAATAGAGGCTGGCATAGACGAACACTTCCTCGACGCCACTGCGATTAAGAGCTATCAGAGCGTAGTCCAACATGCTAACATTAACCAGTGGCAACAGCGCCTGTTTACATAGAAGGTACATTCAAAAATTAAAGCAACGTGCGTGGCGAGACCAACAAAGCTTCATAAGAGCAGGATATTTACATACCGTAGACCCCTCGTCGGATAGCGGCTTAAAGTTCCAGACATTGTTGTCGGCTATCAGAACAGCTTGTACAATTTCCTTTTCAAATTGTGACATATTTGTAGTAAATCAACCGCAAAACAAATTGCGTGCGAATGTAACGAAATTAAAGCTGATGCAGTTGCTGCTTAGAGTTGTCGATCCGTTCCGAGTAAGTTCAATTGA
Source organism: Hirtodrosophila confusa (assembly GCA_035043065.1). Classification (NCBI taxonomy): domain Eukaryota; kingdom Metazoa; phylum Arthropoda; class Insecta; order Diptera; family Drosophilidae; genus Hirtodrosophila; species Hirtodrosophila confusa. The sequence continues at coordinate 6,439,305 of JAWNNI010000033.1, read as the reverse complement.
ACGTGTCATCTGTATAAGACGGAACTTGCTTAGTGGTTCGTGATACGAGTATATATTGTTCAACTTGTTCAGCGCATTATTCGCTCAGTTGTTTACGCAGAATTTTTGGTTTTTTTTTTTAAATAAAGTAAAGTGTAGCTTACAATAACTTCATTGCAAGATACCAGACCAAAAAGGAATTGGTGTTTTGCCATATATGTGGCAGTAGGCAGTACGGTATGAAGTACGATATGGCAATCTGCCACATGGATTTTGTGAGTCAGGTTCTCGCTCACACGATGTGGCAGTTCTTTGATATCTATGGCAAAAAGTACCACACATTTCTACGTTTGCCATAAAGAATTGTGTACGGTTGATTTCACAAAATAAGTGATTTAGTGCCCGATTCAAAGCTGAACGACTGAACATCATCAAATTGAACTAGAAATTTCAGCCCTACCACCGTTCTTGCAGCACCATCAGCTGACAGTGTTGGTAAGCAAGCGTGTGGCTAATACACAGCCTGGCAACCCTACGCTGGGCTACGCTAAAACTTCAGCTGTTGACGTTGGTTTAATGCCTATTCGGTTGGAATGTTTGTACATACGTGCCATTCTTGTGTGTGTGATTTATGTGCGAAAGCATAATATACATTCAATGATATTAGAATTGGCTTATTGTGAGTAACTGCAACCACAACTTAAATTGGAAACTGTATTATAATTATCGTTATCGCCAATAATTATTCTATGGCTCAATAAATGACTGCTATAGTGTATGTGTGTGTGTGTTTGTATTAGTGCGTTTGTGTAAAAAAAACTACCCGCCCACACCCACCAGCTAAAAGCTAAGCCTGTAAGCAAAGCGCAGACGGCAAAGAAAACCCCTAAACAAGTTGTAAAAGCTTAAAAACATTGTTAAGCTGGTCTTGGTATTTGTTTTCCACGAAATAATACATACAACAACAACACAAAACATTAAGTGGTGTCGTCACTCGCAGTGGTGTTAACTAAAAATAGAAAATCCACTGCAAAAAAAGAAGAAAAATTGCCAGCATAACTCATCATATACAGTATTATTTTACATTCCTCCGGTTAGCTATTTAGCACGCCATAATAACAAACAATAGCAGAAACAAGCTAAAAACGCCGCTAAAAAGAAAGCTAACTAAAAAGCCGCCAAGCCATGGAACGCGGTAGCTGCTTCCCAAATGGCGCTGCCGATGCGACCGGAGCTGCCCTGCCAGAGAAAACAACAATGGAGATCGTCCAGCAGCGCTTCAAGTCGGATGAGACAGTTCACATGGTAAGCCGAGTTGAGATATGATTAATCCAATTCATGTTCATGTCGTGATTAATCAATTCATTGATTTTCTTTGCTTCACATTTCCAAATGTCTGCGGTTACATTGGTTAACACCTCATAGCATGTGTATTTAACATTGTAAATGGACCTTGAGGGCGAATAAGATAGCAACTGTCTCAAATTCATGATAATTCCACTGTGTAACGATGATTGAGCATCGGCATTGAAGTCGCTCAAGAGAACAAGCCTGGCTGAGAGCAAACTAAACAGCGCCATGTCAATAAGTTGGCAGCACCTTCTTATTGAGTTGGCAGCTCGGGCTAAGCTTGTATTTAACTCAAGGACTGTAATCATTATGTTTGATTTTTAAAAATTACAATAAAATATTTTTGCTCAAAAATAAAACTTAAGTTGTAATTTTGACATTTTCATAGGAAATTTGGGAAAAATGTATATATATTCTCAGTCAGTGATCCAAGACAAAAATCTACAATCCATTTTATAATTAAAAAAAAATTTTGCTATACAAATTTATTGCTATAGAACAAATTATTATAAAACTTAATTTTCTTAATTTTCATTCAAAAATAATCTTAACCATGAAAGTTTCCATACATTATTTATTTAATTGTAAGGTATCCTCTAAAAAATAATCATTATTTACGGTCCCTTATTTAACTGTCAATTGCAAAATTTCTATTGGTTTGACAAGCCAATTGTGGGCAATATATTGCGCGCTGCTGTCAAAATTTTCGATAAGAAACTTATTTGCGTGTAGTGATAATTGAGGATCGGTAGGCAGCTGCAAACAAAATAAACAATAATCGTTGGCAGCGTCATTTCCATAAGTTGGCAGCACTTTGTGGTTGAGTTGACAGGTCGGGTTAAGCTTGTATTTAACTTTCATCGAATTGAAAGCTGTTCATTGCTTAACTGCTTGGTTAGATTGCAATTCTTCCGTAAACAAATTGGGTCAGCTATTAAAATGTTAGATAAGAACTTTATTTACAATTTAATGGTGCGAGCGACAATTTTGACATGGATATTTAGCAACACTTGTACTAAATGATGCTCGGTTAACAGGGTTGCACGGGGCTTTTAGCTAAATTAGTTCATGTTTACACGGTGTGCAATTAGGGTTGCACGAAAAAGCTTCAAATAATTTATTTAGAATATGGATAAAGCACAGGATACATTTTTGACGCGCAGATTCAGATTATTGGGAAAATTAATTGGTTGTATTTTATCAGTATTTTGTAATTAAAAAAAAACTGAGTAGGTTCAAAATGTATCTTAATAAATGTTATTATTTAGCTTACAAATTATTATATTATATTAATAAATATTAAAAACATAATTTTGGACTTTTAATACTTGAAGAGAAATTGATCAAAATATTAGCACAAAATTTAAGAAATACGAACTATATCTTTTGTTTCTTTGCTATTCTTTTGCCAGATCTTTGAAGCATACCAAATCAAGGGCCAGGAGCATGTGGAGGGCCTGTTGACACTGGTGTCATCATCATCTGGCGGCACATACGCGATCATATCATTCCGCCTCCTGCGCACGCCTCTGACAGCAAGCAATGAGCTTAAGATAAACAAAGTATTTCCGATTAACAAAAGTTTTCAACTGACGAAGGGTAAGTGCCCCAGTAAGCGTTTGTGTGTACAGTAACTTTGCATTTGTTGAAAGTCTTATAGATACCAAGGGCTCCATAACCGAGAACCAATTCGATTTGTCAATGGACGATGACAGACCAAGCAAATACTACTATCACCCCATCAGAACGGAAATGGGCGCAGTTGATTTTAAAGAATTTTATGGGAAAATTACCGCCTGCAAGGATTCCATGTGGGAGGGCGAAATGCCCACAGAATCGATGCTCAACTTCAGATGGCTGGATGATTATCGTGAGATCGGTGAAGTGAAGCAGGAGTTAAAAAAACGCGAAAGTCAATACATCGTCTACAAAGATATTACGTATGTGAGACAACAATATGGGAATCCTTTCTACCACTCTACCACTCATCCTTTCTTCGCTTTTTCCAGTATTTACTGCGCCACATGGAACGTTAACAATCGGCAATGCTGGGATAACAATAAATCGCTGCGCCCTTGGCTGGCCTGCAGCGAGAAAGCGCCCGACATTTACGCCATTGGACTCCAGGAACTGGATACAACGGCAAAGGCCATTATCAACGGTAATCTCTACGCCGCACAGTGGATGTAAGTGAATCAGAGCTTTGTACATTTCAATCTTGTACTATGAACATGCAAAAAGTCTGTCTGAATCACTTAATTAGCCATAATTATCTGGTTTTATAAGCTACCCTATCTTACCGGGCCAAAGAGCCCAGAGCAATTGATACAGCTTCCATGGAAATGAGCAGTTCATATGTAAATAAAAAACAAAGCAAACAAAAAAACATTTCAAATACATACATATACTAGAACTTGGTTGAAGACGTCGATCACAATGCTTTCGCCAGTATTTGGTCAATTTCGCTTATGCTAAGTATCCACAGCGACATTTTATTTAAATGTTTTCCAATTTTTATGTTTGTGTTTATATTTGTACTTTCTAACCTATTGACTTACTTTTGATAGACGTAAAATGATGGAGAGCTTGCACGAAGGTGTTGAGTATGAGGAGCTAAAGTCACAACGATTATCTGGCATTGTTCTAATAATTATTGTGCGCAAGCAGCTGCGTCAACACATTCTACATCCCCGTATAAGTTATGTGGCACGTGGTGTATTCAATACGCTGGGCAACAAGGGCGGGGTCGCCGTCAGTCTGCAATTGAACGAGGCAAACATATGCTTCATCAACTCGCATTTGGCTGCCCATATGCATAACGTACCCGAGCGCAATGATGACTACAAAGGTATTGAGGATGGCATTCGGTTTGAGGAAGATGGCTTAAGGTTTCGTACTATCAACGATCATGAGTAAGTACAGTGGAACGATAACACTCAAAAAGTGAAAATATTTTTTGAATGCATAAATGTATAAATTGTAGTCATATATTCTGGCTGGGAGACTTGAACTATCGCATACAAGAGTTCACTGGTCTGCAGCGTCCTGGGCCGTTGAGCGATCCGGAAACCATTCAAATGCTTGTACAAAATGACCAGCTTCGCATTGAGATGGCCCATGACAGATGCTTCAAGGGCTATACAGAGGGTGATATCAAGTTTTTGCCCACATACAAATATGATGTGGGTACGGACACGTATGACACGGGTGAAAAGCAAAGGGCGCCAGCATTTTGTGATCGTGTGCTTTGGAAAGGCAAACGCATCGAGCAGTTGGATTACAATAGCGTCATGGAGATAAGACAGAGCGATCACAAGCCAGTCTATGCCATATTCAATGTAAAAATCAAGACCCGCGATGAGGCCAAATATAAGCGCGTGCAGGAGGAGGTCCTGAAGGCCGTAGACAAGCGTGAGAATGATAATCAGCCACAGATAATCGCTGAGAGAACCGTCATTGAATTTGGTCTTGTGCGCTTCAACGAGCCGTCCATATGCGACTTTTATGTGCGCAACAACTGTCCGCAACAGGTGGACTTTGAATTCAAAGTCATAGATACACCATTAAATGACATCTGCGAGAAGTGGCTACATGTGGATCCGCGCTCCGACAGCCTTATGATTGACATGGCACGCAGCATACGCATACGAATGATGGCCGATCCGAACTCTATAACGGGCCTGCTCAAAAAGATACGCAAAACCCCTGGCAAATGCGACTTTGACATACTCGTACTAAATGTTAAGTCCGGACGTGACATATTCATACCCGTAACGGGTGAATATCAGCCCAGCTGCTTTGGACTATCCATGGAAACCATGTGCCGTACCAATCGGCCAGTGGGCGAGTATAATCAGGAGGATATCAAGAAATTGGTAATATACTATATCTATATATATATTTATAGACCCACTACAGACCCACTAATGTTCATTTGGTGTTTTTATTTTGTAGATGAATGATGAATCGCCCGATTACCGTGTTACAATGCCACGCGAATTCTTTCTGCTTATCGACTACTTGCACAAGCACGGTGATCAGCTGAAGGGCATATTCCAGTCCTACGATCGCCGGCAACCGCTTAGCAGTCAATTTAATGCCGTACGTGACTGGCTTGATACTTGGTCGGAAGATGAGTTTCGTACGTTGCATTTGATGCTATATTATATTTCTACCTGAGTCAGATTTAACATACATATATAATTTGATTACAGCGGGCACTCCACAAACTGCCGCCGAGGCACTGTTGCTGTTGCTTGATCTGCCGGAGGAGGCACTCCTGGAGCCATTTGTGGGCGATCTGCTGGCCAGCAAAACCGAGTCAGAGGCCATGGAGCTAATTGCGCTGCTAAGCGCCCCAAAACGGAATGTCTTTATGCATCTACGCATGTTCCTACGCGAGGGTGTTGAGCGTAAAGACTACGAGCTGTCTAATGTCGGTGTGTATCAATAATAGTGTTAACTATTAAAATCCAATAATAACATATTTAATCTTCAATTCACAGCTGCGATCTTTGGGCGTATTCTGTTGCGCAGCAGCAGCTGCCCCGCCACAATAGACTATTATAATCGTTGTAGTGAGTTCATTCGGCGCTTTATCTGTATAGAAACTCCGAATACAATTGCGGGTGGCAATGGCAATGGGGCAACGACCGGAGCCAGTTTGCAGACATAGTGTACGCGCAGTTAATCGTAAATTAACAAAGAAAAGAAAAGAGAAAATGCATTGCGATACTGCACGATTTTGTACATGTATACATATGTATATCTACATATATGGATGTAAATTAGTTAATTATTTATTTTAATTGTAGTAATTCGAATGTCTTATTTGCCTAGTTTGTTGGTACGCTTACGAGTAGTTCCTTTATGGCTTAGCATTTACGTACATATCTGTTCTCTGTTTTACCTGTTAATTGTTTATGCGCATGAGCACTACGTGCTTTATGAAATTTATCTATTATTCAAGGATCCGTGCATATTATAATGTATACAAATACTGTGCTTGTATCCTATATTGGTTCTAATATCGCGTGTATCATGTATTTATGGAATTTAAGCGGATTTAGCTAAGATGTTTGTTATGGGTTACATTCGAGCGACAAAAACACATGGCTTCAACTTAAGATAATTAATTATACACTTACATACATATGCATTTTGTTGTTTTTTCGATTATTTAATAAATAAGTATATATATACGTGTAAAGAAAATAAGTAAAAATATTTATGGCAGTTAAACTACCATCAAATCGTGAATGAATTTTGCTTGTCGGTCAATTTATTTGCAGCACTAAGTATTAAATGAATTATATGTAGAACGAATTTCATATCGTTCATAGTCCTACACGAAAAACTCACATCTCACAAATTATAATGCCGTTTTCTAGGCCATAGTTGTAATTTTAACAAAATAACCCGAGAAGTAAAAAAAAGTTTTTGAAACTCTGCCTTTAAATTTTTGTAATATTATTTTTTTGAACTACTGGAATTTTCATATGGATAGAAAGAGATGGAAACATGTTTTGCTAAGTTGTTATTTCTAATTCAAATTTGTTGACTTATTTCATCTAAATTTGTGATTAATAGCTTTAAGTACGTTAAATATTTCAGGCTGATAAGCTATTGAGGATTTTATCATTATCTTTGAAACAATATATATATATAAATTCATTGGCAATGTCACGCCATTCAATTTAATCAAAATTAACACCTTATCGATGAGTTGTCAGGGCGGTCAGTAATTGTATTTAAACAGTTGGATTGTGTATAAAAAGTATATACGTGTCCAATGATTTCTTAGCCACGATTAATGTCTTATTAACAGCTGGATACATGTATGTAAATTCACAATTCCATTATTGCTTATAATTACTCTTACTTACTAATAATGCTTACATGCTAGTGTAAATCTGGGGATCTTAGAAAATAGCTATGCGTCGATCTTTTCCAATGTTTTTCTACCCATATGAAAATTTTTCGATCCCACAAGGTATATTTATTTTGGAACAGCATCGATAGCCGAGTCGATATAGAGGACATCGCTGACCATCTGTTGGACCACTATATCATGTAGGTGTCATAGGAATATTCGGTCGATAATTGAGTTGTATGCAAAACTTTTTTGTTTCTGAAGATACTTTACTCGATGTATCCATGAAATGTAAAAAGCTTATTAAATGTGTGCAAATGTATGATACAAGCATCAGGAAACATCTCCGACCCTATAAAGTGTATATATTCTTTATCAGTATCAATAGCCGAGTCGATTTTGCCCTGTCCGTCCGTATGTATGAACGCGGCGATCTCAGCAACTATAAGAACTAGAAACAACACATTTGGAATGTAGGTTCGTGTACTATAGCAGGCGCAGGTCAAGGTTATTTCGGATCTCAGATATTCCCACACCCCCGCAATTCGATAAAATCGAGTTACACCAACAATTTTAAATATATAGTCTTAAGATTTGGCATGTACAATGATTTATCTACTGTACAAAAATGCAGTCGATCATCATATAATCATGGAAGATATTCAATAAAAGGATTCAGTACTGCAGAGCAGCGTATTTGGGTGTGTGTATGTGCACGTGTAAGAAAATGGGTAAAGGTAGTCATATAATTTCCTATAATTGTACTAAGATCGGACCACATTATTATATACCAGCTGCGATTGGAACATTCGGATAAATATTGAATTTGTATTTAAAAAACTTTGCTACGGAAGTTAGCCGTTGTTTCCTAAGATATTTTTCCTCAGAAAAATACATCTATATGTATGTATGTACAATTTTTGAACACTACATATGTATATGAAATATGAAATATCGTTATATTGTTGGAAAATATGGGAATTCTGGTTGCAACTGAAAGCCGAAACCGATTCGTACCGAAACTTATTTGAGCTATCAACGATGTTTTCATCTGCATCGATTTTTATTTTGCATGTAACAATGTATGTATGTATATACATCGAGAAATTTCTATTCATTATATAAATATCAATAATTCGCTCGTGAGTCATAATCATCGGCTCGTGGATTTCTTATGTAGGGGGAAAAAAATCCAAACCCTAATTTTTGCGATTTTTCCGAACACGCGCCAGTCTAAATATGCTATCACATCCCTAACAACAACACGTTTGTAAGTATGTATATACATAATTGATGAATATATACATGCGGAGCTACCCCTTTTGTGTTTGACGTTAATCAACACTATTATCGATAATGGCAACTGCGCACTTTGAGCATACATATTTGCACATTTTTTCGACATTCTAAGCTACACAAAACAGCCCAGCAAAATATTGAAATAATTTGTAATATTAATTAAATTGCGTGCCATTCATTTGTGTGAGTGATTAGTGTCCCGCCAATAATTGCGAGACGATAACAATATTATCGATATTTGGCAATGCTGCAATATGTCGGTACAGCCATCTCAATGCCATACAATTGAGCTGTGTTGATTTGTGTCTATCAAACACAAATGGAAAAATTGTGTGTGCACATTAAGAAAGGATAAAATAATACACATATATGTAAAATGAGCGACGATGGGGCGACTCCGCCACGTGAGCTTGTTGTGGAGGATGATGGAAATTCGGATAGCGAGAACTACGCAATGGGCGCTAATCCACCGCGCACACCGGTCGAGGATCCAGCTGAGCTTAGCCTAGACGTCACTGGCTCCACAGAGACATCCGGCGGAAGCGGCGATGGTGGCGAGGCAGATCTGTCGCATGAATCGAGTGGCACGCCGGAACAATTCGACGCAACTGTCGAATCGGAGGAGATGATGATGATGCCGATGATGCCGAGGACGCCCCCGTCGCCCCCGTCACGGATGATGGCAATGACACCGATGCCGCTAGAGGTGCCACGGATGGGCCATAATCTCAGTCCCATTTCGGTGGACATGGAGGAGGAGGAGAACAGCAGCACTGGCACCTCAAGCAGTGGCAGCCAAAGTGAATCGGGTACTTCGCACTCCGATGAGGGCAGTGAAAGCGACGATGATGGCACCTCCGAAGATGATCCCTCGCCCACCACAGTGATCTGCGTCAACGATCTTGCTACTAGCGATGACTTTAGCGATTGCCCAACTATGGATAACATGGATAGCATTGGTACCATTGAGGAGCGTCGAGTTGATTTTGCTCTTCATGCAGTGTCTGAAGTACTAGAAGCGGAAGCAGGGATTCAAATGGAAGCGGTAGTGGAAACCGAAAGGGAAGCGCCAATCGAAATGGAAATGGAAACGGAGGCGGAAGCGGAGTTGGAGGTGCCAATGGAAATGGAAATAGAGGTGGAAGCGGAAGCGGAAGTGCCCGAAACACCAGCATCACCAACCGATGATGGCGAGGAGCCATACGATCTGCTGCCACCCTATAAGCGCGCTCGCTACATAGGCGACCCATCCGACGAGGAGCCGCGTTATCAGCATCTGCACCAGCAGCAGCATCTGCACCAGCAGCAGCATCTGCACCAGCGCGCTCATCAGCTAACCCAACTATTAGATCCGCGACAACATTATCAGTTGAAGCATGAGCATGAGCAGGAGCAACAACAGGAGCAGGAACATGTGCTGGAGCAGGAGCAAGAACAGGAGCAGCAACAGCAGCAAGAACATGAGCATGAACCGGAACAGGAGCAGCAACTGGAGCTGCCACAGGAGTTGGAGCTGGATCTGCATCGGGAGGAGGAAGAGCAGCTGAATCAAGAGATGGAGCTGCAGCAGCAGCAAGTGGTTGTCCCCAGTTGGGCGCCCATCGATCCACGTCAAGGCAAAAGCGTGCCACCAAAGACCACAAGGAATTTGCTTAACGAAGACATTGAAAGCATCTCAGGCAACAGTGGCGAGGGCAGCGGCAGCGACGTGGGTAGCGAAGACGGCAGTGGGAGTGGCAGCGGCAGCGGCAGCCGCAGCGGCAGCCGTAGTCGTAGCGGCAGTCGCAGTCACAGCGGCAGTCGCAGTCACAGCGGTAGTCGCAGTCACAGTGGCAGTCGCAGTCACAGCGGCAGCCGTAGTCGTAGTGGCAGCCGCAGTCACAGCGGCAGCGAAGTGGGTAGCGATGTTGGCAGCGAAGTGGGTAGTGAAGACGGCAGCGGTAGCGGCAGCGGCAGCGAAGAGGGTAGCGAAGATGGCAGCGGCAGCGAAGTGGGCAGCGAAGTGGGCAGCGAAGTGGGCAGCGAAGTGGGCAGCGAAGTGGGTAGCGAAGACGGCAGTGAAGACGGCAGTGAAGTGGAGAGCGAAGACGGCAGCGGTAGCGGTAGTGGTAGTGATAGTGCCAGTGGTAGTGGTAGCGGCAGTGGGAGTGGGAGTGGGAGTGGCAGCGAAGACGGCAGTGACAGCGAAGACGGCAGCGGCAGCGAAGACGGCAGCGACAGCGAAGACGACAGCGGCAGCGAAGTCGGCAGTGAAGTAGGCAGCGAAGTAGGCAGCGAAGTGGGCAGTGAAGACGGCAGTGGTAGTGGCAGCGGCAGCAGCAGTGGCAGCGACAGCGGCAGTGAAGGGGGAAGCGAAGTCGGTAGTGGCACCGGTAGTCGCAGCGATAGTCGTAGCCTCAGCGGTAGTCGTAGTCGCAGCGGTAGTCGTAGTCGAAGCGGCAGTCGCAGCGGTAGTGGCAGTGAAGGGGGAAGCGAAGTCGGTATTGGGAGAGGCAGTCGCAGCGCCAGTCGCAGCGGTAGCGGTAGTCGTAGTCGCAGCGGCAGTCGCAGCGGTAGTGGCAGTCGCAGCGGTAGCGGTAGTCGTAGTCGCAGCGGTAGTCGCAGTCGCAGCGGTAGTCGCAGTCGCAGCGGTAGTCGCAGTCGCAGCGGTAGTCGCAGCGGTAGCGGTAGCGGTAGTGAGAGCGGTAGTGAGAGCGGAAGCGGCAGCCGCAGCGGCAGTGGTAGCGGTAGCGGCAGCAGCAGCGGTAGCGGTAGCAGCAGCAGCAGCGGCAGTGGCAGCGAAGATGATGATGATCGTATTAACGACGAGGAGAGAGAGGAGATGAAACAAGCAGTTGCAAGGCACGCTCTCATGTTCGAGATCAATCGAAAGTATCAGGCCTCGCTCGCAGAGACAACGTATGCTGATGGTGATTTGCCGCAGGAGAAGATTGATGTCAGCAATCCGGAGAAGATCTATTTTATACGCCGACCCGATGGCACCGTACATGCTGGCCAGGTGCTCCAAATGCGTAACATGAACAATTGTCCTGCACTAAGTGAGTATTATGTACACTATGTGGGTCTCAATCGGCGCCTGGACGAGTGGGTGGCCCGACATCGCATCTCCGATAATGCGGACGATCTGGGCGGCATTACAATAACGACGCCTCTGCCAGATCTCTGTGATCTGCCCAGCACCAGTGCTGGTGCTTGTATCAGTGCCAGTGTTAGTATCATTGCTACTATCAGAGCTAGTGCCAGTGCTAGTCCCAGCACCAGTGCCAGTGGCAGCAGCAGCAGCAGCAACAGCCACCAAAGTTTCGGCCATGTGCACCGACCCAAGCGGCAAAACAACAAAGATTACTATCTGTCTGCATGCGAGAATAAAAGCTATGATTACAGCGATAGAAAGATGACGCGCTATCAAAAGCGCCGCTACGATGAGATCAATCATGTGCAGAAGAGCCATGCCGAGCTGAGCGCCTCCCAGGCGGCATTGGAGAAGGAGCACGAGTTCATCACCAAAATCAAATACATTGATAAGCTGCAGTTTGGCAACTATGAGATAGACACCTGGTATTTCAGCCCCTTTCCCGGGGAGTACGGCAAGGCGCGTGTCCTTTATGTTTGCGAGTACTGCCTGAAGTATATGCGGATGGAGAAAAGCTATCGTTATCATTTGTATGAGTGCCAGAAAAGGCAGCCACCTGGACGGGAGATCTATCGCAAGGGCACCATATCCATATTTGAAGTGAATGGCAAAGAGTATCCGCTATATTGTCAGCTGCTCTGCTTGATGGCAAAGCTATTCCTGGACCACAAGGTGCTCTACTTTGATATGGATCCATTCTATTTCTATGTGCTCTGCGAGAACGACAGAGAAGGTAGCCACATTGTTGGCTATTTCTCCAAGGAGAAGAAGTCGCTGGATAATAATAATGTGGCCTGTATTTTGGTTTTACCGCCGCATCAGCGCAAAGGCTATGGCAAGCTGTTAATTGCATTTAGTTATGAACTATCCCGCAAAGAGGGCGTCATTGGCAGTCCGGAGAAGCCACTATCTGATTTGGGTCGGCTCAGTTATCGCAGCTATTGGGCCTATACGCTGCTCGAGCTGATGAAGGGCCGCTGCTCGTCAGAACTAACCAGCATTAAGGAGCTGAGTGAATTGAGTGGCATTACCCATGACGACATCATCTATACGTTGCAATCGATGAAGATGATTAAATACTGGAAGGGACAAAATGTAATCTGTGTAACCGCCAAGACCATCAATGATCATCTTCTGCTGCCCCAGTTCAAGCAGCCCAAGCTGACAATTGACTTGAGCCGCTTGGACTGGAAGCCACATGTTCCATTTTCTGCGCTTGTTGCACCGACTAGAGCTGTGCCGTCTCCCCCACCACCTGCGCCAGTTAGAGTTCTGTAGAGTTATCCCTGGTTATCCAAAGTAGTACTATACAATTTTTTTTTCTTTCGCATATGCCTAAGGTTTTGTTTGGGTGCAATTTTAACGATTGTTTCTAAAATATGATGAAATTGAAACAGAAACTTTATCGTGTGCCTGAGCAAATGATTTTTTTTTTATTATTAAATTTAAAATATTGTCTCTGAAACTGTAATTAGAATGAAAAGATATCTATATGACACATAAGGAAACATTTCACAAAAAATGCAACTATTATTTCCAACAATGTAATTATTATAATGGACTTAATATAAAAACTTATGCGTATACCTAAGCAAATATTTCATCAATTCTTTCTAAATGTATGTATGTAGAAACTATAGTTTAATTTTATGTAGTAAACTTTTTTTTTACAAGTTTTTTTTTTTATTATAAATTATCAACAACAAGTCAGCAGAAACTGATATATATATACCTTGTTACATACTACAATAAACATAAATGTAAAGTAGACATTTGTCACTTCAAATTACATATTATTATGAACAACTGGGGCGATTCTCTTTCATGATAATAGTTTTACCAGTTAAACCGCATAATATTACATAATAAACTGAGTGCTTCAAATAAAAAACCTAATTTTCTATTACATTTAAAATAAGAAAACGTTTTTTTTTTTTTAATAACGCGATTTGATATAAGAGTCTTTCATTATCATTTAAAAACACAAATAGGACTGGCTTTGTTAAGTTTTTATAGCATATTTCAATCGTAGTATTCCTATTTATATATATTTTGTCTATAAGGGTTTGATTATAACTTAATTTCTCATAACTTGTTGCCCTTCTAATTATGTCGATTTCTTTATTAATTAGCCAAACAATTATGGCGTATGCATTTTGAATTGAAAGGGCAAACAAATTAACCCATATATGTAGTACATATATACATAGGTACCCGTACTTTATTCAATTGGCCTAATAATTTGGATAATTGAAAGTGCATCAATATTAATTAGTACCAAAAACAAGTAAGTAAGTATTGAAACAAACGAAAACTTCAATAAAAATAACTTAAAACGATAAGATTGCACTTAAATAGCCAATGCAATCTTAATAACATTTACAGTGTATATCACAAGATTCACTTAAGAACGTGTGTTACAAAAATCAAAGCCATACCTTAAATATTATATCTCTTAATGGGTTTTTATTAATACGGTAAGTATACGACATTCAAAATCTACTTGATCTGCGTGCTCTCAGAAAAAATGCCCTAGATTTCAGAAAATTGGCATACTTTTGGAGCCAATGGCAGCTCGCCTTATTTTCTAATTAACATCGTTTAGTTTTTCTAAAAACTAAGGTCATAATTTCTAAATTTGAGAGCAGAGATTTCTAAATACTAGAAAAAATTTGTAAATATTAGTTTGAATTTCCTAAATTAGGAAATATATTTCCTAAAAGTAGCAAATATTTCTGAAAATTAGAAATAAAAATTATGTTTTTGGGATTGCATTTATACTTTTAATAAATAAGTTTCTTAATTTTAGTAATTATTTCTATAAAATAGAAAATATTTCCTGTTTTTAGGGCGATTTTCTAAATTATATGGCTATCTTTTTTCTGAGTGTACAGGACCCTACAAAACAAATTTAGTGTCTAGCTCGCATAGTCTCTGAGATAAACATGTTCATGTATGTAGATGGACGGACTGACGGGGCTAGATCGACTCGGATGTTGATGTTGATCAAGAATATATACAATACATATACGCCATTTGTCTGTTTGTTGTCGAATTGTTGTTATAATTGCATTAATACTTGTTACACTGGTTTATATTTTCATGTCATTGAGCATAGATAAGTTGAACAAATGCTATTGCTATTTGTTTTTATTATTTGAACACCAGAATTTTTGGGCATTCACTTAAAATTTTAACATAATCCAATTATATGAAGTATTCTGGACTATTCTGGACCATTAGCGTGACCCCTGGCTAATTGCTATCGATTGTAATTCGAAAAATATCAATTAACAAAAGTATCGATAACATCGGTTATTGTTATGCAGCCCTAGCTGTGCCGGCTAAATATTGTTTGCTGCTGTTTTATGGAAATTATAGACTGCAACAATGGGTCTGCTGTCTGATCCATCACTATCGACGCATAACAAGCTGGTGGACAATCTGGCCAAGCATGTCCGCAAGGTCTGCTACGCTTTTTACACAGCGGGCGTGGTCTGGTTTCTGTGCCTAGCTCTGCCGGAGTTCAACCATGGAACTTACTTATCAGAAAATGCGCTGTCGCCAGGTAAATATTGTTAACGCGTTTACTGTGTGTTTTTGTGTGATTAGTATTGCTGGTTACAGGTCTTGTGTATCCAGAGATACGCATTGATGCCAATCGTTTGGCGGTGCAGCTGCTCGAGGAGCTGCAGCGTGAGCGCAAGGATCATCAGTCCACAACGCCCCATGCCTGGATAGCGGCTAAGTTCAAGGAGATTGGCCTGGAGACGCACACACACAACTACACGCTACGCTATCCATTTGGCGGCAATAAGGAATTCCATGGCAAGAATATCTATGGCATCCTGCGTGCTCCACGCATTGGCTCCACCGAGGGCATTGTCTTCTCGGCGCCCTATCGTGCGCCCAGTTCGGTGCATTCGGAAATAACACCCAGCGTGCCACTGCTGTTAGCGTTTGCCGATTTCGCCAGGCGTAAGTTGGCCACTGGGTATTTTTATAATGCGTTGATTGGGGCGTTTCCAAGACCATAAAGTATACATTATATACATAAAGTATTACATTACAGCCGAGTCGATCTAGCCATGTCCGTCTGACTGCCATATATACTTCTTTGATCTGCAGATAGTACATTTAACGAAGCTAGCCGAGTCGGATCACTATAACATAGCTGCCATAGTAACGATCGGTTGACAGTTGAGTTACTTGTGATTAAATATTTATATGGTGGTCATTGTCATGTGGTAACATAAATCACATGTTGGTAGAGTACATATTGAGATTATACATAAATTAAAGATGGATGTTGACATGAGTAGTGAGAATAAATCGTCGAAAGGGGTAGGGAGGAAGAATTTGTTACTTCCGCATCAGACAAAAACAGCTGGGTAATAGTGAGTGTGAGTAAGGGAGGAGCGTTAAAGAGTTCAACATCAGTAGATGACAAATGATGACGTGTGCGCTTGGGAAGAAGTGTACGTGTGGGAAGGGAATCCGGAGAGATTCTCTGGAACCACTAAAGAGTTGGAAGCAAGATTCGTGGCTTATGTGAGATGATTATTTTTGTTGTTGCAAAAGATATTCTACGCAAACCTATCAAACCAAAGTTAGATTATGTTTTCTATAAGCTGATAGCTGATAACTATAGATTTCTTTAATAATCAAAATCAAATCAATATATCTTATAGCTGTCTCAGAAACAATCATTAGAAAATTGAGAATTTGTTATATACACGTAATCAACAATGAAGAATCGGTTGAAAATTAGTTTGTATTCACAGATATCTCATCCTAACTCAGCCAGTGCGAGTATGAGTATCTTATAAGCTCGTATATGTAGATAGAAAAGATGGGTTGAGCTATGAGTTATTGTATGAAAAGGTCTTCTGCAGTGGATATTATATTTTCGGTTGTTGTTGCAGGCAAAAACTATTGGGCCAAGGATTTGATATTTCTGGTGACTGAGCAGGAGCAGCTAGGCATGCAGGCCTGGCTGGAGGCCTATCATGATGGTGACAAGCAATCGGGTAACTCCGATGCTTATCTGCTTGCTGGCAATTTGCCCGCTCGCGCCGGCTCCCTGCAAGCGGCCCTCAACATTGAAGTGCAAGATTTGGAAGTTGGTGAGTAGTTTTCAAACGCATTTAACTACCAAATTGCCTAACTATCTAATTGTCATGCAGATTACGTTGACGTTAAGATTGAAGGCTTGAATGGCAAGCTGCCCAATTTGGATATATTTAACTTGGTGCAGCGTATTATGGCGCGCGAGGGTGTCACTTCGGGATATAAGCAGACGCCACGCAAGAAGCGTCGTTCTAGCCTCTCCAGCTATGAGCAGAACCTTCGCCAAATGCTGTCAATGCTCGCCACACAATCGTCGGGCATACCAAATGGCAATCACGGACTATTCCATCGCTATCGCATCGATGCGCTGACCATAGCTGCTGCCAAGCGTGTTACCAATGCCAATGTTAAGAGCAACCCTAGCTCAGCGGCCGTGCCACTATTAAAGGCTATCGAGGGCATTGCGCGCAGTCTTAACAATTTGTTGGAACGCTTTCATCAAAGTTTCTTCTTTTATGTGATTGTGCACAATGATCGATACATATCCATTGGTGATTATATGCCCGCCCTGGTAGCGCTTGTTGCCTGCAGCTTTATCAAAGCCTATCTGACATGGTCAACATTGATTCCGAAATGTTCGACGATGCAACATTGCCATCAGCACGTTTCAAGTGACGCCAATAATGAGGTGGAATCAGCGAAGCTATCGCTGCCATATGGCTCAACGTTGATATTCTTAACACTGGCGTTGCTCATCGGCTATCTAGGCAATGTATTGCCGTTGCAGCAATACTTCTTGGAGCTGCCATTGAGCGCTGCTCCGCTAACTGCAAGCATACTGCTCACACTGAACCTGCTCGGTGTGGTGCTGCCTTTTGTTGTCGTACTGCCACCGCGCGGACTAGAGCTGCTGCACATTGGTCTGCTGCTCTTCTATGGTTGTGCCTTGATTGTCATCGGACTGCTTAACTTTTCGCTCGGCTTCTTTGTGGCCGTCATAACTGTGCCCATGGTGATTGCCTTGAACACAAACACTGTAAGCAGCACATTGCGCCGTTTTACGCGTGTGTGGACGCTGCTATTGAATCCACTGGTTGTCATCTATCTAATTGTTTTGGTCATGAGCTTCTATCAATTTCCCGAGCTGACGCTTCAGCAGTTGCTTCTGCGCGCCGCCACAGCTGCTATGGATGCTGCCACATTTGCGCTTATTGATTCAGTGGTAAGTTACGCTTATAATCAGCATTCCATAAGTTTTGATATTAAATTGATCTTTTTTATATAGATTTATGGCAATTGGCTTTATTTTGTCATTTGCACCATCTTCCTTCCTCTATGGATCCTGTGCTGGACACTGGCACTGGCAAAGCGTCGTGACGATGAGATTCCTCAGGCTAAGCTGAAAACAAATTGATCTTTCACCGTATTATTTCTAATTCCATTAAGGTTTTTATGGTAATTTAAATAATAAAATATGTTTATCTGTATATGTATGCACATGTATTTTTTCAGGTGAATGCTATGTTCCATTTAAGGCTGGATTGATTATAAATAAGATGAGATAGAGAGAGGCAAAAATATAGAAAGAAAGAAAGAGAGAAAGAGATAGAGAACACATGTACATAATGCCAAAATTGAGGAACTCAGAGTTAATCTTATCTGTCGATGATGCCTATTATTATTGTGGATAGTCATTGCAATTGTTTCGAGTCTTTTAAAAAGTTTTTGTCTTAAATTAAATATGCAAACATTTAAATGCGAGTATGTTTGTGTATGTCATACCGAAACCTGGGGTCAAGAATATCAAAAAACTATGTTAACCAATGTTCTTTAAGATTCTGGCTGTGTCGAAAGCATCCTAAAGTTGAAAAAACTGAATATGCGTATTATGTACAAAAACTTACATTCATAATGTTATCACGTCTAAATTATATATACTTTATAGGGTCTGAGATGTCGCCTGTTATATACTTTTCACAACTTCATTATCTCCTGTTAACCATATTTTGAGGGTTCAGTATGAAAATATAATTATAATTTTTAAAATAATCAAAAATGTAAATAATTTGTGAATGATATAAGTTGAAAATATGTATTTGTAGGTATTTCCAACTTTTCATTGAAGGCTGTTTCTAAAAAGAAGCATTCTTTCTTTCTTCATAATAAAATACGTAAAGGGTGTACTAGAACTGTGCAAATGTCTGTAACAGGCAGACGGTGGCATCAACGATCCCATAAAGTATATATGTATATTCTTGAGCAGTATCAGTAGCCAAGTCGATTTGGCCCAGTCCATCGGACTGTCTGTCCGTCTGTATCGTGTGGATTTGAGAGATGAGAATGCTTGGCAACATCTAGATCTCGAAAGACAAAGACGTTTTTAAGTTATCTGTTAACTGCCAACAAATAATAAGTCGCTAAAACCAATATCAACATATTTATACTCTTGCTGGGGGTATTATAATTTTTTTATATATACATATACTTGATCATATAGCTGGAATAATAGGTCGAAAGTGGAGTTGCATGAAAACATTTTTGTTTTTCAAGGTATGAAAACCGAACCGGGCAATTCTTAGTTTTGGTGTGCTCTTATAAAGTTGACATAGTTTCTACGAGTATCAAAATCCGACTATAATATATTATAGCAGCCGTAGGAAATATCGGTTGATAGATGAGTTTTTGCATTAAAAACTCTACTGTCTATACATATATTTTATCCAAACACAACAATTGCGATTTTTATTATGCTTTATATGGTTTGCTTGAATTTGATCAAAATCGGCAGACATTATTATATAGGAATAATCGGTAGAATTTGGAGTATAATCAACATTGCTGCAGTTGTATAGGAGTTTTTTATTTTTATTTTTTTGCTTTTTATTTTTTAGGGGTTACAAATATTAGCTGAACTTGACTGCCTGAATTTTGTTCATAAGTTTACTTATAAGTATTATCAATATAAGTATTATCATTATCAACAAAATATTATGGCCGTTAAAAGTTTGTAATGTGCACACTTTTACACACAGCAACCAATTTTAGAAAAAAAAACTCAACAAAAGTAAAATTTCATTAGCAGTGCACTGTAATCAACATATAAGAAAACTGATTGATTTAACTTGACTCATTTCACTTCAAGTGATTCATGTGCGAGTAACTCTCGCAGCAAATTGGACCAAAAAAAGTTTACAGTCATTAGTCTATTTGACTCCATTCATGCAGGGTTCCGAACACATGCGTACAAAGAGTGTACACTGAGAAAAAAACCCTATGTCGCGCCATAAGGGCAAGCACACAAAGTGTACACTGAGCAAAAAATCTGTCGAAATGTCGAATGTAGAATCAGATACGATTGTTCTTATTTTTGGGGTTGGCATAAGAAAATGGTATAAATGTCATGAAATTGATCGAAAATTTTCGAATACGATGGTCGTGCTTATACTCTGTTTCTCAAAATAGGGGAAATGGGTATATCGAATTTGTCAGGTGTGTAATGTAGATACATAAAGCATTAATTATCTTCCTTTATCTTTGATCTCCACATTTTCTTTAGCTTGAATAACCCAATTTTATTTGAGAACTAAATATAACCTCCGTCAGAGATTTCATCAGTAATTTTTAACCATGAATGATCCCCTTAAGAGATTAGACTAAAAATATTTTTGTCATGCTTGCGAAAATTAGGAAACGATCATAGGCTGGAAACAGAGTGAATAATTTCCCACTGCAACAATCTTACTTGTCCTTTTCTCTGAGTGTATGAGTGTGTATGTGTATGTAAGTGCATATATGCATGTAGTATAATTTGACAATGTTGATTTATTGTGGCAGCTAGCAATAGCACGTTCCCAGTTTAAAAGGGAGTACGAGAAGATGGACAAAGTTTTCGACTATGACACGCAACTCAATTTAAACTTTGCGATGCTGAAACGGCGATGGGAGAGGGAGGAGCTGGTAATTAGTTATGAGCCAGAGCTAAACTCAAGCCGGCGCCAAAGGAAACGCTGCACTTGCCGGCAATAGCATTCAGTCAAGGAGCTTAACAAGAAAAGTTTGTCTTTTCCGCATATGAGTTCTCCTTTACTGGTTGGCCAACCGGAGGGGTGGAATGTGTAGAGGGTGAGCAGTAGGCTGGATAACAATGCATCGATGTATTTATTAATTGTTAGCTATATATCTAATCTACAAAATGTCAATGTCCTCGCCCGGGGCTATCTTGTCAAGAGCATTTTTGCCTGACATGTTTTCGGTTTGGGTTTCATCAAACATTTCCCAGGTCGGTTCCGACATTTGATCCATGGAGTCTTGTTCCTCCTTCACCTCAAGCTTTATAAACGCGACCGGCATGGGCAGGCCGATATCGAGCTCATCGAAGGTTTTCCAGGTCGGCTCCGACATTGGATCCATGGAGTCTTGTCCCTTCTTCACCTCAAGCTTTATAGAGGCGACCGGAATGGGCAGGCCGAGATCTAGATCCTGGCGATCCTTGGAGCGTTCCAAAGCATTGCGGCAACGTCGCATAATATCCTTCAGGTCACGGCGCTCGCATTCATCGCTTAATGACGTCATTAGAGTGTTTGTGGAGATAGCGTTGGCCTCCAGTTCAATCTCCTGAACCATCTGATACTTTGAGAAATACAATAAATCTCGATTGAGGGTCGTTGCATCTTCAATCATTTTGTCAATTAGATTGTCGATCTCATTGTATTCATCTCGCAGCTCTCCCATCTTGCACATCTCGCGCGGCGATGGCGGCGGCGGCGATGGCTCTGAATCCAGCTTGCGCACCTTCCTGGCCGTAGCCATAAAGTTCCTTTGGGTGAGGCCACCACCACCACCAATAGGACTAGTTTTGGCCTTCTTGAGTGTACATGCTGCAATTGGACTCGATCCGTGCTGTTGATTGAAGAGCTCGATAGCGACTGGAGTGCTGAACACGCTGTTAAGCTGCATGCGTTTGGCATGATCCACAAGATTGGACATCGCCTGCTCCGCAACCTGGCGGACATTACGCTCTGTATCACTCATTGTCTTCAGATTGCCGAATCTAGCTAAGGAATCAGATTTGTTAAGCTATATGCGCCAACTTCAACGCTTACAAAATTTGTTACGTATTTACTTGTACTTTCAAATTATATTCTTTTGGATTTTGAAGAATTGTATTTCGAGGCTTTTTTTTTTTTTACTAAAATGTAAATTCCCCAAGTCAACTCCCTGACGAAAGCTAACTTAATGTGATTTGAGCTACTACAAAATTGCAACTCACATTGAAATTTGACATCGGCCTACTTAATTGTATTTTTTTTTTTACCCAAGTTTAAATCCTTATACCAAGTATACATTAGAGGTGGAGAACTATCGATGGCACTATCGACACTATCGATGGTTGCGCACTATTGAGCCGTCATCGACTGTAGCCCTTCACTATTGTCTAAGTATCGAAAGGGAACGTGGGATAGAAACATTCAAACGAGATGGAGGTACGGATGGTCAAATTTCCACACGGTTAAAACTATAGGAACATCATGACAGATGTTGGGGCATGTTGGATGTTGACTCAGTGTGAATAGCCTAATAACTTCTCAAGAAACGGATTCTCTTCCATGGATAAAGGTAAGCTTATATTTAAATTTATCTGTTACAATTGACAAAGAAATGAAGTCGTTCAAAATTTTAAAGTCAAATGCTGAAATATTCATGTATACCCGCTAACTCAGTGGAATCGGAACGCCTTTTTAGCAAGGCGGGCCAAATATAGAAAGAAGAACTCGGCTAAAAGAAAAAAAGTCTACATGCTACCATTTAAGAACCAACAATTTAGGATAATATAATATAAAATTTAATATAAAATTTTATAAGAAATTATAAAAATGTATATTAGTGGACGAGACTATCGATAACTATCGATGGTTTCAACAAAACAATCGTTGAAGATCGATGGTGCCGATTATCGATTGTTCTCAACATCTATTATATACATAGTATGTATGTTAAACAGATTCAAATTATTACTAGCCAGACTCTTTCAAGGTTTCAATTATAGATGTAGAAAATCAAATAAATCGCACATCCACTCTTAGGGCTTTAAGCTTTAGGGATAAGCTTTAGTTTTAAAAATTATAAGATTGCTTGATGGTTTTGCTCAATTTGTATCCTCAGAGTAGCATATAATTAAAAGAATCCTGAAAAACACTCAGATACATATAACCAAGTTGAAAAGGAAGCAACCGCTTGAACAATCTTAAGACTGGTGAATGTCACGTTATATTATTTTAAACAATAAATTGAATTGAACTTTGTTGTTTATAAGCACTAAACCGGTTGGCTACATTTTGGTTAATTGTAAATTGTACATCTGTCTGTTCGTTCTGTTCTTTCTTGTAAGTTTATCAACGGTTATGGAACACGGTGGGCTGCCAGGTGAAAGGCGCCAAATTGTTGACTTCGTGTCATACCTGGAAATGCCATAAATATTTTTACTCCTACTTCCTGTTCGCTTGAGTTAATTCCCTTGTCTGCATACCAATACATGCATAATCAAAATTGATGGCGAATATAATCCAAATCTGTGTACGAGTGTGTACCTTGTTCCTGTCGTGTTCCAACCGCGTTGTCTTCAACTTGAACTTTATGGGACACGTCTTTTGTTATAACTTGTATCCATTAGAAGGTTGTGCAATATGTGTGTAACAAGCTGAATGCAAATTCTAAGCTATGTACATATCAGTCTGTCGATCCCAGATACTCTATATGAGCGAGCTAAGTTCAGCCAACCTATATACAACTCAAACTTCACTTTCATTTAATTATTGTCAAGGAAAAGCACACCTTGAACATTCTGATTTTGGTGGAGGATAAAAAGGAAATTTATTGTAATATATTATATCCTTGCAGAGACAATGCTTAAGTGCGGAATGAGAGCATAAAGAGAGCAAGTTTACCTTTACTTACAAAGTCTAAGCTCCTCTAGAAAGGTGCACCGTTTGTTTGAATGTTAAAGTGTCCTTTTCGCTTAGTTGTAGTTGTAATAAAACTAAACGCCGCATTCTCAAAATTTGCTTGAAAGGAGAGATCATCACCATGTTATCTTAGGAAGGACAGGGTAAATTTCTTGCATTATACGACCATGGGTTAAAAATAAACACGTACATACATTTTTTATACAAATTAGATGATTATACAATCGGATGAAAATTGTGATTATATGTATATGCAAAACATTCCTACAAGGGTAGGAATTCTTATGCTTATTCTTTATTTTATTGTCAACAGGGCAACATCTGCAGCTTAAGTACGACTGCGTACAATCAAGGTCAAAGAGTGTGTGAAGAATAGATTTATAATGTTCTAGAGATTGCTACAGGGTAACTCTTAGTCTGGCTGCCAATTTCAATTTCGGATACCAAATGTGTGTAAGTAAAAAAAATTAAAGTGTCGTCAGACAAACCAGGTAAATAATTCTTTTAGAAACGAGTTGGCTTTGGGGACTAAGTATAGGCCAGGCTATGATACGAGGAAAACTTTTGGACCACACAGGACCAGCAGTTTGACTCTAGCTCGTCTCCTGTTAATGGAGGAGTGCTTAAATTATCTGAAGTTCAATTTTTTTGTTGTTCTTTGCTACGCAGTTGTTTGGCACATTAAGCCACTGAACTACCATATATACACACAAATTCACATAAATATACACGTATATATAAGAAAGACACAGAATGGGGATGGGGATGGGGATGGTCCTCGCTGAGATGATGGCATCTTTATATCCTTGCGTTGGAGTTGTCAGCTGTTTTATGGCAAAGTTATGACGTGCCTCATTCAGAGGCTTACAGTCGCCCCAAAAAATATATGTACATACGCATATATATACATATATATATATATATGTACATATAGTATATATGTATATGTATAGTATATAGTATATGACAACTACGTTGCCAAGGTAAAGAGCAACGAGCCCATCGAGAACCAAGAACCGAGAGCCGGCAGTCGAGAGCTAAAGAAAAGAAAACTTTTATGCGATTCTCCTGGCGTACGGGCAACTTTTGCCTTTTATGTCCTTGTCGTTGTCGGCAGCTATCAGTTAGTGTGCCAGCATGTGTGTTAGTGTGTGTGTGCGCGTGTGTGTTTGTGTGTGTGTGCGGGCGCGCTTATGGCGTTTTGTGTGACATTTATTGTTATTTAACTGTGACAAACTTTAAGGATAAGCATGCATAGACTCATGTAGACTCCTGTCTGCCTCGACAGGCGCCAGACTTCACAATTTCCATGTAAGTCGCCTCGTTGACTCCAGGGCAGGGCTCCCCTCCTGATAGCTGAATTCGAAAGTCAACATAAAATAGTACACGTATTGTGTTGTCCTTATTGTTAGGCAAAAATAAAAACAAACAAAATACAAAATACAAAATATATGCGAAATTGAAATCAAAACTGAATATGAACCGATGTAATCGGTGCTATGAAATATTTATAGCTGTTACAATATTTTGCTGCCGTGTTCAAACCATTAAAGATTCTTTGCTGGAAAATCCGCAGTTCTATAAAGTATAACAAATAGATGTTCAGTAAATTTAAGCCATAAGTAACAAAAGAAAGGTAAACAAGAACTTTAACGATCTTAAGTTCAATATTTAATCACTTTAGTTTGATTTTTCAATTAAAAAGTAAAAGTTTCTGAATGTAAAACTTTTTGATCAAGCTTAGCACTCAAAACGTTAAAATATTTTCCTGTTGAAATTAGTTTGAAAGCATTCATTGTAGTTAAGTTTTTCTATAGAACTAATGAGCTTTAAATTTAAAGTTAATGTTGATATTCAAAAGAGTATACACTAGCCATTTGTACACGTCGTATGAGTTTTGTCTTACATACAAAATATTTCAATCATAATTTTGCGAAATTCTTTCTATAAACTGATTTCCTTTGACGACACAAGCAAACATTTTCGGTTAGGTGCACAGCTTTGGTTTTATACTTATACTCTGTTTGCAAAAAGAATAGAGAATACTTGGTTTGGGCAATGTCTGTCCGTAGGAATGCTCATGTTAGTATACTCGTAATACCCTCAGCATATAAAGGATTACTCTTAACCTCTTTAATAAATTAGTTTTGAATTTTTTTGTGGCAGTATTGAGAATATTTTCCTTAACACGATCCTCATGGAATTCAGAACACACTTTCGTATTAATTCCACAGATATGGTAAATGTCTTGCCTGATTTTTGTAAAGGAACAGAATTAAAAAACGTTAGTCAATTATTTAATGTTTAAGCTATTTATGTCGTATGATCTAGAACCTAGAATCTGATATATATATTCAGACCTGTTCTTAATTCCGAGTACTTTTCAATTTGCTTCGTTTTCGATTTAGTGTGTCCGTTTTCCAATCAAATAACAGCTGAGATGCCTTATTGAGTTTATGGTTGAAAAGTTTTCTTTACACTGGCTAAAAAGCAAAGCTTTCTTAGTCGAATACTTAACTGTTTTTCAAAATTCAGAATGCTAACATTTTGGATTGAAATCGGATTCGGAAGCGAGATCATAGAATTATGGATTTGAGGGTGAATTTATCGGGTTGTCCTGCTTGAATATCTCCATACTGATGTTGCACTAATATCAATTTGATCAAAATTTTGATCACTATGTCGCATTAGCTATGCATATATCATGTCAGCATTGCAGTGAAAACCAACTTGTTTTGTTGTTGTTGTTTTTGAATCTAATTGAAGTTAATGCAGACAGAGAAATAAAACAATTAACTGAAAGATTTCATTTGATGGTTCGGCATGCGGCATGGTGTTAATGATTTCCGTATTTCACACCTTGTTGCGGCACTGTGGACACGTCGGTAAATCAAAGTCTCGGCGCCAAATGAAAAACAGCATTCATAACCCATCCACAAAGTGGCATGCCTCACCGCACTCCCACAGGGATGGATGGATGGATGGGATGGAATGGAATGGATGGAATGGATGGATGGATGGTTGGCTGGATGGTTGGATGGTTGGGTGGGAGGGTCGGGTGTCAGCTAAAAGCTGCCAGGAGCGGATGCACAGCATTTGAGCATTTGCACATTTCCGGCATTGTTCACTCAGACCATGCATAATCGATTAACTGGTGCCCATAAACATGACCGTAAAATGTGCAAATGCGCGGTTGCACCATACTCCGGTTGACTCCGGTTGACTCCGGCTCCGATTCCGACTCCGAGCTGATCGAGTTGGCTCCCGGCGGGTCGGCGGGTTGGCGACATGCATAAATGCAAATGCTATGGCAATACATATGCAAATTTACTTCTCACCAACTGCTTATACGCAAAAAAAGAAGAGAACCCAACACAAAATCTATACAAGTCAGTGGCTATGAGACAGTGTGTGTGTGTGTGTGAGTGTGTGGGTGTGTGTGGGTGCGCTGTGTCCTTTCAAACACACACACGCACACTGGCCTGGCAGCTTGTCCATAAACTAATTACAAATTGAACCGCATTTTAAATTTTCAACAGACAGAGATCCACAAATTGTGTATGGATTTAAGATGAGCCTAGCACAGAAAACCCAACAATCCTGAAAAACTATTTTTAAGAATTTCGATATTTCGCGCGATCACTCAAAGATTCCGAAATTCCCCACGAATGCCTTAAATTTACATATTTTAAATTCAATTAATATGAAAATAGAATTTGTTTGCATTGTGTATACAGCTTTGTATTTGTATTTTTAATTGTTGAGTTTCGCGGATGTGAAACTCCACATTTCACATTTAATTTAAATAGAGTAAAGTTGAATAAGGAGTTCCAAAAACGTAAGGATGGGCGGCATCAGAAAAGAAAAAAACGACTTTTGTATCCTGAATATCGTGTATTCTCTTATAGCCCGCAGGACAATCAAGTTAATAGTAATATTAATAGTTAATAGTTTTGTAAATGCTCGTAGAGATTGTTTTTATTTATATATACAGCTTGATATATAATATGTAAAGTTTCAAATTAATTCATAGAGTTCGCAGTAGAGCACGGAAACACCATCGATGCTATCGATACTGCCAAAGATTGTTTCCTGTTTCCCTAGCTTAAAATAGAGCAAAGTTTGTAGCACGATGCTCAAATTTAAAACAGTAGCTCTCATCGTGATAACTTGAAGGTAACTTCGTGGTAACTTTTGATTTGAGTTATCAGTGTGGAAGTTGAGCTGTTTAATAGTATATACTCGTATAGGTCTGGCCAAACCCTGTTCTAAGCATGTCCCGAACTTATGGGTCAATAAATCAAAGTTTCAACCACACGATCAAATCAGAGACCAAAAATTGTTTTAACTTTTGCACGGATTTTTGGGCCAAATTAATTTTGGTTAAATTTCAAAGCGTTTCTTTTACCCCCTGTCATACATACGCATCTAAATACTTGTGTATTTATGTGGCTTCAACTTATGTATTCATGTTTTGGCCTCCGTGGTGCTGATGGCTGGGTGGGTGGTGGGTTTGGTTCGGCCTCGGCTGGTTTGGCTGGTTGCTGGTTAGCAGTTGCCAACCTCAAAGGGCCTGGCCGGGCACAAAGTTGGTGCCGAAAATTTTGAGGCGCATAACTTTTGGCCATATTTATGCCAGCGAAAATTGAAAAGCGGCACAGCTGCAGGCAGCTGAATACTGAAAACTGAAATCTAAAATTTGAGATAAAAGTATTGTGCATGGGGTAGCATCAAGTGGTAAATACATGGATGGCTTTCAGCATCAAGTGGGTGAAGTGGGGGCTGTAAAACTTCTGTATAGAATATAATGGTTACGCTTTCCCTGCTAACCTGCCCCCTAACCATCCCACCACACTATGCTTCTCTATGCTTACCCCCGTAGCACCATTATTTGATTTCTATGAAGTGTATTGAAATTATTTTATAAGCACTCGGCGTTGGATGACAACAGCAGGCATTGCCAGGACAAAGTTGATTCTGAGAGCTGCAGCCTTAATTTACGCGGCCTCGCACAGCGTGATCTTACGCCGTTATAACCGTGCAACTGTATTTGGGTTTGTGCAATGTCCATCTGTCTGTCTGTCCATATGAACGTCATTTCTTGCCACATCCTTGAAGCTAGCCCAACTAAACTTGGTACAAGTATTGGTATATACCCTCTCTTTATAAAGTGTCGAGGTCTTTCCCTTATGCCTACGCCCTCACCCGGAATTTGGCGAAATCCTGCACAAATATTTTAGTATTTTAGTCACCAAATTTGAAAAAAAAAGTATTATTGGGACCTTGCCAGCGAAACTAGTTCTATGTTTTTTATAAATAACTTGTTTTTGACAGATTGATTCTACGGAATTTCAATAAAAATTGATCAGATCTTGATAAAACTTGGTAAACTTGTACAGATAAGTTTGTTAAGATATTTTGAAACTAATAAATGTGCTTACAGAATATTTAAAATAATAGCATACAGCACTCCGATTTTGATAAAATTGAGTCAACAGTCGAAACTGGCAATTATTGAGGTTGGGTTGAGTTCTTTTAAGAAACAATCAATTTTTGCATATAATAATTCAGTTTGCAATTGATCGTTCCGGTGGCAGCTATATGATATAGAAATCCAGTCCAATCTTCTTATGTCTTATTAATCTAACTTCAAAACTGTGAGATTAGCTTGCACAGAAACAGACAAGCAATATGAACTATATCAAGTCAGCTCGTCGTTTTCATGTTGGGTATAATACTTATATTCCTAGTGGGTTCAAAAATCTCCACTGCATATGAAAACAATCTACTTATTTTTTTAAGTAATTGAGATCCCTTAAGCAAGAAGCCAATGCCATCTGATGCTTTAGAGAGTGCAAGAATAAAATTCATGACTTTTTGTTCGCTGTGACAGCCCGAAGCATGTGACATCATCTATACATAGGAAACTTGAAATGAAAATATAAATAAATGTATGTAATACACACATAGGATGTGGTTGGATATGGATATTTATTTTTGATATTTGTATGCACATGTTACTTACATACTACTTCTTAAATATGTATGTGCATACGCATACACACATATTCTACATATAATATGTTCTTTTATTTGACATTGCTCGGACTCATGCACAATCAGCTTGCGGCTTTCAAAACATAACCGCAACTATGTGGGGCATTATAGTAGGCAAACTGCACAAGCAACAGCAACAGCAACAGCGATTGCAACAACATAAGCAGCAGCAACATCAACATCAACAGCAGCAGCAGCAGCAGCAGCAGCAGCAGCAGCAGCAGCAGCAGCAGCAGCAGCAGCAACAACAACGGCGACAATGACAATGTGGTAAAGTTTGTTTTAGTATTTTACTTACATATGTTTGTCCCCACATAAGTCGAAATGGGTATGAGTTTGAAAGATTTCTGACTGGCCCCACCTCACCTCCCACCACTCCCCCTTGCCATTCAACCAAGGGAGTTAAAACATCTGCGTTTATGCATCTGGGAAGTGACTTTCTATCTGCAGCAGGCAGCAAAATGTTTGTCAAACTGCCAAAATGTCTGCCGGCCAACTGACAGGCAATGGAACATTGCCACAGTGGGACATTTTGCCATTTTGGTGGCTGTAATCCATAAGAATCCATAGTTTATAATAATTTATAATTTTGGCACGAAATGTGTAACGCATTGAAAGAGACGTGTTCGTGTTAGAGACGTGTTGAATATATTACATTTCTAAATCAGTGAGACATGTGTAGAGCTTTGAGAATGCGAACGATTAACAGAAAAGTTTTATACAACAGTTTTCCGCGAGTTTTCCGATCGTTGTTGTAGACTTTCCAGGTTCTGTAAACACCGAAATAATTAATGTTTTGTATCGAACTTTAAAAATTAGTTTGCAGCAAATCGCATGAGGATTGGAATAAATCGTATGCCAAAGTTTTCCACCAATTTTCTGACCGTGGGGTGACTTTTGCAAATTCGGTGAGACACGTATCAAATTACTTTATGTAGACCTTTGAAAATGAGTTTGAAGTTGATCGGGCTAAAAGTAAACTTTTATCCATACAAGTTTAAGACCCCTTTTTTCCGCAGATGGGGGCGGATTTTCCAAAATTGGTAAGGATGTGTTTTGAACAATTTTTACTCCCTGTACCCATAAAATGGGTAAAAGGGGGTATTACATCTGTGCAAATGTATGTAACAGACAGAAGGAGACATCTCCGACCCTATAAAGTATATATTCTTGATCAGTATCAAAAGAGATTTCGATTTGGCCATGTCCGTCTGTCTGTCCGTCTGTCCGTCTGTCCGTCTGTCCGTATGAACGCGTCGATCTCAGCAACTACAAGAGCTAGAGACACCAAATTTGAAATGTAGGTTCCTGTATAGCAGATCAAGTTTGTTTCATATTTCAGATATCTCCCCCGTTCCCCGCAAATCGATTAAAACCGTTTTACAGTAACAATTTTCAAGATATAGCTTTAAGATTTGGCATGTACAATACTTTAGTCTCTCTTAATCTACTGTCCAAATTTCAAGTCGATCGGATAATAAACACGGAAGTTATTCACGAAAGAAGATTCAGTAATGCAGCGAGAGGGGAAGAAGAAGCACAGCCACTTTTGCCGCCTGTGTGCGTGCGTCTTTGTGTATGTGTGTGTGTATGGGTAAGTGGACTTAGATGTGATTGGATGTTTTAGACCTGGGTACAGGGAGTTTCGTAGTCGGGTATACTCGACTATAGCATTCTTACTTGTTTGAAAATGAGTTTGAAGCCGATTGCGTGGTACACAAAAAAGTGTCATTCTGAATTTTCTGGAAATAATTGCAGACTGCCAACATACGATTTATATCATATATATATATATCATATCATATATTATTATATCATATGCTTGTAGCTGCAGTAGAAACAATCCAAAATTGATAGGAGGAGCTATAATTTTGGCACGCCAATGATTTCTGTTCTATCTTGTTTTTATTTAAGATCAACCACGAATTGAGTTCTTAAGAACTTACAAGACATATATATTTTATTACAAACACAAAAAGGCACACATCGTAGACACTTATTGTTTATTTATTATAATTGAAACTAGTTTTGTAGATGTGTTCTAATAATCGCTATAAATCATCACGTCATTAGTTAAGTGATTTGGTAAAAAGAAGGAAAATAAAAGTATGAATAAACTAATTGGAGTGTTAAAAGTGTGTACAACCTGCCGCTATATCAGCAATTCGGCCCATTTGCTCGATATTTCACACATTTGACTCAACCTTAAAGTCTTAAATAGCGAACTCAATCCCAAATCTTTTGATTAACACTTTTTATGAATGGAAAGCCACTAGATTGGCTTTTGGCCCACAGTCTGCGGGCTTGCTTTACTGGCCAAGCGTCAAAGGGATTTGCAATTCACGTCCATAAACAATGACAACCAACAACAGGCAGCAGAATCGGGCAACAGGCATCGGGCATGGCGGGCATGGGGGGCTTGGGGCTTGGGGCATGGGGCATGTGGCATAGGGATGAGGCTTGGGACATCATTCAGCGGGCAGCAATGCAGATGCCAAAGCCACCGGGCAACTAGCAATGCAAATGAACTTTATTTATGACTATGCGGAATGTTTGAGTGCGTTTCGGAGAGGTTGCTGGGTAAGGGCTCTACGCACACCAAAACTATAAAATAACCAGTACAAATGTTCTAAACGAGTGTGTTCGACTATTAGACACCCTGTACTAGAGATGGGATCGGGACGGCATTGGGGTAAATTTAAAACGTTGAAGCGTTTTCGACATCCTTGAGACTAGAGCTTTGATAGAAATGTTGATTTATGTATATCCTTGTCTGATGCAGCAGCCGGGATCTTTGAAAAAGGTTGCACTCTTACTTGTAATTTTGGGGAAGTGGAAAAGAGAGTGTAACCAGAATTGAAATTAAAATTGATCAGCTTGTACCATATTTGTACTGCTTCCTGTTTAAGAGTCTGATAAACAGAAGAACATGGGTAGATCGACTCGACTTTTGATGCTGATCAAGAATATATTTATATAATCTTCATAGGGTTGAAAATGCCTCTTGCTGCTAGTTCCATACACAACCTTATTACTATATTCTTTTTAGACATTTTAAATAAAGATCGTAAAAGTTTTTTACTAGATAATTATCCTGTATTCAAATCTATTCGGAGGTAACCTCTTTTAGTTACTGAGATCGATGCAGAATAGTGCCAATAAGATGCCCATCTTAATTCGAATGATCTAGAATCTGGAGTATATACATTAATATACATACATACATGTACTAGACCAATCCCAATAATCATTTTCCATTTTCTATAAATTTTTGCTACTGGGTATTCAAACAAAACACAAAAAGTCACTTTGTAGTTGTACCTCTCGTGAAGTGTATGTGACTTTTGTTTTTTGTATTTAACTCCAAAAATGTCAAACCAGAGGACAATGCTCGAACCTAAGCATAATGTGTACTAGGTACTCTATGTAAGTATATAGTTTGTACTTATATATACATATGGTGTGTCCTTTTCTGTGTGTGTTGGACGGTTGCAGACTGCGGTTAAAATTGCACTTGTTTCTATTTACCGTGAGTTTGCTAAAATTAAACATCGGTCCACAGATGGCAACCAACTCAGTAACTTACACACGGACATAACCACATTTTCAAGCCAAGAGGATGCCGCCAATCTGGCAAATATAAATTCTAAAAATATTTTCAACGGTTCCTTTCATTATTACAAAGCCTGTTCCCATTTTCACTTTTGGCAAGTTAAATAAAATAAAATGAAATAAAAGCTATAAGATAAGTTTCTATAGTAGTACAAGGTCTGAAAGTGTTAACATATACACGACCTATATTTATATTTAGTTTAGTTTATTAATATCAAATTCATATCCCATATTCTCATTTTGTTATAAAATATTGTTCATACATATGTAAGTTTTGAAAAACATGAAGTGACTTTCTACAATTTAGGAAAATCAGCTTGATATTTTAAACGCATTAAGGAACATCAGATTCATCCTTCAAATTAATTAAGTCTTAGAAATATGATATCTGCCATATCCTACCAACATAATAATAAGGCTTGAATTCACTGAACTTTACAAAAATATTTTAATTTTCACTTTCGGAAAGCTTGAGGAAAGAATTTACCTGTTCTTCATCAAAACTCAGGTTAAAATTATAATCGAACCTTTACGTTCGCGAAATCCTGTCGAAAGTGAAAATAGGAAGAGGCCTGTGTACGTATGTGTACCAGCCAGGGTCAGTATACAGCACTTTAGAGTAAAAATACTACGTTAATTAACGTAAAATGCGAAATAATAAAGCTTATGACATGCATAGAAGTGTGCTTTCCGATAAAATAATTAAATTTGGTTGTTTTTCCGGCAGTTGCGTACGATTCGTTATATCAGTTGAAAGGTTTTTAATTAGGTTAACTCAGAATGCATGAATATAGAGGGGGAAAGAAAATTGCACCATAATGCACCAAAATCGATATACATCTGACTGATGTCATCGTCCGTGCTTTTTGATGGCTCAGTGCTTTGAAATATGAACCATATCTGGCAAAGATACTATTTAAAGCTTAAAGCAAATTAAATGAACAGTTTGTAATTGATATTTCTACAGCTTTACATATTCTGATAATACTCTTTGTCGAGTTGAATGCTTTTGTATCTTAGCTCTTGTACAGAAAGTGACTCCCTTTCTTTAAACGGTTTTCAAAATTGTGGGTTAATAAAAACAATACTTTAGGTAATAATTAAACTGGGGGTATCTCTCTGTCAGGCTCATCTTATGCTTATCTTATTGCCTTGAGTATTCAGGTCCTTTTTAAGGCATTCGGTCGCCTGATTACGTTCGCGAACGTTGTCCTGGCCATGGAATTGAAAATGAATCCACGCATTGTACTTCAATCATCTGCTTTGTTCAAGTTTTTTTTTTCAGTTGTAGTATTACGTAGTAAGGATGCGTTCATTTCCACGTCCATGTCCACGTGCAGCATGCATGAGGACACCATTGTTGTCAGCTGGAGTCCTTGCGCCAACCGACAGGACAGGACAAGACAGGACAAGTCCCATTGGCAATGTGAATGCAAACACGTTTCTGATTAGAAATCAACCAAAGTGACAGCAGCATAAAAGAATGTGGACTGTGCTTGCTAACCAGATACCCTATAATCCATTTCGAAGGCTTATCTGATTGATCTTAACTACTTCTAAAATTTTGGAATAACTTAAATTGTTAAAACATTTAATCTAATAGTAAAATTAAAGTTGCATGTTTAAAATGTGCAGTATTTAAAGTATATACATATAATATTTTGAAAATTGCTATTCAAATTTTTGCTTTTTATAGATTTTTAAGTCATATTAGTAAATGTATTTTTTCCAAAATTTGTACAAGACTGAACCGATTTTCATACGGAATGCATTTTTGATCTGATTGATTTGGCATTTAAGATTTACATACTATTTTATTATAGAGTTGCTTACCCAACTAATTTGAAAATGTTTCTAAATTTATTTTGTACATTTATGTATGTAATAACAAAGAATATAAAGTCATACAGAAGGCGCATCTCATACAACGCAAAATTTTCTATGGGGGACCCATTTAAATGTACCCACATTTTTCTTGTTGAGTACTTACTTATATGTCGTTTACCACCGAGAG
Source organism: Hirtodrosophila confusa (assembly GCA_035043065.1). NCBI lineage: Eukaryota > Metazoa > Arthropoda > Insecta > Diptera > Drosophilidae > Hirtodrosophila > Hirtodrosophila confusa. The sequence goes on along the minus strand of JAWNNI010000033.1, from coordinate 6,403,957 downwards.
TTGTTGATGACAGTAGTGCAGTGACGCGACGACTAGTGTTCAAGCCCCGCTGATGGCGGCTGACATAAATTTTTGTATTTTTTATTATTATATAAGTATTTGGTTTTTTCATGCAGGTACATGCATGAAACGCTAATTTATCCAAAACTTTCAGGCTCCCATAACTTTGTCAAAACCGAACCAATTTTCATGCGTAATATTTTTATTGTCATGGTTTGACATGTAGATTAATCTGGCATTTCAGTTTATAGAAAATTCCAAAATTGAATTCTGAACCTAGGTTCGGCATATAAGTAAGTACTCAACAAGCAAAATGTGGGTACATTTAAATGGGTCCCCCATACAAAATTTTTCGTTGTTTGAGATGCGCCTTCTGTATGAGTTTATATTCTTTGGTAATACTTACATGTGTATTTATCAATGCTTACTGGAAATATAAGCTCCAAAAAGTATATTCTTTTCAAATTTGAGAAAAAATTGCCAAAGTGTTTGTCTGGCAAGAGCAAGCCTATTGTAGGAACATGCTAAAAATTGTTCACAGACGATTGGTTCAATTACATTCACGATGTATCGATTTAATATTAGCACTAGATTGCTCATCTGTATGGCCTTCTATGTGTATTCTCTTCTATGTGTATTCTCTTATATAACAGAGATGAGCGATATGGTCTTTTGGGCAGTTTTTATGGAAATTTGGAATTTTATTATGTTATTAAATATGAGTAGAAACATTTCAAATGCTGGAAATAAGTAGTATAATTGGCTTAAAATTCTATCAAATTTTGCTAGTCATTCTTTCTATAGGGATGTAATATCAAAACATGTTCGTTGACTGTTAAAATCGATACAGCACTTTTAATATTAACAGTGACTGTGACTGTTACTGCTAATATCAGGACTGTGACTGTTACTGCTAATATCACGACTGTAACTGTTACTGCTAATATCAGGACTGTGTCTGCGTAGCTGTTACTCTCGATACTCAGTCACAATGTGACACGATATTTGTTAGTCACAAGTTGTTATTCACAGTCATACCTAGTATGACATTCCCGTACTTGTCATCAAAAAAGGTTTAACTGCATATTATGGGGACTTTAGTGTCCTGATTGCCTATTGCTGTCCTTTCTGTGAATTTGAGCTGCTTAAAACTCTAACGATAATCATTGACCTAACAGCTAGATGGAGAGGGGAGAGGGCTCGATGCGGGTTAGAAATTTATGCAACAGCTTTTGCAGCTGGCATCAAAAAGCTTAATCAACTTGTCCTAAATTGTGCAAAAATTAAATTTTTGCTGCCAAATCGCATAATAAATGCGAGAGAGCAGAAGATATAAAAATTTCAATTTTTGAAATGCAAATGGAATACAAATATTTGCATAAACACGAGCAGCTCACAAAGAGAATGGAAAGCACAGACCGGCCATCTGCCGGTTCAGTTGAATTAGAAATTTGAGGCAAGGACGCAGCACAGAATGAGTCCAAAGGCTTCGGCGGTAAGTTCGCGACTATACCATATCCTGTGTTTATCAGCAATATGGGTATTAAGGCTAAAACTAAAATAAAAGATCGATTGTAGTTTTAGAAACGTTTAAAATTTAGATGATCAATTAATAATAATAATAATTAATGATAATCCTTGGGAAGACAATCCAAGTATAAAGGAAAAGGTAAGAACAAATATTCTATTACAATCTGTTCAGTTTCAACTAAGTTCTGGCAGAATGCCACAAATTATGAATAAAATGTGCAACTTTTTCTAATTTGTATATTAAATGTAGGATATGTTGTCAAAAAAAGTTTTCTTTCAAATGTAAGATTCGAAAACATTGCTAAAATCATAAAATAAATATTTCGATTCGAATATAAATATATAAAGCAAAAACTTTTCCCAACAATATATTTAGCTTGGAAATTATTTCATATCATATTAACATTTAATGCGAAAATTGAAAAATACATTTAATATGTAGCTGAAAGTTGTTGACTGGATGTCAAGGCACAAAGTTGAGTCCTTTCAGTCGGTCAGAATGAGGCGATGTCAGCACTTGTTACATGTCCATTGATCGGTACAGAGTGCTAATTAAATCCGACACTGAAGTGGTTAGGGGCAGCGGTAAATTGTAATTTGCAAAAGCTTGACCCAACTTGTAGCCATTGATGCAGCTGATAGAGAAGAAGGTGGAGGAGCAAGAGCAGAAGCTGTGAGTGGGAGTGGGAGTGGGAGTGTGAGTGGGATTGGGGCTGCACTTCACTTCATCATTACCATTCAAAGTCGTTCAAAACGCTGGCAAGCGGTGCTAATCAATGTCGAAATATGCGGGCAAAGCGGTTGGGAGTTGAGTGATGTTGGGTGGAATGAATGAAATGGATGAAGTGCTTGGGTGTTGGGTGTTGGGTGTTGGCTGGTAGCTTCACTTTAATCAATATGGAAAATAAGAACGTGATTCATATTCAGTACGCGCAATGCTGTCGCCGAACCATTAAAAGGTAGAAATCAAATGAATTGAAATGAGCAGCTGAAACTGAAGAGGAGGACACTGAAAAAGGAAATTAAGTACACGTTGTTTATGCTGCTATTGGGGGCCGCGCTACCAAGTATACATATATATTTTCAGTACGGAAATTACGACTGACTGGTGCAGAGAAGGTATACAGAGAAGTCTACGGGTATACGTACGGGAACAGGAAGAGGAACAGGAACAGTGGCAGTGGCAGTGGCAGTGGCAGGGGGCAGGGGGCAGGCGGTACGCGGACAAGCTATTGCAATCAGCGCCACAAAAAAAGTATATGCCAAATTGTACGATTGTACTGGTAGTCGGTATAGCAATCAGCAAATCGCGGCCAAAACCATTCAACCATTCAGATTCGATCTTATATTTTAAATGCGTATAAATTAACAATAAATTGTGGGCTTCGGAGCGCGAATAATGACCCCATACCAACAGTTATTGCGCTGATTCAATGATTTGTTATGGTGCCACTTGAAAGTAATGTATTTGACAATTGCCCATTTGTTGGTATTATTAAGAAATATACGAGTATAGTCAAATGACTGCACATTCTTCCTTTCTTAAGAAAAGCTTGTGCCTCCTCCCTGTACGCATTCACTCTTTTCTTCCTACTCTTTGTGACATCTCAACGCTAACCAGACATTGGGAAAACTAAGTTGTGCTAAACGTCACTTTATCGATAGGAACAATTTAAATGCGCATTGAGAAAATGAACTTAAGTATTATCTAAAGCTTCATTTGGAAATAGACAGTTCCTTCTTGAAGTTATATTAAAATTATAATGGTAAAAAATAAAAATAAAATAAAAAAATAAAATGTAATAACAATGATAGAAAAACCTGCTACATTTATGTGTAATCCATTCAAATGTTTTATGTACAACTAGTTTAAGCTGCGAAAAAGTTAGTAGTGCAAAAGCTAAATAGTTATGCAAGGGTTTTTTTTCCATTTGCATATTTATTTAACTTTTTGTACTGTTACCTTTTTGGCAGCTTAAATAAGGTGTAACTTTTGAAAAACTCCTAACATATGTAGAGGATATTAATATAATATTAAAGCTAAGAATTAAAGTAAGGGCTAATTGATATTTTATTTATTTATTTATTTTATATATTTACAAGCAACCAAAATTGAATTAGAGGACGTTGCGATGCGAGTGGAATCTTTTTAGTCATCTCTGTTTTTAGCAACTTGTGTTCTCGCAGGATCTAGTCAGTGTGATTTCAGCCAATAATTGCCTGGCTAGAGCCTTGGGGTGATTCTTCAAACGATCCCTTAATGACGTCACCAACTTGAGAACTTTTAGATCGCGTTCAATATTACGTGTTCGCATGTTCTCCAGAGTTCCACAAATATTCCTAAGTAACTTAGTCGGGGCAACCCACAGTTAGCTTAGATTGGTTTTAGTCGCTATCCCGTTGACTTGTAAGCCATACTTCCATATGAGAGATAGCTGACATTAGCTGACAACAACCAAGATAGTTTTTCTACTCTTGAAACAGTGTCTTATTACTATTGTATGTCGACTCCAAGATATTTACGGGACGATTCGTGCCTTAAGGTAGTTGGATTCCAGTGCAGGATGCTCTTTCCTGTTGGTGAAGGTGATACTTGCGTAGCAGCTTTGCAGGTATTGTTGCAGGACAAATGTGGCAGCGTTGATGCAAGGGCTTCTGGTAATCTCAGCAGTATCATCCGCGAATGTGGCTATAAGGATGTCGTCTTTGCTAATCTCTCTGATAGCGTAAATGCTCCTAAAATTGAGTACTTAAATCCATTCCGATTGAGTGTATTTGAAGAGCACTGAAACTAAATCGGGTCTCTTTTATGTGTCGAAAGTTGTCTGCGGAAGTTGTTTGTTGAGCAGTATTCAAATTAAAGTCGATTCGATTGGAGTCGATTTACAATGAGCTTACTAAGTTTTTCAAAATTCTAAAGCCTGTCTTTCTTAATATTTTCCTGTAATTCAAAACGTGCCTTTGAATTTTTGTTGAATGTTGCAGAATATATAATTGAATTTGCAGTCCAGTTGACTGTTTGGCCCCGAGCACAGGTTGCTTTGAATCTTAGGCTGATTTTGAGCAGAGCTCATTGTTAGTTGGTTAATGCCGCATGTCAATCTCAATTTCAATCTGCAGCTCAATCTCAATCTCACAGTATGCGTATCCGTGACGCTACAGCAGTATCCTTGGCCGTCTTCAGTGACAGCCGCGTAACATTTGCCATTTGTAACCCACGCACGTCCCGCTGCCAACAAATCACGCACGTTAACACCTCCAAGGCACAAGGCGAAAGTCAGGCGCCGGGCGGGCGGGCGTGCGGGCGGTCTCTGGGCTCTAGGACTGGCCAATGGGTAGGAGGCGGACTCTGCCAGGACAATTTGACAGCCGGGTGTCTATGTCAGCGTCTACGTCAGCCGTCTTTCCCCTTCCGCCTACCCCTTGCCACCTCTCCCCACTCATGCGTTGCGACGTTGAAAGTTTTTCGCTGTTCTGTGCTGTTTTCACAAGCCGCACGTAGCATGCAACGCTTAATTAAGCCACCATTAAACTGAGTCGCATCCGTCTATCCCAACGCCCCACCAATGCACGCAGCCGCCATTACGTGCGTGTGCAGGATGCGTGGCAACAACAACAGCAGCAACAGCAGCTCGTAATTGCAACTGCAACTGATTAATAATGTCGGGTTGGCCACAAATGTGCATATCTGTGGACAACTTCGTCTCGTCGACGGCTGATTGTGATTTGTGGTAAGTTGGCTTCGTCCTGGCAGTACACTCAATGACTACAGATCCAGACTTCCAGCTGGGCGCGTTATGTATACACAAAGTTCCATCTCGATGCAATCCCTTGCAAGAACAAAGGCAACTGTTCTGAATTTCACTTTCGAATCAATTCCGTATTTTTTGACTTCTGAAAAATACTGAATTTGGAAATTTTGGTATTTTTTTTATAGTATTTTTTGACTTCTGGAAAAATACAGAATTTGGGTTTTGTTTTTTAGTATTTTACGCATCTGAAAAATACTGAAAAGATACTACATAAAAGTGTTTTTCAGAATTTTCAAAGATTTATAATATTTTTTGAGTCCAATACTTCAAATAATACAAAATAACAATGCAGTATTAATTTAACACATGTTTTATTTTAGAGAAAAATAAATAAATCGTTATTATATTTTCTCCACACCCTTAAAGCTAGAGCAACCAAACTTGGTACACATGTTAGTGTATACCCTAACTTATGAAGTGTCAAGATCCAATGGAAAGTGATTGCTATTTCATTCAAAACGGGAACATAAAATGCAATACAATTCGGAATAAAAAGTACTCGGAAACGCCGACAGGCGGATTTTATTTGGCTTGTATTGAGGCTACGGTACCGCCAGTAAAACATTTAAGAATACAACACACAAGAGCGTAAGAAAGAAGAAGAAATACACCATGGCTTTGCTGTTGTTTAAATAAATTACATACTCTAGGATTCGTATACATATACGACTTGGTGTATTCAACAAGAAGATTATAATAGGTTGTCAAGCTCAATTTGGTTTTCTCATGTTCAAGTTAGCAGAACTGCCTGTCAACATATGAGCAAGGTGACAGACAATTTACCAAAACAAACCAGTTAAATTAGGATTTCATTCAATTTTAGAAGCCTTGTCAGCTTGTTAATGAATGTTGCCAACTTATTGACATAAAGCTGCCACAAATGCACACAATTGAAATATTTCCTTGACAGGAGGTTGATAAATAATTCGAAATAGACGCAAGAAACTCTTCAGTTGTAAGTGCACTTACATGAAGTGCAGATTTTCATATTAAACCTGACAGCACATTTTATAATTTGCTCTAAGATTTTCTACCACCTGCATGACATCGCGAATCTTCTGATTTGTTTGCTAATTGGGCTCAAACTAAGCTGCTTATTACGAGTATGTTCAAAATGAGCAACCCACACTGAACATCTTGATACAGTTATTAGACCCTAGGAGGCAAAACGATGCCCTTAAGCTTGTTAGCTTTGGCTCAATACAATACTCAAAGTGCTGTTGTTAACGGTATACAAACATACAGAACTACAAGAACTAAGCAGTTCGGATCATGATTCTGGGATAAATATGGTCGCCGCCAAAGTCCTGCCTCCCCAAACCCACACCCCAACTAAACAGCTTGTAAATGCTGAAAAGGAGCATTTGAGTGAGCGCTTCCGGTTTGCTTTTGAGCAGCTTTTAACGAGCTTATGTTTTGTGTACGGGAATAATGATGGGCGAGTGACGTTGCATATTTTAGCCATAAGCAAGACGGGTGAGATGAGGCGACTTAAGCGAACAGCGGAGGGGTGGGATGGTAGGTAGAGGGGGTGAGTCTGCTGGGAAACAAGAAGCTGCTGCTCTCCTATACATACTATATATACCCTGTAGCAATAAATGTGAGTTGTAGCTACTTCATAGACTTGTGCATATACATACATACATATATATGTTTCAAGTAAGTGAAGTTTCTTCTACCCTATAGAGTTTACAAGTACGGGGGTCTACAAAAAGCTTTAGATATTTTTGATTGTTTAGCACTTCGATTTTTAACTGAATTAAAATGTTTAGCTATGTGGGTTGGCTTGGTGGAATGTTCTTGAAAATCCCTAGAGATTTCCATGATATTTATGATAAATTCTTAATCAGCATCAATGGACGAGTCAATCTAACCCTCGATCTCAGAGACTAAAACGGCTAAAACACACAATTTGTAAAATCAAACATATCTTAGTCTCCTCAAATCGAAATTAATAAGGATTAATTTCCTAAAAAAATCATAACAATTGATTGATCCACACAAACAGTGTTACTGATGTTTATATCCTGCAAGAAATAGTTGAGTTTGAATCTGCCTTGTCTGTATATCTAAATAAACGCATCGATCGTAAGAACTGTAATTGCTAAGTACATAAAATTTGGTGTGTGTGCTCTCGTAAATTATACGGTTATCAAGATTCATTCAAATTTTGAATTGCGAATGCAAATTCTAAAGATAAAGCAATGACAGAACGAAACATTAAATGAATAATTTGAATATACCTTAGAGTGCGACCTTAGACCTGGATATAGGGTATCTCTCAGTCGAGCATTCTCGCCTAGAGAATTATTTGTTGTTGGTTGTGCTGCGCTGGTGATTTGTGTTCCTTTTTAGCATAGTGGGCAACACATTGTCTGCCAACTTCAAAAGCAGAACATGAAAAGTGTTTTGTTTTCTTGCTTTTAGCTGTTAGACGTTAACGTTAACGTTAACGTTAGCGTTACAGTTACCGTTACAGTTACCGTTACCGTTGCCGTTGCCGTTGCTGCCACCACCACAATGGGCAGCAACCGCCGACGGCATATTTCATAAATCCTGCACTCCTGATGTTTAGCACAAAGCATTTTTGCACTCGCAACTGCCGTGCTGCGGTCTGTGGTCGCTGCTCAGCTTGGGCTTGGTGGATAGCGGGATGGCGGGATAGGGGAATAGGGGTAGCGGGTTGGCAGTAAGTTCGAGTAAAACATTCTAATAAAATGGCCAATTTGGCCGCTGCAGCTGCGTCGCTGTGTAAGCCAAATTGAAGTTGCTTGGCCGCCAGCGTTTGGTCCAAAAGCCGAACCAAGCCAACTTATATCAATTGTTTTATGTAAACGTATGTGCATACATATACCCTGTTACACAAAACTAATAGGTAAAATTGATGGAATGCAGTTGCACGCAATAGAAAAGTAGTATATACAATTTAAATCAGCATTAAAGGCTGATTTCTGGGACTATAACAACAAGATACATTTCATCTGGGTATAGCTCTCTAGTGTGATTTAAATATTGCACATGTTTGAAAATAAATCATCGTTGGAATGTATTCTCAAAATGCAACGATACATGAAAAGCATTTTTTTGCATAAAAAGTTAAGATAATCATCGATAGCTTTGATGATTTTCAAAATGTTGATGGAAAGTTGTTTTTTTTTTCATATAAAAGAAGTTAAACTTTAAGAAAACTATTTGTGAGTTTTGATAGTCTTCATAACAACAAACAATAATATCGATGCTTGGACATCACTTATATTAGCTCCTTAAAACTATCGATATTGGCTGCTATCGATAATTTTGATGGTGTTATTTCAAGAAGACTATTTTAATTTGTATTTAGGAGCTTATAATTATAATGCAGTGAACGCAGTAATATTCAATTGCTCAACTCTATTTAAATTAGCTAAAGATTTTCAAAGAATAAACATTACCAGTTTTTGAAAACAATAAATGCAATTGAAAATGATTAAAAGCGGAAATATAATCGATACTTTCGATAGTGCATGCGGCATAGATTGTTTGCAGCACTTTACAACTTTTTATAGAGTATTTGCTAGTCGAGCAGAGTGCTCAGATCATTGCGTTCTGGTTCTTTCTTGTTTTGGCCGCTGGCATTCAATTAAACGTCGCACTTCTCCGGCTATTAGTACGTAAATACTCGTGCATAACAAATGCTGGCAGCCATTTGAAACTCGCCGGCTGCTATAGCTAATTAAATGCCGTGCCCAAAGTGTAGAGCACAAACTTTTTAATTGTTTTGCACGCAAGATGGCGCCACAAGCGCCATTCAACCCCGGAAAAGAATGGACTACGTGGTACTTCATAAGAATAGGTTCTAAGGCAACAGTACAAAAGCCGGCGCTGCGGTCATTATTTGCTGTTATGGCTATAATGCCTGGCCCCGTATTAGCCGGTTCCAGGGCTGGGCATCAGGAGTATTCAACTGAAAGCTGTATCCCTTAGGCTTGCCTGGAAATGCGTTTCTCTTGTTTTACACCCAAGCAGAGGGTCTTCTAATTTTGTCACCAAATGTGTAACTCATTGAAGAAGACGTTTCCAAACCCACAAAGTATATAATTTCTTGATCAGCATCAATAGCCGAGTCGATAACGCGATGTCCGTCTGTTCCTATGCAAACTAGTCTCTCAGTTTTAAAGACCCTTTTCTTTTGCTGCAGGCAGTACCTATGTCGGAACCGACCGGATCGGACCACTACAATGTATAGCTGCCATAGGAATGATCGGTCGAAAATTATGTTTTTGTATGAAAATCGTTTTTTATTTTGTAGAGTTCTTTACCAAACTAACCTTAACCGAGAGTTTATAGTCTGAATAAATTTGGTCAAAATCGAACCACTATATTACATAGTTGACATAGGATCGGGTGAAAAATGAGCTGTTGATACTTCATATAGTTTCCTATACTGTTATCAATATCGCACCACATAGCTCTCCTAGGAACAATCAGGAAAAAATTGAGTTATGTATAAAATAAGATAGCCGTCTTTTCTTGTTTACTGCATATTTTTGAACTATATCGCTTAGGAAAGGCGATAAGGTCTCCCAAATGATAGATACATGTTATAGTAGCATCGATCAAGGTATGAGCCCTTAAATCACGCTTATTTTTCTTACAAGTAATTGACTTTGATGCGGTCTGTCAACTGTTCTTGTTTTAAAAGTTTAAGTTTAAAAGTACAATAGTGTTGATTTGGATATGGAGACCCTTGTGTATTGTTGCATTAGAGTGTTTGCATTAGAGTATTACGTATTTCGACTAACCGATAATCTAGTCAAGTGTTTCGTTTGTCGAATTCGGTTGAATACAGGGATCCCAAGGGTTATCTAGTTTGTAATAAATGATCAGATTAGGTGTAAATTATTTTTATTTAAGAAACACTTATAACTCTTTGTTGGCGGTTGCCTATGTTACTGTTGTTGATCCTCTGCACCTGTCAAAGATACGTCAACTGACGATTCTTCCATGAAGAGTTTGATTCCGGAAAGTGAAATTTCGTCCGATGAGGAATCTTCTACCTTTACACCGTCTTTATACCTCTTGGCTAAATAATGCAGCTTAGAGGTATTAGCGCTATCCAAAACTTTCGATTCCTTATTGGGTTGTAGGATTAAGGAATCTTCAGTATCCATGACCAATGCTCTAGCTGTCGAAGGTAGATAATCTTCTACCTCTTGATCAGGATTATACATCCTGGGTGAACCATGCGCCTCAAAGTCATCGGCGCTATCCAATACATCGATCTCCTGCTTTGGTTGTATTGTTAAGGATCCTCCAGCATCCATTGGCAGTCCCTCAGCTGACGAAGGCTCAGCATCTTCTTCCCTTATATCATCTGAACCATTTGGTTCAGTGGCTTCATCGCTATCACATACATCTAGTTCCTGCTTAATATGTACAACTGAGCCATGTCCAGCATCCATTGACAATACGTTAGCTGTGTTGGCTGAACCATGTGGCTCGAAGGCATCAGCGCTGTCCAATACTTTGGAAACCTGCATACGGGGTTCCACCAAGGTATCATCGGCTCCGCCTTAGTTTCCAGGGCACGCTAAATATAATATATAAAAGTGAACAGATCGTAAAATTACTTATTAATATGATTGACTTAAGCCGTTTTTTTACCAATTGAGCCTCGTAGTAAGGCTGAAAGTGGGGCAGCTTGCTGAAGCAGAATTCATTGTATTTAGCATCCCATTCTGCCTTGCTGAAGGCGTCAATTCCCCCCGCCTGATCCACAATCTCACTCCACTTGCGCTTAACATCTTCCATTGTAATCGGCGGCATTTTCACATGCGATTTGTACATTTCTCGTTTTTTTTCCACCAAAAAATGACGCTTCAAAGCAGATGTAAATGGCGGAATAATTTTGATAGAGGTGCTAACTTCCCATAGTTCCACAATCGATAACCTCGATAGTTGAGTAAAAACCATTTAATACTGATTGACAATTAAATAAAAGCAATAATTCTGAAGATTTTTAACGTTCAATAGGAAATTCGAAGTCCAAAGACTCATACACTTAATAACCAAAGAGCTCAAAGTTCAAGTTTAGTTCCATAAAATGAACCTTTTTTAGCACTATTTGAATCGAACCGGTTCAGGCCCTTAACTCCAGCCGTTCCGAACCGTGAATCGAACCGTGAACCAAAACAGCTGAGCCTGGCTCTAAGCGGAGCATTTCTTTTGCTGAACTGGTTTTGTTCAAGAACTCTTAGTAATTCCACTTAGAAGTAGCGTAGATGAAATTTTGTGGAATAAGTTGTGTTAAGTTAGTGTTTGCAGATATATATTTTTACCGAACTCTACGATACTTATTGACACAAAAACACCAACCAAGTACCAGAGAATATTAACAGTTTAGAGTTCATTGTATTCCATGAGGATTGCAGCAAGGGTATTAAGTCGTCGGCAACCCGAAGATCTCTATCTATCTTGGTTCTTCTACACAAATGAAAATACAAAAGTTTATATAGCTTGGATTTTCGATTTCTGGCTGTTCGTGATAGTGTACTGGCAATAATATACAGAGTCGTTACTTGAACGATCTGGCAACTCGGAAACTATTTGTTGATGCATTAATTTCAGCTGACCAAATTGAACTTTCATAGTATGTTTACCTCATGAAATGGCTACTTTGCACATATGTACATACTTACTATATATATATACATACTATATACTATATTCAAAGCAATTTGAACAAATGACTTTGCAAAATGGACATAGCTTGAATGTAGTAGTATATTAAAGTAGCTACGATTTGAGGCAAGTTTATTGCAACTATAAATATGCTGGTATCTTAGTATGGGCAGCCAGTTAAGGACAACCCAGATAGTAGTACACATAGCCTGTGCTTACCAGTGGCTGTAAGAGTAGATACATAAGTAAATATACAGCTTGGGAATAGGAAATAGGAAAATCGTTGCGATTGTTGTCCCTGGGTGACCACAATACCGTAACATGTGGCTTTTACTGGCGTTACATCGTGATATCTGTAAGCGGACCGGCTCAGTTCAGGACTCAGGACATTCGTTGCGGCTTTGGGCCTGGTTTATTGTCATGTCCTTTGTGGGGCACAAAAGGACAACAGCGGCAGCATTTGTTAATATCGCTGGGCTTAACTAAGTGCCAATGCCTTTTATGTGATTTTCGGCGTGCCCAGCAACATCCTTGTGGGTCCTACTAAGTTTTCTCTTGTGTGTGTGTGCGCGCTACTGTGTCTGTGCACTCAAATGATAACTCCAAAGCGTATTTACTGTCCTCTTGTGCAGGTGTGTATGAGACAGTGTGCCCATGTTGGCAGCAGCAGTGTCTTGCTTAAGTGGGACCATATATGAAATAAAAGTACTAAGAGTTCGCATTCATTACAAAAGACAGCACCATTCGGCACTGGTACAATGTTTTGTTGAAGATTTTAGCTTGTTTACCATTGTATCTTATTCCAAATTCAATAAAAACCCACACACACATCCACACATCACACACATCACACACACACACATACATACGTACATACATACATACACACAAGCTCACTTCCGAATTGGCGTCCACGTGCTGCCACGCCCATTTCGTCGCCTCAACAGCATACATAGTAAATTGCTTGTCTGGCATTTAATTTGATCTGTTGTTTGATTGTGTGCGTTTCGCTTTAATTGAATTTTATGATGATAAACACACACACACAGAAACACACGCTCACCGAAACAAACACACACACACTCACCCACATGCAGGCAGGATCACAGGCGCAACCAACGGGGTGTACAGGGCGACAGTTGTCCATTCCTGGCTTCCGGGCATAATTCGAGTAATTTGTTTACATGCAAATCAATGTGGGAAAAACACTTTGAAAGAATGTCCATGCACGCTTAATCTGATTTTGAACCCATGTTTTTACTCCCTGTACCCATAAAATGGGTAAAAAGGGGGTATTACATCTGTGCAAATGTATGTAACAGACAGAAGGAGACATCTCCGACCCTATAAAGTATATATATTCTTGATCAGTATCAAAAGAGATTTCGATTTGGCCATGTCCGTCTGTCTGTCCGTCTGTCCGTCTGTCCGTCTGTCCGTCTGTCCGTCTGTCCGTATGAACGCGTCGATCTCAGCAACTACAAGAGCTAGAGACACCAAATTTGAAATGTAGGTTCCTGTATAGCATACGCAGATCAAGTTTGTTTCATATTTCAGATATCTCCCCCGTTCCCCCGCAAATCGATTAAAACCGTTTTACAGGAACAATTTTCAAGATATAGCTTTAAGATTTAGCATGTACAATACTTTAGTCTCTCTTAATCTACTGTCCAAATTTCAAGTCGATCGGATAATAAACACGGAAGTTATTCACGAAAGAAGATTCAGTGATGCAGCGAGAGGGGGAAGAAGAAGCAGCCACCAATTAAAATGCCTCGCTTGCGCTGTCGTTTTTGCCGCCTATGTGCGTGCGTCTTTGTGTATGTGTGTGTGTATGTGTAAGTGGACTTAGATGTGATTGAATGTTTTAGACCTGGGTACAGGGAGTTTCGTAGTCGGGTATACTCGACTAGAGCATTCTTACTTGTTTCTTACTTCAATAAAAGTAATCAGTTATTGCAATAAACAAAAATCAGATCAATGTTGCTACCTTTAAAAAACAATGCCCAGCTTCTTTTTATTATTTTTGCAAAGGCAAAGGAACAATAAAACTACTTTACGAATGATTTTATCTATGTATATTCAATATATATTTTGATAAGAGATATGTTGTGAACTTTAAGTATGGTCTTGCCCCCCCTCCCCCCCCTAGCGACGACTATGCGCAGTATAAGGAAGGATAATGGCCAGTGTGGAATGGCCATCCTTACAACAGCAGTTGGACAAGAAAACCATTTTGGACGTTTGTATAGAGGCACTTTTAAGACATAAGAACTTTGTTTATAGCTTCGAACACGTGTATCTATCTCTGGACATATATATTTATATATATACTAGTATATATCTATTATAAATGTCGAGTTCGGTTGAATGTGTCCACTGCAAGGAGTTCTCTATGCAATATGCAATAAATGATAAATTTACGCTTACGTAGGTAGCTTATATTTTATTATTATTTGTATTTACGTAACAATTATAATCGTTTGTTTGGGCAGTTGCTCAATTTACTGTTGTCATGGAACTGCTGCTGTTGCTGAAGGTTCTGCATCTTCAGTATCACATGGTAATCATATTTGGCCTTCTTGTACTTCTGGACAGAACCAGAGGCATTATTGTTGGCAGATTCATTGGATTCAGCTGTTGGTTCTTGCTTATGCTCAGACGGTCCAAAGGCATTATTGTTGGATGATCCATTGGCGTCAGCTTTTTGTTCCTGTTGAGCTTCAGACGCGGACAGTTCAGACGTAATTGTTGGACCAAGAAAGATCTGGTCAATCTATACATATATGAACATATATACATAATAAATAACAGATTGTGAGTGTACTTATTAATGCGGTTCACGGCAAGTTGGCTCCGACTCGGATAACATGTGTTTATCGAATCTCTCAAAATCTTTTTTAGTATTCTTCACCGGTAGAGTTGGAAATGCCCACCTCCTCAAGCTTCTTACTCCAAATGCGGTTGATATCGGCCATTGTGTCCTTGTAACATGGAACATGAGTCCGTTCAGACGGAGCCTGGAGTTGGAGAACCAACAACAACAACGGGCAACAACGACGCCTCTGCTGAGCCAAAGTGATGAAGATGCCGAACCTTCTTTCAGAGAACAAGGATGAAAAGGAACACTTAATTTATCAACCGCCAGGAAATATGTTAAATATAATAAATATGCGTGAATGAATCTTTCATTTCATACTAGTACTTAGCTCCCATCGGTTGATGTATTCAAACAGATTCTAGAACATAAAACAGTTGTTTCACATCAGTTTCCTAAGCTGCGCCTGTCTTAAACAAATAATCAATGGTTTCCTTAGATACTTTATGCCAAGCTTTCCATATTATTGAATATGGATTATTTATGATATTGTTTCAAAGTACTTAAAGTATGTGTACACATACATGTACTACATATACTTATCATGATGATTGTCAGTTTATGAGCAATGTTCTTATGCATTTTCATCACAGAAAACATACTTTGATGGCACCACAATAAATGTGATTGAATTGCGGGTTGTTGGAGTATTCAAGAGAATTTCTCATATTTGTTGCATAATGGCTAGTAAACTGGAAGCTACCACAAAACTCATAACCGCAGCCAAATGTTGCATGTACACATTTACCACATGCAACTGACATGCACAACAAAATTGCTGAAGCTGCGTCCTGTCAATGACATTGTTGAGCTTTATGAAATTTCAACAGGACTGCATTATTAATAAAACAATATATTAAATAATAAATGTGCAACACAGCGACACAACCCCAACGGAAACTAAAGAGCAATTTAACAATATAGGTAACCAAAAGTTAGCACAAAGTTTATTATCAAAATAATAAAAACTAAATGAGAATTTGATTGCACATTGTTTCTCAAAGCATATTTGATTACAAAATATTTGCGATTCCTAGATTTTATGGCCAATAAATGTATGTGATACCATATCGCATTAATGCTTTAATTAAAGATGAGGAAATTTAGTATACGGATAGCTGATATAATGTTAGTATCAGTTCTTAAATGTTGTCAAATTTGGTACAAGCATAGTTGTGGAAATATCCTACAAGAAACAGCTAGATTTCCCTAGAAATGAAAGGAAATGTGCATGAAAGCATGTTATATTTGCTCGTAAATGCCTATTTGTATGCCATTTCAATATGTAATTGTATTGTACATTGAATTTCGTAGAACGCTGCGCCTTTATATTTTTATTCTTTGATGAATAAAGGACAAAACAGTATTGCATTGTTATCGATGCGCCTGGCAAATTCCAATTGACTGTTTATTTTGCTCTGTATGGCTGTGCTAGTCAGTTGTTTTTCTACCCTTGCGAACATGTTTTGTTTTTTGTGCATACACTCTTTTTTTAGCACAAAGGGAACTACATATTTTACTCTATTCATATATTTATGTGTATTCATGTAACAGGATTTGTGCAGTCAGCAGAATGGTAAATATGTAATTTTTATGTCAGAAATTGTTATATTGTGTTTACTGCGTTGTGTATACTAATTAATTATTTGTATCAACTTAGTTATTCCATTAATGTATTATTTGAAAAGATGGGTGGGTCGATTCTATACAGAGATTTTATCAAAGCGCATTAGAAATACATACATATATATGATATATACTAACTAAAGTAAACAGAATCGGTGAATAAAACTTTTGAGTTTCTTAACGTCTTTCAATCTCTAGATGTATTTTGTATTCTGCATTAATATTTCTGTTCTTATATTAATAATATAATATTCTGCATTTAAGGAATTTATCATTTTATTAAATAAAAATAAGTAACAGTATTTTAAGGTAGTGCCTAAATTATGCTCTTAGATTCTTGAATAAATATTATGGATGCAGTAAAAATAGTAACAAAATGCCATGTATAATAATAATAATAATATCAACAAGTAAGAATGCTATAGTCGAGTATACCCGACTACGAAACTCCCTGTACCCAGGTCTAAAACATCCAATCACATCTAAGTCCACTTACACATACACACACACATACACAGAGACGCACAGAGGCATTTTAAATAGTGGCTGTGCTTCTTTTTTCCCCTCTCGCTGCATTACTGAATCTTCTTTCGTGAATAACTTCCGTGTTTATTATCCGATCAACTTGAAATTTGAACAGTAGATTAAGAGAGACTAAAGTGTTGTACATGCCAAATCTTAAAGCTATATATTGAAAATTGTTACTGTAAAACGGTTTTTATCGAAATGCGTGGGAACGGGGAAGATATCTGAAATATGAAACAAACTTGATCTGCGTATGCTATACAGGTACCTACATTTCAAATTTGGTGTCGCTAGCTCTTATAGTTGCTGAGATCCTTGCGTTCATACGGACAGACAGACGGACATGGCCAAATCGAAATCTCTTTTGATACTGATCAAGAATATATATATTTTATAGGGTCGGAGATATCTCCTTCTGCCTGTTACATACATTTGCACAGATGTAATACCCCCTTTTACCCATTTTATGGGTACAGGGAGTAAAAATGCTGTAAATAATAATAATATCCTTGTTATTCTACTTTTGTCCGGCATTCGATCTGCATTTTTTCAGCGCGTTCCTTTGGCTAATTTAGCTAAAAGGGCAAATGGTGCAGAATTGGCCGCATCATTGTCCTTGCAAATGTATTTATCCTTCAGTACTTGACTGTAAGTAAATAGTCGCTGTTATACCAGTGTATATATGTGTGTGTATATATATGTGTGTGTGTGTATGTGTGTGTGTGACAATAACAATGCCATTATTCTTCGGGGCTTTTGTCGCAATTTGAAATGGCTTTGCCGGAGGTTTGCTTGTGGCTGTGGCCCTTTGACTATTTCTTGCTAACATCTAAGCGATTGGGCCAAGTTCCAAGTTCCACTGCCAGCAAGCGGAAACAGCCAGTATTAAGCAATAAAGGACTGAGCAAAATTCTGGAGAGTAGTGAAGATCTATTAAAGATGTACTTGCTTAAGACCTAAATAGAGAGAGCAGCGAAATATTATAAAGCTGATATACGGAGAAGGATTCGTTATAGCGGTCGTTCAGAGAGAAACTAATAGACCACTCTAACTAGAGAAAGGTTTCAAAGCGCAGATAATTACAGTTAATTGGTCAGGATATATCAAAGATCGTTGAGGCAAACGAATTTGTGAAGGATATGCCATAAATATATTCTTGAATTTATTCGGGAAATCGACAATTTTTAAGAAAAACTTGGAAAATTGTGTGCAATTTGTTGCACTCTATTATTACATTAATAAATAAGTGTGTATGTATGAATATAAATGAAAACGTGTGAACATACAATGCATACTAATTGTACAATCAAACAAATTGTACGAAATTGTAAATGAGATGATTAACATAAATTATGGATATATTTTTATTTAAAACCACCTTGTACGAAAATTATATCAACATAAAGTGGTTTTAATAAAAATAAATTAATACACATAATTAAAAATTAAAAACAATTTAATTATTTCTCGCATAAAGCACCACAAAGTGGCATGCCACAGTTCTCCGACCGGGGGATGTCAATTACTGAAAAACGCTGGGACTCGTGTCGAATTGTTCACTGTGAGTTTGATGGTGATAGGACTAAAATTAGACTTTCACCCATTCGACCATGGCCCACAATTTTCCAGCAAGGAAGTTGAAATTTCTAATATCGGTAAATCATGTATCAAATCACTTTTTGCATAGATATTTGAAAATTAATGAAATAAGTTGAAGTCGATTGGATGATAAGCAAAAAAGTTTTATCACCAATTGTCTATATTTGTGATTGTATTTTTTCTAAAGTGATATAAACGTATTTCATTTTAACAGGGTACCGAACCTTTCTTGAGAAAGGTGAAGCATTGGGGTCGGCAATTATTTGAACAACTAATTTGGAATTCCGGGTTCGAATCCGGTGGCAACCTTAATAAACACAAAACTGTGCTATATGCCGTAGTAGAAGAAGCTGTTTGACCTATAAAATACTATTAAAGGTTAATTAAACTTCGATCTCGATTAGTTTTAAGATAATACATATGTTTAACAATATTTGCTTGGCTTAGATTCTTAACTTTAGAACGAAGAATATGTTTTCCACTTTTCGTTTGTATACTATTCTTCGACGAAAGGAGTATCGCTGGACCGATATCAAAAGTTTTCGTTCTTTTTAAGTGGCAAAGTTATCGATTGTGGCTCTAATCGGAATTTAACATCGCTAGCTCAGTCTAGCAAAAAATAATTGACAGAAAACATTTAACTTGTGAAGAGTATTTGCCGAACATGCCGCCATTCTTACTGAGAGATATGAAGCGCATGTGGAAAAAGATATTTTCTGAAACGGGGCTAGACGAGATCGATGAGGAGCAAATGCAGACGGAGTACGAGAACTTCCGGCGGTGCATGTTATACGACTCGCCGTCCTACATGCCACCTCAAAGTGTAAGGCCTATTAACCCTATAAATACGCACATCCACAATCTAGTCCATTTTATATGTATAGGTTGAGCAACTCTTCAAAGCCATGAAAATTCAGGAGCAACCGTCTTCCTCTGAAGTTCAACCAACAGCTACATTGGTCAGCGATGTGGCTGCTACGCCACATGGCTAGGCCAATAAGACTGAGCCAGATTCGAAGCCGGAATAGTAGAAGCAGAACCTTCAGCACAGCAGAGGGAACAGCAATACTTACACTCAAAGGAATTTTACTATTCATTAAATAAAAATAAAACATGCATATGTAAATTGATCTTTTATTGCCTAATATATAACTTCTTCTAAGCTAAGGGACACCGTCTTATGCTTTTAAATAAAATGAATCTGACTTGCGTATATATGTAAATACATATACATTTATAAAATAAAACATATACTTAGTATCAGGGCTGCAAACCAATCAAATTTTGGGTCACGGTTCGATTCACGGTTCGGCACGGCTGGAGCTAAGAGCCTGAACCGGTTCGATTCAAGTAGTGTTAAAAAAGGTTCGTTTTAAGGAACTAAACTTGACCTCTTTGGTTAATAAGTGTCTTTGTACGTCGAATTTCCTATTGAACGTTAAAACTCTTCACTCTTCACTCACTATCGCATTTATTTAATTGTCAATCAGTATTAAATGGTTTCTGCAAAACTATCGAAGTTATCGATTGTGGCACTGTTGCATGTTAACACCTCTATCACAATTATTCCGCCATTTGCATCTGCATCGACGCGTCATTGCTAAGAAATAAACACGAAAAATTAACAAATCACGTGTAAAAATGCCGACGACTCCAATAGAAAATATAAAACTCATTGAGGTTGACATTGCGGGTCAGGCAACTTACGCTTTGAGCCCGGAAGAATGGAAGCCAGAACATTTCGAATTCTGCCGCATCAATTTTCCCCAATTCTACGAGAAAATGGTAAGAATAGCTTAAAATCATTTATTTAAAGTATCAATTATATTAGTCAATTTACGATCTGATCCCTATTATATATGTACATATATGTATGTAGCGTGCTTCGCAAACTGGCGCAGCTCCATCGATTCCTTTGGTAGAACAACCAAACATCAAATCTAATGTATTAGATGGCGATGATGCCTCTGAGTCACGTGGTTCAGCTGTTGTAAAGGTAGAAGATGCTGAACCGTCGACAGCTGAGGGATTGGCAATGGATACTGAAGATTCCTTAGCTCTACAACCAAATCAGGTTTCGAATGTATTGGATAGCGCTGATGTCTCTGAGCCGCATGGTTCAGCCAAGGGGTATAATCCTGATCAAGGGGTAGAAGATTTTGGACCTTCGACATCTAAGGGATTTCTCATGGATACTGAAGATTCCTTAACTCTAAAACCAAAGCAGGATTCAAAGGTATTGGATCGCGCTGATGTCTCTGAGCCGCATGGTTCAGCCAAGGGATATAATCCTGATCAAGGGGTAGAAGATTTTGGACCTTCGACATCTAAGGGATTTCTCATGGATACTGAAGATTCCTTAACCCCACAACCAAAGAAGGATTCAAAGGTATTGGATAGCGCTGATGTCTCTGAGCCGCATGGTTCAGCCAAGGGTGTAAGAATGATGAAAAGGAAGAAGATTCCTCATCAGACGACTGGTCAATTTCCGACATCATACTCATCATCGGAGAATTGCCAGTTGACGACCCTTCCACAGCTGCAGAGGATCAACAACAGTAATAGCCAACAAAGAGTTGTGTTTCTTAAATAAAGATACATATGTACACATACGGAAACTGATCATTTATTACAAACTAGATAACCCTTGGGATCCATGTATTCAACCGCATTCAACATTTGTATATACATATACAATGTATGTAAACAAGTATGGACAAACGAATGAAAATAATTAAATGTGAAGAAAATTATGAAAATCGGTTCTATTTTTATGCCCAAATGTTTGACTAGTTTATTGGTTACTCGCAAAAGATAACACTGTGACAAAAATTTGCAAAAGTGAACGTCTTTCTGAAACTATCGTATGAGGCCTACTCAAGTACAGATTGCATCTTTTTGTTGCAACAGTAAACATGTGTGTCCGAGCCGGCCGGATCGTATTGCTATATCATATAGCTGCCATAGGAACTACCGGCTTATAATTAGGTCTACAACTTCCAAACATACATATCTTTGCACACTTACACACATACTCAACTAGGCACGCATACAAGCAACAGAGCATGCAAGGCATTTTAAGTGGTGGCTGCGTTGCTTCTTCCCCCGAATCGAATTTTTTTGACACTGACCAAGAATATATGTATGTATGTATGTATAGCAGGGGTGCCCAGCCCATTGCTCATCTGGCTCATTTTGTTACTGTAATTGCTCTTAGGCATAGGCCGCGATGCGCGTATACATGCGCGGCTCTATTCATAAGCCAATGCATAATACAAAAACAATATTGCGTGTTCGTTCTCTTATCTCTTTTCGCTGCCTGGGCTCATGAGAAAAGCAACAACACTTACGTATATTTGTTGTTGCGCTACTGAATTTCGATGTAATTTTGTTGTTGCTTTTCGTTGAGGCCTGCACTTTAAAAAAATGCTATTTGATTGAACGCTGGACACGAATTTCTCTACACATCTTCAGCGCGATTGCGGATTGCGAAGCCTAAACCAGATTGAAGTTAAATTTAAAATGCACTTCCAAATGATTGGAACCAAGTGTATAGTGCACGACGCCAAAGATATTGGCTGTTTTCAAAAATAAAGAGTACTATTAAAGATTGCCAAGGGTTTCGTTTGTAGAGTTGTCGCCACAAAAAGGTAATCAGCCAAATGTGCCCAGAGTGGCCAGCTTCAATGTCCATCATATCAAACTTAAGCAGGTCTTAGGCGCAGGTAAGTCTTGAAAGTATGATGGCTATATACCAATGTTGCATGTTACTTTGTTAATAAAACATTTTATTTCACTCCAAATGATTTTCATTTGGGGGACGCATGTGTCTGTCTGTCTGTCTTTTTGTCAGCTGCATTTAATTTGCTGCCCAAGTTGACTGTAAAAACGCGTCGTTCGGAAGGCAAATAAAAGTGAAATAAAATGCAAAAAAAGAAGGTTGTTGCTCAGAGTACTTGAATAGGAGATACCCAGTAACCAAGTCCGCGGTACTCTATCGCATATTTTACATTATATAGTTTCTTAATTATATCGTAGGACCTTTTCATCGTTATGAAATAAATAGATAATAAATATCAGGAATATCTTGTTTAAAAATCGATTGGGATACTGAAAATTATAGCTTCACAGCTGTTTCCGAGGTCTCTAAAAATGTTGTCGAACTGGATACTAAGTAAAAGGCTGCAGGACAATCGATAGAGGAACTTTAAAAGTTTCAATGGACACTAAATCTTAAGTCGAATACCCGATCGTAGATCTTGATCATACCCTTTTCAGCCATTTTTAATGGGTACAGGGTATTAAAATGCTCGCAGCATTCGCACTTGGAATACATTTGCTGCGTGCCGTCTGTCAAATGTAACTTAACACACACATACACACACACACTTGCACACACATACTTACAATCAGGATGAGGTTGTGCATGCAAAGGATTACCAGCAAACAGTGAAATTACAGTTTTAAGCAAAGGAATTATTGCATCCAACATGTAGATAAGTGTGCAATACAATTTATCATCTCTTTAAAGTCAGAGAGGTCTTTAAGAATCAACGGAAGAAGATGGAGAACATCCGCCAACAGGCGCCCCGCTGTGCAGTCCTGCGGATGCCAAAAGCTTCCGGTGGCTATCCAGAGAACTGTTCTTCGATGACAGCAATTGCCCCGGCCAAAGCCCAGGACAGTGCCAGGGCAAGGCGTCAACGCTTCATTGGATTTTGGCAATCATAAGTAGGACGTCGTTCCCATCTGTCAGTCGGTCCGTCCAGCTGTCCATTGACTGCGACTACGACTGGCCGCGTAGCTGTCCTTTCTGCGCTGCCCTTTTCGCTAAAAGGAAATGCTCCACAAAAAGTGGAAAGCCTGCGGCAAACGCGGCAGGGGTAGGGCCAAGGGGCAGGGCAACGGCCACTGGCCACCACAAAGGACCCCGGAAAGCCCTGTCGGCGTTGGCAGAGCTTTCAGTTGCAGACTCCATGTCCGGTGGTTGCTCTTAGAGATGTGCATATTTTTTCAACATGACGCAAGCACGCACAATTTTCTTCAATGTAAAAAAATAACGAGTTGCTTTTTTTCTAATTTCGTTTCAATTTCACAAGATATACAGTCAGAGACTATAATACTATACTACTATATACTATATTTCCCAAAACGCCGTCTTAGTGTGCACTTCCAGCTCTTTCGATTTGGGCAGTGCAAAGAATTTTAAAACCTGATAATATTCTGTCAAGATACATATAAGTATTCTATGAAATTTAATGTAAACATAATAATCTGATTTAAATTGCATTACATAATTGATAAAATAAGACAAATAAACTCACAATATAAAATAAACTAAATACGCATTGTTCTTTGAATTTTAATCGGAATAGAGCTGGCTCGGATATTTGTTCGTTTATTTCAAGCTGTTTACCCACCGATATATGTGGTGCTTGTGATCCGAACGCACTACTGTCCATTCAAAATCTGCAACAATATGGTCAAATGGGAGTTATTTTTCTACATGTGACTATCCCAAATTTGTGTTGCATACTTTTAGTTGCTAGTATAAATTAAATTAAAAAATTTTGTTGCATACTTGTAGCTGTTGTCCTTAAACTAAATAGTCTTGAGGCATTTTATTAGCTACATATATCTCGGGATAATCTTGAAGGATTTTGAAAGGATGTATATTTTTATACTCGTATGAATGAGGACTATCGATTGCATTCAAGGATTTTCAGGACCCTAAAAATTCTTGCAAGGTGGTCAAAAAAGTCTTAAAATTCACAAGTCGTGCATACACAATATGAAAAAATAAAACACGACACGCGACCAACTCCAGTGGCAACACAGCGGGCCGAATGTTCGAGGGGTTTTGGGAACTCGATAGACGACGCGTCGTTCATTTTGATGCATGCTGAGCACTTTAAGGGGAAATTTGGATATGTACGAGCATCAATAAAACATTTATGTGTACGCGCATCCGCTTTGCCAGTTCTATCTTGTTTAAAATAATATTTTGCATAAGGATAATCAAATTGCACACATGAAGTTTGCACGAAATTTGTCAGATTTACCAGACTTACCGTGTGAATCAAAGCAACTACAGACGACTACTCTACAGCTGAATGTAACAGCAAAATTGCTTATCGATATCCTTTAATAAATATGGCGTTTGAAACTTATGCTCATGCTATTTATATCCTTTTCATCTGTGCTTGTAAGGAGATTATTGATAATTGATAATGCCTGAAAAGTAATATGTATGTATTCCTATCTGTTTCTAGACCATCCAGTGTATCCCTTTCTGCAATTCTTTGAGTTTTCCAGCAACTTGCTTTAGCTTCTTAATCCGCAATATAAAAGTCAAATTATGTATAATTTTTGTAGTTTTTTTGAATGGGTTTTTATTCATATTTAATTATTTATTTGGTTTACATTTATACTATTTATTTACGCATATACTATTTCGCTTTGCCTTTCGGCTAGATCCAACGCGTATTTTTTTCGCTTCTTTTGACATCAACATTAGCAAACTGATTATCTGCTTTATCCACGCAGAGTGTGATACTTTTTTGTTTTTTGTTTTGTTTTTTGTATTCATTTAATATTTTGTATTTTAGCGATTATATAATTTGCTAGGTCAAGTGTCATTTGAAGTACTTGGATTTGTGGTTTGGAGGGGTGTGTGTGGGATTTTGGGTATTATCTTTTGTATTTTCTTAATCTTAAAGTATGTAATGCTTTGCTTGGCCAAAATCCTTTACTGCTCTTGCAGCATTTCAATTCTAATAAGTTTTTCCAAATCGTTTACGCAATTTTCAATCTTACTGTCTTACATACGAGTACATTCATATACATACATATATAGTTTTATATTCACTATTTGGAAAAAAAAATATGAACTAATTCATATGTTCGTTCATACTATGTAAATTTATCAATATTATACGAGGCCTGTTTCGAAATACGTTGCAAAAAATGATTGTTGCGACGAATAATACTTATGTTTAATACTTGTTGTTAATCATTTAATTTAAATTGTAATTTAATTTCATTTAAATTCAAATTTCAATCTGCCCTGGCATACTCGAAACGCAATTCAACAAACATGAATATGAAAATGAAAATGGAAATAAAATATTGACTACTTGCACGAATAAGTGCAGTATTTGAACTGTGGCCAACTACTTACTTAACTGGCAACTGTTTTTGGTATTGGTAAAGGTAAAGGTAAAGGTAAAGGTAAAGGTAAAGGTAAAGATAAAGCTAAAGGTAAATGTAAATGTAAATGTTAGTAAATGTTAAGGTAAATGTTAAGGTAAATGTAAAAAATAAACGAAATTTGAAACAGACTCTCGACTTATGTATACTACCTCTGTAAACACTTTAGTATTTATCATACTTTAGATTTGGCCTCTGCAATTTCTCTGTTCTCCCTTTTTCTGCTTACTTTGACAGACTTCGTCCTGTGGCTAAATTTTTCTCGGTATCTGTGTGTGTTTGTATGTGTGTGCGTGTGTGTGTATGTATTTGTGGTACGGTACTTTGTGGGTTGTGCTGAAAAATTGACATATTTGGTGCTCCCAACGGGAACCTTCTGCTGGCACTCGTAGAGCTTGAGTTTTCTTTGGCTGCTTTGCGTTTCCGCTTGGCGTTGACTAACAGCTTGAGTTTCCGGTTGGCAGCTGGCCGGGGTGTGGGTGGGTAGGCGTTCTACCAAGTTTTACAAACTTTGGCCAGAATGTGGATATGGATGATGATGATGATGATGATTATGCTGGTTTGGGTATGCGATTGTGATGTGAATGTGAATGCGAATGCGAACGGTAGCCGAATCAGGGAGAATCATCAACTGATTCAATTTACTGGCATGCAGCTTTGATTTTTGCAGACCAATTACGTTGCACAGAGTGCCTGGGGAGGGGAGGTGGTGCTGTCTGCTGTTGGATATTGGGTGAGGTGTTGACGGGCGGGGACGTATAGTTGTCGGAAATGTGCTAACTGTAAAAGTCGCTACTCTATTACAGTTGCTGATGCCGCTTTAGCCCAAGATCTTCTTGAAATAGCTAACCGTTTCCGGTTTTGTAAGCGAACGTCGTCGATTTGGCTTGAATGGCGCCTCAGTTTCCTCCTGAAGGAAGTTGCGTCGCGTTGTGGCGCTCCTACCATCCAACTCCTCCTCATCCTCGCTCTCGCTTTCTAGCTGCATCTTAGCATCGGCCTTCATTGGAGCTGCCTCAGTTGCTGATGTTGCTGCTGTTGCGGTTGCTGCGGTTGCATTTGAACCGTTTTCATTAGCTGTTGGCTGTTTTGTTGTGGTCGTTGCAAGCAGATGAGGCATCTCAGTGGTCAGCACTTTAGTTGCTGTTGATGTTGCTAAAGTTGTAGCTATTTGCGTTGTGGCGCCACTCTTTGATGGGGCTGCTGTTGTTGTTGCTGCTGTTGTTGGGACTGCTGCGGGGGTAGTTGCTGCTGTTGTTGTTGTTGATGGTGCTGCTGCTGCCGTTGCTGTTGTTGTTGTCACTGCTGCTTCAGTTGTTGCTGTTGGCTTGGTGGCACTTGCTATTGGCATTGCTGCTGTTGTCACGCCAGCAACATTGATGCGAGTCGACATGGACGTTTCCTCACTCAACAGCGCACTTGTTGTTCTTGTGGTTGTAGTTGTTGTTGCTGCTGCTGCTGTTGTAGTTGTTGCCAGGGGGCCGGAGGTAACGTGCTCGGCCCTACGTTCAACATGCTCCCCATGGTCCCCGTGCTCACTGTGCTTGGCCGGCGGCACGTAGTGTGATTTGACCAGCAACATTGGTGGTATAAAATGTGAGTTGTCCGCCGATTCCTTAACATGTGGATGGGGCATTTCATCCCGCGACTGCTGTGCCGGATGTATGGGATGTGCGATGCTGACCGTCGACGTTGCCGTGGGTATTCCAGCAATAGTTGGTAATGGACTGTTGCTGTTGCTGTTGCTGCTGGTGGTGATGGTGGTGGTGGTGGTGGTGGTGCTGTGACCGGTGTGGGTATTGGAGGTGTTGCCGGTTGTGGCAACAACTGCTGTATCTGCTTCCGTTTCCACTTCCGTTGCTGCTGCTGCTGCTGTTGTTGTTGTTGTTGCAGCTATCTTAATGTTGTCGACTTCAGTTGTTGCTTTTGTTGTTGCTGTCGTTAATGGTGCTGTGGCCTCTGTTGTAGTTATTGCTGGCGCAGCAGAGCTTTTGATGATTGCTGCTGTAGTTGTTGCTACTGTTGTTGTTGTTGTTGTTGCAGCTGGTGTAGTTGTTAATAATGTTGTTGGTGCTGCTGGTGTTGGTGTTGTTGTTGTTGCTGCTGCCATGGTTGTTGCTGCTGTTGTAGTTGTTGTTGCTGCTCTTGTTGTGGTTGCTGCCGGTGTTGTTGTTGTTGTTGATGCTGCCGCCGTTGTTGTTGTTGTTGTAGCAGTAGTTGTTGCTGCCGTTGCTGCTGTCTCAGTGATTGGCGACATTGTCCGCAAGTCCTGCGGCAATGTCTTCTTTTTGTGAGGCAATGGCTCGAATATTTCATTGGAAGCATCGCTGTCGCTGACATCCTCGGGCAGCTGCTCATCACTCAGCGCCGGCTGATCGCCCATCATCATGTCCAGGTGGGACACCGGCTTGGGGGTTGCCTTGCGCTGGATCTGGGTCTGATGTTGTGCTAGCAGCTTCTTGGCGTACTCGTCATTGATGTTTACCTTCTTGGCTGACTTCTTGACGGGCATGGGTATCTCGTCGGGTATGTGATAGCGTGTCAATGGCATTGGCGCATCTGCCATCATCAACGTGTCCAGGCTGAAGCGTTCTGTTGACGCTGGCGCGGATGTGGGCATTTCTACCTTCAGAACCCTGCCTCCGTAGTTGGCCACCAGGGGCAGCAGGTCGATGTCATTGTTCTCATTGTTGTCGGTGCGTATGTTGTTGATGATCTGCAGTGACTTGAAATGCGAATTGGTGATGTCATTGATGCGCTGCGCCTCCAAGCGCTCCTTGGGGCAGATGAGCTCACGCACGGCCTGCTCACGATCCTGCAAAACAGAGTTAAGAGAGAGAGTAATAGTTGGTCAGAATAAACCCATCCGCATATTCTCGCCCGTCACTTACCTCCTTGCCCTTGCATGTGTGCCGCAGTAGACCCTCCTCCTGACAGTTTCTGATCAACTCAATGCTAGCCGTATCCGCCATATACTGCATGGTCAGATTGGGCATCTCCTTCAGTATGCAGGCGTCGGCCCAGCTTGGAACTGTGCATCACAAATATGCCACATGATGATGCAACTTCAAATACCCACCTAACCCCCTACTTACCAGGCATTTCGCAAAGGAACGATGCCGTCTCCGGGCCTCCACAGCGCAGTGCATGCCACCGATAGTCGCGAATGGGATCGATAACAGCGCAAAGTGGGGCATCCATTAGGGGCAGCGACTCAGCCCAGTATCCGGTGTCCACTACCAGAGGTCGTGAGTTTCTGTGTGATGATTTTACGCAAACAAAAATATAGATTCTTATAGCAAAGCTATTGCGAAAAAGTGCCCAACTTTACTGAAAAGTGCTCAGCCCAAAACCGATAGAACCGATAGATCTCGATTGCTTCTAAAATAAACTTTGAGCAAAACGATTAGTGATGGGCTATATTGTTATTTTGTAACTTTAGTGGCAACTGTTACTTTCAAACATAAGTGATAAATAGTAGTGACTGTAATCATGTTCGAGAGAAGCCCAATGCTGTGCTGGAAGGCTTCGATAACATTTTCGAATTTCAATATAAATATTGTAAATATAGGTCTCTTGTAGGCCATAAAGGCACCTTACCAAACTAGATATTTTCAGTTGCGGAACCAATCGATTCTGCAATCTTTCAGTCTTTGTTGGAATAGCCTGTTCTCCCAAAAGAAGATTGAGAGTTGCTGTATTCGTGCAGGAAATAGAGCTGATGGGGAAACTTTGGGTTCACAAAAGACTGCAGCTTTAAGTTATATCGTTAAGTCAAAAGAATAATAACAAAGTTTCAGTTGAAAAACTTAAAAATCATTTGAAATAAATTATTTTATAAGCGAATAACTTGTTCAATGAAGAGAAATCATCGCTAAATATATTTTTTGCACATACTCAATGTGTAAAATGTTATTCTCATGTTAGCTGTGTAACATAAACAGAATATAGGTAATAGTTGTGGCTGAAAAATATAAGAAAGCAAAGCAATGTTTCAAGGCCTGGCAATTTGCGGCTCCTATGTGAAAGCAGTTTTTTGTAAAGGTACGGCTAGTGAGCTGTACCGGAGCCATACATGAAATCATATCTGAGTTATGAATGTTCAAATACACTTGATTCAAGGGCTCTTTGGTTCGGTAACAACTGAAAACTATGGCTCACAACTATTGACGCACTCACACATATCGTTCCCGACAGTAAATACACATATCAACACAAACAAAACAATTACAGCTACAGCACAGTGTTCGGTAGGGTGTAGGGTGTTGTTGGGTGCTGTTCTGCTGTTGCTGCTGTACTTACGACCACATAAAGCGATCCGAGTTCTGCGGTCGCATGAGTCCAATCCAAACGATGTCGTTCACATCCAATTCCCTCAGCAGGTCGCGCGTTGCATCAAATTGAAAACTGTTGTCGACTGGTGAATAAAAAACAGAAACAAAAAGAAACGCAAACAACAAATGTATACAAGGACAACAAGGAGAATGAAAACGAGACAAATGGTTTTTATTTGTACGATACGAATATTTCTATTAAATTTGCCAAGCGCATTGTTTTCCGTGTCGGGCATGTGGCACATTTGCCAGCGACAGCGACCACAAGCCACCTCAAGCCCGTTCAAGTCACCCTAACCACCCAAAACCATCTAAAGCATTTAAAGCACCCAGCCAGCGAGCTCAACCCGATCGCTCAGTCCCTGTCCCCATCTTGTGTCAACACAAATTGTTGTTACCCAATGGTTCGATTTTGACATACCCTGTTGTACATACTTTGGTTGTATTTCTACACATAACCTTCCCTAAGCTAATACTATAACTTTTCTTTTTCAAGAACGACATGTCCACCCTTTAGAGTTAATAAAGATGCATAAGTTCACTAGCTGGTAAATATTGCTTTACTATCTTGGACTCGTTTACTCATAACAATCACACATGTTCCAAAGCTGACCACTTTTCGAACTATTTTCCCCCCCGAGAAGTGGATTTTCCAAAATCGGTGGTATGGTTTCCGAAATACATTTTGTGTCTAGCGTTGATATTGTATTTAAGCCAATGTAAATCATAATGCTACAAATTTGATCTAATCACCCTTTCCGGCTTTAAGGGGTGGATATTTAAGATTGATGATCGTGGGGAGTTTTTAAAAACTTGCTTCATTTAATGATTCTACTGTGGAAGCTTGCTAGAGGCTAATCAGTTAGGAATCAATACACTCTATCATATATCTGTTGTAGGAACAATAGACCAATTATTGATTTTAATATAATTCAGTGAAAGTAGAATAAAACTATAACTTTATCACTTTTCTTGAATGTGGTTAGGCCTTCCTAGACTTTAAGTTAGCAGGTATATATAAACGATTATACTTAATTGATTTGCTTTAGTTTGTGTCGTTGTTATTTAGCTCTGTATTTGCAGATACTTTGCTTATACTTTCACCCATTTAGATACATGCATGAGCTCCAAATGGTTTGTGCACATTTCAGCTGTCCCAACAATTGTGGGGTCCTCTAAGCTTCTGGTGTTGTAGACACTTAAATACCCACTTATAAGGATAAAGCAATGTGAGTTTTTAGTTTATGGTATTGAAACCCAAGCCCGGATTTTATGTTTTCCCTCGATGGCCACTGGCGTGTCTGATTCCTGTTCTCTTAAGTGCAGTTCGATGGCACACTTACTTTACAGATAGCCTGATTTTGGGATTAACATTGCCTTTGAGTGGCATAAACAAAGTATCAGGATGCTATGAGAATGTATTTATAGAGCAAGTATGCACATAATATGTTTGACCGCCCTTTGGTTGATTTAATTGCATTGAACTATTCTGGTTTGCATATTCGCATATTTGCCCTGTTGTCCTTTGAACCCAGTGAGTGATCCCTACAGGCTGTGCCTGCACTGCAGTGGCCAGTATTTGTCAGCAAGGATTTATTGTGTTATGGACTATGGGCTATGAGCTATGAGCTGTCCATTGGCACTGGGATTGGCAGCGGACACGACCCCAAATCCTGGCCACACACACAAAGGCCTTGCCGCTGCCTGCGTCATTTTGCAGTCGCCTCAGCTGGGTGAGGCGACTAGGTGACTAGGTCCTTGGGTGCAGCCAGAGCTAGACGTTGTCACAACAGCTGCCGGACGTTTGCAATAACGTGCAACCAGCTACGTTGAACCCCATTTCCGCAACACATCCTCCCGCCCAGCCCGTTGACGTAGCCGTACCCGTGTTCTGAAACCTTGTCCGTGTCCGTGCCCTGAGCTCTGTGCTTTGTTGCTCTTGTCATTGGGCTTATTTGCATATCACATTTTGTTGGCATTTAGCATTCCTTTTATCCTCTTTGTTATTGTTCCCTTCTGTCAGCCACCACCTGTCCCAGCACCACCACCACCACCACCATCCCCCTTCTTTCCAGCAGGCAGCACAATGTCGCCCTGGGTATTGAATATCTTCTGATATAAGTCTAACTAGGGCTTGGCGTGGCGACTTCTGGCTTGACTTTGTTACTGTCTGTCGCTTACCTGTCACCAGATTGGCATGATGGAACTGGCATACGGCATCTGCCTCGAACCAGGAGATGCGATCACGAAAGAATCGATAGAATACATTTAAGCCTTCCTGCGGCATTGTCCAAGTGTTGCTCACGTTCACCTGCAAAATTGTTGAGAAGAAAACGAGCTGCATTTAAGATTTTCTCCCATTTCTTGTTAACGCACAACCTTTGGGGATTGCGACCGACCGAGGCGTATACTTAATGCATTAAGCATACGCTACGTAAAACGCCTTCATTTTTAATGTTGCTGCGCATACACACATACACACACACACACATGCTTAGGTACACACAAAGACACACGTATTATGAGCCAACGACATAAAAAATACATATACAAGTAAGAATGCTCCGCTCAACTTGGATATACCCTGTATATATGCTCTGACATCACATGACCTATCTTTATAATTAGACACATAAGTAAATAAGTTTAAATATAGAATTACTAAATTAATTAAGTTCTAAAATAACTTTTGTATTTATTATCCTTTTTCTTTTTTTTTTATTATGCTTTCATAAAATGAACGTTTTAACGTTTAAGATAGTTGAATAGCACATATAAAATATTTCCGCAAATTCTTTCAACCTAACCTACAATATAAGAGGAAGCTACTGAAAATATTGCAGATTTCCAGCCTCTTCTAGCTTCGCCAATAAGTCAGTCAGTTGAAAAAGTTTTTATATAACTCGAATCTTAAGAATTAGGTTATAAATTCCTTTAATCGATTGCGGGAGGAAAGTTGAAGGCATTTGTCTTCCTAGCTATATTAGTTATTGCCAGAACGGCTTGACTGATCAAGAGTATATACATTCATCTGCCCGCAACTGTATTATACCCTATTTACACATTTTTAATGGGTGCGGGGTATAAAAACGCACACACTCTCACGTATTATGTATGCAAATGGGTTTGGTTGTGCATGTGTGTGTGTTTGTGTGTGTGTGTGTGTGGTGCGTGCTTATGTATAAATGTGGCTAAAAAGAAAAAAGTATGCTTCGTAGGCTGACATATGTACGAGTAGATGTACTTCATTAGCTTAGGCAGCAGCAGGCTCAGAGCCTTGCCAACGCATCCTGAGTGAGCAGAACAAGAAAGGGGCCGTTGGCAGGCCAGGGCGGTGCGGGGCGTGGTAGAGCTGTGGAGCTGAGGTAAAAGAGGCTGTGAATAACGAGTAGAACAGCTGGCATAAAGCTTTTCATGGGCCATCCGCTATCCACCGAGCAGAGACTTTTCCCTTTGTAATCAACCACCAGGGGCTGGTGGTGCTGGCCCGGCGGTGCTGGCCTGGTGGTGCTGGCCGGGGACTGTCGCAACTCTCGGGCGCTGTAATGCCAATGCGGCCGACTACAGCGGTACATTAACTAATTACGAATATTAGTAGACAAAGAGATAGATAGACAGTTGGGGGGGAGGTGAGGAAGAGCGAGAGTGTGTGGGTGTGTGGGAGGTGTGCACTAATAAATATGTATATAAGCCATAAGCCAGAGCCAGTTTAAGAGCACATCAAATCTCGTTACAGAGAAGGTTAAGTATGTTGTATGTTCTAAATTTCGACTGATGTATAGTAGTGGGTATATAAGATTCGTATATTGATTATTATTTGATTGATTCTATTTTCTGTTCAAGCTATTCAATCTCTTTCAGCTCACAGCTTAAAAACTAGCCCAATTTTAGTACAGTTTTACCAAGTAAACTATTCATTGTGATTCATCTTATGATAAACTAATAGTAATCCAATATTATTTCGAGTTGTTTGATTTTAATTTGCTGATTTTAGATTTCGAAGAAGAAAAACAATCAATATTGCCGGAAAAATCATAGTATCGATTCTTCTGCAGTGCCCTTAGATGAATTATAAGACACTACTTGATTGAACAACTTTTTACTTGTAACACAACATTTAAGAAACTAGACTATATATATATACATATACTCCTATTATTATTCGATTTGTGAATATGTTTTTAACTCAGCATTGAAATCAAAGCTACACTGCTCGAAATGTATTCAGTTAAGCTTCCTTGTGAAAGGAGAGTCTTTCATGAGGAAGTGCTGTAAATTATACTAGTAAACTATACAGAGGCAACTCTCAAACTCATTAAGAAAAGCAATTGCTTAACCTATCATTAAATTGACATAGCTGCAGTCAATTTAGCTAAGAACACATTTTTGAAACAATGGCGACAGGCAGTTGTAAATAAGTAAAGGTATTTCATAAGCTATTGAAAGAAAGTACATTCTGGGGGGAGGGACCTAAGGAATGTGCATTGCGCATACGCCGCGTGGGCCAAGGCAAACTCTGTTCGAAGCAACAAAGTGCAAAAACGAGTCGAACGTTTCATTAAATTAATTAACTTTTAATTGAAATTGTTTGACAGACGCGAAGAGCACACGGCGGTGTACTTTCATCTTTTAATTGCATTTTGAAGGCGACTAAAAAATAAAAATAAGAACACAAAAAAAAAAGCGCGGAATATTATAACAATAAAATATGTTCACTCAAAAGCGCCAAGCGGAGAGGGAAAAACGTGGCAAGGAAATTCAAATGAAAAACAAGCCAAGAATTTTAAAATACACGCTCGCTGAATAAAGCAATTGAGTTGGCCAGAGTATGAGTTTGTTCGCAGTGAAAGATGCCTATTAATTAAAGCATTCCATTAAATATTATACAATACATATAAACATTACTTAACAACTTTATGAGTCAACTTTTAGATTCTACATTTGTATATATTGTCAAGTAAGTTGAATAATTGATTAGCGCTTAAGTAGATATTCCCTAATACTCTAAATAATAATAAATATACAGGGTAGCTTGTAGTTGAGCAGTAGCAAGTGTTGTTTTAGCTCTGGCTTTCTCACACCCATGCGAGTCTCGGCAAACAAATCTGGTCATCTCAAATTAAATGCTACAATTTGATTATCTAAATAAATAAATAGAGTGTAAACATAAATTAATTAACGTGTGTGGGGTGAAGCGGTGGGGTAGGGGGCGTGTGTGTGTGTGTGTGCGTGTGTGTCTGAGTATAAAAATATGCAATTATTCAACGTTGGGACAATTATAGAATTACTTATTTACGCACAAAAATGCATGAATAATTTGTTTCCTTCGTGAAATGGTTTAAATATTAAGCGAAATCACGCATACGCCGTGTGCGCCAGAATACATTACAATGTAATGGCCGCAACAATGTACATGATTTCAAAAGGAAATGAAAAATATAATTTAAATACTGTGTACAAGAGAGGGAAACCATTTTTTGCATTTACCTACGAACTGTTGCAAAAATAAACAACAGTCGCTTGCGCATTGAGGCCGCTTTTTGCACTGATGCAGCTGCCTTTTAACTTTTATTTTTATTGTTTATTGTTTTTCCTTTTTCCTTTTTTTTTGGGCACTTAGCAAGTTGCAGTGCAAATAGTTCAGGTTCTTCAGTTGTTTGACTGTTTGCCTCGTTATTCTTTGTTTGTAGTTATGATGAAGACGCGCAAAGAGCGGCCTCTAGAACATTGTAGAAGCCTGTTACAATTTGAACAAAAGAATAAGTGAAAGCTGAAAACACTTTTGCGCACCGTGCACCCATCAAATGAATTCAAACGGGTATGCTAACATTCTCCCATATTCTCAAAAACGGAACTCTTCTAAGTAGCTGAGACTTCAATACACAAACAATAGAACTTTCGATCCCATCGATGTCGAGGTATTTTTGTTATCGATACTATCGATATATTCTCAAAAGCGGAATTCTTCTAAGTAGCTGACACTACAATACACAAATAATAGAACTTTCGATACCATCGATGTCGATGTTAGTTATCGATACTATCGATATATTCTCAAAAAACTAAGTTCTTCTTAATATGTGAAAATATAATAGATAACCAATAAAACTTTCGATACTATTGATGTCGAGTTATTTTTGTTATCGATACTATCGATATATTCTCAAAAGCGGAATTCTTCTAAGTAGCTGACACTACAATACACAAATAATAGAACTTTCGATACCATCGATGTCGATGTTAGTTATCGATACTATCGATATATTCTCAAAACTAAGTTATTTGAAGTATGTAGCTGAGATAACTACCCACAACCAGTAGGACTTTCGATTCCATCGATATTGAGGTACTTTTTGTTATCGATACTATCGATATATTCTCAAAAACTGACCTCGTACAAATATCTGATACTACAGTACACAAACAGAGAGCTTTCAACATCATCGATGTCGATGTGTAGTTATAGTTATGTTTTGTTATCGATACTATCGATATTTTTGAGTGGAGTTTACATGAAAATGCCACGCTTCTGTCAATAAATTGTTTAATACCCAACATACATGAGTAGATAGCTTACGAATTTGAGCGATACTATCGTTAGCTTAGGCTCGAACTATCGAAAACATCAACTGGCGGCCCAATCGATCACCAATCGATTGCCATCTCTAGCGATGCAACTGAAACAGCCAAGGCCACAAAATTGTATATTTACTTCTATAATAGCTCAGTCTAGAACTGTTTACAGGGTATCTCTTATTCACTAGCCGGTCTAGCAGTTTTACTTGATTTCTATTGTATAATTTGGGCATTTGCATTTCCGCTCTTTACCCTTTGCCTGGTCCCATTTCGTATCGCTATTTGCCCTGCACTTAAGGACAAGTTTTGTGTCCGCTTTGTGTTTGTGCTGCCTTGCAAAGGCCCAGCGGGTGGGCAGCTAAGAAGCGTAGGTACATGGAAAGGACAGGACAGGACAGGACAGGACAGGACAGGACAGGACAGGACAATGCGCTGCTAACTGCAGTCAAAGCCATTGTCTTTGTGATGTGCAGCTGTGCAGGGAATCAGGCCAAGAGTCACGCTAACGTCACCTCGAAAGTAGATAACAACTAAGTGGTAAAACGTCCACATCCTTGGGATGCGTGCCTTGGAATTGGAATGTTCTAGACCATTATGGCTTGGAAATGGAATGTCTATGTAATTTAATTACGACAAGTAATAGAAATATGTACAATATTTACAACAGCTCATAATAATGAGAATTTCAAATGATATATTCGGATTTTCGTATGAAATTAGTTTATTGCGTACTGCGCTGAAAATGTCTATTTTCTAGTACTTTTTAGAATTTAAATACAGCTTTCTGTCGACAGTAAATAAATGGAATAAATTGCTTTTTAAGTATTGCGTTTATAGTATTGTCTATTTGCTGGCAATCCATTGTCCTTTTAGCATAAATAATAAAGCAGAAATACATAAATGGCGCATGGCATAAAACAATAATCAAATATCTTATTAAGTGCTGTGTTTATATTGTCTATTTGCTGGCAATTTATTGTACTTTGTGCAATTTTAATAAAGATTTCGCCCCAAGTAAATAAATGGCGCATAAAATGAGACAATAATCAAATGCCTTGTTAAGTATTGAGTTTATAATGTCTATTTGCTGAGGATTTATTGTACTTTTTGGCAATAGAAATAAAGTTTTGTGCCTGTTGTAAATAAATGGCGCCCAACGTGGCCCAATAACCAAATACCTTAATAGGCATTGAATTTGATGATGCTTCAATGCCAAATGATTATCGATCAATAATGGCTGAATTAAGCCAACATAATTGCGGTGGGTACATACGATATACGATGCTTACCATACACGGGTCTCAATCATTTTGATTGTGTAATCCCCCGACTCTCAGGTATAAGCTCGATTGCTTCCAATGGCACTTTATATATTCAAATTCAACGCTAGATTTACACGTTATCCATAGGCAGTGACATCCACATAGGCACACACACACACACACTCACACTCACACACACACACACCCACACACACACACACGAAGTTGCACAAGTACCGTAACAGTGGCGCTTAAAAATCAAAAGTGCGCAGCATCCTTGTCACTAGATGTCACAGAGATAGGGGAGCGATAGACAGGATATGCAGAGCGGCTGAGAGGGAGAGACAGTATAAGAGGGCGGGAGGGGGTTAGCTGGTTGGCGGGTGGTCTCGCTCTGAGGTTTGTGGGCTTGTGGGCTTTTTTGGGGATTGCAAATTGCGGATTGGGGTTGAAGTTGAAGTTTGGCTGTCGAGTGGCGCGCACCTGTATTAGCAATCCTTTTGATATATTGTAATATTTTATGCATGCCAACGCTTTCAGCTCATTTTAGGCCACACATTCCACCGACTGAACTTAACTGTGTCAAATGTCATGTCATTCGCAAACTCGCAACAACAAAGAAAGCCAGCGTATCTAAGGGTACTGTAGAGAAATACCTACACGCATGCAACACCTGTCGGAACATTGTCGCATTGCGTTGGTTTGAGTCGACCCTGATTGCTGAGTGCTTCTTATGGCCATTAAGCCAAATATGGCCTAAAGGTGGCAGAGCTGCCAGCTGACTGAATATACATTCTAAGTATATAAAATATATCTTCGTTGCAACAGCAGCTGTGAAGCGCCTTATAACTAAAACACAGGCATCTACATATGTACTTCAAATATACTTTACAATCTCTCTTAAGACTACAGTCGACCTTATTACTGTTCGAATAATATCTGTGAGCTCTTCCAACTGGTAGACAGTCGCAATATTTTTCATTCTGGGAGCTAACAATTAGATTTCGTATATGCGAAATCATGACTTGAAGAATACAGTAGCGTTCGTTATATTCAGCGGTAGATCCAATGGGGAGTTATGTGGGACCCAAAAAGTAACACAAATATGAAAAAAACAAATTCACTTAATGCTTTTTTGCTGTTATTGTTGGATTGTTCTACAAAACTTGAAACCCTATATAGAATGTTAGCATTCTTAAAATTATCTATTTATTCAAATATCCCAAGTTATGAAATATTTCGAGACACTTTCCTCACTTAACTTCTAATATTTCTTTCTTATGTTGGGGTAAATAAATTCACACCGAGAATGCTGAATTTGAATACAAATAGAACGGTTTTTGAATTGATACACGCTTTTTTGAATATCTGATATCGGCCAGGAAATATAAGCTTCTCAATCTGATATATCTTTTTCTCCTACAATTGTTTACCTTTGAGCCCCCTCTAAAGAAATTTCTCTACCCGCCACTGGGTATGGAAATCTTTATGTTTGCTGAGACTTTGGCGGCTTTAGCTAAATATTTTATGGCTAAGATACCATCGGTGTTTTAGCCGCTATTTTAATTAACCATTAAAGTCAATAATTAAGGGCGTTAAATTTTATCATAGCAATAATTTGCTTACATAACTTGAAAGCACAAAAAATTGGCTACAGTCTGTTCGAAAAGAAAATCAATGGGAATTCAGATTCAAACCTACTAGTTTTAGGATTTGTAGTAGCTCTTAAACTGGAATTTCAAATGGTACAGGAGAAGGAAACGGAAACAGGGCGTATGCGTGATTTCGTTCTATGCTCTTCCATCGATTAACCTAACAAGAAGTTATGAAAACGGTTGCAAACGTATTTAGGAATCACCGAAGCTGTGCCATCTGGAGCATCGTTGATAAACGCCACAGCGAATCCGAAAGTCCAACAAACAGCCAGGTGAATTGGAGGGGGCGGTGGGGGTGAGCCGCTGCTGGAGTGCTGCTCGACCCCAAATGATAAATAGCGCTGGCGCTTTGAAGAAAAATGTACAAAAATAAATGAAAATGAGCACATGGGCGAGAGGCGGTTGGCGGGTGGCGGGTGGCGGGTGGCGGTGGCCGGTGGCGGTTGGCGGTTCGCGGGTGGCGATGTTGGCCAATGGAAGAGGCGTGGCAGGACTTATAAATAAAGCGACGCCCGCAAGCATCAGGCCACATACAAACACAGTTGCATTGTCCTTGGCGTGACAACGCAACCCACCCGAGCCGCCCAGCCGCCCACCCAGCCAGATATTGCCAACTAGAAGCTCTAGCTGTAACAGTCTTTGCCAAAATAGCAGCATTGGCGATGTGGCAACATGGCAACATGGCAACAATGTAGCCAGCATCAAGCAAAATTGTGGACAAAGTGACGCCACGTCGATGTCGACACCGTCGCTGAGCGGCTCCTCCCTCAACTCCACACCACTCCACTCCGCTTCCCCTCGCCATGTAACTGTCAACTGTCACGCTTGCCTGCATACGAGTCTACATGCAACCAAAATTTATTAAAATTGAAGACAACTTGAATGTCATTCAGTCAGTCAGTCAGTGCGTCAGTCAGTCAGTCAGTCAGTCAGTCAGGCAGTCAGTCAGTCAGTCATTCAGCTGCTATTCTCCATCAGTAAGCCAGTCAGCTGCCACAGGATGAGATGGTGGAGGGGGAGTAGTATCTATTATCCACAGTGTGTGCATGTTGCATGCATCATACATGCGCTGCACAAAATTGCCAAACCATTTGAAAATGTTCTTTCATCTTGCGGTCCACTCCTGACTGTGGCCCACTTATTAAAGACGGCTTATTAAATGCTCTGTGGCAACACATATTAATATCAAAATCATTTGCAGGCTTCAAGCAACATCAACCATATAGATATCTCTTTTAATTACTCACATGTAACATGCCATGTTGTCAGTGACCAATTTATTGCAAGAATATTTTGTATAGTATATTCATTTCACATTCAAACTCTGAGAAATTCATTTGATTTCACTTCATTTTGAGTATAAGTTTTAATCTGTCTATAGGCTTTTAAGTAATAAAAGTATATTACTCATACTCATTGCTCATTGCTCATAGTTAGCAGTTACATTCGCTTAACATACAAACTTTGATAGTAACAGCCTGCCATTCCTTGACATAACAGTTTGGTCTGTTATGTTGGCATAACATACAGTATAAGCTTTTAAATAACAACAATATTAAAAGTATATAATAATAATGGTTAACAAGTTTCATTCGCTTAACATACAAACTTTGGTAGTAACAGCCTGCCATTCCTTGACATAACAGTATGGTCTGTTATGTTGGCATAACATACAATTACGGATAACAGCATGTTAATTTATTTAGGGTTTTTCAATTATGTTATGTGTCAGATAAAGTGTCAGTTAGAGACAATTTCAATCTTTCAATAACCCCAAAAGACCTTTAACGGCTATCTGGTACTTTATCTGACCCATAAGCTAACTATGACTTATAAATAAAAACATGACTTAACCGTTGGTTAACCGTTTGGCAACCGTTGCTGCTTACAAATAAAACTATAAGAAAACGGCTTTAAATTGAATCTTTATCTCTTATCTTCACTTCTTAAGAGATTTTGTACACTCCAGAACCATCTTGCTTCTTGATTCTTGCTCTGCTGTTAAGATTTTTGACTTTCATCTTTACCAATTTTTAAATTCACTTTGAAAATCAGCTGCTTTGAACACAATTCCAAACATTTTGCCATGCTCATTTCATGGTAATACAAAAAATTAATAAACGATAGAAAAATTGAAATTCCTTTTGAGGCACTTTATGAAACAGGCAGCTTTATCTAACAATGAACTATGGGGGACTTTATGTAGGCATTGAAATATCGACCTTTAGCATTTTGTTTCAGGTTGTTAAGGAAACATTTGTAACCTATGAACGGGAGAATGAGCGAGGATGATATGGTAGGTAGTTCCCAAAAGTCACCCTTGGACCACTTCAAACGCTTGTTGCACAATCTGCATACAATCATATTGAAATGCATATCTGTGAATCGATTGTAATGACGTAATGCAATTAAGACCCTTGTTATTTGCACACTCCATTTGTTTTTGCTTTTTTATAAAAATATTTATTTGAATTTAAATTTAAATTTGCTTTTTGCTATACACAGTCCATAGACAGACAGCCATGACGCGTGGATTGTTTCGGATGCACGTCGGTCTGTAGGAGGAAGTATATCAGTGTGAAAACTCCATGACGCATTCTGTCTTCCAGAAAAGCGGATATTCTTAAGAATGATTAAGGGTTGAAAAGGTAAGATAACAAGGTACACACTGAAAATTTCAGGGACCGTAACAGCTATAAGTAGTATTTATAAAAGTTAACTTTTAAGCATTATTTCTTGAAATTATTTATTGCTCAAGAAATATTAAGATTGATCTGAAGTTAAATAAGTTATATTACAGCTTAAAAAATAAAAATCATTGCAGCAATGGATAGTCCTTGCAACAAGGATGCTCTACGTGTTGTCCTTTTTCGTGTATCGATTCTCTTTCATTATGATTTTTTTTCTTTAAAAAATGGGTACATAATCATTATTTACGGTCCCTGGAAAATTTACAATGATGATAATACAAATTTTGGCGCTTCAGCCTGCTCTGAATCCTTTAGATTTATCTGCAGCAAAAATTTCTGAGTGGGCTAAATAAAAACTGATTATTGATTATAAAATTGATTATATATTGATATTACATATTAATAAATGATTATTAAAGAGCGTTATTTAAAGTGATAGTTGTGAGAACAGGTTTTTATGACGCGATGACTAAGAATGGGATAAAGTTCCAGATGGGAGTTGAGAGCTCCGAGGGTTGCCACATATTAAAATCACACAAGTTACGTGGCAACGCCAAAATGTTCCTTTTGCTTTTTAGTATATTTTCTGCGGCTCTAATAAAATAAAGAAAAAGGTAGGCTTCAAGCTAATGCAGTGGCCTCGCTCTAACTAACGGCAGTGCCTATGCTAAGAGGGAAATGAGTAAACCGAGTAAAGAAACGTGGCGTAACCACATAAAGAAAGAAGCACAAGGATATCAACTGAACTGTGCAGGATATAATCCTTGCGCTACATTCGAGCCAATGCTAAATAATGTACTCAAAGACGCAAATTATTAACAGTCGCACTTAAGTGCTTTTACTATATATATACGTGTATATGACTAGATATGTAACATACACACATACATAGTACATACATACATATGTATGTAAATTTTCATAGCATATTATAAACAGTTAGAAGTGGTTGTGTGTGTGTGTGTGTGTGGTGGAGGCCACAGTTACTAGTGTGAGAATTTCTTTGCTTTTATTTTGCAAGCGGCTTAAATGATTTACTTTAATATACACACATACATACATAGCCACAGCCACAGACATGCTCAGCAGGGTAATGGCGGCACGGGGCTTGCGAGCATGGGGGGGAGGGCAATCGCCAAGTCGTTGCAGCTTCATCACAAGACGCTACGAATGGCAGCTGAAAAGAAATTAAATTGCTCTCTCCCAACACTGCACAGAAAATGAAACGCAGAGCAATGCGCTGCCAGCTGCTGCAGAGACGCAGACAGAAGCTGAAGCAGAGGCAAAAACAGAAGCTGAAGAAGACCAAGAAAAAGCAGCAGCAGCGGCGACGGGGACGGCAGCAGCAGCAGGGGCAGCGGCGGCGGCAGCAGCAACAGCAGCAGACGCAGCAACTGCAGCAGCAGCAACAGCAGCAGCATCAGCGGCAGCAGCAGGAGCTATTCTGCGCTCAGTCGCTGCAGCTGCTGACGACAATTTGAAAGGCAGCACAGCACATTGGAATCTGTATGGGGCGTGTGTGTGTTTGTCCGTGCCTGTGTAAGGCAGTTAAAGTTTCTAATTGAAATTGAAAGAGAGCGCCCGGCGCTGATGGCTGCAGTTAAACTCTCACGGAGAGAGACGGCAAAAGCGGTGGGCGAGCAAATGCAACGGTTATTGTTGCCGACACGTAGGCAAACGCAGAAGAACATTTCCGTGCATTGTCCTTGCTTTTGTTTATTATGCTTAAGCTATTAGTCAATCAGGGAATGTGTTGCGATGCAGGCTGAGAGTGTGACCAGACCAGATGTGTTGCATGCAGCATTATGTTGAAATGTCTTTATTTTTTCTTCAGTTTTCATAGTTGGCTTCATATACAGATCTGCTCAGAAATATGCTCTTCTTGATACTCTAAAAATCTAATA
This sequence comes from Hirtodrosophila confusa, assembly GCA_035043065.1. Taxonomy (NCBI): domain Eukaryota; kingdom Metazoa; phylum Arthropoda; class Insecta; order Diptera; family Drosophilidae; genus Hirtodrosophila; species Hirtodrosophila confusa. The sequence continues at coordinate 6,359,697 of JAWNNI010000033.1, read as the reverse complement.
TATTCTAATCTTAAAACTTTATCAGGCGACATATACCAACATGTGTAAGATATATGGTAGATCTACCTTCCACGGATCTATGGACGGACAAACTCAATATAAATACGAGTACTCTTTCAAATAATATGTTAGGAAAAATTAAAATCATTAAATGCAGCGTTAGTCAGACAGTCTAAGAGCCATTCACACCATATAATATACATATAAGTATTGTATATGACAGTCAAAATATTATATGAAAATATTACTTTGCACTCAATCTATTGCGCAATAAATCCGACAAGAAGAATAATTTCGAAAAATGTCGCGTCACGTCGCTGCAGTTAAAAAATTTAAGTGGTCACACTTGGTGACGTCAGAAGTAGCGCAATATTGTAATAGGCATCAAAGCAATTGTTTCACTTACAGTTCAAAAAGTTTGAGTTCATTTTTAACTGAGTTGAAAAATTATTGATATTCCCACTGTCCATATCTTCCGGTCTTCTAAAATACAATAACGATATTAATACGAAATATTAAGAACAAAGCTAATTTTCGACGCCATGTTTGAAATGAAAGACGATATTACTTCAGTTCTCGACGGCTTTCTACTTAGATATAGGTAGGTATCTTCGTGACAAGATTAATCAATTAATTATTGTTATCTGTTAAGAGAGCCTGGAATACACACATCAACACCCAGTTCTGCTAAGCATCCGATTACGGCACTAAGAGACGTGCCAAAAATTCAAATACTCGTATAATGCCACTGACATTGATATCATTCCAGCTCTGGAACTTAGCAACATTTGAAAGGCTGTCTTTCCAGTTGACTCACTTCAAGGACCTAATCTCAATTAAAACTGGCAACTGAAGTTTGAACAGCCTCAAAGTCGACCAGGTGCATGTGCTTAATATTGATGTAAATATCGTCATATTGCCATCATGTACAATAAGTATTGTGTGGTCTGCACTTTGACAAACTTTGAGTGCTTTTCCGTAACCCCAACCCAGAACCCCGCACATCATCGAATCGAAACTTTGACAGGGACAGCCTGCGGATTCGATTTCTAATTAAAAGCGCAAAACTTTTGGTCTACGAATTTTTGGCCGTTGATCGCAATCGGGTCGATGATTCGTCTGCGGCTGAAACTGGAACTGAAGCTAAATTTGATACAAAGGAGGGGGCAGGAGCGGTTTAGGTCCCCCAAGCCTATGCCCCAAGAAATGAGTTTGAACGGTTCGCAGCTGCAAATTGTGTGCAGGACAAGCAATGTCGAGATTAAAAACTGGAAATGTTTTACCCAGCTTAAAAGGCACAAATATAGTATGGGAGAGAGAAATGTTCACTCTACTTTTTCTTGACGATCTGTGTAGAAAAGCCTATGCCGAGTTTCACTTTTGAAACTTATTCAAGAAATTTGTAAGGTATAGCGTAGGGAACGTCCAAGAAACTAAGTGAAAACAGCACTGAAGATTTTAATCCAAAAAGTATGCTACAAACTTTCTGTGAAACTAATTCACAACTGAAATTCAAAACACCCTCGATAATGTCACAAAGTATTACATGAAATCAAAAGCTCAGTCAACAATATTATCAGCTTATCAGGTCTGGCAAATACTCCAAAATTTCTTGGGAAGAACAGTGTTGGGATTGCGTCTGCCCGTATGAACGACTTTTTATTTGACGCCCTTGAATCTAGATCAACCAAAAACAGGAAAACAGATTAGCAAGAGAGTATACCGCAGTTGGGAGGAGAACAATTTGTATTTCTTAAATAAGAAATATTTGTTAGACAGTTGTTAGCTCTTATCTACTTTCTTAACTTTCATTAATTTTGTATTGTTTAGCATGCTTTTTTGCCTTAATTACAGGGTGTAGAAGCGCCGATGAAACAAACAAGCCAAAAAGAAAAGTTGTTAAACTTGTGTCACATTTAATTAACATGAATCAGTGGCATTATTCAAGTTCAGGGCGGGTAGGCAGTGAGCGGTGAGCGGTAAGCGGTGGGTGGCATGTGGCAGCAGGTGGGTGGTGGGCGGTGGGCGGTGGGAGGCACACGTTACGACCAAGTGTATGAATAAGCCTTAACATTTGCAGCAGTATATGTAATTTGTTGGCTCGGAGTTGGGCAATAAACTTTAAATTTCATGCTCACGAAACATTAAATTTAAACGAGCACTAAATTAACAATTAATGCACATATGTGTGTGTGTGTGTGTGTGTGTGTGTGTGTGTGGGTGTATGTTTTATGGCTTAGCATGCACAAATTACTTAATGCCATTCTTTATTGTTCAATTATTAAGCAGGACATGGGCAGCATAAAAAGTTTAACACGCATTAGGTCCCAATTGCTGGCCAGTTGGCAGTTGTGTATGAGCTTGGGCTTAATCAGGCAACAGCAGCCCCCAAATGCCAACAACATCAACAACAACATCAACAGCAACAACAACAGTAGCAACTACTGTCTGCTTCAATTAATGGGCCAACATTAGTTATCAATGATGCCCAAGTGAACGATAATGTTTCAACGCCAACCAAGAGCAGCACCAGCAGCAGCCGCCCGAAAAGCCTACCGCTAAAACCACCCAATGGCACCACCCAACGGGCATTGTAGCGGTCATCATTCCATCATCATCATTATTTTTATCATCATCATTATCATTGCATCAACATTGCCATCGTCATGAACATTGGGGCAACTGTGCCTCATTATAGCACCGCCTATGCTCATTATCATCAGCCGCATTTATTTCCTAGGGTCGAACTTCGACCGTCTCAAATGTCCGCAAATTAATTTGCCTTCATTGATGTAGCAGCTGCTGCTCTTAAATATATTTGCCTGCTCCTCACGAATGCTGTGGCTGACCCTGGTTCTTTCAAAGGCAACTTGCAAGTCAAACGGAAAACATCTTAAAGCTTATTATAATGAACGTATGAAGTATTTTGCTCTCTTTGAAAATATTTAAATTGAACATTCTTTACTTATTGCAGCGGACTGAATCAGAGACTTCAAAGCTTCTGAATGTAATACTATGTAGGTACAGTCACCGCAGCTATAACTAGTTGCGGAACATTGCGGAACTAATCCATTTTCTGGTTTTGATTAAGTCTCGGGTTAATAGGATGGATTCCACTCAGCTTTTGTAGTTATAAAAGAGCTTCAGCGCACAATTACTTCTCTTTTTGCAAGACTTTTCATGTTCCTTGTCTTCTCATACATACACACACATACAAAACCTATCGAAACTTTAGTGCCCAATATTTTTAATGCTTTTACAAAAATCTTGAATATGGATCTGTTCGGAAATCCACCTTCGAATCAATTCCTCAGAAAACTACGTAGCATACTTTTTTGGGCAGGGTATAAGTAAAAAAAACTTAGACGATGAAGTTTGCATCATGGATTTTCTTCTTAAAGTTGTATTTTTTTGCTGTCAAGCGTTGTCCACTCCTCTTCACTCTTCCCTCTTCCCTCTTCCCCTACAAACAAAAACAACGTAGAAACTTTTAGAGGGCAATCCATCGCAGCAGTTTTCAACCGAACCCCTTGTAAATATAGTAAGCTTATCAGGCAGTTATATATGTACTGTGGTACTATATTGCCTGAGCTTAACATGTAATAGTTTTTCTACCCATATTCTGTTCGCCAAGATAAAACGAGTATACCGGTTATATCGGAAGCTTCCGACTGCAACATTTGAACTCTTTCTAACTCAATTTGCTTAGGATTTATTGTTCGTCTGTTGGATTGAATTAAAGTAGTCGAAAGAAACGATGAAAACTATCGATTAACCCCACTGCCGATAGTTCTGAGTTGCACGAGAGAAGCTGCTGCTGCTATTGATGCTGTTTTGTAATTTGCTGCCAAATTGAAGTGAAACGCTTTGTTTGTGCATAACGAGGCATGCAGCGCGTTAAACAAAGGACCTCGGCTAAAAGGCGCCACTGGCAGGCAACATTACCTAACTGAGGGCATGGATAAGGGCAACTGGGGTTAGGCTAAGTGCTGCCGCGTTGGCTTTGTGTTACCGCTGCTGCGATAGCGGCAACGGGAGCGGGAGCGGGAGCGGGTGGGGGGGAGTAGACTGAACGTCAAAGGACTGAAATAAACCAGCTGTGAGTGCACCCGCATACGCAACGCGCTGAGGGACTCCCGAATCGGGTCAAAGCAGACAAGGACGAGCGCAATTGAGTTGATTACCGCCTGTCAGGACAAAGACAAAGATAAAGCTTGTGTTGCAGCCAGCAAATGGCGGGGCCAAGTGGCAAACGCCATTGCAACTGCGCCATTGCTCCCACATCTTCAAGTCGATTACATTTCAAATAAATAAATCGCTTGCATTCGCCTCGCAATACGAGTTACTAAGTGCGACTATGACTGCAATAGACTAATGGTAACCTAACGCTAACTTGTGCGAAGGATTCGAGCTGTTTATCAATAGATCTCCAGCATATCATCTAGCTTATAAACCTGTTATTCCCAAATGATATACACATTCATTGTTGCATAAATATATAGACATCACATCAATTACAATTTTCGTAGCATACTTTTATGGGCATCCTAAACCTGTCGGGGTTTATATTACCATTATCGATACTATTGAACTGGCTTGGATAGGCTAATAAGTTTTTGGGTGGTAATGCTAATATTATGAACTGATTTAACGTGATTTTGCCATTCAGTGATGTCATAGCTTTATAAATATGCAAATTTGTAAGTGTATAAATTATCCTTTTGGCAGAGATATCTAAGCTACTGAGTAGCAGAAATATCAAAGGTTTCAAGCTCTACTTTCTAGTATTATCACGATCCAAACAGTATGATACACCAACTTCAGTTGAATAATATTAAAGTGAAACTTGGATTTGGTTGATTTGATTTGCGGCTTCTATTGAAAAAATTTGAATAATGTTATATTGCTTTAAATATATGTAAACTATCATAATAATATAATAATATATGGACTTATATGAGGATGTACGTTCCTTACTGTGGTTTGAAGGATGCTAAGCTGAGATCTATTTTAATTTTTAGGAAATAATACAAACTGTGCTATGCTTTCTTTTCAACAAAGACAATGATATTTCAAAAACTATTGAAAATAAATATTTATATATTTTAAACTCCACAAGCTACAAGATTTATATGTGTATGCATATGGATGGAACTTACAGGATGATCTTTTAGCGTTTGATAAATAGAACCTCCGATTACTATTTCACTTGTAACCCGAAAGTTATGAAATGAAATATTGTTGATTGATGATAAATGATGTACCTATTTTAAGCTTCGGTGCTGTGGATATGCATAAAAGTAAAGTTGCAGCTGATTTGCACCTGGTCTACGCGAGTTGCATACAAAATTTAAGATCTCTAACCCTTATAAAAAGATAAATAGAGGAACATGACTTGATCGACTCCCTATACGAAGGTGAGACATCTGGGATACTAATAATAACGAGTTTCAGTTATTGGATGATACTCAAACTGCGCAGATATTGGAATGACGAGTTGCTCGATGTTAAAATTTAGCCGTATCCAGTGTAACTACAATTTAGATGATGATGCGGAGCTGCGTGAAGGTAATTTGCATTGCACGCAACCTGATGATGGCCTCAATCAAGTCCTGCTCTGTGTGTGGCCTTTCAGCTATAATTGGCTTGGCGTGGAGTTTTGAGGGCTGCGCCTCAGTGCCTGCCACATGCAGCACATTCAATGTGATTTCCGTTTCCGTTTTCCTATATACATATATACATGTATATGTATTCATTTTTTTCCTTGCCGAGCTGAGCCGAGCTGGGCGCGAAGTAATTGGCTGCGAAAATGCTGTCATAAATCAAAGCGATAATTATGTGGGCGACTGCGTTCCGCCAGTTTCCAGTTCGCATTCCAGCGCTACAGGGGTGTGAGGAGGGGTGGTGGCTGTGTTGGGGCACACTGCAGGCACACTTTGATTGCCATTGGCTCGATTTTGGGGCATGTCGGTCATAAATTATGATTTGATGTGCGAAATAGTTGCAGCTGGCTCAAGGTCATGCACAGAGTGTATAAACTTTTTGGATCTTTATGTAGTATATGTATGTGTGTGTGTGTGTGTGTGTGTATAATGTTTCTTCTGTCTGTCTGTGCGCCATGTCCAATGTCCTGGGCTGGCCTTCGACTAGCCGCCGTGTCCTTGGTGTTGTGTGAAAACTGAAAGTGGAGCAGCCCAGCGGCTGTTTTGCCAATGGCTGGTGGATACAACGAGGGGGTGGACGGTGGGCGCTGCGGGGCTGAGGGGCTATGATTAATTGCATGTTGTTGTAGCGACCACATCGTAAATTGCTTTCATTCGTGTCGCCCGCACGTGGATGCTATGAATAAAGTGGCTAGCATTTGGCCAAGCCGCATGTTGCGTTGTCTCTGCTAATGTTGCATTATTAATGCATCTGCAGCTTGCAGCATGCCGCATGCTCCAAAAACTAGGCAACGACTTGAGCCACAACTCTGAGCCAAAAGCAGCCAAGCAACCAAAAAGCAAAATGACCAACAAACAAAGCGGCAGAGACTATAGGAACAACAGCAATGCATGTGTTGGAGAGTTGTACCGAACCGTTCCGAACGAACTCGAAAGAACTTTTCCCAAACCGAACAAACGAACTTTAGTACTGACTATCCCCTCGTTTGGAGTCCGTTTACAGTTCTCTTTCTTGGTGTGAATTCGACTTTAGTTAGTTTGCATTATCTATTTTCGGTTATAGATCGAATAGATTGAAATTGTATTCAAAATAAACGAAAATTGGATATTATCTGACACTCTGATGAAGAAGGAAATTTATAAAAAACATTAAACAATTATTTTTATTAAAAAGAGCCAATATAAGTATCGATTAAACTAAACATAGCAGCAGAACATAAGCAACATAACCAATGAACTAGTGAACGAAGTAAACGAACAAACGAGCTAAGCAAATGAACAGAAGCATAAAATACTTTTAATTAAAATTACTTTTGAAACGAGCTAACGTAGAAAACAAATGAACGAACGAAATGAACAAACGAGCTGAAAAAACGAACGAAATGAACGAACGAACTAAAGAAACGAACGAACGAACTAAAGAAACGAACGAACTAAGGAAACTATCAAGCTAAACGAATGAACGTGTTTAAGGAACGAACTAGCGACTCATCCCACTGAACGACTGAATGAACTAAAAGAACAAACGAACTATATGAGCGAGGAGTTCATTCCAAGTAGCTGCTGAAGCTATTTGCTTCAATTGAACTACAATGTACAGCTCTAAAGTGTTTGTGTGTGTGTGTGTGTGTTTGTGTGTGTGTGTGTGTGTCAGTGCGTAAAGCTGTAGAGGCAACTCCTGTGGCGACTATGGCTATGGCTCCGGCTACGGGTAAAAGCAATCACGATAATAAGCATAAATAAAAAGCCCAACAAAAAATTACACGACCATAAAAAAAGGGCAAATGGCAATGGCAAGGGCTGGTCCGGGGGGAAGGGCGCGGCGCGGCGCCGCGACGGGGCTTCGGCTACATACAAAATGGCACCGCCAGGCAGCCCTCCAACAGCGCCCCCCCCCCTCAAAACAGGGGCAACAAACAACACGAGAATGAGAACACAAATAAGTTTTGTAGTGGCTTGCAACCGCTGAACAACGTCGTAAAAACTTATTTAATTTGTGATTTATATGAATAAAATTTTCTAGTAAATTCCCTGAAATTATTCATTTCGCAGCGCGCTTACGGGCGGGTGGACAACGGCAACAGCACCAACAACAACAACAACAGCAACAACAACAGCAACAACAACAACAGCGGCAAAACAAACGGAAGAAAAATGGCACTGCTAACCAAATGGTTGGGCGGGGCGGGGTTGGGTTAGGGAAGTCAGCGAGCAGTCGAAAGGATAAACCCCGCAACCAAAACAAGTCGCCAGCCAAGGAACTCAAAGTTGGACTGGGCCAGTTTCTGGCAGACGACAGCAATGGCGACGATGACGTCGCCCAGAAAAAAACTTTTTGGCCAAGAGTTCACGTTTTTGATTTACTCCCAAAAACACACACACACACACACACAAATACAAACACACACACACACACACACACACACACACACACAGACAGTCGCAACTTTGCGCATATAAATTGGGCAATTGGAAGCGCTGCCAGAAGCAGAGGAACCGCCCAGGCCTACGCCCACCAGACGCCAACATTGGCGCCTGCCATGGGTTTTTCTGGCGAATTAATTTTCCTGGATATCGCTTAAATTGCTCCATTTACTGACCGTCGACAAACTGTCGGAAGATTGCCGTCGCGAATTGATACATACATCCTACCTGATACAGTACAGTTTTGATGAAGGCGATAAGGACACAGTCCTGCCGTAATAAATATGTTTAAGTATCTATCAATTGCAATTAGGCCTTTCGCATTTCCGATCCCATTTCAATCAGCCGAAACTTAAAGTGTTTCTTTTCGGAATTCTAGGGTTTCGACTTCATTCGAAAACGGGAAACACAAAATTTAAAACTTTGCGGAATGAAAAGTAATCGGAAATGCAATCAGGCTTGATAATCTTTATCAAACAGTCAAATTTTTTTTAATAAACTTCCAACCCAAAATTTCATATTTGGTGTCTCTAGCTCTTATAGTTTTTGAAATCCTTGTGATCATACATACGGACGGGCAGAGCCAGATCGAATCGGCTATTGGAACTGATGAAGACTATATATATACCTTATAGATTAGGAGATGTCTCCTTCTGTCTTTTACCCATTTTATGGGTAGAGGGAGTAAAAACTAGACGAAAAACTTATACCCTTTAATGAGAAATAAACCTAATCATTTCCAAATCAACCGAAATCAGTTTTCGATTGCGATTTCTAACAATCTATCGCTCTGAGAATATTTTCTAAGCCTGCGTCTCATTGGCGATAGGTGACTTGTAATAACGGACCGAAGAAGTGCCTAGAAAAATTGCCAAAACTGTTACATGAAAATTGATCTCTAAATTGCGCTTCATTCATTAAATTTAACACCTTTGATTTTAAGTAATTTCTACGCACTCATTTTGCTTACCTTGTTAAACAGATTTTAGCAGGTTTTTAATGTCTTTAACAGTTGTGCAACCAATTTTAAATAACAGCTTAGAAATTTCTTAAATCAGATTTTGGCGTACCATAAAAAAAACAATTTCGAAGACCCGCATATTCAAAGAATTGATAAATTTATGAGCAGCGTTAATCATCCGATCTAAAGTCAGGCGTTGACAGAATACTCCATCAACTTTTCAGAAAAATTATTCTGCTTTAAATCAATTTAAATGCGGGGATATAGACATAATTTTAGTCACTTTTTTTAAAATTCAAAAAACGGATCCACAAATTTTTAGAAAACGGTTTAACATAGTAAACTATTGTTTAAAGTTTCGCAATTACTTTGCTTTAAGCCAATGTAAATTTGATGAGCAAATTCGAGCCAATGGTTTCCCAAAAATTCTTTTATAAAATTTATAATTAACAGAAAATTTGTAAGTCAGAAATGTCAATCATTCTGTCGCTGCCAGAAGCATTAACTTTAAAGAGAATCCGTTTCATGCGTCCATCACTTGTTTTGCCCCCTAAGAATCTGTTGCCGCCAACTTGACGCAAACACATAAACTTGCATACAAAAGCGCACTCAACCGCGTTTACTCTCTCGAGAGCACTTAATTTATCAATTCTTCTTTGTGCGACATCCTTAAACGTTTGACTGGCAGCGCAGCCTTGCCTGTCTGCGCGCGTACTATAGCAATCTCGATCAAATGCTGGCCGCGTTTAGGATTTCGAGATAGGAATTTCCGCGGATAGGATTTCGCACGGTTGGCTTAAATGTGGCCAACTGCCAAATGGAGTCGGCTCGACGTCACCGATGCTCTGTGTGGATTGTGTAGCATGTGTGGCATGTACTGAGATATTTTAGTATGGCATGTAAACGGCAAAGGGGGAATGGTATGGAAATAACATTTGGGGCGCCTTGGAGGCAACGGCCACTTACCGCACGCGCATCGCAGCGCAGAATGAAGCTGGCGATGCAGAGGCCCAGCAGCGGCAGCATCCACAGACGGAGGCTGAGGTTGACGGCTGGGCGTCCTTGTTGCAGCTCTCGCAGCATTTTCTCAATGTTTCTTTTATTTAGCTCTGATCACAATCGAAGTTTCTGTGTGAATGTTTGTGGTATTGGCGTTTATTTTGAATTGCCAGCGATTTTCACTACAAAAAAAGAACAAAAACTGTCTTTGATAAAAACGGGCGGGCAGCGCAAAAGGGGCGGATTTCAATGAATTGAATGGATTTCAGTCTCGAGTTTTGTTGGAATTACAGCTCAGTGTTGGCGGTTCACAAATGCCGGCGCCCGTGCGGCTTGTTTACTTTCACTAGCACACACACACACACACACACACACGCACACACGCACATACACACACACATTCATACACACACACACACACACACACACACACACACATGCAAGCACAATAAAATAACAACAATTGCGACAAGAAGCCAGCGAACCACGAAGAACGGAGCCACCAACACTGAACCAACAGCTGGAACTAAAGTTAGAATGAACGAACCGAACGCGCACGCGGCACGAATTGTTCTGGCGTTGCGGCAGCATTGGCAGCTGCTTTTGTATGCCGTCTGGCACGGCGAACTGGATGTGCGGCGAAAGCGAAAGCTGCGCGGCGAATTCACAAGGCAAGCGTTGACGAGCGCAAGCGAGCGAGCAGCAACTCTAAGCGACTGACTGCTCGTGTGTGTGGGAGTGAGAGAGAGCGATATAGCGCGCTACATGGACAAAGGGCCATGGCGTGCGATGAAGTTTATAAAATGTACGTGACTGTGGCTCGCTTAGCGCTTGAAGTGTGTGTTAAGCTTTGCTGCTGCTACTCCTCGCCTCCTGCGCCCTTGCCCCTTCTGCGGCGCCTATGCATTTGGCACAAAATGCTCAAGGACACACTCATACACACACACACACACACACACACGCGCGCACATACACCAAACAAAGTTAATGCTTTTATTTTGTGCAGCATTTCTTTATTTTTAGTTGATTTGTTTGAACATTTTCGGTTAGTTTTTTTGGGCACTGGCTGACCTTGAGCACCAATGCCCAATCTGCACCCCGCCCCCTCCTGGGTACCCTCTTTCGAACTTTGCTCCAATTACAACAATTTTCGATGGACAATGGTCGCCACTTAAACTTCACGCGCTCGATTTCACTTCTACAAGCTTCAGTGGCATAATCCGTCGTCTATTTCTACGAGTATTCCCAATCCTATTCCCATTCCCATTCCCATTGCCATTGGCATTCCTATTTCTGTCCGGTACTTTCCACTTACTGCCTGATGGTCCTTGATGGTAGTTCGCTTTGCGGATTACATTTGTAGCTGCCCACGGCTTAACTATTTGTATATCCTTAGGAAAAACGTATACAACATCCTCATCATCGGAGCTGACTGAAATAGGTATAATTAGGCAGTTGCCAAAGTAGGGTAATTAAATACGAATTTATTGAAAAGCCAATGACTTTAACGGCAACTATTCGAAAATCGATTCAGTTTGGAAGGCTATTTTGCCACAATTTGCATTGATAATGGCATTTCTGACCCTAAGTTTATATTCTTGAGCATGTGGACGACTTGGGTCCATATAGTTATCTCTATATGTCTGTTGCTATATAAACTAGCCTCTTAGTTTTGAAGCTGATGAAATTTGGTACATATAACTATTTTATGTATACTCTTAAATACAACATTATACCTGTAAAAAAATTGCATTGATTTTTATATGTATAAGCGATAGAAAATTAAATATTTATATTAAGGACATCATCACACAGTTAAGAGCTAGAATGCTGAAATTTTCACAGTAGTTTTCATTTATGCAGAAAGTGCACACTAAAACGGGATTGTTGAAAATTCCCTCCACAAGTGTGTAAAATCCGCGGTAAGCTTTTGTAGTATAAAACTTTGTCCAATTGGGCTCAAATGCCTTTTCAATGCTCAATACAAAAAAGCATTAAGCATATTTCCGAACGAAGTTGGGAAAATTCAACTCCTGACTGGAAAATGGGGCCTCAGTGTTGTATGACCGATCAGCTTTGAGCCCATTCACATTCTTCACACTAAATTACTTGACTTACTTGAGTATATCGCCATTTTTTGAAAATTTGTTTACTCTATCTGTACAGGTGTGGGAGATATAGATTTTGCTCATTTACGATGGAGGGCGGTCAACAAACTTTTTAGCATTCTTACTTGTTATTAATGAAAACAAAACAAAATCTTGCAAAAATCATATCTTTTGAACCAAATAGGAAATCGCCACAATTTATAAAGCACTTTATTATGAATTTCCGTAGCTTTAAAATAAGTGAAAGATCTTTAAAATCCGAATGGTGTTTATATTAGATAAATATCACGTTTCCAATGCATTTCTATGGTGTAAATTCCTATGAAAACAAAATTCAACTTTGTCCGATTTTAAAGATCTTACACTTAATTCAAAGCTACGGAAATTTAATGTTAAATGGTTTTTAAATTTCGTTGAGCAGTTATGAATCTTGCAAAGTAAAATGACAAAACGACCACTGCGCGGCGGAGCAAGACTTTATGCCGATATAATGAACATTAGTTTGCTGATAAGTGTTTATTTGATGTTTATGATAATTTACAGTACATTTGTACACGTTATAATGGTTGAGAGTGTCTTAGATAAGGTATCCACTGATATGATTATGAATTCCATATGCTCAAACCCAGCTAGAGTCGTTTCACATAGGTTTCCACTTGCTGGTGCGGCGCGGGCGGGCGGATGAGCTGCTGGCCCGTCGCATCGACGTAGTCGGTGTAGGGCATTGTGTTGATCAGCTCAAAGCCCAAGCGCGTCAACAGGCGGGCGGAGTAGACGCTTGTGCAGTCGCTGCTGAGCAGCGGATAGCCCAGCTCTTTGCCCCGCTTGGACAGCGCCAAGACGAGCCGCTCGCCGATGGCGCGACCACGCAGCGACGCGTCTACGCCCATGGCATGCAGATGCACTGCTTTGTTGACATTGTAACGGGCAAATACGTTGGCATCGCGCTCCACAATCGCCAGCATACCCAAGATGCGTCCCCACTTGGTGCCAACCAGGCGCTCGGCCTCCTCGAAGAGATGGTCCGCCTCATTAGGCAGCTTGGGGCCCGCAACGGCGGCGCCCACAATGCGGCCCGCCTGCAGAGCGAGCAGGCAAGTACCGTGTGCCAAATTGGATAGCTGGAACTTCTCATCTTCCTCATCTGGCTCCAGTGGCTCGCAACCGGCCGTTAAAGGCTCCTCGCGATAATAATGAGCATGCAGAAACTTTAGGAGTCTTTCGCTGTCCTTGACAGTCGCAAGGCAGATTTCAATATCAACATTATTAACTACTGGCGCACTCATTGCATTAAAGTTCACGTTGTTCTCGCAGCTGATCGATACAGTATGACCAAACATTATAAAAAAAATAATAGATTAAGAGAATCAATAGGTTACGACAAGAGGTCTGCAACTTTTGGCACTCACTGCGCATCTACGTCACACTCTATGAAATTCAGCGAGCGCTTTTGGACTTGTATGAAAATCAAATACTTTTTTTTTTAGTAAATCGGCTATCCGTAACCTATGAGCTCTCTCAATCGTGGTGGCGCGCTATCGCTCGCGGTTTCTAACTTTGAGAGCGTAAAATTGATTGCGCTCTTAGCAGATGACATTTGTTTTTGTTGTGGCTAGCGCAGCATTATGACACATTTTGTGTCATAAAAAATTTTAACTGGAAGATAACTTAATATTTTTAGGTCTTGTTTCTTTGTTAACGATCGAATTTTGTTCGATCTCGACACTTCATAAATTGACGATATACACCAACATGTGTACCAAGTTTGGTTGCTCTAGCTCAAAGATAAAGGCAAAAAAATTGCGTTCATACGGACAGACGGACAGACGGACATTTCGCAAACCCAATATACAATTTTCCCTTCGGGAACATAGTATAAAAACAAAATTATTGACACTCGGTACAAAAATTTGTCTTATGCCAGAAAAATATCAATGTTTTCTACAGTGCCAAGGAAAAGTATATTTTCTGAACGCGCACAAGGTGCACTCTGGACTACAGAACACCCTGTACATGTATCATTATATAGAGTACTATAATTTGACATGTAGTATAATGCACTTTGTTATCTACATTACAAAAAAAAACAAGTAAGATCGTTGCAGTCGGACGTACCCGACAGCAGATACTCGTTTTCAAGTCCGGTATAATTTGATTATATTAGCAGCCCTTGTGTCATTATAATTAATTTTAATTTAATCAATTTTCGTCTGATTGTTCATATGGGAGCTACATACATATGTTGTCCGATTTTGATGTCCGCGATCTAGAAACGCGGTTTGGGTGAGTTTGGTGAGGATATCTTTATAAACATAAAAGTTTACAAATAAAAACATAGTTGTCGACTGATCATTCCTATGGCAGCTATATGTTATAGTGTTTCGATCTGGCCGCTTCCGACATATGCAATGCCTGCAGCAAAAAGAAGGGTCTGGTGCCAACTTTCATTACGATGGTTTTAAAACTGAGAGACTAGTTTGCATAGAAACAGACGCGCAGATGGACATCGCTATATATCGACTGGCTATTCATGCTGATTCAGAATACATATATATACTTTGTGGGGTCGGAAACGGCTCCTTCAGTCCATTACACATTTCGAGACAAAAGTGTAATACCCTCTGCTAGGGTCAAAAAATATGGATATGTGCTAAGTTTCACCTTGGATGCACTGAAACTGAAAGTCTAGTTTGCATAGAAACAGATACACCCCTTCTGGGGTCCTTCAATGCGCTACACATTTCACAATAATATAATACTCTCTGTAGGGCTATAAACATATTAAATATAATGAGATTTCCTACCTTAAAATGATATATGCATGCCGCAAAAGTCATCGCATGGAGCAACGCAACGATTATACTCCACAGTGGGTGTAAGCTACATATGATAGAAATAGCAAGAATGTGTAAAGGGCGTGTAGTTGACAGAAGGGGGCACTGAGAATGTTGGAGACCAATTTGAACCGTTGCCAGGATACGAGAAACAATTGCATTTCTTTTCGTTCGCCTCAATCTTCCCCATCTGATGCTAATTTCACAATAATTACTGAGCCGTGTATAATGCCCCACTCAATTAGGCGCAAATGTGCCTCATGTGGCACTGCGGCAATATGATTGTAACTGTAGCAACAGCATTTGCACTGAGTTCTCCTCAAATCAGCCTCAACCACTACCCACAACTCTACCCATATCCGATATTTCCATCATCCTGTGTTATTTGATATGCTTTAAATGCAATTAAAATGTGCAATTTCATTTTTAAGACTTCTTGCGTAAAATACAAAAACACAAAGTTTCAACATAAAGTTTCTGTGGAGAATTAATTGTAGATATCTAATATCATAGAAAAGGAGGAACTTTGAAGCTCTGCATTTCTGATAAAATGTACATTTATTAATATTCCAATTTGCGAAATACAATAGAAATCATCCCAAGCAAATAGTAATTGGAAAAATTCTTGAAATTCGATATTATTGATTTGAAGCAAAATATGCTTTGCTTAAATATAATTATCTGCAATTTAAATGAACTTATTGCAAGGACTACGCCACAAATTGCTAATACAGGTACAAGGGGATAATAAAGTTGTGCAAAAGTAGGTATCATTCTCAAAAAAGGCATCTCCGTTCCTATAAAATCATATTTTTGATCAGAGACGGTTATATCAAAATTTATAAGAGCTAGAGACACATGATTTTGGATGTAGGTTCACCCCGTTAAGGTTGCAAATTTCAAAAACGTACAAATATTTTCATAATTATCGAATAACAACAGATACAATATATACACGTTCAGGATCGTATTTCATACAAAAAAAAAAAATCAATTTTCGAATGTTCTATTATCAATCCGTAAGGATCACATAAATAACGTAATTACTTACTTTACTAGATGGAAAAGATTGTTATAGTTGGCTGTTGGCTGTTGCTTAGTTTACTTTTGTTGATCCACTGCCGTTTTGGAAGATTCGTCAACTGACGATTCTTCCATGAAGAGTTTGATTTCGGAAAGTAACATTTCGTCTGATGAGGAATCTTCTACCTTTACACCGTATGTATACCTCTTGGCTGAACCACGCAGCTCAGAGGCATCAGCGTTATCCAATACACTGATCTCCTGTTTTGTTTTTTTATGCTGAGGATCCTTCAGCATCCATTGCCAATCCCTAAGTTGTCGAAGGTTCAGCATCTTCTACCTTTATATCAACTGAACAGTGTGGCTCAGAGGCATCAGTTATCCAAAACATTTCATTTCTGTATTGGTTCCATCAAAGATATCATCGGCTCCGCCCTAGTTTCCAGGGCACGCTAAGTACAATGTATAAAAGGGAACATAATCGTGAAATTACATATTAATATGTAGTCAGGCTGAAAGTGGGGCAGCATGCTTCGGCAGAATTCATTGTATTTTGCATCCCATTCTGCCTTGCTGAAGGCTTTAACTCCCCTCGCCTGATCCACAATCTCACTCCTTAATAATGACGCTTTGATGCAAATGCAAATGGCGAGATATTTTTGATAGAGGTGTTAACTTCCAATAGCTCCACAATCGATAATTTCGATAGTTTTGTAAAAACCATTCAAAAATTTAAAATTAAAAGAGCAACGAAAGTTCTGAAGTGTTAACATTGAATAAGAAACTCAAAGTCCAAAGACTCATATTCTTTTTACCCTAAGAGATCAGAGTTCAACCATTAAATAGATTTTGATAAATCAAACCGCTTCTAACACTACTTGAATCGAACCGGTTCAGGCTCGGAACTCCAGCCGTTCCGAACCGTGAACCAAAATAGCTGAACCTGGCTCCAAACCAAACATTTCTGCTTCAAGAAAAACTAGTAATTATATTTTTTCCTCCCCTTAAAACCAGCATAGATAAAATTTGGTGGAAGACAACTACTTATTACTTATTAATTTAAAGTATACAATGCACCAATTTAATTGTTTAAGAAAATACATATAAATTAAAGCGTCTCGTTACTTTAAAATTGCAAAAGCATCTAACGAACCAAAAACTGAAGTCAGATATATGTAATATTTAAGTCAGGTTCACGAACCCAAGCCCAGAGATGCTAATTGGTTCGAACCGTAAACCGAACCTGTGACAAAAATTGATTGGTTTGCAGCCCTGATACTAAGTTAATGTTTGGTTTTTATATTTAAGACAGATTCAGTCTGTTTCAAAGCATAATTCTTGTAGCACATCGACACGAAGAGGTTACGTGTCTATTAGACAATGAAAGATCAATTCACATATGCATGTTTTCTTTTTATTTAATTGTTTATTGCTGTGTTTGTTGCTAATTTCTGCATCTACACTCCCGGCTTCGAATCTGGCTTAGTCTTACAGTCCAAGCCATGTGGCCCAAAATTAATATCGCAGATAAATTCACTGTCTTCAGATGTTGGTTGAAGCTCAGAACACGACGATTCCTCCTGAGTTTTCATGGCTTTAAAGAGCATCTCAACCTACACATATAAAATGGACATGATTGGGAAAGTACTTATTAAAACTGTTGATGATAGGCCGCCTTACAGCTTGAGTCGGGATGCAGGACGGCGGATTGTATAAGATGCACCGGCATACATTTTCGCAGTCCAGTTGCATTTGTCCGTCGTGAAGCTCCTCCATACCCGTTTGAACAAAAATTCTTCTCCAGATGCGCTTTATATCTTCCATTGCGAACTGCGACACTTTCGGAGAATATTTTTCACACACGTTAAGTGTCAAGGTCTCAATTATATTATGCTAATCATGAGTAAGTGATGTTAGGCTTTCATTAGAGCCAAAATCGATAACTTGATCATCAAAAAGAATCAAAACCAATTAATATCGTACCAGCGATAGTTCAATAGAATGAACACTGCAGTGTACTGGTCCTACTTTTGGATTATGTTCATTTGACGACTTAAATTTTGTTCCATTATGTGTTTTGCCCGGAAATCTTATATTTCTTTAAAGAAAGATAGGATATGGGATGAACTCTCTTGCTTAGAACTTTAATGGCTCTAAAAAATGAGGATCAAAACTCAGAGGGAAATAAAACACACATAAATATGGCTCAAAACCACTTTGTACTCAACGCTGAATCCTTTTAGAACCACAGTTTAATCAAATTTTCATCCGAAGTTTAATCAAATTCTGATTTAGTTTTCAGTAATGAACTTTGTGCTCTTTAGTTTCCGTTGGGGTTTTGTCGCTTTGTTGCACATTTATTATTTCATATATTGTTTTATTAATAATGCAGTCCTGTTGAAATTTCATAACGCTCAACAATGTCATTGACAGAACGCAGCTTCTGCTATTTTGTTGTGCATGTCAGTTGCATGTGGTAAATGTTGCATGTATGTTCCATTTGGCTGCGGCTATGAGTTTTGTGGTAGCTTCCACTTTACTGCCCATAATGCAACAAATATGAGAAATTCTCTTCAATATTCCAATAACTCGCAATTCAATCACATTTGTTGTGGTGTCATCAAAGTATCTTTCCTGTGATGAAAATGCATAAGAACATTGCTCATAAACTGGCAATAATAATGATATGCATGTAGTAAATGCAGTACTTATGTATATGAGTACACATACTAAATATAAGTACTTTGAAACAATATCATAAATAATCCATATTCAATAATATTAATAGATTGGGATAAAGTATGTAAAGAGGCCATTGATTATTTGTTTAAGACAGGAGCAGCTAAGGAAACTGATGTGAAACAACTGTATTATGTTATACAATCTGTTAGAATACATCAACCGCTTCATACATTCCCTATAATAATGTAAATAGTAACTATAAAAATGTAACACTAGCTGAAGGACTTAGCAGCCATGGCTAAGAATTAAATGTTAATTCATAGTTTTAACTAGAAATTAACATTATATAAATAAATAAAACGTCAACCGATAGGAGCTAAGGACTAGTATGTATTTGGTGTTCCTTTTGATCCTTGTTCTCTGGAAGAGGGCTCGGCATTTTCATCTCTCTGGCTCAGCAGAGGCGTCGTCGTTGCCCGATCCCGATCCTTGTGTTGTTGGTTCTTCAAGTTCAGGTTCCACTGAACGGATTCATAAAACAGATGTGAATTTACTCAATAATGCGATGGATGTTGATCAGGTCTTACCTCGAAACTTGGCCGATAACCAAATAACAACTGTCGGCAGTGGCTACAAGCGATCGGAGCACCTCCCAATGTGATTCGGTTTCTTCTGTTCCTTTTTTAGTTTCTTGTTAAGCATTACTTTTTGTGCGACCCTGCAAATATCGGTTATAGTACGAGTAATTGCAGCCCTGGATCGAGGAATTCTGATTGAAAGCAAAGCAGAAACACTTCATGTGCCTGTTTTCTTCACTCACTTTCGATTCTATAGTCTAAGTAAGTATTCGAAAATATAAAACGACAATCAGCTGAGTAAATCATAAAACCAAGAGAAGACTTTACAAAGTATCTGTAAAAATGATGTCTTACGAGGATACAATGAACGAAATTAGCCGCATTTGGAGCAAGAGGCTTAAGGAAATGGGCATTGCCAACCCTAACGGTGAAGAATATAAGAAAGATTTTGAGGCATTTGTCGAATGCATGTTTTCCGAGACGGAGCCGGGCGTCGATGATATGACTGTAAGCCGACTTGCCCTGAATCGCATTATTAAGTACACTCACAGTCTGCTATTTATTATATATGTACATATACATATGTATGTATAGGTTGACCAGATCTTTCTTGGCATAAGAATTCAGTCTGAACTGGCCGCGTCTGAAGCTCAAGAGAAACTAAAAGCTGAATCCATTGGATCGGCCAACAATAACACCTCTGGACCGCCTGAGCCCAAGCAAGAACAAACAGCTGAATCCACTGGATCGGTCAACAATAATGCCTCTGGATCTAAATTCAATCGATCGGCCAACACTAATGCCTCTGGACCGTCTGAGCCTAAGCAAGAACCAACAGCTGAATCCAATGGATCGGCCGACAATAATGCCTCTGGTTCTGTCAATAAGCACAAGAAGGCCAAGTTAGATTACCAAGTGTTTCTGTAGATGCAGAAACCTTCAGCAACAGCAGCAGTTCCATGACAACAGTAAAACACACGTTTATTTTGGTAAATAATAGTTATACAAAATGTAACCCCCGTAAATTGATCATTTGTTGCTTACTACAATACATGGAGTATTCCTTGCGTTTGTCGCATTCAACCGAAATCGACATTTTTATGGATGGATACTTATTTGTATAGTAAGAAATCAATTATTTGTTGTAGTTTTCGGAATTAGGTAAGCTATTGTAGATATGCATAATAGTTCCTTGGTAGTATTCCTTATTTGAAATGAACTTGAATTATTGCGTATAGTATATAGCACTTTCAGTCTCAGATCGATCTGTTCCTTTTCATATATTGTAATACATCAACTATGTTAATAATTAATCTGTGGAATTCAAAAGAGGAGTAATTATCTTGAATCAATTTCACGTTCAAACCTTAGCCAGTATGCTGAGGATATAGTATAATATAGTTCCAGGAAATGATTAAATATCTGAGATTATAATATTTGTTAGAAGTCATTTTCTAAGCTCTATACAAAAAGTCATTGGTCATGTGGAGTTGAGCCAACGATTTAGGAGAATTGACCCCAGCGTGCCACGAATTGTGGTATGATAGTTTTGTGCACTTCTTACGATTGGGGCAAGTAGGCAAATACAACATAATTAATTTAAATCAAACGCTGGCGTAATGCCAGCTAGTCCACATAAATTAGATATATGCATAGTTGAAATACTGCTGTACGAACGGAATCAGGTGTATGTTGTACACTGTACGATATAGTATAGCATGTTATCCTGCGTCCAGTAGAGGCAGCTGTCGCAGTGGATCAGCTAAGCACCACCCACGGACCCACCGCCCCACCGCTGAGGACAGCCGCTTTGGCCCGCCAAAGCAGCTGGCAACTGACCGCAGCCGATTTGGAACCATGCAGATGCCTATTGCTGTGTGGTTGGGTGGTTAGGGTGGCTCGGTGGCTGCGTTGGTGTGGTTGCGCCACTGCGTTGCTGTGGCAATGTGGCTTTGGCTAAGGTAACCGGCAATTATTCATTGCGCATACGCCGCGTGTACCGCGCTAATTAGGCGCAAGTGTTGTCGATAATGAAGTGGCGCTCTGTGCTCTGTTAAATCATTATGTGTTGGTATTGCAGCTATGGAGTCCTGCCGGGACAACGGGACAGCAGGACAAGCTGGCAAAGGAGTGTGGCACGAGTGGCCGTATACCCCTCCGGGCGACATATGCCCGGACCCTGTTTAAGCTGTGAAGCACGTCGCTAGACGTGTCGTGCATTCCAGGACGAGCGCCGGGGCAGCCGTGTGCGATATCTGGTCCTGGCGGAGCGCGTGCTTCATTGTCCTGCTTGTCCTGGCTGTTGCCAATGGCAGCGCCTGCTAAATGGCAGCGTGATAACTTTTTTGCTCGCCATAGACAAACAAGCGGCTCAAGCAAAAGTTGCAAAATGAGACAACCTTCTAACTGTTGGCCACTGGGCTCCAGGCAACGTGACGTGGGTGCGCATCCAAAAAACTTGCTACAGCGCTCAAATTTCAAAGCGACAACCAACTTGAATGCGGCCCAGCCCGACGAGGTGTGGAGTGAAAGGTAGCCCAACGCTAAGCCTGCTCAGCCTCTCTCAGCTCTCAGCTCTCAGCCTCATCTCTAAGTTCTCAGTCAGGCAGGATAAATGGCTATCCAATCGCCAGGCGCTGATATGCAGCAGCACGCAGCTCCTGCGACAATTTTTTGATAGCTAAGGAATATCCGAATAGACTACGAGATGAGCGCGGGCACTAGAGATGGCATTATATCGATAGTTTTAAATTATCTTAAACGAAAGTCTGGAATTGAACTTCATTATTTTACTAAAATATTTTACATTTATAATATTTTTTATAATATTTTTGTTCTGAGCTTACGCATGTTGGAAACCTATCTTTGGAATTACATATTTATATTTATGTATGTATGTACAATGTACGTATCGTTCAAATGTGCACCTATGTATATCTATAGATTGACATTTTGTGGCTACAAATCGCTTTTGTAGAATGGCGGTTTGCCGGGGAACAATCTACTGTTTTGAATAAAATTCATCTGATACAGTAAAAAGGTGCGCACAAGAACCTACATACCAAGATTGGTTTCTCTAGATAATAAAGTTCCTGAGATTGACGCGTGCAGGCAGACAGGCTCTATAAGGTCGCAGATATCTCCTTACTCAATTACCAGGCGAACATAAATATTTGTAACCCTTTATTCAAATATTAAGGAATGCAGAACTTTCAAGTTTTGTGAAATGCGATGGAACCTGCACGTATCCTATCGTCTAAAGAACAATAACTAGTTAAGTTCACACTAAATTATTTATGGTTTTATAGGAAATCTTATCCCGAGCATCCCTCTCGATTGGTAACTCAATCTGCAAGCTTGATGAACAACTCTCGTTGTTACGTATGTCCAAGCCATCAGCTTTCCTTATTCGTCCATCCTGTCGCTCAGGTGTCCAAGTGTCCAAGTGTCCAACTGTCCGTATGTCAGATCACGTGCTGTGTCTCCGTCCATTGTCCACGACAAACTTAAGCCTCATTCACGTCATCCACACGACTGTGGCAATTGGCGTGCAAGGAATTCTTGATGCCTGCCACAGTGGTATACCGTCTCGATTTCAGTATAAATGATACTTGGTTGATATTCAGCTAGAGAGCTTATGCTTTTTGCTGAGTTTCATTGCAGCTTGCAACTAAAGCTAAATCATATCAAAAATCTTTGCAATGAACTAATATCTCAAGTGAAATTTCCTGTTAAATGGATGTTCCACTGTGCATTGTTAGGAGGCAATGGATAGGGGGAGCAAACCAACACCGAATCGAACCCACTCAGCTCGAACTAACCAGTCGGAGAGTCCTTGCTGAGCCTGCAATGGCGTTGCAGACTTTGTGGCGCATATGCTTAAGTTCCGAACTAAACTAAACTTAAGCAGGACATCTTATCATCACGTGTGTCTATAGTATATGTATGTGTGTGTGTATTCATGCAGTCGTGTATATATAAGTGTATAAATAAGCAATGTGTACGGTTCTTTTGTCAGCAGTTGGTGTCGCTGTTGTCGCCTTTTGTCGTTTTTATTGCCGGCCTGTCAATATCCGGCGGCACATTTCTCGACTTGTGCGACAAATTCGTAAATTTCGCTGTTTGTACGGTTTCGGTTGCCCATTTTCACAGTTCGCCCTTTGATTCCATTTCCCGAGCGGCACATAAGTAATGCAGCTGAAGCTGAACATGAAGCTGGCCAACCAGCTGGCTTGTTGTTTGCATGTTTCAACTTTAAGGATATGTGCCCATAAACAACAGGATGTAAAATGGCAGCTCCAAGTGCCTAAGGGAGCTGTGAAGCAGCGAGACGCATGTCCCAGGTTTCCCCCCGCCGCACAACGCTCTCCTTATATGCTCCTGACGGGTTGTTACTCAAACGTCTGCCCACACCCCCGACGGCATGTCCGGAACGACGTAACAAACATTGCAGGGATGTGGACGAGGATGCGTCTTCACCAATGTAACCGTAACCGTTGCCCTTGGCTACGCACGATTTGAATTAAATTGCACTCGACGCATTCGCTTGCAGCTGAAGGGGTACACACCCAGGACGCTAAGGACATCCGCATCAGCAGCAGCAGCCGTAGCCAGCTCCCACATTTCCTGGCACACAACGATTCAATTAATTCGAGGGGGCTTCAGCCACCTGCTGCCAGTGTACAAATAATAAAGTTGAGTTCAGATTTAGTTACCATAGCAGGGGAGCAGAAATTTATTATTTTGCCAAATTGGCTTTTTGCATGCCAGAATCTGAAAATTAAAAACAATTCGAGTATATGTTTCACCTAGCAACTACTTTTTAACTAGAGATATTGTAGTTTGTAGATTTAACAAAATTGTTGAGCAAATTCCATCAAATTTCGGACATTGTCTGCAGATACACAGAGATTTTCCGCCCTGTCATTTGGCAGCTCCCAAGAAGCAGAATAAAAATATAAAAAAAACCTCAAGGTGCATAAATCGAGTGAGAGAGAAGGAGGGCCTTGAAGTTGGTGCAGAAGGGAGATAAACGAGCTTAGAAAGAGATGAAGCTGTCAGCCATAGCTCGACAAGAAACAAACAGCACACAGAAATTTAATTTAAAATGTGCAGTGTACACAGCTATGTTTATAAGTAAGTACCCAGGACCCAGGACGAGTAGGAGAAGCATCCAGCTGCTTTCAAGGCATTACCAATAGAGGGGACGATTGAGGTTTGGGCTCAACAGGAAGCAGGTGCCACAAGAAAACTAAAAGCAATTGAAATAGAATCAAATGCCCTGCTGTTCTTAGCCGCATTTCCTGTATACATTTCCAGCAATTCATGTCGATTCGGGCAGCAATTCATCAGTTCACAGATTGGTATGCGTAGTCACTAGAACTGTAATTTCATTTGAACATACGTATGCATTATTTATTACTATCTGGTCAAAATTAGTCTTAGAAAAAGCAGTGTATACTCAGAGTGTAAGGGAGGACACATCCTAACGGATCGTAACCGGCAGCAGTGTTAACCTAACACAATATAAGGTATTATAGAAGATCTATAGTATTTCATACAAATCTCCTTCATTAGCGAATTGTTTTTATTGTAATACATAAATTGACCCTAAGTTGAGGGTTCATACATTATCTCTTAGGGCGTCATGATTCTACAGAAGCCCACTGCTAGGACGAAGACTTGAGGACTTTCTTATATCGATCCTTAGTAGACTACACTGTTCAGCCAAGTGAAAAGTTATCCACTTCATATAGAACTTCTTTCTTTAATTCCTAATTGGTTATAGGCTGTGTACTACTGTCTGAGCCGGGTATATTAATCCAGCTTGACTGTTTCATATTACTCTCCTCCATATTGTGTGTCTTCTATTTACCACAAAACGCTTCAGACCTTCTAAGGAGCTTCTCTGCTTCAAAACTGTCTAGCTCAGTAAGTGCTTCTATCCCATAGTCCTTGAGACACCTCCGAGAGCAAACTTATTAGCTTCACCCAGGTGGTATACATGTTAGTCTGTAGATCAAGTTGGAATTAAGTTACCAGATACTTACTTAACAAAAGAGGAACATATCTATAAATGAATTGATGATAAGTTGTAAGGAATTAATGTTGTGGGTCCATCGATGACTCCAACTGAGATCCCGATTGCGATGCCGTCGGCGAGTGAATCTCGGAGATGGATGGGCGATAAATGCGCTCCTCGGTGACATCAATATCCTGCACGGAGATACTCTTCACCAGCGTCGTGTTCGGCAAAATGGCGTACTTGCCCAGGCGCTCTCCGCGCTCACTGGCAATGGTCTCGGTGCGCAGATGGACGGCCCCATTGCGTGTGATCACGCACAGATCAATGTTGGAGCCGGAGCCAAGGTCGTTGAATACGCCTGCTGTGATCGCCTCGCGCACCAGCTGCTTACCCTGGTCCAGGTCAAGGTTTGGACCCCAACCCTGCTCCAGCACAGCCATGGCGGCCAGTGTGCCAGAGCCCATGGCGGCATACGGTAACCTGGCAATAGAGCCACATGGATGGATGCAGTTGATGTGATTGCCCCACTTGTCCACACCGCCCATTACCAGGGCGGCACTAATGTGGCCCTGGTAGCGAAAGAGCGTACGGCGTATCAGCATGCTGGCACAGGCCACTGGCACCTGCCGGTTCGTGTTCAGCTCATGCAGATCCAGTTCAGCGGAGGTCATCAATGTTATTTGCTCCGTATCCGCGGCGGTGCCGGCGCCGCAGCAGCTGTGAAAATAAAGGAGGAATCCCTTGAGTCAGTTAGAGAAGTGATATTCAGTTTAGGTGAGCTACAACAGCTGATAGTCGATAGTTTCGATTGTGACTGTCGGTGGTATCGATGGCGCAAATACATAAAAATATATACACAGCCCTTTATAATTAATAATGACACACTTATGGAATTAATAACGCATTTTTCTTGAATCGACTGAAAGAACTTCGATAGTAGACCAAAAATCAAATCCAGATGACTTATACAAGTAATCTGCGCTCAATAAGAGTAGTTGCAAGCTAATTAAATACAAACTGTACAACGAATAAAGGGAGTGTGCCCGCACTCCGGCATTCTCGCAACCCTGTTAATCGATATATTATGATCGATAAAAACAAGAATAAAGCGGGAAATCGTTTTAAGTGGCTTGAAAATTAAAGACTGCAAAACAATCAATTGTGTTTCAACTTTTGCGTAAATTAGTTCAGAGAATTGCCACCTCTACAGTGGCCTCTACTTACAATATATGATCCTGCAGACGATGTATCTTCGAGCAGTTCTTGTCGGACACTATGGGTCCCTCGGTGGCGCGGGTGTCGGCGCCAAGAATGATGCCATCCTGGTAAATGATGCCCACAATTGAGGTGCCAGTGCGTACGGCTAGAGGTGGCTTAAAGCCATTGGCCAGCAGTTCAATGTTGCTTCAGGCACACCGAAAAGGTATATTATAATGACACACTGGGGATCTCAGGATGATATAGACATACCGCTTGGTATTGACAAAGCTGAAGCCCCTGCACAGGCCCGGGTTGTCAAAGCACTGACAAGGTGTATTAGATATCATCTTGGGAAAGTACTAGCAGATTTGCAGACTGGATTCAATCGCTATGGTAACCAAAAATTTAGTTTTTTACTTGTGGTATGTTGTGTTCGAAAAATGTCACCCTTGATTTGACTCAAGGCTGTTCGATTGAACAAAGAATGCACTGCCTGCTGTAATTGTCTCTCATTTTCTAATCGTTGACAGGCTAGCAAGGAACATGAAGGACATGAATGAGGGCGAGACGTCGATATAGAGGGATGAAGGGTACATCACCCCCCACAGAGCAAACCGTTAGAATTCCAACCTAACCATTTAACGAAGCCTAATTGATAAGTGTGTGCATTCCTCACTGTGTGTGTGGGTGTGTGTGTGCATCGTCAAACTTCGTGTTTAGCTGACACATGACACGAATTGCCCTCAAATATGCACCTGGGCTTTAAATGGGCTTACCGGGCTGATCACAGACCAACCAAGAGCTTTTCCTGTTTCCCAATTCTTTGAAAACATTTATCTTGGCTCCGACAACGTATAGTTTTGTTAGGATTTCAAATTAGCAGACTGTCAACCGTTGTGGGAATTCATATAAAACATTGACAGACTCTTCGGATGTTGCTAAACATCCTCAGCAGTAAACTTTTATTAGCATCCTTAGCAGGAGATGAAACCGAGAACTGTCTTCTGCCACTAAGCTGCTCCTGTCCTGAAAAGTTCAACTTTATATGTATATTTCCCAGCTTCATAACAAATGCTCTTTCTATATTTCCAACGAAAATAACTTTGTCAAAACGAATCCAATGCACATGCGAAATATCTTGATAATCTTATATTTGTTAAGTAAATGATAATAATTTCTGACTATAAGACTATAGATTTTATCATTATTATTATTAAATCTAGTATTCTCATTAGATAGTCTGACTGAGACTCATTTAAATAAATTTTAAAGCACAGTTAATGCTTGGCAAGGAATATAACTTGACATTTTGACGTCAAACGAGTCAATTAAAGTTAATTATACGAGTAGTCCAGCAATATTTTAATTAACTGTTGGATAGGCAGTATACAGCTCCTCGTCGCACACCCGCACAGATGGATCCAATGGAGCCTTCTATGCAAATGACACACTCTTTGATTGGCGGGTGGCGGGAGGATAAGTTCGGAGGGGTGACTCGAGGGAGGAAACTGGGGTAACTGAGCAAGCAGCATTACCAATGGCCAAGCAGCAGAAATGACTGCTAGTTGCGACTTGCAAATCATGCAACCAACTTTTGTGCAACTTAATTACGAGGGGATGGCACGGCTGGAGGGGAGGGTAGAGAAGAATGGAGATACCGGACAACGACTTGGACTCGGGCAAGACTCGAATCGTCAGTTGCCAGCTGCTGGCGGACTTCGACTTGGAAGTTTACTTAAACAATTTTGCGCTGCATTTGGCCAAAAAGTTTGCAGCAACATCAGCGACAACAACAACAACAACAAGAGCAACAACAACAACAGCAACAACAAACAAATTCATATCGAAATCCAAATATAAACGCAACTTTTTTTGAGCAATTCAGATTTTAGCTTTTGGCAGCTGAGCAGCTGCCTCAGTTGTGCCTAATAGGGCTTCCCGGTGGCAGAGGGGGATACCCTATGCGATATTAATTAATCCACGGAAGACTTTATTTGACTGCGCACATCTCTCATTTCTATATCGATTCACCACTCCACAAAATGTTCTGAAATAGCTGGATTGAAATATCATTTAAAAACCTGCAATTTTGCTTTGGGATGATTTTATTTATTTATTTACGAAGGCAAAACAGTGCTGCCTCGAATCAAAAAGTATAATTTTATAAATTGATTTATGGAAGACATTTAAAAGCCTACACAAAATTACATTTGAAGTCCGACTATAGTAAAGGTAGTATAGGCTATAGAGTAAGTCATGAAGAAAAGGATTATAGAATTTAAAGCATAAGAACTATAGAAAAAGAATAGGAATGAAAGCTCGAACCCGATGGGGTTTTAAGTAGCCCGTCCAGCAAGCTGTGCCCCAACTCACAGCTGAGATGGATAGAGATTTGATTAGGGAAAGAAGAATCTAAGAAACGGTAAGGATAAGAAGGATATTACTAGAGTGGAAAATAGAGTGGGACACAGAGTGTGAAATCTCTCTAAGCTTGATTCTACTTTGGAAATTAAAGGGTTTTTAGGAATTTATCCAGTATTCCCTGTAGAACAAAACTAAGTATAGAGCGCGATTTAAATTCATTTCATGCCCAAAATAACAACAAATTTTAACCTGTAAGGATGCCACATTCCACATCAAATTCAAGCGAAACGAATCTGGACTTAGGAAAATCAATGCCAAGAAGTTGAAGGAATTGTAGTGTACTAAGTAGTTATGCCTAATGACTTAGGATTGGTTCCGCCGGACAAAAGCCCCAGTATATTTGCTAGTATTAGCTTTGGGCCGGCTTTAGCGGCAATCCTAGATGCAATCTTAATGCCATTTGACAAGATGGCCCCATGTAGCTGCCACAACAACTTCATCAACAGTACGAGGATCTTCTATCTGTTAATAAATCATTTGGACGCCAACGCGTCATTAATGCCGCTTAAGCTGCTGTCGGAAATTCGGAAGTTTATTAGCTTGCCTGCCAGTCTAGACGAGGCATGTCCTGGCCCCCGCCTTCTGCCTGCTGGCTCCTGCCTCCTCATGCCTTTTAATGTCCGCAACGGGCTCGGTTTAGTCATTTATGGTGACTGGGGCTGGCGGAGGAGTCAGTCGACAAATTTGAGTCAATGGCTTGGAATCGCGATATCCTCGCCGTCAAAGAAATTTCATGGCATTTTCCCCATTCTTGTCAAATGATTTATGCAGCCAGAAACAACAACAGTAAATACAGCAACTGACGCTGCAATGTGGCCACATAATTAAATTAGTTATTGCTGAGCTTTTGTTTTATACCCTGCAAGCCAAGCTAAAACAGGCTATACCTAGCAGCAGAGTCCATGTGAGAGTCAAGGCAACAAAAAGATTAGAAAAACGTAGTTATGTAACAATTCAAAAGATTTTATGCTTATAAAAACTCTGTTTTATTTGTTTTTATTTTTGGGTATGAGTAAAATTTAAATCAATATTTTAAAACGGTTGTGCTTGAGTCCTGTTTCACTTCTATCATCCCAGTGCGACCATAATTTGCGAACACTTTCAATTAAAAATATCGATTATTATTTTGGTTTCATCTCCGGAATGAGTTATCATCGCTAAAATGTCAAACCATATCCTGTTCCTGTATGTATACATACTGAAATACATACAAACATACATACATACATGCATATTAACCCAGTTGGCATTTGATGACATTTCTGATCACATTTGAGTCTTTTTCGAGTCCTCTGTCTGATTAAAATAGTCATAAATGATCATAAATTATAATTTTGTCGGGAGAAAATGGTGCCCTAGCCGCGACTCTTCTTCTGGAATCGTTTATAACCAATTTTTCTAAACAGTTTCGACCCATTTTCCAGCACGAATAATTGACCTGATAATTGTTATTTGATATCTTACCATGATGATTTATTATTATTCATATTTTATTATTTTTCTTTCACATTTAAATACTCTTATGTGCAACATGTGAAACAATTAAAGCCAAATTCTGTTTTACTCAGAACATGCACAAAAAACGTCTCAAAAGTCACGAACGCTGGCATGGACGGTTTTGGAGGATGTGGCTGGGTTTGTGGCTGGGTTTGTGGTAGAGTCGGTGCCACTGCCACTGCCACGAAATGGTAGACTGTAAAAGTAGTCAGTAAATGCATAACGAGAAAGAACAATAAGCAAATCGTTAAGATTCGCAAAGTTTGTACTTTACAATTGCAGCAGATTCGCACAAAACCTGATGCTAACCGGCTTTGCCCAGCCAAGGATGTTACTTTAAATGAATTATGAATCGCAAGAAAAACAGAATAGAAGCATATTAACAAATTTTCACTTTCATTTTGGTAGAACTCTTAAATCGTAGAACTTTGAGCCGATTGAATGATGAATAAAAAACTTAGCATTCCACAGATATTCACAAGTCTCTGTAATTTTGTGGAATATTTTCCTAAATCAGTCAGTCTTCAATGACTTTTGGTTTTAGTTTTCAAAATCAATGAAGCCGGATCGTATGATCCGTATCGTATGCTTATTTTTGTTATGAAAGGAAACTACTCTGAAAGAAAATCAGCTTGCGGTTTGAGCTGTCTGTTCAATGTCAGTCAGTCAAATCAAGCTGTTACAAACACATACATATGCATATATGTAATGTATATATTTATATATATATACACAATATCCACAAGACATAAGTTCAGTGTGCATTGTTGACGCTGTTTAAGAACCTCCATTGCCATTCACATGTCCTGGCACACTCCTTCAGGCAACCACATACGTGTTTATGCTGTGCTTATTTTTGCAAAATAATTTCATGAAATGGGATCAAGAACACAGCGCATAAATGCCATTTCATGAATTCAAATTTAATACAATAGCTAAACTTAAATTCAGTGTCTTCTGATGAAATTCCGATGAAGCAGCCAATGTAACTTTGTGCTAAATTAGAAGTTTTGAAGTATTTTGAAGTGTGGCATCTCTCTGCAATTCAATTTTAGAATTTCGGGCTGGCATAAGTCCAGTAAATAAGCTCAATGTTAAAACTGAACCTTTTGCCAAGACAACTTACACATTTGTTGTCCCCTTTTTACTCCCTGTACCCATAAAATGGGTAAAAAGGGTGTATTGGATTTGTGCAAAAGTATGTAACAGGCAGAAGGAGACATCTCCGACCCTATAAAGTATATATATTCTTGATCAGTATCAAAAGAGATTTCGATTTGGCCATGTCCGTCTGTCTGTCCGTCTGTCCGTCTGTCTGTCTGTCCGTCTGTCTGTCTGTCCGGATGAACGCGTCGATCTCAGCAAATATAATAGCTAGAGACACCAAATTTGGAATGTAGGTTCCTGTATAGCATACGCAGATCAAGTTTGTTTCATATTTCAGATATCTCCCCCCGTTCCCCCGCAAATCGATTAAAACCGTTTTACAGTAACAACTTTCAAGATATAGCTTTAAGATTTGGCATGTACAATACTTTAGTCTCTCTTAATCTACTGTCCAAATTTCAAGTCGATCGGATAATAAACACGGAAGTTATTCACGAAAGAAGATTCAGTAATGCAGCGAGAGGGGGAAGAAGAAGCACAGCCACTTTTGCCGCCTGTGTGCGTGCGCCTTTGTGTATGTGTGTGTGTATGGGTAAGTGGACTTAGATGTGATTGGATGTTTTAGACCTGGGTACAGGGAGTTTCGTAGTCGGGTATACTCGACTATAGCATTCTTACTTGTTTGATCAGTTAATTGTGTCAAGTTGTAAATGCATAAAGCTTTCCAATTTGCAAAATGAAGAAATCATGAATTCAACAGCATAAACACAGTACCTGGCATACCACTGTTTGCACACACACATTATATGTACATACATACATATTTGCAGTACGTTGCCTCAATGAGTTTCCCTTTGCCTGTTTGCCTGTGGGTGGCGCCCTTTGACTGAGCCAGGTGTGAAATGCACCTCTTGCACAGTGGTTCAGGGTTGAACCATTTGGATTGTAGCTGAGTCCGCAGATAGTATATAAAAAGTCAAGATGAGAAAAGAAGAGTGATGTTTAAAATAGTTTATGTTCAGCTTCAAAGAACAGTGAAACTTATTTTCGGCATTGTGCTCTCATTATACTCTGTTCCCGAAAGGAAATAGAGTATATTGGGTTTGCGAAATGTCCGTCTGTCTGTATGAACGCAATTTTTTCCCACACCCGTAAAGCTAGAGCAACCAAACTTGGTACATATGTTGGTGTATACCCTTAATTTATAAAATGTCGAGATACGTCTGATGAAACGTTCTTACTTGTTTTCGAATGAAATAGCAATCGTTTTTCCTTTTATTCTTAAGCTTTGCTCTCTTATTGTAGTCTTTACATTCCTCCTGCTTAAAAATTGGTTTTAATGTTAGCCAATCCAAAAAACTAACAGATCAAACCATTCGTAATGGTTCCCTTCGGGAACAGAGTTTAAAAATTTTAATTTTACTATGTTCATTAGAAGCTTCACCAACCCACATATATGTATATATATATGTATACGCCTTAGAATCAGGGAACGTAACGGTTATAATTTTTTTTTTATACTTTGAAAATAACTTATTTTTCAATCGAAAATGTTTTGATAAGAATTAAAAATAAAAGTTTTTCCTGTGTCCAGGATACTGCATGCCGAACATTTTCTCCTTCAGCTAGATCATTTTTTTCTGCTTTGATATTTTTAAACTCATAACTTTTATTTGCGATCCCTGATTATAATTGTTCAATCATTGCTGTGCAATTTATACCGTGCATAGTGTGAACACTTACAAATCTTGCGTGCAATTTGGCGCGCAATATTTGATATGTTCGTTGTAAAATATCTCGCAACCATCGAATAAAGGCTGAAGGTACTGATGCTATTGCTTAATTAATTCCCCATTATTTTTTTTGAATTTTAAGGTAATATTTTAATATATTTTTAAATATTTTTTTAAAATTTGTATAATAAAATTGATAATGAAATAAATAATTTTCTTATCTAATATTTTGACAGATGCACACAATTTGTAAGCTTTAAGTATGCAGCCCACTGTGCAGGACGTCTGAATCCAGTAGCCGCATAGTTATGTTCATCTGAGTACGTTTATGTAATGGGTGTGAGTCTGAATACGGCTAAGTATGAGTGTGAGTGTGAGTATGAGTATGAGTATGAGTATGAGTATGAGTGCGAGTAGAAGTGCGAGTGCGAGTGCGAGCCGTGTTGCATGGCTGAAGCTTATGACTTAATAAATACTTTCCAGTGTGCGCAATGTGGCTGGCAATTTAATAACGGAAGCAAGCGGCATGGAAAAACAGAACAGAGAACATAAGAACTCAAGCTGTACAGAGACTGAAGAGCAGAATACAACACTTTTGATTTACTCATATGCATGCCACATGCCGTTGCATACAGTTCCATGATCTGGTTATTTGAATATTTCAAGCACTGGGCATGTGATTGAAGTTTACCTTACAGCCGTGATGTAAAAGAGGGTATGTTTTTGAAGTTCTGCCCGATTAAAGAAATAAAAAAAAAGCTCACATTGTTTTCAGTCTGCATAACCGTTTTTTATTAAATTTCATATTAACAGCAGGTGGTTGCTGAACAGAAAATCCATTGATGAAAACCATAGGGTTTTCAAAGGAACAACAAAACATCGAAGTTTTCCCTGGCTCACTCCAAATTTATGGTTTTTTGATTCGGAATTTTATCCATGACATAAAGACAAAATGTACGTTATATTTAGTATTATGTGTTCTGTTATTATTTGTTTTTATTATTTTACCAAACAGAATGCATGATTAAATTTATGAAAAGCATGGTAATTAAATCTGTATTCAAGATTCCATTCGGATTGAGTGTTCTTAGGATATTTTCCCAAAGGAAAGAAATATTGTATTGGGTTTGTGCAATGTCCTTATATCTATCTCTTCGTATGAAAACACCTTTGTGGCTAGAGTAACCAAACTTGGTACACATTTTGGTATATGCCACCCCAGCAAACTCTACACCGGAAACAGAGTATTCTACAGTCGGGAACTTCCGACTAAGTGACAAAGTGCAAGCAGTAATCCATCTCCAGAATTGCTCAGTTTCGAGCGAAGTCCCGAGTAACGAAGCAACTTCGCTGTAAAAAGAAAGAGATGTAAAAGTGAAGAGATGCCAAATTAAAAATTGAAAATAATATCCTGGAGCTTAGTTAGTATAAACAATTTTGCCTTAATTATGATATAGCAGTTCATCGATTATAAAATGGAGCAAACTCTCAAAGGAAGTTCAACCGTTGTTGTTTCAACTGTTTCATGTTGCTGTCTGTGTTTTGTTTGCATACTCTGTTTCCCAAATAAGTTTTGTAAGAGGAGCATATTGGGCTTGTTCAATTCTTAAAGCTACATGCACATATTGGCCTCATCTGATAAAGTGTTAAGATCTTTTCCCCAATCCAAGCATACATGTTATAGATTTAGTTGGAAAATTGAATACGAAGACTACGGATGAACTCCTGAAGGCGTTTCGCCTGGAAATAGAGTATAATGCGGTCGGTCACTTTCGAGTGCAAGGCTTATTGTTTTTGCTGTCGGGCCAGGAGTAGCCTGTGTCAGAAGTATACTGGGTGTAAATGGTGCGCGATGCTGCTAAATATTTGTTCTATCAAATTCAATTAAAGTTGACATGGGTTCACAGCTGGCCAAAACACAAGACCAGACCCAAAGCCAGGGCCAGAGCCGTTGCCAGGGACCAAGCGCAGCCGCTGGGCTGGGGTGTGTCAAAAGTCAGAGCCGGCACCACAGGGCGCTGCAGTCCCAATGACCAAGCGACCTGACTGAATCCAATTTTTGATTCAATTTCAACGACAAACACACACGGCTCCGGCTACGAATAGGAAACCGGTGAGGAAACCAACAGCACGGTCAGAAGCAAACAAAGTTCAAAGAAATGCTCGTAAAGGAAGCTGCAGCCGACCATTGGGCTGCCCATAATGTTGGCTGCTGGGTTCAGGGGGTAAGGGTGTGAGGGTGTGAGGGGGTTGGCGGGATGGAACGTGGCAGGCAGTCTGCACTGATACGCACAGCAGGCCGTGCTGTAAAGTTGGCAACGCCCTCGGCCCTCAGTTCAAGCATGAGAAGCAGCAGATACAGCGTAATAAGACACACGGCCAAGAGAAAGGTTCCACAACGTCCACGGTTTTCTTCTGCTGTTTTTTTTTTTTTTTTGGGGCAATTGCTGCGCTGGTTCCCTAAATTAAAACAGGCACAGACACACCCAGACACAACCAGAGAATAACTGCCGCTGCCTGGAGGCCCGGAAGTGCAAACACAAAATTTACAACTGGTTGGCGCTGCTCCGCTTTTTGCCGAGCTGCTGCTGAAGTTCCATTTTGATCCGGCAACAGTTTGTGGAGCCACAGGGCGGCAGACAGTTGAAGAAGCCCGGCCAGCGGGGCAGGGGCTTGGGGCTTGTGGCATGGGGGATGGGAGGTGGGGGGGACGGGGAAGGAACTGAAGATGCCGGCTCCTTGTCGCTTTTCAACTGAATTCCGTTCGTGGCCGCTGCTCGAGTGTAAATTTGCTCGTTAAATTTGTTGGCACTCTCGACTAATTTGCACTTGTAACGCAATGGACTGAGGACAGTCAACGTTGGAGCTACAGGGTTGCGGGTGCATGCCAGAGGAAACGGAGTCTGAAACTGTGAATTGCTGGTTAAGTTTAGCAATGCTCTGCTGCTTTCCAGCTATGCATTCCACTGGTAATTGAAAAGACAACTGGCCACGAAAAAAATAACAACAACCGAGCTTCAAAATGCAGAGTTGACATCTTGTCAACATATTTCCCCAGTAGTTATCCATAAATACGTTGCGGTCAGAGAATAAGGCTGACGGACCAGAGAGTCCTGTTGATCAAGTGTCGCAAGGCATGTTGCAATCAAATACTTCGACAGTGTTGTGACTACCAAAAAAAACGACCCTGTAACTAACTAATGGGTTAACCAACACTGATACAAGGAATACTGGTTGACAGCAGATCAGAAACACTTGACGTGGCTTATTCCTTCACTTACTTCACTTGCCAGCAGGCCTTGATAAAAACGTGTCGAAAACGACTTTAAAAAATCAGAGCGTCAGCTAAATATTATAAAATCGAAATAAAGACTACGAAGCGTGTTTGAAAATGAAGCCCTTCAAGTATACAATGGACGATATCAACCGCATTTGGCGTAACATGCTTATCGGGATGGGCATTCCCAACTATACCGATGAAGAATATAAGAAAGAATTTGACATTTTCGTTGAATGCATGTTATCCGAGTCGGAGCCGGACGTCGAGACTAAAACTGTAAGCCAACTTGCCATAAACTGCATCGATAAGTACACTCACACTAACAATCTGTTATTTTTTATATACATATATGTACATATGTAGATTGACCAGCTCTTTCATGGCCTACAACTTCAGTCTGAGCCGTCGTCGTCTGAAGCTAAGCAAGAACCAAGTGCTGAATCCAATGGATCGGCCAACAATAACGCCTCTGGATCGGCTAAGCCTCAACAACAACCATTAGCTAATAAGTTCAAAAAACTTAAGTATGATCACCATGTGATTCTGTAGATTCAGAACCTTCAGCAACAGCAGCAGAGTCCATTGTCCTTCGTTGTGCTGCGCATGGGCGTAGCTAGAGGGGCAGACATCTGTTGTGAAGACCATACTCACAACTTACAAGATATCTAATGTCAATACATATTCTCATACTCGTACACAGTCAATAAACATTGCAAACAAGTAAGAATGCTATAGTCGAAAATACCCGACTACAAAACTCTCTGTACCCAGGTCAAAAATTTCCGATCGCATCTTCGTAAACTTACACATACACAAAGACGCACACACGAGCCACAGCGCAAGCGACAGCATAAGCGAGGCATTTTAAATGGTGACTGTGCTTCTTCTTCCCCTCGCTGCAGCACTGAATCTTCTTTCGTAAATAGTTCCGTGTTTATTATCCGATCGACTTAAAATTTTGACAGTATATTAAGAGGGACTAAAGTATTGTACATGCCATATCTTAAAGCTATATCTTGAAACATGTTACTGCAAAACGGTTTTTATCGATTTGCGGGGGAACGTTGAAGATATCTGAATTATGAAACAAACTTGATCTGCGTATGGTATTTAGGAACCTTCATTTCAAATTTGGTGTCTAGCTCTTGTAGTTGCTGAGATCGACGCGTTCATACGGACAGACGGACATGGCCAAATCGAAATCTCTTTTGATACTGATCAAGAATATATATACTTTATAGGGTCGGAGATGTCTCCTGCCTGTTACATACATTTACACAGATTTAGTACCCCCTTTTTACCCATTTTATGGGTACAGGGAGTAAAAACTAATCAATTCGAGCATAACAAGTTATATACTACTACGCCTATACAAAGAATATCTTGCTTTTGTAGGCGAGAGTACAACGGGGGCATCGATTTTGATACATCCTTTTGCTAGTGTATCAGCTTGGAGGACATGGAACGCTGCTCCTCCTTTGGCCGATTATCAATGGCTATCCATTGATCCTTGGAGCTTATCCACCTTTGGCGCAGGCCATGTTTGATCAAATATATTGAGCTCCTATGTCAAATAGCTGCCGTAGGAACAATCGGTCGTATGAGCAACATTCTAGCAAAGGGTATGTATCTTCAGTTCTGCACTGTCACTAAAATTGACAGTGGCAGTATCAGTAGTAAAGAAAAAACCTTAAATTTCCATTTTTTTTTACTAATTTTAATGTCCGCCATCGATAAAAACTGTTATTTCAATTTGTACTTTACGGTATACTAGTATACTTAGTAGAAGTTGTCTAAATAAAAATATTTGTACTTATGCATATCTGCATTTGAGAAATAGTTGCAATCCTTTGTTTCATCTACTGTTGTTCATGACTTCTCGTCGGCTGCTGGAGGCTCTAGTCTAGCCCGCTTGGCTGGACTATGTGTCTCAGAGGCATCGTCGGTTTCGGATCCACTTTCAATAATTGCATTAACCTCAGATTGTAATACGATTTGCCCAGCCTACACATACATACATACAAGTAAAAGGGGGAATAGATTGTGAATATACTTAATAATACTGTGAATTACGCGCCATCTTACAGTGTGGCTCTGGAAATAATGCTCCGAGTCGGATAGCATATAATTAACGAACTTATCATACTCCCTCTGCCACTCCTCAAAGGTATATTTATTAATGTCCGTCCCAGCAACGATCTGACTCCAAATGCGCTTAACATCATCCATGGTTACCTGATGAGGGTTCATTTTTATACACGTTTTTTTTTCTCGGAAAAAGCTTTAATGCTGCTGCACTTGTCACGCTAATTGTGCAAGTCAGAATTGAGAGATGGTAAACTGCTAATGAAGCTACAATCGATAGTTTTTAATAAAAACAAATGCTATCTTGACATTTATCGACACCTAAAGGATTTTCTTATATAAAAAAGTGCTCTACCAATCGTTCCTATGTCAACTATTAGTGCTCCGATTATGATTAAATTTGGCTCAACTACTTATATAAAGTATATTAACCAGTTTTTTCTGCAACTCACTTATTTATCTAAAGCTTGCAGCCATCAAGTTTTATCGTATTTCGCTTAAATTTTACTGGAAATGAGCAACCAAATTTGGGACACATAGTTGATATTTACAATCGTCAGATCAAATGTTATGATTCTCCACCACAATGACAGTGCTGACCTTTTGGACAGATTTGATAAGAAAATGCTTCCTTCCACCCCCAATACACAATCTGTATATACCGTAAATTAATAGCTAGAGTAATCAAATTTTATATGAGGACTACTGGTGACCTCCTTGATAGATTTGACTAGCAATATTTTTGGAAAGAAAACAGTCTGGAAACAGAGCATACCGCAGTCGGGAGTAAACGCCTGCAACGTTCTTACTTTTTATATAGATATACTCGTATGTACTCGTAAATATGTTTTTACGCTGTTGTCAAAGGGAAAATATTATATTATTTTTTTCCAATATCCGTCTATCGAAATTTTTGGTATGCATGTTCCTACTGTGATATAAAAGAATGATGAACTTTACATTTTCAGTTACGTGGAATTTAAAATCATGAAATTTAATATTCCTATGGTTGGTAGTCCTGTCTTTGACATCTGTGCACAATTTCATGTCAACGCATGTTTTTATAAACAAACAAAGTGATTTTTTCGATTTTTAATGTGTCTGATTTTGTTGAGCAAAGAGCATGCATTCCATTTTGCTGACAGGATGAATATTCTGCCGCGGAAACATTACATAGCTATTTAGCAGAAGGCCTTTGGTGATCTGCGAGTTAACGAGTCAACGAGTTGAAGACAAAAAAACGCCGCGATAATTAACAATTTCGGGTTCGAAATTTGATTTGGCTCAACTCGAATTATTTTTTCTCAAATACGTCTAATATAGATTGCTTGGAAAATTACTAAACACGGAAACTGCGTTAAAATCATCCGACAGCCAACCATTCTATTAAAAATCGTAGAAAATGTGAGCCGATACAAAAGCTGGTTAAAACTAAGGATATATTAACAGTTTTCTTTAGTATTATGAATTTCTTCGGCCGGGCGTCGTTTGCATGAGACTAGTTATTCACCTAAGAGTTATATTATTATTGGTGGCGAATCCGGAAATTGAATTTTCTGACATTAGATTGATGGCAATAGAATTAAATGCCAAGAATTTATAAGGATTATCAATTTTTAATTCTTAAAATTAACATTTTTTTCCTAAACTAAGAAACCAAGTTTTTGACTGATTTATAGAAAAACGATTTAGTGTTCCATTTAGTTTTAAATTTAGTGTTGTTGTTGACAGCATGGAAATCTATCGATTGTGGCACTAATAAAAACTTATCGACTTGAATATCGATAAATTGTCAATGCACAGTTGCGAGCAGCGTGTGCGTGCGAAAGAGACGGAATAATTGCTCTCTTGACTGCGCTTTCTTTGGCTTGTTCTGCTCTTATTTGATGAGTGGAAAAGAGATAGGAATATTATTTCCGCTTTCATTTATTTAAGCCATTTTCGCTGCTGCAGCAAGACTGACAAGTGGTCACAAAATTGGGAGAGGTCCGACTCTTGAGTTAACCTTAGATCGTTACCTTAAAGAGTTTTGAGAGAATCCAATGAGAAGTGTCAGAGGGGGTGTGAAAACTTTGGGGAACTCATGTTTTCCGACGGGGATCCTGACACCAAGACTCAAAGTGAATGCAGAGCCTTTGCAATCACAGGGGAATCAGGAACAACAAGGGAGTGTAGCCACTTCAATTGATCATTTATTGCATACTGAAATAGGTCAACATAGCAATAGATACTTAGCCCAACACCCATTAGCACCCTTCTCTGTGTGTGGAGAGCCTAACTAACTCTATCAGCTGTTACTGCTTTTCATACTCTGTTTCCATAAAGTATTTTTCATATATATGTTGTTAATTGTAACAATTTATGGATATATTTGCAAACGTAGCGCAATTTGAAATTGTTTCATGAAAACTAGATGGGATATTATGCCACTAACTCTCACACATTGGTGAGCTTGGGAGCGTCCCGCACCAGCTCTATTGCCATCTTAGACCCATTCACCGCAGCCATCAGCTGGGTGTGCCTGAGGCTATAACGGTGCCGATGAAATGAATAACTGTGCCACATTATGTTGCATTGTTATTCGTCATCGGCAAATCAGTTGCCAAATTAATCGTATTGAATTCATTGGCGGGCCTGGAAGCCATCCATCCGGTGGTTCCATTTGCGAGGCTGCCTGATTGATGGCTGTGGATATTTTTCGATAAATGCGAAATGAAGTATTGTTCCATCGGCAACAACTTTGAGCTGGAAGCCAGAACTGGGATTCAGAATTGTGTAGGGGTGGGGTGGGTTGGGGTGGGTAGGGTTGGTTTGTCGGTCGCTGGGGAAGCTCAGTGATTACAGCGCCCGGTGGCGCCTATTTGCGGACTAAGTCTGCGATCCGCCGCCTGGCACCACTATGCCGCTGGCTCATTATTATGCAGCTCATGAGTCTCGTTAGTGGCAAAGTTATATGAGCATACATCAGCAAGCCGCACAACTTTGCAACATGCGGCCGGAACAGGAGCGGGAGCGGGAGAAGGAGACGCAGACGGAGATGGATACGGAGAAGGAGTCAACGCCGGAGCCATAGCCATAGCCATAGCCGTTATCGTAGTCGAAGTCGGAGCTGGAGCACGGACTTGGGATGCGGATGCGACTTGCAAGCGGAAAGTGTTAAGCACAACGAAGTAAATGCTACCAACTTTCGAGATGGCCAGCCAACAACATCCACCAACTGGCGGCCCCAAATATTGTTGTCATAGCCCCAACGTCAACTGAACCGAATGCGCGTGCAAGTGGCGGAAGTGCCCCCATCCCCGCTCCATGGGTTGGACCAAGTATTGTCCCGCACTCACCCACAGTGCCATACCGATGCTTTCCCAATTCGCCGCAAAATTGTTTCGGGGCGAAGTTGTTGCTCACGCACCGCCAACACGCTCGGGTTTGGGTTTGGGTTTGAGTTCGGGTTCGGGTTGGGTTTCGGTTTTTGGGTTCGGCCACGACGGAGTTTGTATGGGGTTTTGTTTTCAACAAATCGACTACGTTTGTAGCGTCCAACCAACCGACCGACCGCCCCTCATCATCCCCACCCGCGTCTGCTTGTTAGCCCAAGCTTCGAGAATGTTAAGAGAAAGCGCAACTACACTGAAAGAAATGCATGTAACAGTTAAGTATCAATGAGATCCACCTAACAAATATATATTTATTTGAGCTGAAATAATTTGAAAATTTCATTTAATTTCAGTAAATAGAATTGAGTTTAAACGAATTGAATTCCCTTAAGTGTTCCGAGTTTCAACATTATTGTTGAGCCAGGGAATTCAATCATATCTCAATTCAATTCGCATAATCATTGATTGAGAGTTACAGTTAAGTTCTCAATATTATAGCATATTCACAGGACATCGAAAATTTGTAGTCAATATCTGAACTTCGAAGCATGTATAAAAGCGATTACTTGACTCATAATCTGTGGCTTTAATCAGACGAATTCTTACAGTCATTGATGCCTCTGAGAAATGAGTTGGTATCATAAATGCTGAGTCTGATTTACCCATCTCGGAAGGATGGACAACAACAGTATTTTGAGAAACCGACAATAAAAAGGATTTCTGTTGTTTGTTACATTAAAAAACATACTCTATAAAGATAACCACCCCTAAGTCTAACTCTATAGGGCAATCACATAACTGATTTTCTCGCACAAAAAACAAAAACTTGCATTCAGTGTTATCCTTTCGAACAATAATCGAGAAAGAAAAGCTATTTTCAATTGGATAACCTTGAATAGATGCTAATTAAAATGCTAGCCGTAAGACTATACAAACAAAGAGTCAATTGTGGACCGGTTGCCGCATCTATAGAGCTGAGTGGCAAGTGATATTTCATGGCAGCATAATTTCTCTCAGTGTAAAGCACTTACAGCAGCAGCAGCTGAGCGTAGACTCAACTCGACAACACGATTAGCTTTAATTAGCTCCAAGTGGACAGGACAGCAGGCAACTCGAAGTGGACAAGGACAATGAACACATTGGCCCAAGGAATTCAAGTGAATGCCTGGCAACAACAGCCCCAAAAAGTGTGCGAGCGTCGCCAAATTCAATTAACCAACTTGCCACCCACTTCAGCCAGCTCCCCTCTCCTCTCGCTCTCTACATATCAGAGTATATATGTGTATATATAGTACATATTTGTATACATTTATGAGTTATGTGGCAGCTAATGGCGCTGAAATGAACTCCAAATGCGAATGGATATCCAAATGAGTGATTTGTGGCAATGGTGCGAACAATTTGACGCTTGATGCTGCAAATTGGCTTGATTTATGGCTGTTACCTTGGGCCAGGTGAGCAGCAGTCAAAATAAGAAGAAGAAAAAGCGACAGCCGCTTGGCCTGCCACGCCCACTGTGGCAGCGGGTAGAGCAGCCAGTAAAATGCATCCCTCGGGTGCAGTTGTTGCCGATGCATCTGTTAAATTGCACAGCAAACGCTGCTGCATGCGGGCAGGATAACAGGAGCTGGTGGGAGTCAGGGGGGCTGGGAGCTGGGGGCTGGGGGCTGGCAGTCCAGGCAGCCGGCTCCATTGTGTGTACTCAGCTGGCCGAAAGCGCAGTGCAGCAATAATTAGCAACAACTGGGGGAAAATGTTGAGTCTAAAGGCTGCTGGCATTTTGGGGCAAGTGGTGCAGCGGCGGGGGTGCTCTAGCTCCGTGACGTTGCATTTTGTGCGCCGAACTTAATTGAAACGAGCGCCAGCTGCAATTATTTTTCATTCTAATTCGAGCTGGTCCACTGAGGCCCCAGCAATGGCGCCCAGTTGAGCGCCAGCTTGGATTCAATTTCAGCATCGCCGCAAGCGGATGTGAATCCGTATCCTCATACCCCTACCCATGCCCCCACCCATGCGCATTCTC
This sequence comes from Hirtodrosophila confusa, assembly GCA_035043065.1. Lineage (NCBI taxonomy): Eukaryota > Metazoa > Arthropoda > Insecta > Diptera > Drosophilidae > Hirtodrosophila > Hirtodrosophila confusa. Next base: position 6,315,677 of record JAWNNI010000033.1, on the reverse strand, counting down.
ATCCTCATCCTCAACCGCATCCGTATCCGTATCTGGCAGCCATTCCACGTACGCGTACACTTCTAATTCGTAACCTCGTTCAGGTTTCTCTGCTTTTTTGTTTTTCCTGCTGCTTACTGTATTCAATTTCAATTCAGCTGCTGCTCGAATTGAATTTCAATTGGGATGGCATACAAATAACATGGCAGCAGCGCCAAGGGCCAGTTCAGCTGCCTCCCGCCTCCAGCCGCTAGAAACCTGCAACCTGCAACCTGGACCCTGCCCCAGCAGTGTGTGCCTTGCCCTCTGCCCCGTTGCCAATTTTGGTTACAATTTGCAACTTCATGCAATTTTCGCGTTTAATTAGCTGCAACGTCATGCGGCCGCAACGCATTGGCTAGTCGCTTTTGGCCATATGCCAAATTCGTGTCCCTCTCTCTCTCTCATCTCTCGCTCCCTCTCCAGTTGCAATATGCAATTTGTGCAACCATGTCGCAGTCCATCAACACCTTTTTATTTGCCGCTCCCCGCCAGTTCGACAGTCCGGCAGTCCGGCAGTCCGGCTGTCCGGCAGTCCAACTGTCCGCCCGTCCACTAGTCCGACTGTTCGTCTGGCCGCAAAAATTCAATTGCCACACGCTCTGCTGCACAATGGGCTGTGCATATGGATGAGGTGGTGGATGGCGCGTTGTTGCAGCCTCCAAGTTGCCACTGCGAATACGAGCGTGCCAAGGGGCACGCAGCTGGCCAACTAGTTACGTGAACTGCCTGTTCCCGAAAATGCCCGTCCCCAGCCACCGTGGAATCGCTGCAACAAATACAAGAGTGTAACTATGTAAATTTCTAATTGAATTTACAAGGCTCAGTGTTAACTGTGGCCCAGCATGGGCAGCGTGTGGCAAGAAGTGCCTGAAACAACATTGGGGACACCGAAATTCGCGACAAATGCAACTGGGGCAACAAAAATGGCAACGATAAGATTCAACTGTCGGCCCAATGCACTACACTGAGCAAAACAAATGTGTAACTAGCTCTTCAAGTTGACGTTTGCCACTTTCGACTGCTCTTTTTGTTTTAGATGACCGTTTGGCCTTATCTATTTAATGATTATTTGTTAAATGTAATAAAATAAAATAAAAGGAGTTCCCCCTCAAAAATAAAGCAAAATAGATCTCTTGCCTGTTCTGACTTCAATCGATATTATAATACACGATTAACAAGTAGTATTTCTAAAAAATAAATAAATCATTATTATACAATTTCTTGAGCTGTTGAACAATTTTATTGCTAACGTAATTCAATTTTAATAATCAGCTTTATTTTGACTTAAATAATTTGCTCCCAAACTAAATATATTCTAGGTGATCAAACTGAATTGCAGTGTACTTCTAATCGAGTCAAAAATGACTATAAACTATGAATCTGAACTAATATAAGCTTCATTTAAATGCACTGGTTGTTTTATTATACTATAACGATATTCCATATATTCTAATTAATTACTATTTTCCATATATTCCAATTTATTACATATGAAGCACTGCAAAATATGTGAAACTAGCTTAGACGTCCTTCTTTTCTGAAATTGTATACATTTGTTGATCAATCTAAGATCTTATCTAATATAATCTACTTAGTATATTTGCGCAAGCTGGTTTATGGGGAGGCATACTTACGAATAATGAAAACAAGTAAGAACGTTGCAGTCGGACGCACCCGACTGCAGAATACTATGTTCCCAGTCCTATATAATTTGGTTATTTGTGTGTTCAAATAAACTGCACAGGTGTGGGAGATATAGATTTTGCTCCTTTGTGGGAGAGGGGGTGGGGGTGTCCAAAAATTTTTGATGCAGATTTGTCCAGGTGGTCAACATTAGTCTGTATGCCAAATTTGGTGACTCTACCTGTACAGGTGTGGGAGATATCGATTTTTCTCATTTGCGGGGGAGGCGGTGGGGGGTCAAAATTTTTTTGATGCAGATCTGTCGGGAATCTCAACATTAGTCTGTATGCTAAATTTGGTGACTATAGCTTTAAAATTGGGGAAGATACAGGTTTTCCCCAAATTGCGTGGGAAGAGGTGGGGGTGGGGGGTCGATCTCGACACTTCATAAATTGACGGTATACACCAACAGGTGTACCAAGTTTGGTTGCACTAGCTCAAAGATAAAGGCAAAAAAATTGCGTTCATACGGACAGACGGACAGACGGACATTTCGCAAACCCAATATACTATTTTCCCTTCGGGAACATAGTATAAATATCCTAATCTCTTAACCGAAATAAAAATCGGATCATTTATCATAAAACAGATCCAGTGCACCGACGAATAAATAATGTAACAGTTTTTATACAGTTGTGTCACATGTGACTGTCAGCAAAATAAATGACATTCGTCTATTTTCGCAAGGCAAGGCTGAAGGATAAGAAGTAATTACTCCCTGCAACCATGAAATGGGTACAAACAGGGATCGCAAATAAGAGTTAGGGGGGTGACAAAAAGCGACAAAGCTCCAAATTTGTCCAATATGATTGTACGAAGCACCACATATTCTACTTTGTTATGGGCTATACAAGAACAGCATAGATTTGAGTTCTTAATTTATTGAAAATAAATTAGATTTAAGACTTACATTTTGATCTAAAACAAAAGTTATAAGATAATTCAATTTCAATTTTATATAAAACTCACAAAATGACTCCCATTTCAAACATTTACAATACAAATTGAGAGTACAAATTATTTGTCAATTCTTAATTTTAAAGTTGAAATAAAAATTGATTTGATATAGCTTTTGTACTAAGCTGTATATTATAAAACTATATCAATATCTATCAATATCTTTCCATTGGTATATCATATCTCAAGGATCCCACAAACTTACATCGATTCAATGCCACGCTAACAGGGAAAGTATTGAAGCGCATTCTGACGTCCGGAATCGACTTACAGTAAAATTTCAAGACTTTGATTTTTTCAAAATCTAAAATTTTGAAAATGTGTCAAATTTCGGAGAAAATTGTTTTTTGGAATTTCAATAAAATTAAAGTGCCAAGTCAATTTAGTGTACTAAGCATGGGAAAAAATATATAATGTATGGAAATCAGTTAAGTTTTGACAAAGTTATGGTAGTTAGTAATCTAGAAGGTAGATATATTGTGGTATTTTAAATTTTACAAGTCAAAATTTGTTGTTTTTTCAACCAGAAAATTAACTGCATCAGTTTTTTTTGTTGTTAAGAAATTTATATACATTTTTTAAACAAGTGAAATTTCAAGATTTAAATATTTGAAAAGTTGTAATTTTTGTAAATGTGTGAGGGGACTCTTTGTAATATGAATAAAATTGAAATGCCATGCTAATTCGGGTACGTTACCCATTTTGTGACAAAATTATAATACCCTTTCTCAAGGGGAGAACAAAACAAGTACAGAGGAACCAACCTAATTTAAACATATCGAAAATAGATGGCAATATCTAAAGCACTTTTGAATTGAGTTAAGGTGGTTTATTGAGACTTTCTGTTGTGCTAAACATAATGAGTATTCCCCACAATAAGGTATCTATGAACGTATATATGTATGTATGTATGTATATAGTACATTTAGCCCATGCCTTAATACCAGATCAAAAGAAACGAAGCCAAGTGCCTGGGGAGACGTAGCCATTTTCATATCTAATCGAAGAGCCAGAGCAATAAGCTAAACTACAATATGCTTAGGGTTCCTTGCCCACTGGGCATGGGGCAGATGTTTCGCAGGAAAAGGACTCGAACTGGTCGGCACTCGCTACTCGTTGCTCGTTACTTGCTACTCGCTTGTGGCTACCCGCAACCCGCAATCCGCAGCCGACAGTTTGTAGCCCACAGCTTGTTGGCCCCTTTGGGGACTGCAATTTGGCCAGGGCCAGTGTAAGCGTAATGCAACGCTTTGTGGTAGCAACAAGGACATGCCACTCGAGGCTGACTCCAAGATCTTTGCCAAATTGACTTTGATTTGCCGCCTTCGCACTCGCTCCATGGAACCACTGACCAACAACGACAACGACGAAGGCATTTGCCGTGTCCTGAATGCAGCCATTTTTTATGCTTCGTTGCGCAACAGCTCAGTGGCATACCCAGGCACACCCAGGCATTTGGATTGGGCATTTGTTACAAAACCAAAGCACACACACACACACAGGCACACAGTGGCACACACAAGCTCTGATGGCACACAGTGGGAGTCGCAATGCAACCCAAACCAAACCAATCCAAACCAAAGCAAAGCGATTGTAAGAGCGCAATCTATAAATATCTAAAAATCCCATAAAACTCGAGGACGTGGCAGGAGGCGGCAGGAGGCGGCTGTCTGGCTGGAGGGAAGTGCAACGAGCTGGGCACGCCAGTAAATGTCATCATTGGATGTGTGCAGAATCTTCAGGACCACCACCTGGCACCAAGGTATTTCAAATCAGTTGCCTGCAAGGACGTACCAAGGACTCGACAGGGGCTTAGATTGAAAACTATTGTGCTCTATATATTTACAGCAAGGCAAATAATTATTCACTTATTTTCACATTTCAGAAACAGCATTAATAATATTATTATTATTATTAATAATATTATTATTTGTATTGCTATTTTTATTATTATTATAATTATAATTATTTTTCCTTTTATTATTATTTTATACCATTAAGGAGAGTATTATATACGCATTGCAGGCGTTTCCAAGCCCCTTAAGTATATATATCCCTGATCACCATCAATACTAGCAAAGTATATGTTTATGTTTCAACTACGCTCTCAGTTTTATTCCTCAATTTTAATATTCAAGAATGTTGCATTAAAACAGAAAAATGTATAAATTTCAACATATTGTAGTTTCCCATTTAACAAACTTTTATAACTGTTGCTGTTGTTTTGTACAGGTAATATACAAAGGAAAATATGTATGAGAGAAGGACGGGGTAAGTCTGCTGTGCACACTCGTAAAGCATAAATATTTTTATAGGGGGGCTGCCAAATGTGCCCCCGCCCCGTTGAAAGAAAAAAGACGCCCATGGTTGCCGGGGCTGCAAGTGATGCCAGTGGCAGGTCGTGGCGAGGGGGCTTGGCCAGTGAGAGGGGTGGTGTGTGTTGGGGCCTACCTTGCGCCTACCAATTGACATGCGGCTGCAATGCTGCGGTTGCTTTCCAATTGATCAATTCAACAACGAGCCTTGGATTATCAAAACTTCGATGGCAGTCGTCAGCGGCAGCACACCCATGACTATGAGTGTGTGTGTCTCTGTGTGTGTGTGTGTGTGTGTGTGTGTGTGTGTGTGTGTAAGTGTGTTCGTTTAGACAATATTTGTGGATGATTGCATGCTTGTGCAAACGGCTTTCATGTACGTGAACAGCAAATTTATTTGCACGAGTGCAATGGATGCTGCTGCTGCAATGTTTGGTCCCAGACTCATGGCCCAAGACTCGGGAGGAGGAGCTGGGCACAGTGGCCATTAGAGCAACCAAATAATCGATTTGGCAATCGATAGTATCGATGACTGCTGTTTGAGGCACCATCGATATTTGTAGTACAATGAGTTGTTCCCTATTGTGTCGCGAATTGAAGCCCAATATCTTAATGTACACATTCGGCAGATACGCGATAAGGCTTTCACCTCTGATATATAAGCTCAAGGTTCGCTATCCAGTTTAAAATTATATCCTTTAAAGATATTGTCAACGCAAAGTCGAGTCCAGCATGTCGAAAATATATCAAATGTGAATGCACAAGAATTTTCACAGTTTATAAGTTTTCGGGACCTTTTGTAGGGTTATTTTTGGGGCTAGGAATATGCAAGCGCTTGGATAAAATATTTTATACTCCTTAGTCCGTCCTAATAACGTGGTATACAACAATTTTTAAATTGTAACTAAGTATTAAGCGTTCAACTATGCTTTGGCTATAACTTTATTCTAATTGGGGTTTTGGTTTCCAAAATGGTCAAAGCGCTTTTGTTTTGTTTCTTCTTGTATTTGAATGAGTAGTTTTTTATGAGAAGTCATCGCAAATGGGCGTAAATAGTAATAGAATGTGTGTATGACAAACTAACTTCATTGTATCAACCTCATATTAAAACAAAAACCAACTGACTGATCTGCATAGATCAGCTAGTACCGAACTTACACTTGGATAAAAAAGCGAAGCTTTTACAAAGTGATAAAAAGTTCAATACAATTGGTTCTAATAATAATAAATAGAACTGTAAGGGTTAGAAACTTAGATAAAGGGATAAAGCTTTGGTGCGGACTTAGAATTTCAAATGGACCTGTTGATGACAGTAATTAGTTCAAGCCGGGATCAGACAGCAAGTGGGTCAGAGGTTAAGGCATCCGCCTTACAGACGGGAGCACTCGGGTTCGAATCTAGCCGACTACTACTCATATACGGACAAGTTTGGACAAAAATTTCTAACAATAAGGTCACTGATGAGGATGCTTGGCCGCATCCGAAATAGCGCTATATGACCAGCCAATACTTTTCATATCTACCTTTCTATACTCACCCTGAATTGTTGACGTCGAGCCTGTTAAATATTTCATTTGTAAACAGTAATATTTGTATTTTATTTTATTAATTAAAACCGAAAGATGTGACTGTGATTTGAGACCGCGCACTTAGGCTATGTGCTGACACTTTTGGCACTCGAGCCTAATCGATAGTATCGATGTTGAAGGCTATCACTATCAAGTGGCGGCTCCATCGATGGTTTCAGCTCTCGCCGCCATTGCCGGATTCTATTTAGGAATTTGCCTGCGAATGCTTTGCGCTGTCAAAGTTTGCCAGCTCCAAATGCTCGCCAGGCTGACGTGCGCCATAAAAGTCTGTTGCATAAACCAATTTCGCATTTGCTCGCACAAATGCATCTCAGTGGGCGGCCTGGGGGCGTGTCTGGGCAAGGGGCTTGGATTCCGATGGGTGGTTGATTGGGTGGGCAATGGAATAAGGTTATGGGTATGGGTATGGGTATGGGTATGGGTATGGGTATGGGTATGGGTATGGGGATGGGGATTATGCAGACGTTTGGCGCTGTCAACGCAACTTCTTCGCATTGGATATTCGCATCCGACAATCGCCCACAGACAGAAAATCGTCGCTGATAACGTAAACCGCTTTGATTTTTATTTAACTGCACATTTCGCTTAGGGGCAGGCATCGCAGCTCCAATTCCATCTCCATCGTCATCTCCAACTCCATATCCGCCATTTGAGCCATCTACAGCATTTGCAATCTACCAATTTCTGTTCCTATTGCGCATTGAGCTCTATTGACATTTAATGGCAACTTGTGGAGAATGTTTTTTTTTGCTGGCGCTGCTCGAATTGCTGCGGTTTCCACGAATTTTACCAATTTCGCCAGTTGGCAATTTCACAATTTTCGCAACGATTTTCCATTTTCATTTCCATTCCACGTATTTCTTTTATTTATGTATTTATTTATTCGCTGGCTGCTCAGTTGCCGATGAAATTGATAATTTATAAAATTGCCAGCAAATGTCAGAGCAAATGTCGCGCCACCACAAAACGCAATCTAATGTCGCATCCACACCCACACCACCACCCACACCCACACCCACATACACGGACACCCCCTTTCAACACCACGCAGAAACCTTCGAATGGGGCACAAATTTGTTATAGCGCTTGACAACATATTCATTTTTTTTGCTAACCTGGCAAAATTATATCTCAATAAAAGGCACTCTCAGCCTGGTCAACCTGGTCATGGTCAACTGTCACGAACACCGAACCACAAGCAGCTCCTAGGGAACATCCTTGGCTCTGATACACCCACATTCGAGTATTTATGTGATCATATCGATGGGAACACCGTCGAGTCTTGCTGAAGTTTAAATAAAGTATTCCCAATCAGTATTGATGGTCTGCGATAAAAGTATTCGGTCTAGGAACAATAAAAGTCAAATCATTTATTTATATTTTTAATTTTTGTATAGAAGTTTTTAAATCTAGCCATGATTTAGATTCTAGCAGATTTACATTTTTAATAAATGATGCACAGAGATTATTCAAATACCTAGCGAATGGTATATAAATGATCAATAGTGGTGCCATATTAAAGGAAAGCACCACAAAATTCATGTTTGTTTGGTCCACTTGTACAAAACGTTAGGAAACTTCGATTTGGTGAAAATGGTTGTAATATCTTCATAAGCAGAGAAGTCTTTCTTACAACTCAATATTCGACCGATCGTTCCTACACGATATAGTAGACCGATTTTGATCAAATTTGGCCAGTCTGTTTAGAGTGTGCAGAAATTTCAATTTGGTGAGTTTAGTTGGGGTATCTTGAAAAATATAAAAGTTATTTGATGTCGCAAATATTTGCCCTGCTTTTGATATTATCGTGCCAACAAAATATCGTATCGTATTTTTTCATATATCGATATATCGTTACATCGATACGATATCAACATCCCGAATTTCAGTCTAGAGAAGCAATTTTCTCTTTGCAGAAAAAAAACGAATCAAATGGAATGTAAACTCTCGTCATCCATGCAACTAATTATGTATTAACATGTGTCACAGTGTTGAAAATTTGCATACAACCAATGAAATTAGTAGGCAGCAATATCAATCATGCATAACATTACTTGTATACACACGATTTGCATACAAATAGACAACTATTGTATACTACTATATGCGCATAAATATTGATCCTTGGCATATAAACAGTATTTGCATTAAGACGGTTCGTCATAACTCCATGTGGTAAGTCCAGCCTGTAAGCAACTATTACTTACTCTCTCATCTCATAAGTAACCGCAACACACTCGTACTGCAATACACTTTAATAGGCCCATCAATTCCGTACTACAAGTCTGATAGTCCGGCAATGCGATTATCTTGTAGCTCTGCAAACAGGTATCCTTGCTGCTCTGTTGGAGCAAGGCTTAGTTTTCAAAGCTATACACATCTGGATATTGCATTTAGTTAACCAACCAAGCAGTGCAATATCCAAAGCCTTTGCCCAGGTCAATTTGCGGTTGCTTTACAAATGCATAGAGCTGGATGCCCTATATACGGGTAGAGTTGCTTCCTTTCAGTTCACGTATTTATTTGGCGCTTCGCTGCTTTTATTTTTATTGAAATTTATGATTTCTGACACAAAATTTATGTTGTTTTGCATTTGCTGTGCTTGTATGTGCTTGTATGTATGTGTGTGCGTGGTTAAAAGCATAAAATAAACCTCAAATGCTCGTAAAATGCCATACGTACAAAACCCCAAACAACCCCACGTTCCCAAACTCCGTAATGCCTCCGCCTTTATTCAGTAACGCTTCTTGAGCCCTTCCGGTAGTCTAGCCACATATACTCTCGCGCCTTCTGTTTATGTGTGTGTGTGTGTGTGTGTGTGTGTGTGTGTGTGTAAGTGTGTACGTTGTTGGGTGTGTGGTTTTAAGCTGCCCGGCAACGACCCCAAAACCAACGCGCGTGAATTATTTAATTCGAATAAATATTGAAAACTCAATTTTTTATGATGTTTTCTTGTTGGTTTATTGCGCTTTTTGTGGAGTTTTAATATCGAATAACCTTGCTGTGAGTGTCTCCATTTGTCTGTGTAAGTGTGCGTATACGTGTGTGTGTGTGTGTGTGTGTGTGTCAGTGTGTTTGTCCTGCCTACATAATACCAAGGGAGTGTGAGCATATAAACATGCTTATGGCCTGCTTTGCTCAGTTAAAGCAACAATTTTTATCAACATATGGTACAGTTTATACCTATATAATAATTGTTTATGTCAGTTTTTAAATCTGTTAATATGCATTCGATTTATTGAGAGCTAAGCTTGGCCATTTTTTCAAAAGAATTAAAAGTTTATTTCAAATGGCGTCAAACGTGGGGCGCAGCCTTAAAAATTTTGATTTTATTGTTTCCATAAACGAATGTTGTGGTACAGTATAAAAGATAAAATTGATTTTAAAGCTGCTTAAAATTTGATTAACACTAAGTGTACTCACCTACAGATTCACACTCCAACTGAGCGGGTATTAAGTGACCAACTGGACAGGCTTATATTTATGAAAATTAATAAATATGCAATTTATTAAATGCTTTCAATTTCGGAACAGCCAAGGTTTATTTCAAATGGAGCTCAACGTGGGGCGATAATCACTTATCGACTTTATGAATTTTAAACACACCTTAGGGACTTAGGGGATCCACTATCAAACTCACTGAGTGGGTGACCATAATTAAACAATCTGATTACATGCTTTCGATTCAGTAAAAGCTAATCCCAGCTTATTTGCAAGAACAACCACGCGTACAATACAATTGGCGCTCAACGTGGGGTTATTGAGCAGAGGTAGAATACGCTCAAAGCAACCACTACTAAATTGACTGAGTGGGTGACTAGTTAATTCTGTGAAAATCACAAATTCCAATTGTAAGCTGTAAATTGTATGTGAACTAATTAAACGAAATATTCCGTTAACAGTTCAAACGAGCTAAATATCATTAACAACTTTGGGAACTTTGACTTGTGATGTATCCCTACACTTGTGCATAAGTAGCATGAGCACAGTATATCCTGCTTCATATGTTTTGCATGTGTATATATTTTGGGACATAGCTAGCTGTAACATTTGCCCACCCATCTTAACAGTTAGGAGAAACAACCAAATAGACGTATGATAGTATATGTGTGTGTGTGTGTGTGTGTGTGCAATAGTGTGTGTGTGAGTGGCAGTGTGTATGCAGAACCATAAGTTGCCTGCACACACATTTACCATGCAAAATAATCCCCAATAGAAGAAAATTGTGTAAAATTTGTGTTGGTTTCACTGATTAAGGATGGCTTACTGGCTGGTTGTTGGGCCGGCGGCTGGCCAGCACCCTTAGGGAAATCCTTTGAAAACCGAAAGATGTATAGACCAGTTCAGCATCTAATATGTGCAAAATTTATCAACAACGATACTGTCTGGCACACAAAGGCGCACAAGGATAAAGGCAACCGACATGGAAAATCGCAATAATAATTTTTGCAGCTCAGCTTTGTGTTGGACCCTTCTCATGAGTGGTCTGTTACTTCGAGTAATATGTTGCATGCATTGGTTTGTGACCAGCATGTGCTCAAGCATGCCAAGTCGACAATTGCAGAGTCTTCATGCAAAGACATCAGGGACTGGTGGTCATGGGCTAGACTAGTCTGTCGCTCCAATTATTTTTGATTTCCGGGCAACCGCAGGCGTAAAATCTGAATAGGTGACCAGGACACAGATTTGAAACAGAGTCGTTGCTATGCATATGCTCAACTAAGTATAACTTATATTTGTTTGTAGTTTAGTTTAGTTTAGTTTACAGTTACAGTAACAGTTTGGTTAAATTGTACAATACATTTACAGACACATCTCAGATCCACTCTCAGCGCTAAACTCGTTGCTCACTATGTTGTACGGTATGGGCCCATGGTCGATTATGATTTGCGGTTTGTTAGGTACTTATGCGTTTCAGGTTATCAGATTCCTCGTAATGCCTTGTCCATCTTAACAGTCCGTTTGATGCAAAAAGCCATGGATATGATCACCAATCCTATTGCTGTAAAACTTGATTAGCTATACACTTATAATTAATTAGAGGCCAATTGCTTACCCAAATTCAACTCCTTTACGGCTGCCGCTGAATTTTGAATACAGAACTACCAGAATCAGTGCCTGGCCAGTGATCAAAAGCCCCTGTTTGCCAAAGTCGTTGCTTATCCAACTACTGGACTTATACTTTTCAATATTTTCTCGAATAAGTCCCCGCGACACATCTTGTTCTTCTTGTTGCACATCCACACGAGTTACATGCCAATCATTACGAGAAGCTAATCGCACACGATTGTCCCGATCTTGACTTCGTGTAAGGTCATTCTCCTCTGGATTCAATTGACTGTCTTTGCGCTCCGCATCCACACGCTCACGGACTTCAAGTTCATGTCTTCGAGATATATCACGTTGCTCTCGTCGGTTCTCATCTCGTTCCTCTCGTCGGTCTTCATTTCGTCGAACATATAAACGACTTACTTGCCTTTCATTACGGAAATCTAATCGTACGCGATCTTCCCGTTCGTCTCTTCGTGATAGGTCATTCTCTTTCCGTCGCATGTCTTCTCGGCTATCTCGTCTTTCCAATCGCTCCGCATCCGCACGCTCGCGCACTTCAAGTTCCTGTCTTCGAGATGTTTCACGATGCTCTCGTCGGATTTCATCTCGTTCCTCTCGTCGGATTTCATCTCGGTCCTCACGCCGAGAGAGATCATCTCGTCGAACATCTATACGACTTACTTGCCTTTCATTACGGTAATCTGATCGCACGCGATCTTCCCGTTCGTCTCTTCGTGATAAGTCATTCCCTTCCCGTCGCATGTCTTCTCGGCTATCTAGTCTTTCCCATTGCTCTGCATCGAGACGCTCGCGCACTTCAAGTTCCTGTCTTCGAGATGTTTCACGATGCTCTCGTCGGATTTCATCTCGTTCCTCTCGTCGGATTTCATCTCGGTCCTCACGCCGAGAGAGATCATCTCGTCGAACATCTATACGACTTACTTGCCTTTCATTACGGAAATCTGATCGCACGCGATCTTCCCGTTCGTCTCTTCGTGATAGGTCATTTTCTTCCCGTCGTATGTTCTCTCGGCTATCTCGTCTTTCCAATCGCTCTGCATCCGCACGCTCGCGCACATCAAGTTTCTGTCTTCGAGATGTTTCACGATGCTCTCGTTGGGTTTCGTCTCGTTCCTCTCGTCGGATTTCATCTCGGTCCTCACGCCGAGAGAGATCGTCTTGTCGAACATCTATACGTGTTACTTGCCTTTCATTACGGAAATCTGATCGCACACGATCTTCCCGTTCGTCTCTTCGTGATAAGTCATTCTCGTCCCGTCGCATGTCCTCTCGGCTAACTCTTCTTTCCAATCGCTCAGCATCCACACGCTCACGGACATCAAGTTCCTGTCTTCGAGATGTTTCACGATGCTCTCGTCGGATTTCATCTCGTTCCTCTCGCCGGATTTCATCTCGGTCCTCGCGTCGAGAGAGATCGTCTCGTCGAACATCTAAACGACTTACTTGCCTTTCATTACGGGAATCTAATCGCATACGATCTTCCCGTTCGTCCCTTTGTGATAGGTCATTCTCTTTCCGTCGCATGTCTCCTCGGCTATCTTGTCTTTCCAATCGCTCTGCATCGACACGCTCGCGTACTTCAAGTTCCTGTCTTCTAGATGTTTCACGGTGCTCTCGTCGGATTTCATCACGTTCCTCTCGTCGGATTTCATCTCGGTCCTCACGCCGAGAGAGATCGTCTCGTCGTGCATCTATACGACGTACTTGCCTTTCATTACGGAAATCTAATCGTACGCGATCTTCCCGTTCGTCTCTTCGTGATAAGTCATTCCCTTCCCGTCGCATGTCTTCTCGGCTATCTAGTCTTTCCCATTGCTCTGCATCGAGACGCTCGCGGACTTCAAGTTCCTGGCTTCGAGATGTTTCACGATGCTCACGTCGGATTTCATCACGTTCATCTCGTCGGTTCTCACGTCGAGAGAGATCGTCTCGTCGAACATTCATTCGAGTCACTTGCCTGTCATTCGGGGAAACTAATTGCACTCGCTCTTCTCTACGTGTTTGATCTTTCTCCTCGCGTCGCATAACTTCACGATTAACTCGACTTTCTAATCGCTCTGCATCCACACGCTCACGGGATTGACCTTTTTGTCTTCGAGACATATCGCGTTTTTCTCGTCGAATTTCATCTCGGTTCTCACGTCGAGAGAGATCGTCTCGTCGAACATCCATACGAGTCACTTGCCTTTCATTTCGGGAAACTAATTGCATTCGATCATCTCGTTCTTCTCTACGTGGTGTGTCATTCTCCTCCCGACGCATGTCCTCTCTATTAACTCTTCTTTCTCTTAACACTGCATCCCCACGCTCACGGTATTGACGTTCCTGTCTTCGAGATATATCATGTTCTTCTCGTCGAATATCATCTCGGTCGTCACGTCGCGAGACATCGTCTCGTTGAACATCTATACGACTTACTTGCCTCTCACTACGGGAGTCTAATTGCAGGTGATCTTCGCGTTTATTCCTTCGTGCTTGGTCATTGTCCTCCCGTCGCATGTCGTCACGGTTAGCTCGACTTTCTAATCGTTCTCCATTGATGCGTTGCATGTCCTCGGGATTTATTTGATTTTCTGCTCGGACCGCATTCTCACGTTCACGAAGTACACGTTGCTGACCTTGAGAGTTATTTTGGTTCTCTCGTCGGAGAACATATCTCTCCTCACGTCGGTCATCGTCTCGTCGAATATCGTCATACTCCTCTCGTCTAGGAAAACGTTCAGTCATTCGAATGTCTTTTCGGTTTAGCTGCCCGTCTTTCCGCTGTAACCTCACAAGCTCATCACGTTGCAATAAGTCACGTTCTACATTGCGGAACTCATTTCGTTCATGGCGCTGTAAGAAATCCCTGTCCTCACTTCGTGACAAGTCTTCCTGTCGTTCGTTATGAATGAGATCTTCAAGATTCTTGTGATTCTCATTCCTTTCAATTGCTTGTCTGTACACTAGATGCTCGTCGTATTCTTCTAGCTCACCTCGACGGTCTTCCATCACCCGGTGCAGCGATTCCGTTGTACACTCAAGCACAGGGTTACCGCATTCCTGATTATTGAAGCACCTCTGACTAACGCTAGATTGTGCCAACTGCAGTCTGCCCAGTTGAAGTAGCAATATTAGAATGTTGAGCCGCAGCCATAGTGGGTTAACAGCCATCCCGCTGTTGTTGATACTCCTAAGCGAAGGTTGTTTCAGCTGCTGTTATGAGCACCGGTCTCTGAAATGGTATGTTGCAAAAGTCAGTTGTTACCACAGCAAGCCTTAGGACTCGACTGGCTTTCTCTGCCGCAGTGCACCGTTTTTATACCAAAATATTTGCCAGAAATCATACCGCCCACACACTGAATGGAACGCATTTTTCGCAATTTCCTGTTGATTGATTCAATTTTGCTTATCGCACATGTGCACCAATGCGCTTTGGCTCGGACTAGATTCCACTCCAACTCCGCTCAAGTGCGTATAATGCGTACAGCCCGTTTCTAAATAACAATTTTATGAATGAAATTGAACTGGCCCAATTCGTTTAGTGACGTCATTGATGCCAATGCCTTAACAGTTCACTGAGCCATTGTTTTTTATCCTTTCTCTATTGCGGAGCTATAAAACACATGTACACACAAATACCCATGTATGCACTGTAGGCCAAAACGAAGTAGTAGCAACCCGAGCGTGACGTCAAGGAGCTAAAGAAAAACAGGACCGTAACCGTGGACTGAGCCTGGGCCGGGTGCACAACTGCGATAAGAGTGTTTCAATCAAAATCAAATTAAAGTGCAATGAGCAATATGTTGCCTCAGTGTCGGACAAGCGCTAACTAAATGAATAAGGATTGATGTGCATCTAGCCGTAAAATTGTGTACAACCATCGCAAATGTGCTCAACAGTATGCTCGACTGTAGCTATAAAAGGAGCTCCTTGTGGTCCACGTTGCTGGCAGTTCCAATTCAACCAGAGCGGTGACGCTCTCGTCTGGAGACGCCTTGGTGTCTCCGTGGCTCGGAGGTGCCGCACCGCGTCAAAGAGCCGGAGTGCGCCAGTCGTTGGCATACAGGTAAGCTGTCAATTCCAACGGCTGTGCTAATAATAATTTTCTTCAGTTCAGCAGATTCAGCTCATCGTTAACTCGCTATACAACTCTATTTGAAAACCCACAACACTACCCTACTAGCAAGAAAAATGTGAATCCCCCGTAATGGTAAATACAGCATAAAGTTTGGAGTTTACCTTAGTGTCGACGTAAAGGAAATTTAGTACAGTTACAGTGTTAGCCATTAGTTATCATACTCGTAATTAACCAACCCGCCCTCAATAATTGGCTCTTAGCCTCTTATCGAGTGGTTATATTATATCATTATAACAAACATACACATACTATGAATATCGGATATGTAAACCTTAGCTGAACAATTTATCTTAGCGGACCTATGCCGTAGTTAAATGTTGCTGTTGTTTGGGATCATATTGTCAACAGAATGACGATGTCCTTTTATTAAAATTAGTAGCACTTACTAATATTCAAATATAGTTTATAATCTTAATATATTTAGTATTTGTTAAATGTATGCCATGCTATATAAACAAGATACAAGAAGCACATATGATAATATACATATACGTATATATAAACGTGTCCATGTTAGACACTTACTAATGTATTCTAATCACATAAATCTATACTCGTAAATTGCAAATAAAATATTTCATCTTACCCATGTGTTGAGCAAACGTAAACTTATCGCCTTTTAATTAAGAATCTTTTCCATCAGAACTCTAACTAAAGGAAAACTGGAATTGGTTTCGGTTTGGACAAAGCACCCAGTCTATACGACCAGCGACTAACACCTAAATAAGTGCATGATCCGCAGGACACTTACAACCTATGGCCGTGGTGCTATAAACAAATCAAAATCAGAACATAAATAGGACTCGAAACGAGAAATAAAAGGATACAAATATCACTGAAGATTCAAATTTTATTTTGTATACAGATAATTATATATTTATTTGGTATTCTCTGTTATCTTTTGCTTTTTATATTTTGTTGTACAATTTTGCAATTTGACATTTGACTTACAATTAAATTTCTTCATGGTGTTCGGCTAGGATTTGGTTTTCAACTTTTTCAAAGTGTGTACACTAATAATGTTGCATACTACATACATAAACATACATACATATATATTTTAAGCTAATAAGAACACTATAGTAGAATTCGGTCGACAATTAGACACCCTGTACTCAGTTCAAGGTTAAGCACTAACAAATGTACGACATTTCTTATATATCTGAGATACATATTTATATTTTAAAGTTGAGTTGAGAGAGTGTGTATCAATGATATTCGAATAAGCTACACATACAATTATCTGGCTCTACGTAGGTATTAAAGTTCTTGACTTTCACACAGACAGACAGATTTGAATAGTAATTTTATACTCGTATTGGGCCTCCTTGCTGTTATGTACTCATAGTACATTCTATAAGAGCCCCAGGGCTTCTGTTTTGAGATTACAATGCTATACTATATGGGAATGGTTAAGTGACCTTTAGTCAACATATAAGTATAATAATTTGGTTGGAGTCCTCTTCGAACTTTTCTAGTTAAGATCCACAAGTTTTTATACTAATTCTGGATGGACTAACTTGAAGAATTTCATCAAATACATATTTTAATATGAATAGCTTTGCTGCATTTCTGACGGAACAACTTTATTGGCAGAACTTGGACACCGATTTGAACTAGAGAAACGAGTTCTCCGACCATATGAGATGGCAAACATCTGGACAGCATAAGATAGTACAATCTAGATATATCATTTTAATTTGCTTACTCACAATCTATGTGTATGTGTCTATCTCGCTCTTTGGCTTCTTGTCTCTTTCTTTATTGTGTATTCTTTGAACAATTAAATTTGAATCTGTTGAGTTTTAAACACTTTTTTTTTGGTTTTTCTTTTAAAATATGCCTATGTTTACAACTATAATAACCTTTAAGATTAATAATATAATTATTTAAAATTTGACCATTGCTGCACCAAGGCAGTGAGCGGAGGGCTTTCACTGGCAAAATGCTAGCAAAATGTACAAATTTGCCGTACAGTTTCTTAATGTGTACTTAAAATTGGAATTGCATGCCCCAAACATTGATCCTAAGCCACTTTGCATAGATTTGCTACTAACAGTGGTTCGGTATTTACAAACTTGCGGGGAACGCTATGAAGTACTACATCGAAATAAGTTCAACTCTCTATTTGAAATTGACCAAAATTTAAGGTATATTCCAATTAAATTGTTGAACTACATATATTATGAGTTTTTGGAAGCCATATGCCAAATATTAGCAAATATCCCAATAGATAGGGCGATTCTTTGGTTAACATTTGTTCATCTTACAACATACGAACTCTTAAGTCTACTTAGGTATGAGTATTAAGTGGGCAGGACCAAAATATGGTATAAGCCTGTGCCTAACGTTAAACTGGCTTAGTTCAGACCAAGATCATGGCCAGTTGATCAGAATCTGAACACTTATCAACCTTAAAAACATTAAATTTGGCTGGAATTTGCATGCGTTTCAAATCTTGAATATCTAATAATTATATTTAAAAAAATATATATATATTAATATTTTAACATAGGTGTATAATTTGGTAAAGCATATCAGTACGAATAACAAACGAATACTCATTTAATTTTGATTTAAACCAATTGATTTATGCACATAAGTATAACGATAGGGCGTCAATAATTGAGTGTGCCTTATACTATAGCGTTAGTACATATATTTTCTATCAGTACCACAATATATACTGACAAATAGCTTAACCTTACTACTAAGCCCGTCCTTCTACTCCTGTGTCTCTCCTCTATTTGTTGTTGTTCTCCTGTATCAGATCCTCCAGTGCCCCATTCAGCCTGCCCTTGCTGAGCGCTTCCACGAGCATGTGCAAGCGCTCCTCGCGCTCCGAATGGCGACGTTCCAGCAGCGACACCTGCACCATTAAATAACAATATATATTAATTAAAATATATGTTTGGGAATACATTAAATTTAACAATTTACGAAACTGAATGTTCCAACCATTTGATTTTTCTTATTGTTTTTTAAGCGAATCATTTTAGCAACCAAAAAGGAAACACAAACAATGAAAAGGATCGAGTTGAGAATAATAAAGAAATAAACAAACTAAATGACCAACTCATTCGTTGATCAAAGTTCATGAACTAAGAGTTCTACCAATTCAAGTACAATATAATACTTATTCCCTCAACTAAACTACATTTATTATTAATTCCATCAATTCAACTGAAGTATACAACTCCAACTCTCTACCACTTATAAGTTGCTTGTAAGTTGAAGTGCTTACTTAAAATTTTGTTAAGCATTTGCGTTTTCGTACAACTTAGCTCAGCTCATACACAAATTAGAGGGAAGTAGTAGCTGTGGAGCAACTCTTCTGTTTCAGGCCGGCTCTCAGCAAAAGAAGTCTGAAACACATTCAGCAGCCCTTTTCCATTTTTATATTGGAGTAATGCATGCAATCCTTCCGTTGCGTTGGTACCTCTGCTGACAAGATGTCCTCTGAACCAATATGGATGAAAAGATCCTACGGTATTACAATTCATGTCCTAAATATGTCAGGCGTAACATTGCCGTTTTAACCTCTTATCAATTAGAAGGTATGTGTACTGCAACCTGTAAGATCTATTGTACTCCTAATCATACGGAAGATCTATTGTTCTAAGCTTGTTGCGCCATCCTGTGCAATCCTCTTATGAAACTTACACACAAATATAAACGTTACTATTCGTTGGAAGAAACCAAGCAATATTTGAGTTGCATTGAGTGTTGAAAATATACCAATTTCTCGCTCGCAGCGTTTATATACATTAATATACATTAATTCTTCATCTAAGATCGTTTCAGGCTAGAATTGCGTGCAAGGTTGGCTGGTGAATGAGTTGCCTTACCTTGGCTTTGAGAGCGTAGTAATCTACGGGCACCTTGCGGCGCTTTTGTGTGGATAATGCCTCCTCGCGCTCGTTTAGGCGCTGCTGCAAAATGCGCATTGTTTCATTACAGGAGGCCAGCTCACGTTCGTGGGCGCTTTGCAGAGTCTTCAGCTAAATGTAAGAGTTCAAACATTAATATATTTAATGGAAGATAGCAAATGACAATAAAAACACTTACATCCTGCAAACGTTTATCGTGCAATGTTTTATAGTCGGCCTCTAGCAGATGGTACTTGTTTTGGGCCTCCTTCAGAGCCTGGTTCTCCGTAGTAGCTGGTATATGGTCGTGGTAATAGCGATGAGCCCCAGTGCTTCCACTGGCAGACATACCTGCGCCGCCCTGAAGTTTTGTGTCCAGCCTGGCACCTGAGATAAATAACAAAACAAAGCCTGATTAAAACCCAACTTATAACAATTTGAAAGAGCAATAATAACTATTCCTCTGTTGCAAACAATGACAGCTTAGGAAAATAATAATTTACATACTCTAAATCTAAACCCAGATAGGACTACAGGACAATCAATTGCAATTGATGCAAGCTGTTTTCCGCGATTTTATCATCAACTTTCATCTCAATCAAAGTTAGGAGTTATCAATATGTATAATTATATGATTTAAGGAAGAATAAGATCGTACATTTTGTCTCTCCCAAATGAGGTTTACGAGTTCCCTATATGGAATCTACATATGTATATCATTCCCAACTTCTAGTGCCATGTAAGGATAATAATGTTTTCTATTTAAGCCGAATAAGAGACATGGCACAGCTCTTTCTGTTAAAAGAAATCGTTTGGCTTTTCATTGCAAACTTTAAATATATTTATATATATATTCGACGAGCTTGGATGATGGGTTTGTAAAGAATCTCAGCACGAGCAATACCAAGCTTATTAGTTCATATATAAAGATCAAAGAATGTATATTCAAACTCAATGGAGTACAATAAATGTAAGGGACTTACTTATATAAGCATGTCACGTGCCAATTGGTTGGGTTCAATGTACGCTGTTCCCAAAATTTCGAATCGAAATTTTCACAAAGAAATGAGAAAAACAAAACTAATAAAAATACAGGCAAATAAAAACAATTAAATAAGAGCTGAGACTGATTGCATAACCAGCGGCAAATGTGTATAAATTTGCATTTAAACACGCGTTCAAAATTAAAACATTTGTTGATGCTATTATTAACACGGCTGTTGTTGTTGTGTTTGTTGTTGTTGTTGTTGTCGCTTAAGGCATTTTAAAAATTATGAACAAAACAAAATGTAACAACAATAACAAAGGCAGTAACAACAACCACAACAACAACAGCATTGAAGAAGCAACTGACTAACAAGACATGAAATTATAAAACTTGCGCGCATGCGCAAACGACGCGACGCGACGCGGTGCGAGTGGACGCGTTGCCCCCACCACCAGCAGCACCACTGGCAGTGCCACCACCTTGCCCCACCAGCTTTGCAGCTTTTGGGGCCGGTCTGCGTCGTCTTTGACTTTGACTTTCGCTTTCGAATTTTCTTTTTCTCTTGCTGCAGCAGCAACAGCAGCAGCAAAAACTAAGCAAATTCAAATCGATAAATGTAAATAAACGAGTCCCACACTCCAGGTGACATAACCAAGTGGCCGAGATGCCATTTGCAGTGGATCACCAGGAGAGGGGGGAGGAGACTTAATACCTAGGCATGCAAACGTGTTTGGTTTTTATTTTATTTTTTATATATTTTTGTTAATGCTCGTATGTTGGCCATTGGCCGTAGCTGTTGCCGTTGCCATTGCCCGTTTGAAATGAGTGCAAAAAGTGGTCGGTCAAAAGGCCGCAACAACTGGGAGGAGGGTGGCCAGCGGAGGCAAGGTGGGAGGAGGTGGTGGGCTGGGTTGACCAGCAGCAACAGTCGACAGCCGTGCAATGATTTATTCCAGCAATTTATTTGCGTGTTGTTGTCTCGTCTTTGACTTTGTGTCTTGTACGTGCTGACGAGCAGTGAAAGTCCATAAATTACACTACAACCGCCACTGGCGACCGAGTGACATACACATACACACACACACACACACACACACACATAGAGACACACACTCACACACACATATTTAAAGGGGATCTACAGTCACAATAAAATTAATATCCAGACAGCAGAGCTGTAGACCAAACATAAGGGCAATTTCGATAGTTCCTTTCCTAAACCCCGGCGAGGCTTATGAAATTTATAAAGAAAGAATCAACTTTGTAGTACAGGCGTATCAAATTTTCTAGCCTGATCCCTTTCAAAATGGATACTATCTAATTGTCTAAAAAGCCATTAGCTTTACTCGTGTTATTATATGGAAAGAGAGTCTCACAAGAAGAAAATCTGGCCTGCTACCTGGGAATGGTTTATCTAGCTCCCTAATGTTGCCGAGGTATTTCTAACTTCTGCAGGAGTCTTATAAGGCTGTTCTCATTTCCAATCAAATTAGCGAGAATCAAAATTGTTGGCTATTTTCAATTTCGAAAACCGATTTAATATTCGTCTTGAAAATTATTAAAATTATTCGAACATAGAATGCAAATGGAAACACAGCTGCTATTGAAACAAAACATTTAGTTTATATGTAATCCAATTTCTGCAATGCTGAATTGACTTTAACTTTTGCAACTTAAATATTAAGTAGCACAGACATTATAATTCAGACGAAAGCTATTTCTTCACTGAGTTTCGAACATTGGAACTTATGCGTCTTGAGCCTTAAAACTAGGCAATGCTCTGTACATTTTATAATTTCAAAAACGTTATGTTGATCGATAATGATATCGCACCTCCGACAGACGCTTACCTGCACCTAGAGGGCCTGTGCTGCTATCCCGATCCCGCTGCATCTTCCGTATGGTCTTCTTGCACTCATCCAGCTCGCGTGTCAGGCGCTGCATGGCCTTGTTCTTGATGGCCAGGTCGACACGCATGCTGCGCACCGAGCTGAGCAGCTGCGACTCCTCCTTGGCAGTGGTGCTGTGACCAGAGCCGTGGCCGTGGCTGAGCAAGGACAACGTTGACTCCGACTGGGAGATGGGCAGCTTAGAGCCAATGGCGATGCGTCTCTGAGTGCCGCTCTGCTTTGAGTTGGGACGCGATGTGTTTGGCGTGGAATTGGCAGTGCTGCTGGCGCTGCTGCTGCCGGCCGAGTGCAACTGTTGCTGCTGCATGTGCTGCTGACAAATGATGCTCGGCGAGGGGCAACCAATGGTGTTGGTGCTGTGATCACGCATGGTTCCATTTGCCTGGGTCTGAGTGCCTGTAGTAGTGGCGGCCTTAGTCGTCGACTTGCTCTCGGCCCGGTTCTGGCCCAGACCCTGAGCTTCAGTTTGTGTGCAGTTGTTGTAGTATCTGTCGGCACGCTTCTGCATGTAGCGATCCAGGGTGCGCACCTGTGACTCGATTTGTTCATTCAGCTTGGTGTTGATCTCCTGCAGGCTGTGGTTAGCAATAGAGAAAGTGGGTTTAGGTTTAGGCAGAAGTCAGACGTTGAGCACTACTCACCTGAGCACTTGTGTCTCCAGATCGGCAATGTGTGTCTCGTATTTGGACTGCACGGAAATGAAACGCGCCTGCACATTGGCCAGTATCTGTTGAGCTTTGCGATCCTGCTCCTTGGCATCCGACTCCAGTTGGGCGATGCGCTGCTCCAGCAACTTGCGACTGCTCAGATTCTCCTGATCATTCAGCGAACACAGGCCGGCACTCTTCGAGGCAACTGCAGACGTGACAGGCACACAGAAAAAGGTTTAAATATTTGATTAAAAGACTAGAATATAATATGACATAATATAAAATAATATAATGTAATATTTATAATTGATATAAAATAGTTAATACGCTTAATATGTTAGAGACATCAGACATTCCATGTAAAGTAATATGTATATTGAAGGAAAGCTGGCAAAATATCGATATATTTTCTCGCATCGAGATTTTTTGATGCTTATAAAATAAATATTGATTTCAACATCGAAGCTAAATTTATTTTTAGGAATCTTAAAAGAAAACCCCTAATTGTTAAGTTGGAGTCACACGATATGGCATTTTGCCACATGTGTGGAATATGATTATCGAAATCAACCCGACAAAATACTATATGGCAAACGTAGAGATATCATATATATCATATATGTTAAATATGAAAACTTAAGTGGCACGTTTTTACCATAGATGTCTTTGATTTGCCTCATCGTGTGAGCAAGTATTTCACCATATAGAAATTTTTACGGTTGATTTCGATAAACTCGATTAATACGTATATCGATAGGTCGTATTCTCCTGTGAACACATCAAGTACATATCGATATATTGTTAGTGCCCATTATCGATGAGCAATATTCAATCTTTAAGGGGTTAACTCACCAATTAGCGCCGAAACAGAGTCAGGATGTTTGCGCATCAGGATGCGCTCCATTTCACGGCACTGCCGCTGCAGATCCTGGATGATGCGTGCATCCTTCTCCTTGCCCTCGGCCGCATGACGTCGCTCATGTTGCACCTCATCGAGTTCAGAGCGCAGCGAACGCTCCAGCTGCACTGCCTCGTCCCGATCATGACGCGCCGACTGCAGTTCGGAGCGCAGAACGCCCGCACACTCGTGCAGATGCTGCACGTCCAGCTTGAGCATTTCCGACTCCTCCTGGAGGCGTCCGTTGTGCTCGCGCAGGGCCCGCTGGGTCTGCGACAGCGACTCGCTCTGCAGCCGCACCGAGGCCAGTCGCTCCTCGGTATCCTTGAGCTGCTCCTGCAGCTGCTCAATCTCGTGCTTCAGCACATGCTCACGCGACACGCTGCACGCGATCTGCTCAATGGGAGAGCACAATGTGCTGACCAGACGCTTTGGGGAGCTGCCCACGCCCTTCTCGCAGTAGCTGGCCATGGGTGCAATGGGCTTGTAGCATCTGTTGGCCGCTTGGCTGGAGCTGCGACGCGACGAGTGGGCGATCAGCTCCTCTGCCTCAGTAATCTCCTCCATCTGGAAAGCGAGCGAACCAAACAAAAGTCAAAAATTAAAACGGATTAGTTGTGTTGGTTCGGCATTCGTGAAAGTGCGCCTGGCAAGTGCCGGCAAGCGCCTTTGGGTGTGTCAACTGCTGTTTTGCTGTGTTGTGCTAACGGTAACAGCCAACGCCGGCAAAATAGCAACAATAATAGCAACAACAACCAGCAGCAACAGTCGGCAACAACCAACAACACCGGCAAACAATGAGCATCAACAGCGCGCGCGTAGTTTTTCCGCCTCTCCACCCGAACCCGTAGCCGTGACCGACACACCAACCCCCTACCCCAACCCGTTTCCCTTCCGTCTAGCAAGCACACAGGCAAGCAAAAAAATATATAAGAAACAACTACCAAAAACCAGTTGAAACAACTACGCAACCCGCTGCACAGTAGTTCCCAACAAAACAAACAGTAGGCTTAACTTCAGCTCTGTAATGAGTTTTTTTTTAGGAGGTTTAGGAAAAAACTACGCGGTTCCTGAGTTATTTCCAGCTAAATACCCTTCAACACAAAGAAGTCTACAGATAGAAAGTTTGAGCCGATTCAAATGTCAAGAATACAGTTAATAATGATTACAGGCACTGACAATCCAATTAACCATTGGCATCTCAAAAGGCGTCCCAAGAAATATCGAAGAAGCCCAGTATAAACGGAGTTTAATTCAAATCAATCCTAGTTTGACGCCCGAGCAGGGACTTCCGATTTGTCCAACGGTTCAGACAGATTCTCCAAACGCAGACAGACAGAAAAACAGTTTAAAAAGATACATAGCATTTTAACTACGAATATTTTCCTTTTTATAGTAATTATCTTATCTTTCAACGAATGATAACACATCTCTGTACAGTTCCCGTTATATGTGTCCTAACAGGCCACAGTCTTTAGATGGCGCCCGAGCAGGGACCACAATGTTATTCAGCTGTTTTTGACTATTTTGGAGCCACTGTGCGCTACACCATACCCTGGTATACGTTCCCAATAACATGCCTCGTGTGAGTGTAAGTATGTATTTAACAAGGGTAAGCGATGACGATGAAGACTACAACGAAGATAATTATGATGATGTGGGTGTGCAGCGGCAACAGCGATAATACTGTTACAATAACAATAACAACAATGCACTCAATGAAGCAGCGGAAACATTGAAGAAGAAAGTTCGTGGCTCTGTCCCCAACTATATCTCCACCCACGTCTTCATCTCCACCATATCCGCCATTGTCCATAGCTTTTCAAATCTCATTACAAAGCGCTTGTTTTTTTTGTTTTGCTTTTTTTTGCTCCGCTTGCCCACTTGCTCTACTTGAACCACTCTCGCTTTCATCGCTCGGTTAGCTGATAGATTCTACCTGGAAGGCATCTGTCAAATTTTAAATTGGGAGCTCCCCTACACAACTCAACTAGTCCATTTATTTTTTCTCCTGTTTTGTGTCTCATCTACTCCCAAACATGTATTTATGTGGGTCTTTACATGTACACACATATGTTAATGATGTTTATGTACGTGCATGGTTTTTGTTTTGAATAATTTAAATAACTTGTAAACTAATCCTACTTTCCATTTTAACAACAATCAACAACCTAAAACAACATTTGCTTAGATAGAAAACACCAGCACACCTTAGAGTGCTAAAAAATCACAAAATTTGCATGGATTTTAAAAATGGGAGCGTATTTTGTGTAAAGGGGTATTTGTAGTTATCTGGAATATGGATATATATGTGCTTGATACGAATATCCCATAAAATTATATTATTGCGCTCTTTTTATGTATACTCAAGTTTCATCAATTAATCACTATTTTCTCTTTGTCAGATTGCTTTATAATTCAAATGTCTTGATTGCATCTACATGTTAATCATTATCCATTAGTTCGTGACTAACCTAGTTTTAGATTTTCATTTTATACTCATCGAAAAATACACGTGTCCTCCAAGGTCACTTAAATCGTTATTACAAAGAGTTCTTAAGGTTTCACCAATCACAGAAATTCATAGGTGGCACACAGCGAGCTACATCAGCGACTAGAAAATACCCTGTATAAAATTTCAGATGTGATATCCCAAAAGTATGCCACAAATGGTAACTCAGAATAGTATGCTATGTGAATATAAATTCAGATATATATGTAAATTGTATATATGATTATATGATTATTTTATCGAATTTGTGTAAATTTTCAGTGGTAGACTAATTTCTAATCTGATATTCAAGTAGTTAACACAGAAATAAAAACTTATTATGATCTATTGAAGAATTAAATAATTGTTCTTAGGGTATATAATTGAATTCTGGAGAAAGTAAGAAAATATAAAAAACCAAAGATTCAAATCAACCAAATCTAGGATTGATCAACTTGATTCCAGTGTTGTTTAGTTATGAAACAGTAATTTTATGATTCTAGCTCTGGGTGGCTGACTTTTCAAGCTTTTAACTTTCGATTTTGTTTCTTCTTTTTTTATAAGGAGATAATAGGTTATAATCTTATATCCTCAAGTGTCCATTTGTTTGAAACTACCTAATAATGGCACAAAATAATTATTATTTTGAATTTCCGTAAAGTGAATCTACGAGTCTGTGAAAACTAAAGTTGGATTACCAAACGACAACCACTGAATAAATGCGCTTCGTTCGCAATTACTTATGAATAGATTGCAAATGAATATAAGTGGATACACTTATGACTACAATAGTATATGAAGTATTTATGAATATTAAGGACAATTTCACTACTTGATGTTGGTCTAGATTGGTCACTTCATCTATCTACTTATTGGCGATTTGCAATTACTTGAACTCTCGCTCTTCCTCAATTGTCATTTGTTGATAAACTTAGTTCACATACATACCCACATACACTCTCACACACACACACACACACACACTCACATGCTATATGTTTGTGTTCATATAAAGTGAAAGGAGTGGCAATTGATTAGAGAGCCGGAGCACAGCAGAGCGTAGGTAATAGCAACAATAACAACAGCACAGCTGCTGTGTGCACAGAAATCATGTCAATGTACATTGTACAAATTGGAAACTCTGTACGCTCAAATGGCGCCCGCGCATGGACACTGAGAACTCTGAGAGAGGGAGCCATCAATCACATTTAGGAGCAGTAATAAAATTTCATTTATTCATCATGTGGGTGTGTCCTCACCTGCAGCAGCCAACAACAAACAGTTGGAACAATATGAGCAGTAACAATAAACAACGATATTAACAATATAAGCCAACTGGCATTCGTCATTTAACACTTCATATAGCACAATTGCACTAATTGAAGCTGCGTTTAAATAACCATGTTAATGGCAGGAGCAGATCGCTGAGACTGTGATTAAAGAAAGTCGACCAAACAGATCATAATAATAATAAAAACAACGACAAGTCATTATCGTATATGTACTATGTACAGTTGTGTTAAATACATACAATTTACAAAGAATTTATGAAAATGTCGCAAAGAACTTATGCATAAGTATGTATAAATTGTTATCATCACGATGACTGCAACTTACAAACTTTCGTACATTTGGGGTCTTTGGATGTTCTGAAACTATCGATAGTAGCCCCACTCGATAATTTTGATAATCTGAACCATATATTCTATAATTGTTTTTTTAATATTTTCCTAACTATTTATATTAAAATGTTAGTTTTTCAATCAAGATAATATATGAATATGTTTGTTATTAAAACAAGTGCGATTACAAATAATCGATAGTTACAGCTGATACCGTCGATACTATCGATAGCACGCACATCCCTATTGATTATTTGTATATGTGAGTTTGTATAGGACTGTTGGCACTATGCATGTATGTATGTATGTATGTGTGTATAGTATATTGTGTGTTATCACTTGGAGACTTGATAGTTGTTTAAAAAAAAAAAAGGTTTTTAATCAACCCCCGAAAGAAAGCGAGAGCGGGCGACATTTGTCAGCGATTGGATTTGAAAATTAACATAAAAGATCGGACAACAGCAGCAGCAACAAAAACAGCAACAACGATAACAACAACAATGACAATAACAACAACATTGGAAGATTCATGCAACCGATAAGCAGCTACGCTGCCGACGCTGGCAACACTGCCAGCTTACAAGGAAGAGAGCGTCGCAGTCGCCGCCGCAGTCGATGCCAGCGTTGACGTTGACGTCGTTGTTGTGGACAGAAATGACCGACGGCATCGTCGCATTTACATACATAACACGATTGCCACACACACACACACAAACACACACATACAGACAGAGGTCTCGTTAAAGAGTTAAAGCTTTTTAGCTAGCCACTGTAAGCGCAACGCTGACGTCGCTGCCAGCGTTGACAGCGAAAAATATCGAAAATGAAATGGCAATACTTTCCCAGCGTTGGTATAAAAGCGCCACTCCACCAATGGGACATGTCTCATTACGGTTTAGTGTTAGATCTCGCAAAGATGTACGACGGGAGATCAAGAGCAACATTTAAGGCAACAACAGCAACAGCAGCGGGCAGGCAGCAACGGTTGCTGCCCCTGCTGCTGCTGCTGTGCATCAATCAGGCGGCGTCCATGTCGCTGGATCGCCTGGCACTGGAGCGCAACGAGCTGCCAGCGCCGGAGTCGGAGTCGGGAACGGGGTCGGATCCAGCAGGTGTTGTTGTTGATGATATGAAAATGGCCGCAGTGCCGGCAAATGGACAGACGGATATGTACATGCTGGTGCCGGAGTCTGTTGCCAGCCAGCTGGACGATACGGAGCATGTGCATCGCAATACAATTGAGGCGGAGGGGGACTCAGAATCGGAGCAGCTGTCTGAGAATGCCGACATGCTGATGCTGGAGAGCGATGATACGCCGGCTATGCAGCTGGTGGAGCTGCCCAGCGATATAAACGTGGCCGAGTTGAAGCCCGAGACGCAAACAGAGCAAACTGAATTGTTAACGGAAGTCGAGCCCGAGGCATCGGTTGCCTCACCGGAGCTCATAGAGGAACATGTTGTAGAGCAGCCAGTGCAGAGTGTGGAGCAGTCAGCGGAGCAGACACAGCCACAGAGCAGCCAGGAGGCGCAGTTGGAGAACGCTGATGGAGTGGTGGAACCGGCCACCGAGGCCGCACAAATCGTTGCCCAGCAACAGGAAGTTCAAGCAGATGATGATGCGGTAGTCCTGCCCATTGCAGGTCAGGAGGAGCAGTCCAGCCCTGCAGCTGTAGAAGAAGCAGCAATTGATGTGCAGTCCGAGGCGCAAGCGGAGACGGAATTACAAGCAGAAGCGCAGGCAAAGCCAGAGGAACCGGAAACAGCAGCATTGCCAGTTGAAACTCAGGAGGAGATTCTTGCGGAGGAAGTGCCCAAGTCCGAGCTGGTGACAAATGAAGTGCATGAAGAGCAACCAGCAGCAGATACTACCTTGGACACCACTGAGTCATCCGTATTGGAAACAATGGCAGCCGGCATTGAAGAGGGTCTAAGTGCGGCCATGAGCGAGGTGCTGCCCGAGGAGCTAAGCGTGGCAGAGACAGAGGTGGCCCAAAACAACGAGCAGCCCCAGGCGGATGAGTTGGCACTGACCGTAGAGGAGACCGCCGTGCAGCCAGAAGATGCAGCCGCTATAGCCGAGGAGGAGCAACCAAGCGAGTTGGAGCCACAGACTGCCTTGCCAGAGATTGCACAGCCACAGGCAACAGAGCAGTTGCTGCAAGCGGTTGCTCTGCCCTTGGACAACGAAGGCAGTGTCGAAATCGCAGCTCCAGTTCAGGCTGAAGTAGCACCTCAAGAGGCTGACCAAACTGAAAGCAAGCCCGAATCAGAATCTGAAGCTGCACCTGAAGTTGAAGTTGAACCTGTAGCTGCAGATGTAGCTGAATCTGTCGCTGAAACTGAAGCTGAATCTGTAGCTGAACCTGAACGTGAGCCTGTAGGTCAACCTGAGCCTGAAACTGTAACTGAAGCTGAAGCTGAAGCTGAACCTGTTGCTGAACCTGAAGCTGAACCTGTAGCTGAAGCTGAACCTGTAGCTGAACCTGTAGCTGAACCTGCAGCTGAACCTGAAGCTGAGCCTGAGGTTCAACCAGCAGAAGCCGAAAAGGAGACGCTGAACGATGCGGAGCCACAGCCCAATGAAGACCTTAGCGTATCAGTCCAGAATGAGCAGGAAGCTGTCATTCCAGACGCGGCAGTTGAGTCGGAAGTGGCTAAGGAAACTGAGCAGGAGGAGGAAAGCCAACCAGAGCCTATTGTGGAGCAAGCACAAGAAACTGAAAAGCTAACAGAGGTCATGGCTGATGAAATACCTGAGGCGATTGAACCTGAGACGGCAGCTGAGCCTGAGCCAGTGAAACAATCCGAGCAGTCCCTGCTGACGACCATTATTCCAGTGGTGATGCAACAGATGCCCACAGTTGCCCAGGTGGCAGAGCCAGAACCGGAGTCAGAGCCCATGCAGGTTATGGACAGCGTCCTCAACTATGTAAATGCATCCTTTATGCAACAGCAAGGGCAAGAGCTGCAACAGGAGCTCAGCGAATCAATGCCAGAGTCCTCATTCAATGCAAATTTGCGTCGCTATGATGGCGCCCAGGTGTGGCGCATTGTGGTGCAAACGGACAAGGATAAGAAACTGGCCGATGAACTGCAGTCCAAATACGATGGGCAACTGTGGAAGGAGGTCAAACAGGAGGTGGACTATCTGCTGAAGCCGCAGGTTCTGGCAGCTGCAGAGCGTCACATACGTGCCGCCAATTTATCGCGCATTGTGCTAATCGATAACCTGCAGCAGGTCATCGAAGTCGAGAATCCGCCCGCCGAGAAAATTGCCGAATTGCAGAATCGCAAGGGTGAGTAACGTAAGGGTTTCTTGCAAGGGTTTTTTATAGCCCCGCCCACAGGTGTCGCCATAAACGAGCTTTTAATGCATCTAATGGAGAGGGCGTGTGAAAAGTCATAAAGCGAAAAGTGACAGGACACACGAAACCAAAACCAAAACCGAAGCGATGATAAAGAAAAAGTGGAGCAGGGAGGTTAAACGAAAGGGGAAGGAGGTTGAAAAGGAAAGAGACATCGAACAGTTGTGACAGCTTTGACACTACCGCTCGATGGGGTTGCTTTCACACTGCACTTGAGGGAACCCATGAACTTGAACGATCACGCACTACAGCGCAACAAGGACATGGGGTAGCCAAGGAAGAACATAGGGTTACTTGAAGACATTTGTTTAATCAATAACTGACAGACACGCAATTGAATTGAGCTACTGCAGGCGCCGCTCGTCCAACTTTCTTTGGCACTTGACACTCCTTCGAAGGTAACTTGACGGGGTGTTAGGTTGAATGAACTTGGTTTAGGTTGCCATAGTTTATAGCGTTTGTTGCTTAGTTTCTCTCCATTTGTAACTATTTTCAGGCCATAGACTAACCTGGCAAGCCTATCATCGCCTAGAGGATATTCACGGTTTCATTGACTACATGGCCAAAACCTATCCGGACATTTGCACGACAGAAACCATTGGATACTCGGTGGAGAAGCGACCACTCAAGATTCTCAAGTAAGTCACAATGGCTTAATCAATATAAGCCTCAAAATCCTTTACTGTTGTTATTGTAGAATATCCAATGGCAATCCACGTAATCCTGGCATTTGGATCGATGGTGGCATGCATGCGCGTGAGTGGATCAGTCCTGCGACGGTCACCTACATAGCCAATCAGCTCGCGGAGGGCTGGGAGGACCTACCTGAGTATATAACAGACAAAAACTGGTACATACATCCTGTGGCTAATCCCGACGGTTATGAGTACTCCCATACTACGGATCGTCTGTGGCGCAAGAATATGCGTGCTCATGGAAGACAATGCCCAGGCGTGGATTTGAATCGTAATTTTGGCTACAAGTGGGGCGGCAAGGGCACCTCGGCGAGCCCCTGCTCACAGACATATCGCGGCAGCAAAGCCTTCTCCGAACCGGAGACCTTCTACATATCCAAATTTATAAGCGGCTTTCCGCGTGAAACCTTCCAGGCGTATATATCATTCCACAGTTATGGCCAATACATTCTCTACCCCTGGGGATATGATTATCATCTAACCAAGGATCGTGCCGATCTCGATCGCGTAGCACGTCAAGCGGGCTCGGTAATTATACAGCTCAACTTTCATGCACCTTAAGAACATCTAAGCAATGTTTTCTTTTAAACTAGATCATTACGAAGTCGTCGGGCCTTAAGTACACGGTGGGCTCTTCGGCCACGACCCTCTATCCTGCCGCCGGCGGCTCGGACGATTGGGCCAAGGGCATTGCGGGCATCAAGTATGCCTACACCGTTGAGATGGGCGACACGGGTCGCTACGGCTTCGTCCTGCCGGCCCACTTCATCCAAAGTAATGGCAAGGATGGCTTTACCTTTGCTGATACAGTCGCACGCGCTGTGACCCAAGGACGCAACTCCAATGATGGCAGGAGTAATAGCAACCGTCGCCGTGCTCGCTAGCTCGCATTTTAGCTTTAGTTGAATAATTTTTTTTTTTCGTGCAATTTTTTTAATGTTATTTATACGAAACTATTTATTTATTTATTTATTTTGTAACTAGACAAATTGAACATTCAAAAATAGACTGAGACATGTTTATTTAAAATCATTGAGCTTAGAGTATTATTTAACAGGGATTTTTAAACCGACAACTGTTTTTATAGTGGTTTCTTCTAAATACAGTTGAGCTTCTCTATAATGAATTCGAAAGGGATCCAATGAATCTTCGTTACAACGAAACATACAGAACATCGGTGTAGAGAAATCAAACTAAACATTAAACGATATTAAAAATCAATATTTCTATCTGCATATAAATTGGTTTCATAGGAATCTGTGTGATGTTTTCTATTTGGATCGCGATGCCGTATGGCTTTGATATACTCAAAACTTCAAAAAGATTAAACAGCAAGATGTGTCAAGAGACTTCAAACTGTGTGCAATAATAATAATATATGTATTTACTTTGAATTTATATAGATTGTGGACTTTACGATCGTTTTCTTTTTCACTTCTGTTCAAAAAATCAAACTTATCGTATGATCGGCACCTGACGCGATCCCTATTACCTTCTCTTATGTCACTATAAATTTAAAAATACTGAGCTTTTTTCTATTTTTTGACTATTCATGAAATATAATGTAATATAATAAAAAGAAACAGACTAAGACACAGGCTCTTATGTTCACGATATCGTTACAGTCTATTTTAAGAAATGGTCGAACGTGATCTAACCCTCAATTGATTTGCGAAAGATATCGTGTATGTATATAGTAATAAATGAAATAGCCAATGAACAGGTAACTATAAATTAGACACTCCGGTTATATAAAAAACTGGTAATATTGAGATATTTTAGAAAAAGATTTATTTAACCTACAAATATTTCAACCATAATTATGCGCGACTCATTTAAAAAACTGATTTTCTCTGGCAAACTCTTGGCTTTAATGAGTTCAATCCAGCGAGAGTGGACTAAAAAATCATCATTATGGCGAGTTTCTACATCTTACAGCAACTTTCGTGACTAACCATGTAACATATAACAGAATCGAGTATAACATTCACCTTGTATTACAGATGAAGCAAAGTAAAAGTTTGACAATAACAAACTGAGCAATAACAACAATTTAGCTATGCAAATTTTGGCCTACTGTGTGTGTGTGTGTGTCTGTCCGTGTGTGCGGTCCGAAAATGATGGAGAATTGAGAACACAATGGCCAAAAGTAGCCGTTATTTGGTCGGCTCTCAGCGAGCCGCATGCCAAACAGAATCCAACGGCCATACGGGCAACAGGTGGCAAGGTAACAGGCAACAATTAAAGGCCAATCCGATAAAACAGACAACAAAATGCATTACACATACGCAGCGCTGTGTGTATGCCTCACATTGTTGCAACCACCAGAGACAAGTGCCGCAAAGCGCTTTGATTTCGCGGATTATGTGCGCAGTGAGAACACCCTGGTGAGATTGCCCTTCTTTGGCGGCGGCATTACCCAGCTACTGCGATACTTGCGGCCCATGGAGCTGGCCGGGCAGGCCAGACGCTCCCCACTCCGCACGGCCCTGGATGAGAACTACGTTAGCTATAGGGGCGCTCAGC
The DNA here is from genome assembly GCA_035043065.1 of Hirtodrosophila confusa. Taxonomy (NCBI): domain Eukaryota; kingdom Metazoa; phylum Arthropoda; class Insecta; order Diptera; family Drosophilidae; genus Hirtodrosophila; species Hirtodrosophila confusa. Next base: position 6,280,905 of record JAWNNI010000033.1, on the reverse strand, counting down.
TCTGGAAGCTCAACTTTAATGGCACACGCAGGCGAGCCGATAGCTTACCGGATGCGGTTTTTAGTCACTTCGTGGAAGAGTTTGGTGAGTAGGCTACCTGGTGGAGACCCTGAGGTCACGATAAAGCAAAAAACGTGAAATTAAAAGAAAGCACTTAAAAATCAATCAATCGAACAAAAGCAAGTTAATAGGCTCAGCACGAGATTCAAATGAAGCACCTTAGCATTAAAATACTGAGGAAGTTGAGGATCTGTACTGTACAAAACACGTATCTAAATATATTTCCTGTTTCACACATTGACATTATCCTTAAAACATTTTAACAATTTGTGCTGTGATATCATTAATTATATTTGTACATTCTATGGGTATTATAGTTGAAAATCGTAGTTTTCATTTAAGAAATCTCCACCATGATCAAATCGTTCAGAATTGCAATAGTTGGCTCTTCTGATTTTCAAAATGTGGATTGAGTATTCGCTATGAAAAATGTTGCTTATGAGAGAGTGAAATGTAAATTACTTAAAAATAATTTGGAAAAGATAAAACGGTAACTAATTCATTCGAAAATGCCAGCAAAAAATTGAAAACGATTCGGATACGAGAACAAGCCTAGGTTTAACTTGGTTCGTGTGTTGTTTATCATATTTTTTTCATTCTCTCGCTTTTCTAATCGCTAATCGAAGGAAAAAATAATAGATCAATAGTTGTTAAGAATGACGGCCAAAGGTGAAACTGTTAAAATCAGAACAATCGTAAGTTCATTAACAATGCTTATAAATAAATATATAAATGATTATTGGTTTCAAAAGAATAGAACGAACGAGTATAAGACGAAATACATACTAAATAGTTCGTTCTTTCTGTTTAGTGAGTCGTTTAATCGAACTTATTCTGTGCAAGTGAACTAACCTTTATTTGTCATCCGAAAACCCTATCCATTCTTCATCCGAAACCCCTAAGAGCTCGAGAAACCAAATGAATTATTATTTCTTGCATAAAATACACATATAAAGTTTATGTTCACAATTTGGTAACTAGTACAGCTTCCAGTCACAATTTTATGGATATAGTTTTTATATTTTGTTTATCAATCTATCCTACAGAACGTTTAATAAACATAAGTAATTCAAGTGGTTATTGTCAGTATTTCAGAGCTGATTACAGAGCATCTACTAAGCGAGCACTCTCGTTCAGAACATTCTCGGCAGCTTTAACTGTTCATTCAGCTGAATTTAACCGATTGGGCTATTGACCTCTTGGCCGAGTAGCGTGTCTCTACACGACAATGAAAAGCGTTAAGAGATAGCATCAGAGACAGCAGCAAAAGAAGGAAACATGTCAAGCGTTGAACGCCCAGCCGCTGGCAGCGACTAACTAAAACCATAGCCAGGCGGCAGTGAGAGATAGAGAGAGGTGGCTTGGTGGATAGATAGAACCAGGTCTTTATGCATAAAATTGGCATTAATCAATGGGGCAACAAGAACTGAGCGAGCCGCAAGTCAAAATCTTGACCTTCTGCCGTCAGCGTCATGAATGTAGCGAATTAGTTCTGTTTGCGTTGCGTTGCGAGCAACATGATGTTGGTATTGATGTTGGGCTTGGGTCTACGGGGTCTACTACTGGATGCTGGTAGCAACGCCCCGCTAATGGTCTGGCGCAGCGTCTCGGTGCCGGGTATGACCCCATTGCCCGATCTCTGGACGCTCAATAGCAGCGAGCTCTACGAGGCGACCTTTGAGAGTTTGCAATGGCTGTCGCCGACAGATCTGCGACGTTTTGATTTCCTCTCGCCGGGTTCAACATATCAGATCAATCGACGCTACCGCAGTGACGTCACGGTGCGTCGATACTACGGCGATCAGCTGTGGAAGCTGCACGAGACGCGTCTAAGTCAGCCCGAGCTGCGCTCGTTTGTCCGTCGCTTTGGTACTTCTAAACTCTTGACCTTTTTCAATTCATCCTAAGAACTCACCCCCAAACCTTTTGGTTTTGCAGGCAGCGAGGTGTGGAACATCAACCAGGACGGCATCGATATACTCATCGAGCACAAGAACGTGGAGGCAGCTCAACAGTATATGGAGCAGACCGCCTTTAGCTACAATGTCATGATCGATGACATCGAGACGGCCATCGATGAGACCTACAAAGAGCTGAACGAGCTGGACACGGAAAACACAGGAGCCAACTACTCCCTGCCCTGGCTTAACCGCGAAGGTTCACTGTTAACCTGGCGACGGTATCATGATCAGGGCGATATTAAGCAGTTCCTGCAGAGCATACTGGAAACGCACTCCGATCTGGCCGAGATCGTACAAATTGGCCTGACACGCAACAAGCGACCCTTGGAAGTGCTCAGGTGTGTGGTCTGTTACTGTTATTGCTACTGTAAAATGTGCTGTTAATGTTACTGTTAAAGTTACTGCTACTGTAATATGCACTGTTAGAGTTAATGCTACTGTTAATAGCCCGCTTTGTCGCCAACAGAGTCTCCAATGGCAATCCAAACAACTGGGCCGTCTTTGTGGATGCCGGAATGCAGGCACGCGATTGGCTTAGTCCGGCTGCACTCACCTATGCCATTTCAAAGCTAACCTGGCTGTGGAGCCAAGGACAGACGGAGAAGGTTATGCGGCAGATAGACTGGTACTTTCTGCCACTGGCTAATCCCGACGGATATCAATACTCGCGGCTTACAGATCGCCTGTGGACCAAGAATCGGAACTATGACAGCGACAGCGGCTGCTATGGCGTCAACTTGGACCGTAACTTTGACTATAGCTGGGGTCAGGCGGGCTCTACGGCGAATCCCTGCAAGAATCTGTACCACGGTGCCAAAAGCTTCTCCGAGCCGGAAACGCGAGCTATGCGCACCTTTCTGCTCGGCATGCGCGACTATTTGGGCGCGTATGTATCCTTCGGTGGGTACGGCCAGGCGATAACCTACCCCTGGGGCGATGCCGACTACGTCACCACCAACCAGCGCCAGCTGCGACACACTGCCCGCCAGGCGATCCTCAACTTCCGGCGGCTCAATCACGCCGAATATAGCATGGGCAGCAGCTATCGCCAGAAGCTGGCGCGCCCGGGCAATGCTGCCGACTGGGTGCAGGAGCGCATCGAGCCGCAGTTTGTGTATAATGTGTTCCTTAAAGATCAGGGCCGATATGGCTACCTAATGCCGCCCCACTACATCCTCGAGTCCGGCGAGGAGGCATACGAGTTCCTCAAAACAATAGCGCAACAGCTACAATGATAACTAACAGTAACGGTTATTATTTATGTCTATCATTTAATTCTACTATTATCACAATTTTATTTATTTATTTATTTTTTTGGAAAACAATAAAAGCGCCTTAATGTCTTAAAACCTAAGGATCGCTTTTTTTTCTCTGCCCATCTGAACCATGATTACTATCGCGTGATTCAAGGAAATACTATCTTCCAATCCAATTCCAATGCTTGGGTTCATCGTTTTTAGAAAATATACAGCTCTAAGATTCTTTTTAAGTACGCAAGTAAGTAGGATGACATTATTATTTTTCTAAAAAGAATCCAGTTTGCTTAAAATTCTTAGAATATCTTTATCAAAACAATGCAAGCAATATATCTGCAAACTTGCTGGACATTTTATTTGAATACATTCAGTTTTATTGCTAAAATAGGGTTTAATCGCATATTAATTGTGCATTATCATAAGTATGAGTCGTGTCTGATATCGATAAATGTGAATACCTACTTAATTGGAGAAGATGAAGGTTTTTGTTTTTTTTTTTTAAGAAAAAGGGAAAAACAATTTAAATATAAGAAAAACTACTTTTTTTATATAATACACACAAATTTTTTGAATCAAAATGTTTGGTTAAAATGAGTTTTGATTTAAATTATTTTCAGTTCGTTTGAAATTTATAAAATGGGAGCAAAATTTTAATTTCATTAAAAACAGAATTTAGACAACTCTTTAACAAATACGTTGAAATATGTGATATGAAACATTTCATGATTTTTCCATTAGTTATCAACTTATTGCCACAGTTTTGAAAGGTGTCCCAATGAATGATAAGGGAGAAAATGGAAAATCATAGATTGACTCCAAGTAGATTGGGTTGGTCAGAGCAGAATTGAATTATTGAATTAAAAATTCGATAAGCAGATAACGATCTGTGTGGTTATCGATTAATTGCCATTTGTTTGCCATTCGGCAGTTTGCACTGCTTGCTCCAAAAAGTGTTGCATGCTTTTAAGCGGCGAATTCAAAGCAAAGCTCGGCAGTCCAAAACCGGAAAGATAATAAGTATCATTTGAAATTGTTTCAATGATGACCAGCTACTGAAATAATGGGCATAGTCATGCGAATGGGGGATAAACTTAATGTCAATTTAGTTGTATTATGTAAACTTTTGACGCCTCGGCTTGACTCATTTGTATGGGGAGCAAAGAATGTCAGAATGGCTTAACAAAAACCCAAAAAGAAAGCAGTAAAGGTGAGAGAGTGAGTGCGAGTGCGAGGGAACGGAGCTAAAGATAGAGAGAGGTGGCCAGCTAGTTTGCGGCTGGTGGAACTTTCACTTTCAATCGCGTTTTGAAAACCAGTAAAAGACAAATGGCCCGGACGGGCAAAAGATGTAGTAGTAGTATTTATACATTTATTTATTTATTTACATGCATATAGAAATTATGCGGGGCAGGCGAAAGGCCTCCGGTGGTCGGCGTTTGGCGCTTGGCGCAAAAGCTCAAAGCCCCGCAAAGAAAGTGATTTAAACGCCACAAAACAGGTGAGAACGCAAGAAGTTTGCAACTACACGACCCACAAATACCCTACACTTTCCACTCTCTACAATCATTATTAACCATATTTAATGTGCTTTATGTATTTGATGGGCTAAGAATGGAGCACCCAATTTGGAGTATTCTGATTGTTCAAATTGTATGGCCACAAGATCTGCGGCTGCAATTCCAATGGGCAATACAAAAGTGAAAATCTTTTACAAAAATATGAATGCAGCATTAACAATACGCAAAATACAATAAAGAAGAAGAGCACAGCAACAACAACAATAACTTAAATGAAGGGGGGCCTGTTTATCATCATTAAAGCCAAAAGAAAGTAAAAACATGACAAGTGGGTCAAATATTGCGCCGTCATATGTAAATAGTATATATGAATACATATTTATGTTATGCATGTATTACCCCGAAGCAATTGAATCTAAATTACAACGAAATACAATAGCTTATTTATTTATGCTTCTTTCACAGACACACACACACACCAAGCCGTGTAATCTGCTCGGTCATTTCCCAGTTCTGAATGGGACGTCAGCAGACAGCGGGTAATTCCAGCCATTAGGGATTATGTTTAAGATTATTAATAATAATTATAGAATCACACAAACATGTAGAATGCAAAGTGCAAATCTTATTCTCAAATTCTGGCTAACTTTTTAATAGCTTGTCTAATAAAAATTATATTTATAGATTATACAAATATGCAACAAAATTTTATCTTGATTTATCAGTTTTATATAATATGTATAATGTCAAATTAGCATAGCGGAAACGCAGTATATAATATTTCAAGTGTTTAAGGTGATTCACTTAATATCAATTCAAGAATTTCGTATCTCAAATCTTAGCTCATCAATAACAAGCGATTTATAGTAGAGTGCTGCGCAATAAACCCATACAAAAGGTTCAGTAAGGAGCGTATCATTTCGCAAATGTGAAGAGAATGATGAATGATGGAAGCGCATATGGAGATAAAGCATCCTGTGCCTATTAAAATGCGTGAAAACTGTATGATAAAGTTCTGGAATTATATGTAACAGGCCGGGGAAGATAGCTTCGACTCTTTATGGAATAAAGTATGTATATTACCTATCTGTAAGTAAGGACGACTTGCGGTACTTCACACTTAGCTACAGGGTATTCCTGGTGAAGCACACTCGACTTGAGTTTTCTTACTTGTTTGTAACTATAAAAAATACTGATTAGTGTACATAAGTTGTATTATGCAGTGGAAACTTTTTGTGTCTATTAATCCACAGCATGTGTGTACCCAAAATAGAGATGCTAATTTTCAATAGATTATGATATATGTACAAGGCAACACGAGCTGCGTATGAGGTACAGTAAAAGCTCGCTAAAGTCCACACCTATGGTGATATTGTTCGTGTACTAAGCGAAGCGTACTTCCTTGGCGAAATGGACCAAAAATGCATCGACCTTTGCACTCGAAGCTCCCGACTGCGGTATACTCTATTCGCAGTTCTTTTTATCGAATTGCGGGGTCCGAATGTTGACTCATAAAAAATCTCAATAGTTTTCTAATCGAATACCGTTTATACAGACATTACACAAACCCAATATACCCTTTTTCCCTTTTGAGAACAGAGTACAACTGGGTAGCAAGAAATTTGCACGTTAACTGAAGCTGTTCGCCAGCAGAGCTTTCACTGTATTTGCCAAAAAAAAAGTTGCTTTGACTTGCTTTCAATTTAATGTATGGATACACCAAAAGCATTGCCAGTTTTTAAATGGCTCTCAAACTGTAGTCGTAACTATGCAAGTGCAAAGTGCAAAGCGGACGCTGCAAAACTGCCTGTGTCCAGGTGCGCTCATCTGTGTATGTGTGTGTGTGAGTAACAGATTGTCTTCTGATAAAGCGCACGAAATACAACAATAGCAGCAGCAGCCTCAGTAGCAGTGCACAGCGCACCGCGTCACAGCAGAGAGTCAATGTCGCTGACTTGCATTGTCAGGAGAGGGCGTGGGCGCAGTGTCCAGCCTCTGGGAGCAGCACACATACACATACGCACATGCACACAACAGAGACAGACTTACAAAATTTTGTTGTTGTTTAAGCTTTGGTTGGTTCATGCGTGACTCTCTCGCGCAAGCGCTACGTCGCTGCCGCTGCTGGTAGCAACGCGTCGCGGCTCTGCTGCTGCTGCTGCTGCGACAGCCGTTGTCATTTCATTCAGTACGCGCCGATCGCTCTAAGATCGGTCGTCAGTCAGCAGCGCAATTTTTTTTTCAAAATTGTTTTTTTTCACTTTCTGTTGTAATTCTGTTTAACGCTGGTTTTTTTTGTTGGTCTCTTTTTTTCTGATTTGATCTGTGTATTTTTTTGTTTGTTTTTTTTTTATCGGGAAGCAGCCCTCGCACTGTTGCCTGGCTTTGGCTTTATATAAAAATTGAAGCGCACACAAAGGCAGCATTTAGTCTGGCTCAGTCACTGGCCTGCCCAGTGTCATAGTCACAGTTACAGTCATACGCACACACACACAGTAACACGCAAAGGTGTGCCAACAGCAGCAACTGACCGGCAACTGCAGCAGTCAAGAAACAGAAGCAAAAGCAGAAGAGGCAAAAGAACGGCAGCAACAACAACAACAACCAAGCAAGACGTTAAATGTAAGCTAAACAAATGAAATGTGCGTATGTGTTTGAGCGAGAGAGAGCATGTATGAGTGTGTAAGAGAGTTAATGCGGATATGAACTTTAGTTAATGAATCACATACGTTAACATTAACATTAACATTTGCATTAACATTAACATTTCAATAAACAATCTTCAACTGCATCGAACTGTGACTTAGTTGTTATACCCTGTACACAGTACAAATTGCTAAAAAGGGTATATTCAAGTTGTTCCAAGTACATATGAGAATTGAGCAACGATTCTTTAATGTATATACATATATTCTTGATCAGCATTGATTGTCTGTCTCTGGAGTCAATCAGAGGCTATAGTTGGAGCTAGAAATTTGAATTTTTAATTCTTCCCCCTTACTTCCACAAATCGAGAAACAATTTACAGCCACAATTATGGCACAAAATTATATCTTAGCTGACAGTCAATCTGTGTAGAAAGTTTCACAATGATCAATAAATGAATACCGAAGTTATTCAAGATATTATATTTCATAGGGGGAGTATAGGATAGCTTAGATCTGCATACAGGGTAGCTCTTAGTTGAGCACGCTCGACTAAAGCATTGTAACTTGTTAGTTTTGACGAATAGTCAATGAAAATGTGCACTCGCTCCACTTTCGGAACGTTACGCACAGGCGATAACATCTGGGACACGCGATCATAACGAAGGTCGGGGCAATTACAATTACGATGCATGCATACTACATACCTATGTACAGTATGTGTATGTAGATATGTTCATCATTCAATCATTCTATCACTCCACAGAAATGTTTGTTTAGACAGTTGGCCAGAACCAGTTCTGTGGGCCACTTTCTGCACTAAAAAAATAAACAAACAAGTACAAATAGATGGTTGAGAGTGCTCAACTAGTAGATACCTCGAAGTATCCAAACACACCTTCCTAAGGCTGTTTTCTTTGATCTTCACTACTGACCATCGTTTCACCTTTCAAAACTCAGTATCTTCTTGACTTGGAGAAGAGTTATCAAAAATCTAAAGTAAGCTAGATGTTCATATACGAAAGAGAACATAGCAAATTTGATGACTCTAGCTCTTCTAATCTCCGAGATACTTTCGGATCAATAATATTGTCTACACTATACCTCTTTTGAACGACTTTGTGGGTACAGGGTATAAACCTACAAATGTAAACGGGTCGTCGGGGAAAATTAGCACAGTTGCGTGCTAACCAAAAGCGACAACAGTTTCGAAATTGGTTTTAGATCCATTTTCTATTTTCATATCCAGTCCAGCCCAACAATAAAAAGCTGAAACGGAATTTCTGTTTACCCTTAAGTTACCACTAGACTCAATCTCTGACATTAAAAATTAAAAATATATAAGAAGTAGAAATAATCATTTGCTGCGAGATTACGCGATTGCCTTAAGCATACAAATTCATTTTGAATACGTTTCGAATCATCAATAAAATAAAAAAATAAAAACACCAAAACGGGCGCCTCTAAACTGCCCGAATCAAATTGTTTGGCAACAGTTGACAAACTGAGAAATTGACAAACTGCAATCGAGCAATAGCGAATCCAATTTGATTATAACATTGAACTTGAGCGTTGCTGCCAACTTTTAGCCAAGGCCAATCCGCACACATGTTGAATGTTTGTATAAATCAACTTCGATCGTTCAACGTCAATAATTGTATTTTTACTACTATTAATGCGAACATTTCCGAGGCAACTAAGTAAAGTCTAGTCGTAAAAAGACTCCGCTTTAACATAAAATGTATATTTTTCTTGAAACTTACATCTATGTGGAACTATGACGAACAGATACTGTCATAAGCCTCATATATCATAGACATATATACACAATTGATATATTATATTTGAATATGATTGTTGAATGAAGGTATACAATTATTTTAATTATGGCAAATGGTGTAACGAACTAACTAACGAGTCGCATTTAGTTTGGTTTGGTGTTTTTTTGCTCAGCGACCTAGAAAGTTATTTAAGCGGAACTGAGAGCCTGTCAATTACTTAAACACTTACGAGTCAGCAAAACAACTGATAGGTTATCATATTATAAACACAGCTGATAACATGATGGGACTGGGACTGGGACTGAGGCTGCAACTGTTGTTGCTGGCGATGCTGCTGCTGCTGGCAATGGCCACAGGAATGATGAACAACTCGTTGCCCTTGGAGAACAACGAGTACGGTTTGCCGGAGCGCTTTGACGAGACGCAACTGTGGCGCATCTACAACATAACGGAGGCCATGCAGCAGACCATACCGGTTGGCCAGGTGCTGGAGCAGAAGTTTGGCGGCAATATATGGAAGGAGAACTCCAAGTTTCTCGACATATCCATTAGCAAGGAGCAAGTGAAGGCGGCACGCAGCTTTCTTGACGCACACCATCTGGAACCCCAAGTCCTGACCGACAATGTACAGTCGCTGATTGATCAGGAACAGCTGGATGGGGTCCAAGGAGTGCAGTCTCTGCCAGGCACACGAACAAGTGAGTAAAGCAAAGCAATCGCCATAAATGCTGTTTTCAAACCTCAATCCTCCAACAGAGAAGGCAACTCGCCAAGGCAGCGGCATGCACTGGAAGGACTATCATGATCTGGAGACCATCTATGCCTTTATGCGCGAGGTTCGTGCCAAGTTTCCAGACATATGCCGACTCTATACCATTGGACAAACAGCCGAAGGACGCGATCTTAAAGTCTTGCGGTAGGTTCACTATATACAATAAATAAATATCATTAAAAGTAACTGCCATTTACGCCTATAAGTATGTAACACTCCCCTTTATTCTATGACTGTAGCAATTTCCGTATAGCATATCGGTATTCAAGTATCTGATGATATTCTTCTTAGTAATAGGCTACTTGGAATTCAATGCAATTCTTCCCATTTTACTTTAAAAACTATTATGATTGTTTCCCACGTGCTATTTAATAGTAGTAGTAACTCTTTTGTGAATACAAAATTAATTTATTACCTATTCAAAGAGAACTGCACAAGTAATACAAATTTAAACTGTTCAAAATCGCGGAGTATGTTTAAAAACTACGCGATTACCCAACATTTAATTTGGCATCGTTGTATTGTTGCAAACTGAATAGTTATTGGCTATAAAATAAATTTTTTATTTATTGTTAACCGCTAAATTGATTATAATCCCACGTAGCCAGTAATATTGGCTCATACAAACTTAAAAGTATCATTTTACTCATAAAATGATTACAATTCCCATTCCCTATTTCAATTTGGTTAACATTTTGTGAAAGTGAATTTTCTTGTTCTGCATTTCACTTGTGATTTGAATCCTTTCTCAATTCCGAATCAGCAGATTAGTATAAAAAGCTTTAGTTTCGTTGTACTTTCATTAATTTATTCGATCAAGCCTAAAACAAATGATCTTGAATTATAAAGAACTGAATTGTTTTGAGAAAGTTTGTTTTTGTACAGACCTCCTACAAAAGTAACAAGACTTTCTGGTTTTACGCTGGTTTCATTGCAAAAGGTTATTATTATAGGTTTAGTTGACCACCAACATCAATACAACAGACTTGATTTAATTTGGTACATATGAAACCCAATTTCAGTGGTTTTATTTAATGATAGTGAACGGTTACTGCTTTGGTAAATAACGTATGTAAAACTGATCGGCTTAGCAATTTTATGCTTTATTTTTGTCGGTGTCGATATGGCCTTTATTTAGCGTCACGCATCACGCTGACACATACTCAGTACATTCAAAACAATTGGTTCAGTCATGTATTTTACCAAACACAAATATGTATGTTCTTACAGCATCTCGGAGAACCCTCGGGAGAACAAAAAGGTTTGGATAGACGGCGGCATACATGCACGCGAATGGATCAGTCCCGCTACGGTTACGTTCATATTGTATCAGCTGATGCAAAACTGGGCGAACCAGCCAAAGCATATAACGAACATCACCTGGTACATAATGCCGGTAATGAATCCGGACGGTTATGAGTATAGTCGCACTACGAATCGTCTGTGGCGCAAGAATCGTACGCCATCGCGACGGGGCAATTGCTATGGCATCGATCTAAATCGCAATTTTGATATTGGCTGGGATGGCTTTGGCTCGTCCACGAATCCGTGCAGCGACACGTTTCGCGGCGTCTCGCCTGCCTCCGAACTGGAAACGCAAGCGGTCGCCGAATTTCTCAGCAAACGTAAGTACAATCTCGAGGCGTATCTGACGTACCACAGCTACGGCCAGATGGTTGTCTATCCCTGGGCGTACAAGGCGGTCAAAGTGAGGGACTCGAGCGTGCTGCAACGTGTGGCCAACACCGCCGTTGAGCGTATCTCCCAAAAGACGGGCACCTCTTATCGCGCTGCGGTAACCCACGAGGTGCTCGGTATTGCCGGTGGCGGCTCCGATGATTGGAGTCGTGCTTCTCTTGGTGTCAAGTATGTCTATACCATTGAGCTGCGCGATCGCGGCACCTACGGTTTCGTTCTGCCGCCCAAGTTCATTAAGGACACGGCCCTCGAGGGGTGGACCGTTGCGGAGACGGTAGCTCAGGCTATTGGTTAGCATGGGCGACCTAGCCCTGTGTGTATGTGTGTGCGCCTGCGCGTGTGTGAATGAATGCTATTTATGTATGCATGTACATTGTACATATGTAAAATAAAAATACTTTTATATTATTAGTTAAATGTTTTTACTTTGATTATTCGAAATGGTTTTATTATTTTCGTAAAAATAACTCTTTTTACCGAACTTATCACGGAAATACAAATTAATTGCTCTTTGATAATGCTATGGGAAGAATATTATTCCTATATCTAAATTTTAATTGAGTTAATGCAAAGAAATACTATCCCTGAACTGAGATTCGACCACAGAATGTCGGAAGAACCACAAAACGTCGGAAGAACTTCATTGAACTTCATCATAAGATTTGCACTTTGAGATTTCAAAAAATGTTTTATGTTTATTAGAATTAATTTCTGACGAATCAAATGAAAATGTTGAAATAATCTCCAAGACATACCAAGGCCGAAAAGGAAATCTATTCAGTTTTAGGGGAGTTAAAGTGGTGAAAACATTTCTTAGAAATGTAACCAGGAGTCTGAAAATCATCTTTGGGACAAATTCCTGAAAACTTCCAAAAATGAAAATTAACAAAGGAAGGAATTTAATGTAAATGTCGAATCAGTGTTCAGGAAACATCGAGACCAATATGGAAATCGATTAAGTTATAGCAGAGTAATAGAAGTGGAAATTATGAGTTCCAAACTCGCATAATATTTCGATATGCAATATATTATCCTACTTACTGTGTCCTCATCGTCATCGGTATTATCGAGCTGTTCCAGCTGCAGCTGAGCAATTGCCTCGCCGTTGTGTGTATGGTTATGCATGTCCTTGGGCGTGGATTCATCGGATATAACTGACTCCGATGGCAGGTTCTCAACGAATGCCACAAAGTTGCCGCCGTTGCTCAGCTCCTGGGGCGTCTGGGCTTCAATTGGAGCGTGAGCCTGCGCCTGCGCCTCGTGTTGTACCCTACTCGGGGACGCTGAGGACACTGTGGATTTGGCTTTGCCCGCATTGGGCTTAGTGACGACAAGGACGTGCTCAATGGAGCGCGTGTAGCGCGTATTTAGCTTAATACTGTTTTGTGACGATGACAACGACTGCGGCGACGCAGACATGGAAGCTGACGAGGGCGTCTGCTTGTCCGTTTGTGTGCTCGGTTTGAGCTGAACTGGACTATTGACGTCACCGGCGCCCAGGCGCAGCTGTTGCTCAATAAGGCGCTCAGCCTCCAGCAGCAGTTCATCCACGGAGCGCATGTCCGAGTTGTCCGAGAGACGGCTTACCTCTTGGAATATGCTGTCCGGGTCGGGGGGTTCCATGTTGCAGTTCTGCTCCTTCACCAGAAACTCTATGATCGAGCTGCTGCTGTTGTAGTCCAGTGCATCTAGATCCAGGCTGGCCACATCTGCATCCAAATCTGTCTCTGTGTTTGCATCACAAGCGCCGCTGGGCACACTGTCCACGCCCACTGGGCGCGGACGCGGGCGTGAGCGTGGGCGCGTCGACGCTTGCTGCTTCTGTGGACTGAGCACCTTGGACATGTTGCCGTCGCTGCCGCTGCTGCTGCCGTTGCTAATACTGCTGCTGCTGCTGCTGCTTTGGCTGTGCTCTCAACGCTCTCTTATTTACTATTTGTTGTTGCCTTGCCTCACTCTCTTCAATAGGCTGTGTTTTGTTTATTTGTTTATTTTCTCTTGCCCTGGGTATTAGCGTTTTTTTCTTATTTTAACTTATTCCTTGACAAAAATTTTGCACCCGACTGCCGACGTCGACGTTGTCGCACTCAATTTGGTCTTAGCAACAAAGCGTATAAAAAAGAACAGCTTTTTTGTAATTTTTATTCTCGCATCGTCTTTCCGTCTTGTTTGTACAATTAGTATAAAAATTACGACTGCTGCTCTTTTTGTCATTCACGTGGATACGTGGTTGCTCCTCACTTAACAGCGCTGCTCCACAGTTAACAGAGTTGCCTTAAACATACAGAACTGCTCCATGGAAATTTTTTAAAATATTTTGAGATTTTATAAAACACAACTTTCAAATATAAAATTTATTGGATTTACGCTGTTTCTCAAACGAATGAGTCGAGTCAGAGTCGGTTATTAGGACAATAAGAACACAAACTGGCAATAATATAACACAATTATGTTTAAATTAAGTTCTGTTAAGTGTAAACAGTGAATGCATATTTTAAAAACAATTATGTGAATAAATATAATTGTTATTCACTATATCAATGCTGTAATGTTTACGCATTCAGAAATGAGCAAAAAAATGAAAATCGAGTTAGATTTTTGTTCTGTATATAATCTATATCAAGTATATCTATAGAGATGTTGTTACAAGAGCCCATACTAAAATAGCTCTGTACTCTGACCAGATGAATGTCCTTTGGGCTCTGTATAGTATATGTTAATGTTAATCGTGCTTAGTGTCACGTAAAATATATCTAATTAGGCCAAATGTCTACTAAACAAACCTAATAGCTTTAGTAATAATTTGCAATAATCTTAGGCTTTGTCCTTAGATTATAAAAAATTGCGAAAAAATTATTTTATGTCTTCTATATATTTAAATATATTTTTATTCGATGAAAAGAATTTGTGTGGATCCTGATTTCCAAAAACATCATTCATAAGATTGTCGCAACTTATTTCTGAAGAATTTAATGGGCCGCCGTACTGAGAATTTTATGCGAATGATATTCAATTGCTGGGACACTGTTTTTGAAAATTGAATATAGCTTTTAATTATTTTACAGCATTGCATGATTCTATAATATTCCACTTCATAGGTAAACAAAATTTCTGTGAAAATCAATGCTAATTTATCAGAATATCTTCAGAAAAACCATCTTCAATCCCACTGAATATCAAGTTAAGTTCATTTCACTTTTATTTATTTTATTTTTATACTTTTTTCTGCAAGAACAATATTTATATGTATAGTGTGTAATAGTATCTTAATATATTTTCACATTATCGACAATTTAAAAACACAAAAATAAATACATATATATTTTGTTCCCGAAATTGTGTTTTTTTCTCTCTGTTTATATCTCAGTTGTAAGCCTAAATATGACATTTCTTTTAAACATACATACACATACATACATACATATACATATATATTTATTTATGGAGAGTTTTGCTTATATGTATACACAATAAAATAACTATATATTTTGTTTCCACATTTTCTCTACGATCCATTTCATCATTTTCTTTTTACATTTACATATATGTGCTTATAAAGGAGTATGCTACAATTCAAAAAAAAAAAGAATACATTTATATATATAATAATGATAATAATAATAATTATATGTTTAATAATGAAAATCGAAACATTAAATAAAACCTAGGTTGCGTTTGATAAAATCGTTGAATAAACAATATGTACAATCGATTATTTGATGTGTAAATATAATAGTTGCTTATATTGCTTACGACTATATAACGTACACATATCAGTTATAATTTGAATCTTTGAGTGTTCTATTTAGTGTCTGTGTCGTGTAGGTGTGTGTGTGTGTGTCTGAGTCTGTGTGTGTGTATGTGATTGTAGTTAAATCGCTGACCATGCTCATGAAATTTGCTATCACTTTTTGTTTAATACAATACAATACAATACAATACAATACGATACGATACGATACAAAACGCGATTGTTGCTAAGCTAAAAACAAAGCACAGCAGATCAAAGCACATGAAATATAAATATGTTTATAATTAATGTGTGTGTGTTGTGTGTGTGTGTTGTGTGTGTGTGTGTGTGTGTGTGTCTGTTCGTTTGGATATTGAACATATTAGGAATTAAACAATTATTACATTATGCAATTGCAATTACAAACAACATAAATAATTATTTTGGTGGCAGGCTTTCGGTGTATTTGGCGGCGACATTAATTACTCAAATTCCAATTATCTGTGACTGCTGTAGGTCTTGAAGACGCGTGGCATGCTGCTGCTGCTGCTGCTGCTATTACTATTGGTATTGGTGCTGGTTGTGGCGCTGCTGCTGTTGCTGCCACTGCCGCCACCGCCGCTGCTGCTCGTTGTGCTGCTGCTTGTGCTGCGCAATGTTGTCACTGGAGAGGTGGATAACCCCATGGCATCCGACATCTGCACGCTCTCATTATTCGGATCATGATGCGTCGTTGTCTCTAGATTGAGTGGCATCGGCATTGCATGATCTTCAGAATGCTCATAGATATAATCGCGCTTCTTAAAATTGTCGATTATCTTCTTTGTGGACTTCATGTGCGCCACAAAGGCGGCCTCCAACTGCAAATACCAAAATACGTAAATTAATATCATGTATTCTCTAAATGTAATCATATATCAATATGCTACGCACACTAGAGGTCAGATTCATGAACGTCTGATATTTCTCCAGCACACCAATGATCTCCTTAAAGCTGTTGCCACGCAGATTATGCCGCACGATTATCTCGTTCTGCTCGTTGTCGGTGATCAGGTTCCCGATTAGAATCGCCGCATAGCTACCCTTGAGCGTATGCTCCATGTGGTGTCCAGCGCGTTGTACAACTGTAATTGATAAACAGAAATATAAATTTTAACATTATCTATATTGTGGCATATGTTGGTTTTAAGCTCGGCATACAAATATTTAACTCTATAAAACATTTATAAGAAAATACAAATCTGCAAATTTTCTAAAGTTTTCAATAGTCATGTCTATCTGTCTGCTTATAAGCAAACTAGTCTTAGCTATGGACCTATCCTTAAGGTGCTTCTTTTCCTGCAGGCAGTGCATATACCAAACAGATCGGATCAATATAACATTAATCAGCAATTGTATTATTGCTTATAAAGATACGTATTTCAAGAGAACACACCAATCAAGAGTTTTTTGGTTTCATTTTATTTGGATTGCAAACAAATAAGAATGCTTTAGTCGAGTATACCCGTCTACGAAACTCCCTGTACCCAGCTCTATAACTTCCAAACACACCTTCGCCCGCTTACACGGCTGTTCTTCTTCTTCCCCCCGCTTTGCAGCACTGAACCTTCTTTCGTGAATAACTTCCGTGCTTATGTCCGATCGACTGGAAATGTTTGCAGCAGATTAAGGGTGACCCAAGCATTATTCATCCCAAATCCCAGGCCTATATCTTTAAAATTGGCTGTAAAAAGTTTTTTTTTTATCAAATTGCGGGGGTGCGGGGTGAGGTATCTGAAATCCGAAACAAACTTGATCTGCGTATGGTATACAGGAACCTACATTCCAAATTTGGTGCCTCTAGCCCTTATAGTTGCTGAGATCGACGCATTCATCCGGACAGACAGGCAGACGGACATGGCCAAATCGAATTTTCTCTCGATACTGATCACGAATATATTATACTTTATAGTGTCTAAGATGTCTCCTCTCTCCCGTTCTAGCCATTTTATGGGTACAAGGACTACAAATTGTTGTCTGTTGAATGAGCTATACATATAACTGATAGCTGTTCTTTCTGGTTATTTCCATGTATTATTTTCTTAATATATAGTAGTATATACAGGTACGTACAGGTGTGATCTACATTTCGACGAAGGTATCAAACTAAGTTGTTCTGACTTTAGTCGGAAAACTATCGTTGGGTACTCCAGAGGTATTTCATTATTAATTATTTTCTCGGAAGAGGTTTCGAAAATAAAATCAATCTTTATAGACTTGTATCCATGAGAGGCCCATATCATACCTATTTCAAATGAATTGGACGTAAACATGTGTTTCGACTGCTTTATGCAAGCCGAGTTGTTTTTCTATAGTTAATAATTAAGACCATTGAATGGATAAGTTTGGGCTATTTGCAAACAATCCATCACAGCTTGTAGAACAATGTTGTAATTGGGTTGGAAGTGATTGAAAAACACTTCGGATGAATGTATATATTACGTACCTTGTTACACATATCCTTAAATTTCATTAATGTATGCTGAGATAAAAAAATTATCACGTTCTTAAGGTCTACAAACTTTCCAGCCTGACTTTTAACAATACCCCAGTTTAATTCTCAAGTGGATTTTCATATTACTTAACTCTCCTCATTATTTGTTGTAGATAAAATATATTAAGGTTTTCTATGAACCCATCGGGCATTGCCCGACTAATCCTCTAATTTCAAATAAATGTGTATACATTTAAATATATTAATTAAGATATCGCGAAAAAGTGGGAAATATCATTAACATTAACTTGAGCAATCGAGTCTAAGAGTTATATATGTTTAATATATTTGATATACAAATACAATTGAAATCAATAAAGACAACTTACGATTGTTGACCGTCTCCTCGACTTCCTCCTGCTTCTTTTTGCCCTTTTCATTGCTCTCGAGGAAAGCATCCGTGTTTTTCTCCACAAGTCTGCAAGCAATTGACAAAAGCAATTAGGATTTATATTAACGAATGGACTGACAAATAACGCACCTGGCTAGCTCCTCGCATTTGTAGAAGTACTCGAGCAGCGCCTGGACCGCACTAACGCCCTGGCCATCAAGCGCAGGATAATCGGCCACATACTCAGCCGGTGCATGTGCCTGCATCAGGGTGGCGCGATTGGCTGGCGTGTGCATGCACAGATTGATGAGCAGTGTGAGCACCTGAATTAAATGAAACAGAAAGGAAACAGATTAGAAGAGTTGAATGTGTTGTTGTTGGCATAGCAACACTCACCAGAATGCTCAGCTCAAAAACGCAGCGGTCCGGAATGTAGTCGGACGAAAGCAGCAGCAGATGGAAGCTCGTCTCGATGACATCGCTACGTTTGCCCAGCAATTCGGCGCCCAGCGAGGGCTGCGCCTCGTTGAATGTGTGCGTCAGATTGATGAGAACCTTCATGACAGGGATGAGCAGCTCACGCATGGCAACGCCTGGATGCTCCTTGCTGCTGCTGTGCTCTGTTATCGAGGGATGCAGCATAAGCTGGCTATCGCACAGGCGGAATAGGAAGCACAGCGTATCCACGGCACGGCCCTTGGCAAAGGTCAGCATGTAGCGCTGATTCGCCTCATTGTGCTGTGTGACATTCTCGAGCACGCGCAGGCAGCGCGCCACGGTTTGCATATTATCAAGAAGCGCCGGCTGCCAAGCAATCATTGCCATGTCTGTGGCAGCTGTGGCAATAACCGGTTGGCAAAAGTCCGATATTGTCTTGATGATGTGCTCCAGACCGCCTAGCTTGCGCAGATCCTCCTTAAACCACTCGCCGGCACGCTTTGAGGTCAGCGAGAGCAGCGTCTCCATGGCCAGTGTGCCCACCGTAATAGACTCAACATTTAAATGGGTGCCCTTGCCCTGAGCCTTGATCTCCTCGCATAGTTCGCGCACCTTCAGCTTGTTGCGTTCGTAATTGGCGCGATCTGTTGGCGCTGCAACGCCAACGCCTTCAGCCTCCAGCAAATTGATCATCAGCTCAAGCGAATCACGATCCAGGTCCATGTTGAGGCCCTCCTGCGACAGTATGTACATAATGGCCGAGGTGCATAGACCCAGGCTCAGATCCTTGTTGGCATCAGACAGCGCCTAGGCGGAAAAGGAACGTGAAAAGCAAAATTAGCATAAAAGTGAAAAGGGTGAAGAGGCTATTAAAATGTCTCGAAATGTGTAACGCATTGAAGGAGACGTTTCCGACCCAACAAAGTATATATGTATATGCTGAATCAGCATTAATAGTCGAGTCAATATAGAGGTGTCCGTCTGTTTTAAAGCTATCGTAATGAAACTTGGCACTTATTTTTGCTGCAGGCAGTACATATGTCGGAACCAGCCGGATCGAACCCCTATAACATATAGCTGCCATAGGAATGATTGGTCGACAGTTAAGTTTTCGTATGAAAAACTTTTTTTTTACAAAGATATCCTCACCAAACCCACCCAAACTGAGTCTCTGTAGAGTTTATACAATCGGATCAACTTTGTTGAAAATTGGACCACTATATAAGTATCATAGCTGCCAAAGGATCGGGTGAAAATTGAGTTCTTATATGAACAAACATTTTTTGTTTATGCAAATATTACATCCAAACTAAGTAAGAGTTTTGTGCTTCATATAGTTTCTTATAATTTCATGAAAATCGGAGCACACAGCTCCCATAGGAGGGTATATAGCTTCGGCACTCCGAGGATAGCCGTTCTCTCTTGTTTTATTTTTTAATCGCTTTACTACTTGCTGGCTATTACTTGGTTACGCTACTCGTTACTCACTACCTTTCACTCGTTAATACATTTCCCCTCACAACATTTCAGTCGGTTATATTCAGTCGCTAATATAACAATATACTTCCCACTGACAACTTATCACTCGCAAGTGCTACACACGACTTGCGTTACTCGTTACTTACTCGTACTAATCGCACCTTACTACTCGTTACTTAGAACTTACTCGTACCAATTGCATCTTACCACTCGCTGCTTGCCTACCTATTACTAGATTGTATAAATTCGACTCGATTATCACTAGTCGCTTCTTACAACTCAACTAAACTACTTGCTATTCGTTTCTTATGACTTATTAGTCGCTTCTTACTACTCGCCACTCGTCACTCGTTACTCACCTTAAAGAACTTGGTGACAACGCCGTGGGCGCGCACATGCATACGAAAAGCTGGCGTCATGCACTTGGTGGCTAACTGGAGGGCGGATAGACAGCGTGTGGGCGGCGGATTGTGGGGCTGAAGTGCGTCTAGAATGTATTCAGCATCGTCGTACATCTCCTGGTACTCGCCAATCTCCTGTATCTGGTGGGCGGTCTTAACATTGCGTACTACCGTGTAGTACTCCTTGGTTTTGCGATCAACACGCAGGCCACTACGCTCGCCAATGCCAACGCCACCGCCGTTGCCGCTGTTGCTGCCACCTCCAACTTCATCCGGACTGGGCTCCAGATCCATATCAAATGCGTCAAGCGACGCCGCCGTCGAGGACTGTCCACTGTGCTGTCCTGACTTGGCCTGGCGCGCCAGTTTGCCCAGTGCTGGGCTCTCGCCGCGCAGGGCGGAGCTGCTGCAGGTGTTGTTGTTGGAGTTGCTGTCATTAAAGTCGGCAAAGATGGCATCGATGGCTGCCGCTTTGCTGGCGGCCAGGCTGTCCGCTTTGGGATTAGCGCCCGCTGTCGTTGAGGCGGAGGCATTGCTGGCATCGCTGCCGGTGCCAGCACCGTTCGCCTCCAGAGCCGCATCCCAGCTGTGCTTGTACAGATGCCGTTTGGCCACCGACGCCTGTTCGGCCTGATCGGATGGCACCAGCGCACGGCTCTTAAAGATGCTGCCCTTCTTCTTTGAAATGACCAGCTTGACGGCGCCACGTTGCACCTCCTCGCTGCCCGATGGTGCGGTGCTGCTTGTTGCCGCCTCCGAGCTGCCAACGGCGCCATTACCCGCACCCGCAGCCGCACCAGCTTGACCAGGTGCCACTTGCGTGTCCAAGGTGAGAGTGCGCTTGAACTTGTCCTTGAACTTAAAATCACGCAGCGGCGGCGATGAGGAGGAACCATCGTGCTGCATGGAAGAGCTGTTTGAGGTATTCGACATCTCATCCATGTTGGGATCCGGATCCGGTTCGGGCTCTGTGTCGGGCTCTGGGTCCAGTTCGGTGTGCGGCATCTTAGCAGGCGTCGGTTGCGCATCCTCCTCCAGCTGCGGCTCCTCAGCCTGTCCCAGTAGCTTCAGCTTGAACTGCTGCTCCGCTGTGGCTGCCGCTGCCTCTGCCTCGTCTGTTGCCGCCTGCAGCAGCTGCTGATTCTTCCGCTTGCGTCCATAGCTGCGCGTTGCGGCACCGCCGGCGCCATTGTCCGCCCGACTGGTCTCCGTTTTGGCTGCAAATTTGTTAATATTGTTAATATTATTGTTGTTGCTGTTGGCCAAATTGTTAT
The DNA here is from genome assembly GCA_035043065.1 of Hirtodrosophila confusa. Taxonomy (NCBI): domain Eukaryota; kingdom Metazoa; phylum Arthropoda; class Insecta; order Diptera; family Drosophilidae; genus Hirtodrosophila; species Hirtodrosophila confusa. The sequence continues at coordinate 6,259,029 of JAWNNI010000033.1, read as the reverse complement.
TGTTGGCGCGTGCAGCGGCGCGTCCGCGTCTTGGCAACACTTCGCTTTCAGCAGCGGCTGCCTCCGGCTCATCCACTTCAATTTCATCCGCGACTGTTTCTCCTCTCTTGGCGGCACGTCCGCGTGTGGCACGCTTTGTGCTTGCCGGAGCTGTGGGCGATGTTTCCAAGGCCTTGCCACGCCCTCGAGTACGCGTTTCTATGGGCGGTGCAACAACAGCAGCAGGAGCTGCTGCATTGCTGTTGGCTGCCTTGCGCGCACGTCCGCGCGTTGTGCGCTTGGGCTGCTCTGCCTCTGGGGGCGTCTCGGCGGCTCCATTTGTACGCGACACCACATCGCCACGCAGCACCGCCAGTATGTCCTGCTCGGCAGATCCAGAGGCTGCTTCTGTTGTTGTTGTGCCCATTGCTGCTGCTGTTGCAGCTGCAGCTGGATTGTTGCCATCCACGGTCATCATCATGGATTCAAGACGGGATTCAATGTCCGAGGGTGGCGCCACCAACGAAGAATGCTGGCTGGTCTCTAGATCGCTAGTTATAACGCTCGAGCCACGGCTGCGTATCACACAGCTCTCCTCCTGCACCGCCTGCGCCAACAGCTGCGGCGTGCTGTTGCCCTTGGACGAGATGCTGCCAAGCACCGACGACTGCGAATCAAATTCGTGCTCCGAGCGTATTGTCGGCGATATAACCGAGCCACGCAGCGGATGATGATGCGCCGGCTGCTGTGGCGGCTCACTGAGCAGATGCGGCGAGGGTGTCTTAAACTCTGATGTGGTCACCTCGGTGGAGTTGCTAGCTGCGGCTCCAGAGCTGCTTGACTGCGACGCCTCGACTAGCGTTGCTGCCGCTGCTGCTGCGGCTGCAGCTGCTGCTGCTGCGTGCTTTAGATGCTTATGCTTACGGCTTTTGGATTTCTTTTCGCTGCGCGTCTCCTCGCCGGCTGCCTTGGCTGCTGCTGCAGCGGCTGCCTTGGCGATGGCGTTTCGTATGACATCCGTTTTAATGATCAGCTTGAGACGCTCCTTGGGCGGCTTGTCTGGTGATATTTTGACAGTGCAATAGTTGATTTCCGGTGGCTCTTCCTCCTCCTCCTCCTCTTCTTCCTCCTCCTCCTCTTCGTCGTCGTCGTCGGCTTGCTCTAGTTGCGACGCTGCGTTGTCAGCTTGCAACGCCGCAGCATGTGCAGCTGCCTCGGCTGCTGTCGGTGGCCGCAACGGTTTAACAGTTATTTTTGGCGTACTTGCTGCAGGAACTTGATCCAATAGCGCATGGCGGGGCGACGTCTCCAACTGCAACTGCTGCTGCTGATGATGATAATGATAATGCTGCTGTTGCTGTTGCTGAGCCGGCGAACAGTTTGGCGGCTCCTCGCTGTCTGTGCTGACTAAGCGTGAAGTGCCCTGCAATTGGAAATGGCAAAAGATTCCATTGTTTAGATTTATATAGTACATATGTATGTATGTATGTTTATATATATACATATGTAGTTGCTGTCGCCTTCTAGTTTATTTTTTCAGCCGCAATTAACACGAGCATAATTTGCAATAACAAACAACGCTAACGGCAGCGTCAACTGCCGCACAACAGAAACAAACGGCAACTGTGCGCGCGGGGCGGGCAAACGCAAAAAGAAAACGTTGAAATACAACAAAAAAAAACACACAAGAAAAAAGTAAAAGAAGAAAGAAAAAAACTCCAGTTAATGTAAAAGCGCGCGTAATTTAACACTACGTTTCTTGTTGTTGTTATTATTGTCGCTTTCTCTTTCCCGCACAGCGCTCAAAGAGCGCTTCAAAATGCGAGAGATACTGTGCATGTGAGAGAGACGGAGAGAGCAGATGACAAAGAGAGCTAGGCACGGATCGGCTCTCAGCGCTGTGAGCGCGTTGCTCTTGCGCGCTTATCCCAAACACAGTGGTCAGCGAACAAAATAAATAAACAACAAAATATGATCAGCCAGACAAAAATAAAAAAAAATAATAATAATAAAAAAGAGAACTTTGAGTAATCGAAGTGAAATTTAAGATATGATCAATCTAAAAGATACTAGTCATTTCAATCTCAAGCAATTCCTTTATCCTAAAAGACATTCTGATTTCCAAGTTTTGCATTTGAAAATAATAGGTTTTTTCAATTGAGCTTCAAAACATTTAAAATTGATATTGAGACAAGCGAGCTGTGTACATACATATGTTTAATAAAAATGGGTACCGATTAGTGTACTTAACAAAGATAGGAATACGAAAAGTTACGAATATGCAAAAATGAAATAGATCTGTTCTCAACCTAATCAGATAGTGCTTAATCTTAAAAAACGATTTTCTTTAAAAACGATTTTTTAAAACAGTTTGAAGAAAACGTTTTTATGTACTTCTCACTTTTATGAGCTTATAAGCTACGTTATGCGATCTTTTTAATCTGTGTATAAGGAAACTTTCGACTATAAACACAATTTAATCATGCCTCCTAAATACGTTTAAGATTTTACAAATGAGTACACCAAATGCAAAATATTTGAATTGTTTTACAATTTGATATACAAAACTAGTCTTTCTCACAAAATGTATAATGCAGTATCGATAAGGCCAGAGCCCTATTGTGGGCTGAGCTGGGCTTCAATCAAGAGCCTGCTTGAGGAGTGGATGAACAAGATGCAGAGTGTAGACTCGGCAGGGAGGATGACGAAACTACTATCCACCTTTTATGGGACTGTCCCATTATTTGCAGTATAAGACATCTACATAGGGAGTTAATGACTCCTGAACTCATTAAGAATGTCTCAACAAGTGACCTGCTCTCTTTCATAAGGGAGGTAAAGCAACTCTTGTCCCTATAGGGAGCCTTCCTGGCACAATAGACCAACACAGTTTGCAGGGCCCCCCTTCTTTTTTCCTCTAGTGGGACTCCATTCTCATTATTAATATTATTATTGTCGATACGGCCATGTCAACCTGTACGTCTCTATGCAAACTAGTCTCTCAGTTTTAAAGCTATCTGAATAAGACATTCCACAGACCCTTCTACGTGCTGTAGGAATTGCATGTGTCGGAACCAACCTGACAACAACAACGGTCGGAAATTCAGTTATTGCATGTAGAACATTTTTGCAAGGGTATAATATCTTCGGAGACAGCTGTTCTTTCTTGTTCAGACTTCAATTTGGGGATTTCCTTAGAAGTAAAAGCTAAACATAAAGCTATCAACACTCACTTTGGAAATGCGCAGAACGATTGGCGGATGTTCGGGTGTGCGGGAGGCGCTCGATGAGGCGGATGGCATGGTTGCCGCCGTTGCGGCTGCTGCACTGGGCGCCGTCGCTGGCGGTGGTAGAACTGGACTAGTATCGACTGCGGCTGCTGCTGCAGCGACCTCTGTTGCTGCTGCTGCAGCTGATGTGATTGTTTCGGCTGCACGCGTTTTGGGAATGATCAGATCCTTGACGGGCGTCGGATAACGTTCGTCCTCGTCCACCTCACAGTAGTTGACTGCTTTGCGAGCGCGTCCCAAAATGCGTGACGGCGGCGCCTCCGGCTTTAGTTTCTTCTCCTCCTTGACCTTTTTCTTCTTGACCTTGGGCTCAGCTACTGGCGTTATGCCCATTGACAAATCCAGATCCAATGCATCCAAGTCTAAATTGTCAGCTAAGTCGGCAGCTCCAAACGCACCTGGCGTTGCCGCTGCCGCCGCCGCCTTCTTTTGGGCGACTTTCGCTTCCGCTCTGCGGAGGTGCCTTTCGCCAGCTTAAGCTTAATGGGCTCCCGTGTGGGCGTAATGGCCGTCGCCTGTTCGCGCATCGGCGATGTGCCAGATACGCAGTGTGGCAGCTGCTGTATGATCTGTGCTATCACCTCCGGCGGCGCCGCATTGCGTGATTTGAAGAACTTTTTGGGCTTTGGCGGCTCCGGCACTGAGACGGACATATCATTCGGATCATGATCATGCGTGGAGGCCGGACTCTGGGCGGGACTAGCAGCGGCCGCAGCAGCTGCCGCCGCAGCCGCCATGGGATGCAATGCGGACAGTGTGTACGTGCGCGTGGATGTAAAGCCCATTTTGCCCCATTTGCCCACTGTGCCTACTGAGCGAGCCACAGTGGGACGATTTGTGTTCTCCTTCTCTTTGCAGAGCGAGTCCAGCGGCACAACAATGTTCTTGCCCCAGCGCGACATGTTGAGTGGGAGTTCGATGCGTTTTCCGAGTCCTTTAGGTTGAACCGTTTACTGTTATCTTTACACTGCTTCTTCTACTGCTATGCGAAAGCTGGTGCGTGTGGCAACAATTGCAATTGCAACAATTACACTGCAAAGAGAGAGAAAAACATTGTTGATTATAAGTATTATTGTTATTCAGATTGATTAGAACTGTGAACAATGAAATTCCAATGATGTGAGCAAAATCGGAGATGGGAAAAAGCCGTGAGTGTTTACTATCGATGATTCCATTACGACTCTGTATATCGATAATATCGATATAAATACGTAAGTGATTTATAATCCAAAATTAAAGCATATTCTTAATTATGTTTTTATACACATATTATATTAATAAAAAAACCTTTCATTGAACAGCAAAATTAAATAAATTATTGAATTATCCTGGCATGCCAATATTATTGGTTAGCAAGGAAACAAACCACAATAGCGGCTTCAAGAACCATGGACGATGGCAACGATTGTTTTCCAGCTCCACTACAAACTATATGCAACTGTTAATTGAATCCTGTGTTTTGGCAATGGCAACATAGCAAAGATGAAAAAAAAGGAGAAGAAAAAAAACACTCAGAGCCAGCCACAGCAAAATGTCAAAAAGCAACAACAACAAAACACAACAAACGCACAGCCTTAAGCATAGCATGAGTGGGAGCGAGCACACAATAGTTCTATGCCGCGCACGGTGTGTGAGCGCGAGCGATTTACACATTTTTAGTTGTTGCCAAAAACACAAATCAATGCAATTCAAACATAAACTATTTGTTGCACTTGACTTTACTTGTTGTAGGTTGTTGTTGTTGTATGTTAAGCAGTACCATTGCTTACCTGAAACAATACATTTGAGTTGAGTGCGATGTTGCTTGTTGTTTGTTGTTGTGCTACGTTTATTGCGTGAATGCATGTGGGTATATGTATACACATACATACATACATGCGTATGTATGTGTATGTTCAAATCTCTGTTGCTGTCTGTATGTGCATATGTATGCGTGCGAGTAGGAATGCAATAAAACAGAAACAGACAGAAACGTCGTCGTTTGCTTATTGGCGCAATTTTGTATTGCACGCGCGTATTCTTAATAACTTTATTTGCACTTTACGCACACACATAGCACAAATTGAATAATAATGAACGCACTATTTCCGCTGAGTGCAGCTGCATGTTTTTTGTTGCACACATTTTCCACCACTTTTAACACAGCATACGACAAATCGCAACGAATCAGGTACAACAACAGCTACACACATTACATACATACAAAACTATGCTTATGCGTAAATTGTAATTATTGCACATAGCGTACACTGATCTCGAATACGTTTAAAATGCACATTTGCCGTTGGACTAATCCAAATCAATCGGTTTAAAAACACACAAATATATTTAATTTTTTCCTTCGCAACTACGATTTAGAGTGACCAAATTTTGTTTGCGTTGTTCGGTCTGCCATTCGCCACGAACGACCAGTGCTGTATTTTTCGATAGACGTAACACATTTTAGCAATAACGCTGCGCATTTTGCGTTACGTGACGCGTTTCGCGCAGCCAACTTCATGTAAGTGCAAATGTGAACGCAGCCCACTTCATGCTAGTCAAAATTGCTCGCAGCCAACTTCATGCAAGTCAAAAATATTGAGCGCAGCTAACTTAACGTAAGCTTTGGGCGCCAAATTGAAACAGTTATTTAAATTGTATACATTTTTATTGGTTATAGCTTATTAATAACTTTAAATGTATCTTTGTCGCTCTGATGACCATTTACAATATACGCCAGTGGATCGTCTTTGCTGGACTCCATCAGATGATCGCACGTGGTTTGATTGATCGAAAACATGAAGGATAAATCAATATCATAGCGTGGCAATTTCTCCCTACAAATAATTTTTGGTTATTCAATAACAAAAATTGTTGTTTTATGCTACCTCAAAAATGTAATCACGTTATCCCCCAGCGTGGGTTCCCGGGAGAGCAAAAGTGCGGACAAATATCGCGGATGTTTCTTCTTCTCCGCGCAGTGCATGATAAGACCCCAAGTTTGATAGTCTGTATCCAGTACGTATGTGTTGTATATGCCCTCGTCTAAATGAAAAGAAATAATATAGGCATAGAAATGACGAAAAGAAAGCACTACTTATTTTAATATCTGACTCACATATATCCTCGGTGTGCATCCAGTGACCCGGCGTACCAAAGTCCGGTATAAGCCAGGTTATATTCCCCTGCAGTTTCTCGCGCAGTGGATCTTCAGCGAAGATATAGCTAAAGTTCATGGTAATCTGAAAATGGGCAACAATTGTAGATATCCATATATGTATATGTTGAATGGTGCAAAACTATCGATAGCATCGATTGCGATATCGGTACTATCGATACAATTGCGCTCTAGGTGTCAGCATAGACTTTTATTCCATTGAATTTCTCAAATTAAGGTGAAACGAGTAGTACAAGAAAATACAAATATATATTTTTAAATTATTAAGGCCTGTTTAGACACACTGGCAGTAGGCCGAACACTCGACCATTTCTGCTGCCAGACATGTGTAAGCACAGAACATTCCGGCAACCTTTTTGACAGAGGCTGCCAGAACTTATTCGCCCTTGCACCAAAAAAATACATCTGGCAGCTTTTTGACGAAAATGATTGTCTGGCATTCCTGTTGACCAGAGACCAGAGCTTTCTGACAACTTACACAAAATAACATAAAGTGATTAATTGCCGAAAAAAAAATGTAAGAAACGAAATCTGTTTTCGAAATACAAATTATTATATCGGTTTCAATTAATATAAATTATTTTCCTTTTATTTTCTTTTTTTTCTTCATTTGGACCACTACCATTTTTTAATACAAATAAATGTTGCCAGATACTAGACTGAAATTAATGCTGTGTGTAAACACTGTGCCAGTGCTCCGGCATCGAATATTCGGCCTGCTGCCAGTGTGTCTGAGTCAGCCTTAAGGATCTTAAATTAATATTGAAATATCATTTTTATATTGTCAAAAATACCTTAAAATATCTATATATGTAAACATATTAGAGTTATTATTAGTCTATATTAAGGACTCACATGCTGATCCTCACTGGAAAAGGCAAAGTTGCTGCGCATGCACGCATATTCCGGCAGCTCCTCGGTGGAGGCATAATACTGTACCACATGCCAATTGCCCATCATCAGTTCCAGATCGAAATTACGTATGGCTCGCACCTGTAGGGGGTGTTAAGCAGGTGAAATACTCTTTTTAAACGTACGTAAAGAGAAATAAGAACGAAGCTTTTCGGAGTAGAACTGAAAGACTTCTCATGTCATTAACAATAGTATCGATAGTTTTGTTTAGCTAACATCGATTTTTATCAGTATAAATACTTTTGAATCTTTATTCTGCTTTAAACTATATTTCTGCCCGGATGTGAAAAGAAAATATTGCAGTGTGTTTAAGCTGACTTTTTGGCAGGATTGTGAAATGTTTCCTATCGATGTTGGCTGTTATCGATAACATATGATGTCTGATTGCGATCAATGGCTGCTGGTGACCGCAAGGGTTATAATGACAACATGAACAGCAGAAACAACAACTGTCACACACACACACACACACATACACACACCCATAATACATTGAAAGGTGAATGCGTGCCAAGCGAAATTAAGCCACACACACACACACCCCGATATATAAAGTCTAGTTGCATGTCACTTTGTGCATTTATTCAATTTGTTTTTGTGGCTTTTGGCTGTGCGTTTTACAAATGCCACAAAAAATGCTGCACTTGACTGCTGTCAACGATGCGGCAATCCCAACGGCGACGCTGACGCTGACGCCGCCGCCAACTGCAACGGCAGTGGCGACGGCAGCGGCGACGGCAGCGGCGACGGCGATCGTCTACCAAGCTAGCAGCCACTTAGAAAGTGTGATTGATTTTGGCATTAGTGTGCGCCCATTTCTTTGCCCCAGACATTCTGAGTGCAAGCCAGAGTATTTGAAGAGAACAGGCGCCCATAAAACGGTTGCAAGTATATAAAAACCTAGATAGAATATGATATGGGAACTACTGATGACCTCCTTGAGAGCAAAGTCTATGTATGTATGTACATACACCTTTGTAAATAAATTTACTAAATTAGATATGAGGAATTCTGAAAGGTTTCTTGAAAAGTTGAACTAATCAAATCACAAAGCTCGAAAGTAAACATACTGTAAAGAAAGCGGGGATCTTCCGACTACAAAGTTAATAATTGTCTTTACACTCTAAAAAAAGACAATTAATTTTAAATCAGCTTGCTTTGTATACTATATAACCATCCAAAAAAGAATTTAAATTAAGCCAGGAGTATTTAAATTACAGTGAGTGAGAGAAAACAAAGATGGCGTCACAAAGAGAGTGATTCTAAGCCATGTTAGGTTTAAAACTAAAACCGAAATTGGCATAAGTCGTATACCATTTTCGGTTGAAAAAGTAAACCTGTAAGGAATAAGATATATGCCAAAATTGGCATTGAAATTAAACTAGAAATTGGAATAAATTTTAGTCCTGTCACTATACCCTGATTGAGGTTAAAGGCGAACACAAGATCCTGCCACAGACACAATGAATAACAATTAATATTTATCAATAGATATGTTAATATGTATGAATTTGATTAGAAATGTTCAATTATTCATCTTTCTTTTGCTTTGTCTCTCTCTCTCTTTCTCTCTATCGGTCGTGCTCTTGTGTGATCCCACATTTTCCACTCACATTCGGACACTTCCTGCGCAGATCCGTGCGCTTCCTGGCAGTGGATGTATAGCTGTTGTACTTCATCCAGGCAAAGGCGCGGGGCAGCTCGGCCAGTTGGAGCAGCAGCAGCAGCAGTGGCAGCAGCCAGGCCAGCCTGTCCCAGGGAGTCATCTCAGTGGACTATATGGATCAGGATGAGGCAATTCTTCTAGTTTATCCGTTTACTGACCGCTTGGCTTAGACTCGCACGCTCGTTGCTGCGTTCTTGTTGGCACTGCGATTCCGTCTCGAACGGATGCTCCAAGCAGCTGCCCCGCAGTCGGAGCGACTTTAAACGGATAAGACGACATATACTAAGTACATAAATACAATTACATACACATATACATATATATATTTATAATATATTTGTATATTACACAGAATCTATATGTATTTTTATATATGTATGTACATATATTTTATTAAAACGTTGCGCGTTGTTGTCGCTCTTGCTTACTCATTATCGTAGCTGAAAATAAAACGCACATACAACACACACACACACATATGCCAAAGTTCGGTTTACACACACTGGTAGCCCATCGAATATTTGATGCCAGACAACTGGCAACGGGATATGCACATGGTCAAATATTCGCTCAGTTTAGTTTTTTATTCTATAATTCATTTTCATTCACTTCTCAAAAGTCTGGCAATATTTGTTTGACAGCTTGCCATATACTTTTCTCCTGTAAGCTGCTGCCAGATATTGTATATTGTGTTTACACACAGTCCAATAAGCTCTGACATCAACGGCCAAGGTCTGCTGTATCTGCGCGGTCCTTACATCTGGCAGTCCTTGTCACACAAATTGCCATATATATTCGACGTGTGGTCAGTATGTGTACACGGACTATTAGTGTTGACTGCTTAACAGCTTGCCGCCGGATTTATGTATGGAATATGGTTTTATAGCTGTTTGAACATCACTTCCTTGCGATAAAACATTAAGCACAATATTATCTGGAAATTATATGTATTACATCATGCAGTTGGGGGAAAAACCTTAATATATGTATAAAAGTTATGTAGTACATATTTATCGTTATGAACATACATACATATATCCGCAAACAATCACTGCAATATAATATTACGGTATATGAATGTATGTATGTATGCATGTTATCTACTGTAAGGAGTATTACTTGGTAGAAACAAGAGATAGGTGTTAGCTAGGCTTAGGTTGATTTTCTTTTCCTTATTTTAATTATTATATCTTAAAATCTTAATATGTAAAAATCCCGAACTTATTTATAGGAGGAAATGCCTGAATCTTGTAGTGGAAGTACTCAACATTAAAAGTCAAATACTGAATAGGAAAACAAAAATTAATTATTTAATATAATTTTTGCAAATATTTTTACAAAAAAATAATCATTTTAGAGAACAAACTGAAACTGAAATTTTTCGATGTTAAAATAAATGACAATGAAAAATTCGAGAAAGAATTTAATGATTAAAAATTGAATATTAAGGGTTATTGAAGTCGTTTAATAAAAATATATGTATACAAGTTTAAAAAAAAAACTATATATTGATAAATACAATAACTTTAAAAAAATGTTAAGTCCCCAATTTTTCATGGGACAATTTAGCTTGTTTCTAGCTGTTTTAGCGGCACTGATCTAGCGATTTAGCGGTACATTGCAATTCAGAGGGGAACAGTGTCACACACACACTACGACCATTCTTAAGCATACTTGTATGTCTGTGTGTGTCATTGCTATTGGAATGTGTCTTATCATTTCCAGCCACCCGCACATATACATGCACCCATGGAATGGAATGTCTGTGTGAATGGGTGTAGTAAATACATATATTAACACACAATTATAATTGCGTATGGTGCTTTCAGTGGGCTGGTACCACTGTGCAACTGCACTTTGGATTCCAGAGTCTGCACAAAGTATTTTTGGATGCATTTCGCGTTTAAGCGAGCTGTGTTATATTTTAGCTGTTGTTGTTTTTGGCCATCTTTCAGTTTTCACTTGACGTTGTCGCCTGAGCGCATTGATCTCAGGCCGGTCCCTTTATCGCTTCCCCGCCCATACCCAGCCCGCAGGCTCCTCGTATATAACTTTCTCGCGGCACTTGCTGGGCCAGCAGTTTGTGTGTGAAGCGGCTAGCAGTGGGGAGGGTTTATAAAGATGAAACTTTGCTTGGCCAGACTGTATGGAAAAAAGAGGCAGCAAACAGGAAACACAAATTTATTCTTTACGATCGCGAGAACAGCCTGGCCTGGACACTTTCTCTTTATTGCAAAACTCGTTGGGCGGCATTTTCACGCAGGCCATCGCCAATCGACATCCACAAACGACATCCACATTAGCATCCACATTAACATCCTCAGCCTAAGCATCGCTCATGTTGCGGCTACGCTGCTGACGCTGCAGCGCACAATCTGCCCGGCCTCGCAGCGCAGCGCGGCGTCTTCACTTTCCTTCTTCCGCCTGCGTCTGCGCTTGCGTCTGCGTCTGCGTCTGCGTCTCTGTCTGGTTTGGTCAGTCAGTCACTTGGCCAGCCCAAAAACAGCGCAACTTTCGTCGAGCTGCCGCTGATGCTGCGACAGCGACTGCAACTGCAACTGCGCCGCTTGGCCATGGCCATGGACAGTTCCGGCTTTAGCGGTCATCTCCACAAGATTTTGCAGCCAGCAGGCAGACGCAGACGCAGCCGCAGCTAACAGACAGACTGAGAGACAGAGGGACGGGCATCACCTCATCCAGGCGCGACGCACTTAAGCAAAAGCCGCTTTTTATGTGCGCCAAAAAAAAGAAATAATATAAAATGAAGAAAAAAGAAAAGAAATGAGCGGCCAGCCCGAAAATGGCGAGAAAACGACCAACGAGAAATGTCTCCTGTTCACACACACGCATGCATGTACAGTATATGTATGCGTACACACACATGCATACTCGTATGTTTGCTGTGCGCTGAAGATGAATGAAAAACAAGTGAGAATGCATTTGTCGAAAATGCTCGAAGAGCAAATACCCTGTACTAAGGGCTGAGGTACAGTCGTACACAACATGCATATGTAAGTGCTGCAAAACTATCGATAGTAAGAGTTCCGATGGTCCATAGTCTGACTTATCGATGATACTGATAGTTTTGAAATTTATAAAAGTTTAGTTAATATAAAAAAGTTAAGTGTAGTAATATCGGTTACTTAAAAACAAAATGTCAACCATAGAATAAATTTCAAATTGCACTCTCTCAAGATTATACTTATAAAGTCTTTGATTCAACTAACTTATCTATACTCGTACTACATGTATGTACAAGTATATAGAATCTATATTATAGATAAAAGAGCTTGCCCTGACTGGCTGGTTGATTGGGAGAAAAAAATGTGGAAAACTTTTATATGAAACTTTTTTTCTTTTTTTTTCGATTATTTTCAAAACACTACACCAAAATGAATTGCATCGTGTTTTTTGATGTATGACAATTTTGAAGTAAGTGCGCGATATGGGGATCACTAAAAAGACTTTTGTGTTTATAACAACACCTTGCACTTAACTATAATTACATCATTGATGCAACCAGTATAGCAATATTTTGAAATGCCATTTGATTTGGAACTATTAGAAATATTTCATTTGGCAACGTAGTGTATATACCACTGTTGTTTTAACAGCAATACAGGGTATAATGACTGGTAATTTACGCGTGCGCCAAGGGCGATGACAAGCACTAACCCACATTCATACAACTCGTAATGGTATCTGCCACAAGCTCAAATCACAGAGCGTGCAACTTTGTTGCAGTTGCAATCTGCTATGCTCTGAAGGGTGCCTATTAGGACAGGTTAGAGTCAAGTGGGGCAATATGGCTAATTGGCACAATGGGCTCTCTTCCAGTTCTATGAATACAAACAGCAATTGGGTATATGACAGTGATTCAGCAAATTTTAAACTAAGTTAATTGTGACTGTATTTCCTTTTCCTTAAAGAGATTAAAGAAAAGGAAGTATAGGAATTTTCTCATAAATGTGAGTGGGCACAGCTAAAATGGAAGTCAAGTTCAAATAAAATGATAAATAACTAGAATTTGTGCTACCTTTAATACCTTTATACATCGACTGACACTAAAACGTTTAAGAAAGTCGCACAAAGCAGGGCTTGCAATCATTTCCCTACCTCTCTCTACTACTCCTGCTCCCTACTCTCACTCCCATGACTTATACTTTCGAGAGAGCATTTGATTGCAAACGCTGCATTGTGCGGCATTCTTAAACGTTTTACTGGCAGCGGGAATAAAAATTAACTTCTCGTCATTGTATTCTTTACTATAACATATGCAATTATTAAGCACGCGTACATACATTGATATATAGCATACAATTTAAAGGTGAAAGTCATCTGATATCTTTTAAAACAATGTAACGCATAAACTATACTTATGAATATTTTTTTTATTGTATGAACATATGTACTTACGGGTCTTGGAGTTAATACCATGGCATTTGATTTGCTCAATTGGATTCAGGTGGTTAACCACTGTGCACTGTGCACTGTGGAGTCGAGTCAGTGTGGACCGATTTCTCAATGAACATCGTGAGCCAAAGAGTTTGCCATTAAAGTTTTGGACATGCCAAGATTGCAATGACAACGGCAATCACTTGTTCAACGGCAACAACAATACTATAAGATATAAAAGAGAAAAAGTTGTGCGTATTCGTAGAATAAGCCATGTTGATCATCATGATAACGCTGATAATGCTGGTGATTATGATGATGATGATGATGATGATGATGAATGATGTTCATGATGTTGAGATGCTACACTTGAATGCTTGAAATGTGCACACCACGCCCAACAATAACAACAACAACAACAACAACAACAACAACAGCAACAGGTGACAAGCAGGTGGCAGCGGCTTGCCCGGAATGTCAAACGTTTATTTGTTGGTAATTAAATTTGAAAATGATTTAAATTTCACCAGCGAATATTTGGAATTGGACTTAACACTTTCTTCTTCTGTACGCGTTCCTAACACTCCAACTCCCCAGATTCCAGCTCTTCGCCCCGCAGCCACAATTTCTTTGCAGGTGGGGCCACCCGCAAGCGCAACATTAAACATTGCATACCCCAATCCGGGGCCGGCGGGCCTCTTCGTACACGTACAGAGCGTACCCATACCCGGACCCAGCCCCAAGAGCAATCCGAAAGATCAATTCGTCTGATTGGAGATTTGTTTTCTATTTGCAATTGATTGATGTTTTGGCTGGCAGGCGGCAAACGCAAAGCCAGAGAGCCAAAAGTCGCGGCTGGACATCACTCACTGTGTGGCACGAACCACCAGATTCATCATCATCATCATCATCATCATCATCATCGCTACAAGACATTGCCGGTTGTATATGCTCGTATAACCCATTAAGTTTATTTTTGTGTATGGAAGTAAAGCCACAGATCTGCATGCACTCCGTTCAAGTAGCGCTCCCCAATATCTACAAAATTGATTTTATTTGTTTTTTTTTTTTTTGACAAATAAGATTGATTTTCATTGATTTGCGTGCGTGCAGTGGAGATATTGATAATGTGCTACAAACTTCATCTGCATAAGGCATTTGAGTACCGACATACTAAATTTAGTGACTCTAAATATTACAGATTTCAAGATCTACGCTATTAACACATGTTCTGTCAAGTTCTCATAAGGTAATCCCAGATGTACTCACAAATATTTCGAATTACTTATAGTTATATCTACAGCAAACTGCACTGAACTGACAAATAAGGAAATATAACTTCCTTAAAAAGCTAATACGCAATCCGTTTGGCAACAAAGTATACAAATTCAGGAAGATATATGTACATAATCGTATATATGTATGTGATGATGTAAGATAAAGGTAACTGGCTTAACTGTATAACTTATTGAAAACGTAACAAAAGGATAAAAGTTATGAGGATAAGAAATTCAGGAATTCCAAAGGTAAGGGACACTGCTAGGAGCTTGTATGTGATGATGTAAGATAAGATAACTGGCTTAACTGTAGAACTTATTGAAAACGTAACAAAAGGATAAAAGTTATGAGGATAAGAAATTCAGGAATTCCAAAAGGTAAGGGGCACTGCTTAGAGCTTGTATTTTAAAAAGCGCCAGTTAACATGATCATAAAATAGAGAAATTAAGAGTATTGTCTTTATAAAACGGATAGCTTGTAAGTTTCAGTGCGTATTGTTTGGTATGGGACTCACCGATTTTCTAACATAAAGTAAATAAAATATTTATGCAGTTCGTGTTGCTGCTTGAGTTATGAGTTGCAAGTCAAGTACTTGGAACAGCTCATATGTATGTATGTCAGTTCATAATTTTTGATCAATAACCGCGACGCATTGTAGTCCAGGGTTTGTTTATAGTAGATCCACTCGCCCCATCCATTCACTTGCAACGCTTTGTTGTTGCTTGAGTTGCAGCTAAATTATGCGCAGACACACATCCATTTGGCCGTGCGTGCCCTTCCACTTGCACCATACATCTTGCCACATCTTGGTGCACTGAGCAGATTTCATTTGTTTGCGCATGCGTGGCACATTCAGCTCAAATATTTCACAATCATTGACTCGACTCTTCTCTTCTCTCCTCGTCTCGTTTGGGCCTGGGTCCGGGACGTCTCCAGCGTTTCAAATGCTTCACTTCGTGATGCTATTTGCTAAGCTACGTTTTTCTTTTCATTTCGAAAGTGCGTATGGTTATTGTTATTATAATCTGTTCCCAAAATATTTTTTTGGAATTTTTGGACTTGTGTAACGTCCGATACTCGATACTCTTGATCATATACCCTCAGTTTATATGTAAAAAGATCCCCTAAGCACTTCACTTGCCTTTCTCCGCTCACCTAACACCCCTAGACCTCTATTAATGGGATCTATTAGAACAATCTACACAATAACTGACCTATGCATATAATAATAAGAAACAAAATTAGTTTTTAAAAGATAATTAAGCGAGACTCACTAATTCTAATTATTATTGAGTCCTAAATTGAATCACTATATGATAATATATGATAATACATTATATGATAATATTTGATAATACTTACATAGCTGGCTCAGAAACAATCTGTTGAAAATTGATTTTTTGTATGGCAAAAATATTCTGTAAGGATATATTTATATGTTCGGCACCTAGAAGATAGCTGATAGAAGCTTCCTTGTTTTTGAATGTCTTAAGGCAGGATAAAACCAGCTAAAAGAAAGACCTACAAAGCTAGTCCACAGAAAAGGGAACTAAGAGTTGAGCTAAGTATAGTCGTCTATTATGCTGAAGAGGCTACTTCATTTGATAGATAAAATAATTACAATCCTTTGTAGTTGTTGACCCCAGTGCGGTTGCTGAAGATACTGCCACCGTTTCCATTCTGGCTTATTCTCCTGTGGAACCTTGTGACTCAGACACATTATCAGAGACCGAATCATTGAATTCATCTGGATTCAATACTGGTACTTCCACCTGCATATATAGGAGAGATCCAATTGTAAATTTACTTATTAATACGATGGTTGGTGCGCCGCCTTACAGTGTCAAGCAAGATGAAGGGCTCCGCGTCGGGATGCATGTATTTCAGGTACTGTTCATACGCCCTCTGCCACTCTTCAGATGTATGACTATCAATACCTGTTATAGCAACGAGCTGACCCCACATGCGTTGAATATCTTCCGTTGTTGGATTAAAAGGCTCCATTTTTATACACGATTCGATTGGATTCCTTTTTCTTTATATATCTGCTGCACGTGTCACTCAAATTGTGCAAGTCAGGTGAGAGAGGAAGAGAAAAGAGATGGAATAACTTTCAATAGTGTTACAATCGATAGTTTCTAATCAAAATAGATGCTATCTTGACATATATCGACACCAACAAGAGTTTCTTATAAAAAACAGTTTTCTAAAAATCATTCCTATCGCAGCTAAGTATACTGATCCGATTATGATTAACTCAACTATATAAAGTATAACAAAAATCGCATTTTCTTAGTTCTAAAATGAGTAACTTGTTTTTCATACAACTTACTCATTTGTTGAACGTTATGGCGGCTATCATACTATATAGTTTTCTGATCCCTCGGTTTCAATTTCTTTCGATACCCTGAAAGCAACCAAATTTGGTAAACATACTAGTTGGTATCAGACCATCGTCTGATAAAGTGTTAGGATTACCAAGGACTTATAGAGATTATAAAATCTTAATTCTTAAAATGAACATCGATTTCCTTAGCTTAGAATCGAACCTTTTAACTTATTTATAGACCAACTTGTTTTTGCAGATAAAAGTGTTTTTTTGTTGTTGTCAAAGTGTTGCAGTGTTTGAAATCTATTTGAAATCTATCGATTGTGGCACTAATAAAAACTATCGTCTCTAAATTCTGACTTGACTTTCATCGATAAATGTTCTGTGCCAAACACATTATTTCAAATTTTCCCCCACACACTCCAAATTTCCAGTAGAAGATTCGACCTTACTTGAGTCCGATCTCAAGTTAAAATTTTACTTCCAATTGGTCTTTATTAAATTGATACAAATTTTGTTTCTAAACCTTATTGAGAATAAATTTAGTTTGAGTTACAAAAAGTTCGAGCGTATTTCAAATGGGCAAAAACGAATTCAGTTGGGTAATTCATAATGAACTCATATGGAGATCTTCAGTTCCTTAAATTTACAAACAGGTTGCCCAAAATCAAGAGAGATGCGATGCCCATGCTACAGAGAGAGGCGCCTCCAGGCAATGGCTCAATTGCCAACTCAACTACAATTATGAGTATGAGTATGAGTATGAGTATGAGTATGAGTACGAGTATGAGTATGAGTATGAGTACGAGTATGAGTACGAGTACGAGTATGAGTACGAGTATGAGTATGAGTATGAGTACGAGTATGAGTACGAGTAAGAGTGTGAGTATGAGTAGGAACTTATATTCCTTATAAGTGTGAATATGTGAATGCTTGACCAGTTTGCCAAAAAATAGAAATATGTAAATATATGAGCCATGACAAGAATAACAATAGCCATAATTGATGAGTAACAAACATGCCCGCTTGCCTTGCCCCGCTTGCCCCTTGCCCCTTGCCCCACGCAACCGCAAGAATGTGGCGCAGAAGAATCTTTTGGAGAGCAGCTAATTGACTTTCTGTGTTGCCTTCTTTTTTTGGTGCTAAGAAAGTGAAATTGATCGTGAGGCAAGTGGCACTTGAAGTTTGCTGCATGCCACAGCGCTGGGCTTGGGTTTGGTGAAATGTTTCTTTTAGTGCTATTTCTTTTTGGTGATTTATGAGACTGGCGAGGCTGCAAGGCTGGGATTCTAAGAAGAAGCAGAAAAATAGCCGCTTTCTAAGCTGTCTGAGCTGCTGCTGCCACAGATGCGACTGCGATGCGGCTGCTGGGATAAGTTGCATGAGTTGCAGTTGCAGTTGCAGCTTTTACCACGCATGCCGGCGACAGTTAAAAGCGAAACGAAACGAGCAAATATCAACAGCAGCAGCAGCAGCAGCAGCAGCAACAACAATAACAATGGTGGCATCTCCACTGGCAACGGCTTTAACCCAATTCTTTGGCTGCATTTCCGCCGCATTGCCACTGAACTTCTCCAAAGGGCCTCTCCGACACCCGGCTCCGGCCCGGCTCCAACTCCAGCTCCGACTTCGACATCGACTCCACCTCCGGAGTTGCAATGCAAGAAAAAAAATTGTCTTCTCATTGCTTAATGGCAGTTGCTGCTACTGTTTCTCGGCACTTTTTATACTCTACCCTCGCTGAGGGTGTTCTGTTTGTGTCAACAAATTTGTAGCGCATTGAAAAAGGCATTGCCGACCCCCTAAAATCGAGACTTCATTTTAAGATGCACTTGTTTTTGTACACGTATCTTTTAAGTTTAAATTAAATTGTTTATAAAAATAACAGGAAGATTTTACCGTTTTTTCAATGTCCCAATAAGCCCTACGCTCAAAAAATAAATAGTCTTTATTTTAAAAAGTATTAAAATAAAACAATCTAGGTGTATAAACAGTGAGAGAGATAACAAAGATGGCGACATAAAGAATGTAATTCTAACGTTTTAACCAGAAAAAAATAAACAACATTCTGGGAAGATTATAAATAAAGCTGGCGTATTTTGGAGTATACCCGTTTTGGTTTAATTTTTAACCAAGTTCTAAAAAAGAGAATGAAAAAGTTTTTGGTAAGTTTAAAATTTAAACTTATATTATTTAGACTGTATACATTGAAAAATTGGCGCTAAATGTATATATCCATAAAAGTAAAGTAAGTATATGTATTCTTGATCAGCATCAGTAGCCGAGTTGATCCATCAAAAATTAAGCTATTATAGTATATAAATCTACTTTTTCAAATAGCTATGCAAATTTCAGCAATGCTTAGCATTATATTATATATATTATTATAATTATATCAGCTCTCTAGAAGTTGACCAAACTTGTTCGGAAAGTGACCACATATACATACATATTGGAACAATCACATGCAACACTTTTTATTTTGTTTTGTCTCAACCGAACTGTGAGTATTATTGTGAGTATTATTTAGTATTCCAATTTCGGTTTTAGTTTTAAGCCTAACACGTCTTAGAATTACTCTCTTTGCGCCGCCATCTTTGTTAGCTCTCTCTCTCTCTCTGTAATTTTAATACTTTTTTGGATGGTTATACTATGGTTTGAAATTAATTCTTCTGTTTTTAGAGTGTATTAAGATTGGAATACCAAATCGCGTCGGACGAGAATTCCGTTTTAGCTTAAATAATTATTTTTCTTTTGTATCCAAGATATTTTGGGATTGATTTGAGGGTATTGAAACTTCGGCATCTGGAACAGAGCTTTTCTTTATTTTTTATGCCGTTGTTGTTGTTAGTTACTTGTTTGAGGTGTTTTCACTTTGGCCACCGTTGCAGTTGCCATTGCCACCTTGTAACCCGACAATAATGGACACATGCGACCGATTGCAGCCAGCGCAAAGGTTATTGCAACAGCAGCAGTAGCAGCAACTACAAAAACAACAACAACAACAACAACAACTTCAAGTTGAATGCGGCAGATGACAAACGACAGCCACTCGATGATGGAGTGTCAATGCAATGAAAACTAAACTAATAAATTGTGAGAGCGACCCAAATAGCTGGCTAGAAACTGGCGTGCAAAGAGGATTTACTGGGCGATGGCTTTAGCTTTGGCATTAGCTCTGGCTGTAAGCTGTGTGACGAGGGCGGGGCCCCCACACAATATCTGTATATAATATTTATACCGCGGCTGTATAAAACTGTGGGAACCAGCTATGCAAATGTGGCCATCAACTGACCAACACATAAATCTTCAAAAGAGTCACACAATATGATGGTCACGTTAAGATTTATATTTGCCAGTTGCATTTTCATATTTGTTTATGTAACTTGTTTAAAATGGTCCTTCGTTTTTTGCATTTTCATATCCGAAATGTATTTCCCCTTTTGTTGTTACGCGTTTAGCAAAGCAGCGCAGCCAGTAAAACGTTTGCGGAAACGATACAATGGAAAAATGTAGAAATTTAGTGCGGGCTACCTAACTATTAAATTTATATACAGTATTTGTGTTTGACGTATGGGTAAAGTTGTATCTGTATCGATATACTACGATCTCTTCAAGAAATTGATGAAATTGAGATGCTCAATCAGCCTACAGGTCAAAACATGACCAATAATCCATATCCTGCAAAAATCGGTTCGGTTTTGACAAGCTCATGGTAGATTGAAGTCTAGATAGAACATTTTCTATAAAGTAAGGATCTCTACAAGATTTGCAAGATGAAGGAAATGTGAACTTCAAGAAATGAATAAAATTGAAAGGCCAAATCAAGCTAGAGGTCAAACCATGATGAAAATCTAACTTTTGAGTGAGTTTCGAACCACACAACTTATGATATCAACGGCGGTGACTACTGGTGAAGATGTAGGTTAACATGAAGACTATAAACGTGCCTTCTACCTGTTAAATCTTCAGTTTTCTGCGCAAATGCTGTGAGGGATGATGAAGTTGATGACAATCGAGTAGACCTTCGCTGGCGCAGCAAAGCACCCATTTTTGGTCAGTGTCAACTGTGCCACCGCCCCTCCGATGCAACCCTGCCACACTCTTTCTTTCTCAACAACTGTGTGTGTGTGAAATTGAAGCGCAATTCAAGTCTGCGACCGGTGAAAGTAACAAGATACTTTTAATAAGACATCTGAGCAGAGAGTGCGACAGCAGCGGGCAGCGGGCAGCGGGCAGCGGGCAGCGGGCAGCGGGCAGCGGGCAGCGGGCAGCGGGCAGCGGGCAGCGGGCAGCGTTTACTTAAGATGCGTGCGGCGTGCGCCCAGCAATTAAGCGGCAGCAACGGCAATGGGAACCTGCCACAGCAGCAGGGCATGGCCCTTGCCCCGTTGCCCCGTTGCCTCCCTTGCCTCCTGTACGGCTGTGCTGTCTTTGATGTCGGCAATCTGGAATTGCAACCCAATTGGGCATGTGAATCTCTAGCTAAACGCTTGCCACCGCAGCCAATGAACATGCAAACTAGCACATAATTGACCAACCAACTGGCAGACTTAGTGGCGCGACTCAGTCAAGCGGAGTCGCCTCCGCGTGTTACTTAATGTGCATCGATAGACAACCAAGACGACGACGATGGCGACGCTGGCGTTGCTGGCGACTGGCGACTGGCTCCAATGGCCAATTTCAGGCGGAACCAACAGCCAACCAGTCAAGCAGTCGATCGAGTAACCAGCTTTTGGCCAGCTTGAAAGAGGCGATGAAATTACTCCAATTTCGAGACAAGTCTTTTTGGTCATATTTAGTAAACTGGAATCGAGCAGTGCTCCTAAAACTGCCAAGTGCACTTGAAATGGCGATGAAATCGCTGCTTACCTATGCACAGTGGGGCAAGCAGTAACAAATATATACATATATACCGTTGGTGTCGCCATTTAACTATCGATATTTATCGATACTATCGATAGTACTCTCGGATTGTGAGCTCTGACATCGAGATTCCTGAGTTTTAGTGGAAACCTGTAAAATATATCTTATATATCTTGAATAATGAGTTGTTGGATGACAAACCCTACTGTTTTTACAGAGATCTCAACCACTCTCAGTAATTGTTATATTATACTTCATATAGTTTGGTCAAATTTGATCATAATTGGATCACGATCCGATTATTATGTAGAGATGGAAAAAAGCTGGAGTTCCGGGCTGTAATTGATTCGCTTCAGAACCGGTTTAAAAAACTTGCATTATTTGAGAAAATGTTAATATTATAAAACAGAGTGCAAATTTGGTAATTGTATTAGGTTAATTAATTGAAAGAAAATGATTTCATTAAATTGACATTCAAGCCAACCTGCTATTAAATAAATAAATTAAAATTCGGTAGTAGGCTCGGATAGTATTAGCCTGGATAATAGATAACATAAGCCATCGATACTATCGATAGTAATAGAATGATTATTTTTCAACAAACAGAAACAGGATTTGAAACCGAAATCAAGCCTTTAAGCCTTTCAAATTGAATTTATTTGGTAGCTTTAAAGCTTTACTGCATTAAATTCAATTTAACTTTAATTAAACACTTTATTTTTCAAAGAAAAATGGGAAATAACAAGCTTCATCTATTCAAAGTATTCAAATTTTAAAAAAAATACACAAAATACCTTCAAATATTTATAATTTCTAAATCGTTTCGCGTTGAAGAATTTTCTAAACTATTTTTTTATCTAAACTGTTCAAGCATATCTGCAAAGGTAACTATTCGAGCTATCCAGTTGAAATTTTGTATACAGATGGATGGCATGAACCTGAATCTCTTTGAGATCTGTTCAAGTGAGTTGATCAAAGTTTAAAGTTATAAACATAGTAATATTACTCGTTTCTCCAAAAGTATTTGAGTAATCAAGCTGAAATTTGGTATACGTACTGCTGGCACAGTATTTTATTTATATTCAATTCAAAATGGGTTCTAGTCTAGTTCCAATGTGTTTTAAAGCAAATTCGAAAAATACTATATTTTATTTAAGCTCGTTTGCTTTGGCTATAGTGTGCAACATACCGATTTGCGGCTCAGACTGAAACGTAACCAGAGCAAGTGCAGCGTAGTCCGGTGGAAACGGAGTCGGGGGCACTGCGACGGGAGTCGGGCTGGGACGCGAGGTCGGAGATCTACAGCGTCATCGTCGCAGCAAAACCAAAAGCGATGCCACTTGGCAAAAATACTTTATGGAAAAGTGGAACAATCGATTAAGCAAAAAAAAAAAAAAAATAAAAAAATTATAAAAACTAAAACAAATAAAAGAAGAAGCTGCAGCTAGCATTAGGGCAGCCCCCGGCAACGCCCAAGTACCCCTGCCCGCCCCTTGAAGTGGCCTACGTTAAAGGGCGCTCCAAAGACGCCCACAATCGATCGTATGATCGCTTGAACTTGATCGATCTGGCGGAATACAAAAAAAAAAATACATTAACATAATATGGCAGAGGGTAAGGGGGGGGGGGGTATGTATAGAAAGTGCAAACAGTTTGAGGACTTGTCCAGCGTCTGCCTTGCGTTGCCCATTGCAACTGAAAGTTGCTGTCTGCCCAGTATAAACAAACAGACGAATGGGGAAACCGATGCGCGCTGACAACAGTGCATGCCACAAGCGGCAGCAACAGCAACAGCAACAACAACAGCAGCAGCAGCAGCAGCAGCAGCCGGCTAAGTTTGTATTGCCACAGACCGATGCCGATGCCGAAACCGATACCGATACCGATACCAATACCCAGTTACCGTATTTGTATTCGTGTCTCAGTGTCTCACTTTTTGCTGCCCATCAATGAAAAGAAGAAATTTCGCCGTCGACAGCAGCAGCAGCAGCAGCAGCAGCAGCAGCAGCAGCAGCGGCAGCAACAGCGGCAGCGGCAGCGCTGCTTGCCTCGTGGTCGTCGCCGCCGTTGCGCATGCGAAGTGTTTCGCTACGAGAAAGCAGGTGGATGCAGCATTCGGCGCTTACCCACAGCGCGGACCAGACGCGTTTTCAACCACTTCGCTTGCGTGCTGCAATTGCCTACGACACTCAACTTGTAATAATACATTTATAAAACAAAAAACAAAACACAAACAAAATAACAAACAAGCAACAACAAATTCTAAACAACAAAGTACAAGAATTGTGCAATTTTGTTGTGCGATTTAGTGCGCGCGTGTGTGCTTGTGTGTACGCGAGTGTCCTTTTTTTTGGACAATTTTGATATTTTTTTTCGCTCATATTCTTGATCAATTGTTTTGGTATTTTTTTGGTATTTTTTGTTGGTATTTTTGTTGGTATTTTTTGTTGGTATTTTTGTTGGTATTTTACTGTGTGAGCGCTGTGTCGTGTGCCCCGCTGCACGTCGTTTACTTAGCAGCCAGTTAATTGCCCGCGTGCGACTCGAACTTCAACTTCAAGCTCAATTAGCAGTGCCGCCGAGCGGTGCCATTGTCAACAAGCCACGAGCAACAACAACAGCAGCCAGCCTGCAACAACGAGCAACAACGAAACAACAACGAACAACAAACAACTGCAACTGCTTTCGAAAGTCACATCGAAAGACACATCCTGTTTGTCAGCATTGCATCAAAATTGGAATTGCAGCGGCTCTTGGAATTGGTCCAAGCGAAGGTAAGTGCCGCTGAAGCTACCGCTTTGATATTGGGGCCAGTGGGTGCAGTGCAGCGGGTTTGCCAACTGGACACTGGATACTGCCCCTGCCGGGAGACTACTCTAATTAAGACAATAACTGGACTGCCTTAATCGATTCAGCTGGCTCATCTGCCAGAGCAGCCAGCAGTACCTATAGATATGATATAAAGTAGAGTGTTGGCAGAGTTCTTAAGTATTTCTTATGTTATGGCATAGTTTTCCGGCACAGGACTCGTTTTTAGATGCTATTTGGCTTTGCTTTTATGCATCTTAAGTTTCAATTTTAGAATATACTGTACACACTGTGAACAAACGTTTACATGAACAACTCTTTAGAACACATTTTCTGTATATTTCGATATTTTACTTAGTACAAATATTTCAGCCATAAGTATGCGAAACTCATTCAAACTAAACCAATTCTTTTGGATAACTGTTAGAGTCTTTTTAATGCGTAATTTGTTAAACAAAAATAGGTTCTTTACTTAAAAAAGGAAAGTTCTCGAAGTCTTGTTTCTACTTACACAGAAAACCACTACAGATGATGATGTAGGTTTTTACTTAGCATGGAAATTATTTTGAAATATTTAGTTTATTTGGTATTTTTGGTAATCCTCAGCAAATGATCAGTAAATTTCGATATTTAATGCATAAATAAATAGCTTGCAAATGTTGTAATTATTGAAGCCTGTTCTAACTTTATAATACTAAGGCATTCCAAAAGATCATAAATTTTCAAAATCTCACACAAAAACAAATAATAATCTTATGTTTTTTGTAAGCTTGTTTTTTACTTACTATAATAGGTGTTTCTTTTCCAAAGCATTCCAACAGATCAGCCAATTTCTAGATTTCACATAAATAAATCAAATATTTTCTTCATGATTTCTTCTTGTTTTTGTAATCATTGAGCGAACCTAAAGTAAAAGTGACCAAAAGCACATGTTTGAGTGGTTTACAAGTACAAGTACATCATATATTATCATATGCATGTCTGTTTTTTGTAAGCTTTGCTTAACAATTTTCTTTTCCTTTCCCTCTCTCTCTCTCTCTCTGTGGGTTATTTATCTTCATCTCTCACTCCTGTGTCACTTTTTCCTGCTTGTGGTCAGTTTTCGGAGTCCGGTCTTCGGTCTTCGGTCTTCAGTCTTCAGTCTTCTAATTGCTCGACTCGGTATTTGTCTTGGGCATGTTGTTGACGTTGACCCACTTCGGTTATGGGACCTATTAACACATTTCACCTCCAGCACCTGACCAGCTGAATAAGTTGTCATTAAAGAGCTGCTGCTGCTGCTGCAACATTGTTATTATTTTAGCCATTTCAACTAACTTTATTACCATTTTGGGCGGGGTACCTTTGAGCAGCTGTCGAGTAGCAGTAGGAGTGTAGTGAAATTTTGTTGCTCAGATCCATCAATGTACAAATGTCAAATCAATCAGTTGAATCAGTCAATCAGCCGGTGAGTCAATCAGCCAAGCGGCAATTTAACTGCAAAATAACCAATAAATTATAATTAACTGTGACTTACACACACACACACACACACACACGCTTGCCGGAAAGCGAAAACGACAACAACATCAAAGACTTATAATAATGATAATAGCAACAACAATAATAATCATTAGAAGCGTATGTTAAAGCAATAAAGCAAACACTTTCTAGTGCCTGCCAGCGGCTGTGTCTGCTGCCTCTTCTTCTAACAGCTCTTCTACTTGCCACAATTCATTTGCTTTCCAACAACCACATATTGCAGGCAACAACAACAGCAGCAACAACAGCAACAGCAACAGCAACAGCAACAGCAACAGCAATAACAACAACAACAACCACAACCAACGCGCACATGACAACAAAAGTAACGAATTAATTGCAATTCATACACATAACCAACAACAACAACAGCAACAACAACGTGCCAGTTATCAACATGCAACGACAACAGCAACACACACAGCAGCAACATAAGCAACAGCAACAACAACAACAACACCAGCAACAACACCAGCAGCAGCCAAATATCAAACAACAACAACAAAGCAGTCGACATCATCTTGGTATCAAACAGATTTGGCTGCCTCTTATCATTTTCCTTTCACTGCAGGTGAGCTAAACAACTTAACAACTTAAGCTTTTTTCCCACACACTCACATAGATGTAATTAAAATATAGTTAAGCTAATGCCAACAGCAGCAACAGCAACAACAGCAACAACAACTACTTATAAGCCAGCATATAAGCATTTCTCTTCCTACTCTTAACTTTCGATAATTATCGATAAGCTCATTTGCGAGCCGGTGGCATAAGTGAAAGATCTATCGATTGGCTTTGGCATTGCTTTAAAATGGGCTAATGCTATCTATCAATCCAATCATCAGCCGTAATCCATTCATTTTTCAATCAAAGTGCTTTCAATGATATCATACATATACCATTAAAAGTAGACAACACAATAAGTGAGAGTTCTTTAGGCGGAAGCAAATATACTTCATTTACCAAATATGAGAAATATACCTACAAAATTATAGTTTGAAATCATTTTGTGACAATTAAGAGGTCTCATTTGAAACACTCTCTATCCGTAAGGCATTACAGATAGATTAGTCTTAAACATAAGATTACAACATAGTTCTTGATATTGACAAGTTTATATGAAGGGAGATTACCAAACAAAACAAAGGATGCCGGAGATGCATCTATTGATGTGTCCAAACTTACAGGCTATAAAGCTTATACCATTAACAGTAATAGGTAGAACAATTTGAAATTCTTATGCATATAACAAATATTGTTCTAATTAGATCAAAAAAGTCAATGTATTGATTTTGAAAAACTTATTTTATTATACTATATTTAGTTTTAGAATGGACAGCGACATATGAAGGAACTCAAGTTTCGGAGTATTCGATTATATAATATATATTCTAATTTATTATTTGAAAGGGAAAAGTATCTATAATATAAGGAACCTCCATATTTCCGATAGATTTCAATGCTATAAGACATTGTACATTATATCAATTTTATTTCATTCTTTTCTTCAAAAAAGGATAGTCTTCCTATACATACATATATTCGATTTTCTTACATATATTATCTAAACAAATTTTGGTTAATATACCTATTTCTTCATATTTATTTTGTATTTAATGAATTATTTAAAAAAAGGTAATCATGTAATTAAAACTATTGTGTATGATAAGTGTTTATCAGCAATGGCTGCCAGAGCCTTCAACTGGATAACATTGTAGATATTTTGTATTTAATTAAGTATGTGTTTCTCAATAACTAAAATTGAAATGACAGCATTTCAGAGATTCTTGTAAGATCTAGGGTCTGTAGTTTAAATTCACATCAAAAGCGTGCTCACAAGTTTTCTTAGAAAGTCGTCAATTAGCGGTTGGTTTTTTTTGTTTTTTGTTTTTAAACATGGGGCGTCCCACGTTCCATAAGCAACAACATGCTTATGACACAATTTTTCATGTGCTTTGAGTTGATTTCCCTTTCCTTGGCTGCACGACAACAGCAGCAACAACAACAGCAACTGCTGGAAAACTCTTCCTTTTTTCCCAGAGAAAAACAAAAGCAAATGCAAGAAAAATGCCGTCAGGCACACTTGGTTCACCTTTGAACCCGGCCAGATCTTGTCCACGCTTTGTCTGCTGCGATTGATGCCAAAAAATATACAAAACCAAAAAAACTAAGAAATAAATTCGCATTCTGTGAACAGAGAAGAAGCTGGCAGCGTTGCTGTTGATGCTTTTTCACGTTTACTTTCTCTCGATTTGGTGCGCTGCCAGACTCCCAGCGTCCCCATCTCTTTCCCCGACTCCCCGCCAGACGCAGAGCCAGACAGCAACTCGACATTTTAGCATTGGTCGAGGTCAAGATTGGCAACAACAAAAACAACAGCCGGCATTGGCATCAGGCACAGATACAGCTTAAGCTTTAGCTTTGGTTCCGTCTCCAACTCCGGCTGTGGATGCCGCATCATTAGTTGTCGCATTAGCAGCTGCTGCTTGCAACTGCAACAGCAACAACAACAGCAACATCAACTCACGTTATTTGCTGGGCACTTTGCGCATTGGCAGTCGCCAAAATGGAAAACTTGGCACACATTTCTATTAACGCCGCAAATGTCCAAAAAGGAGCTGGCCTTCTCCAATACACACACACACACACACCCTCTCTTTAACCCCCCAACTCATTTGGCTCACCCCCTTGCTGCCTCTTCAATTGCCATCGGGTTCTATCACATTGCGGAACCGGATCACGCGCATCAAAAATCTAGCTAAAAATCGAAATGAAACCAAAGGCATGTCTACTCTCCACACGTCTCTCTCCACTCGTCTCTCTCCACTCGTCACTCGTTACTCGTCACGCCTCCTCTCGTCATGCCTCTCGTCTCGTTATTATTCATGGCCAGTGCAGAGTCGCCCGTTGAACGCTCCAAATCACGTCCCGTCCCCTATATAGCATGCAAATTCTTCTTTCTCAGTCATTTTTATTTTTATAGTATTTTTAGAATTTGTTTTCGGAACTCGTTTGCCAATTTATCTAAGTGTATTTTGTGTATCTGTATGTGTGTGTGTGTGCCACTGTCGTCTGCCGTCTGGGCACATCACTTTCTACCTAAACAGGATTGGCGCAGGATGCCACTGCAAAAGACGTCGCGCTGATTATGTGACATCCTCAGTATAGCTGGTTCTGCTGCTGGTGCTGGTGCTGGATACTGATGCTGGATGCTGGGAGAAAGTTGTTTTTGGCTGCGGCACAGATTGGCCAAAGAAAATATTTAGCTGGGTTTGGGATTGGGCCAGCTGGCCAGATTGGCTCTTATAGTCACAGTGTCTGCCAAATGCACACTTGTCACTTCATTTTCTTTCTTTTGTTTTGAAGAGCGCAGAAATTACAATTTCCCATAATATGGTAAATCAAAACTCTTTAACTCTAGACAGGCAAATTTTGTATACTCAAAAAAAGGAAACATACGATTGTAGAAAATTTACATCAGCTTATAGCATAAAATGAGATCACTAATTTTTTTTTCGTTGAAAATAGTATTTAACTGAAGAAATGGTTTTTATTTCTGACCAAACAAAAAACATATATATTCACAAATTAAGTCTTATTTGTCAAGGCAAAAAATGTACCAAAAATAAATAGTATTTCTTGAGCAATAAATAAATGCAAGAAATTATGCTTAAGAAGTAATTTTTATAACAGAGGATGAATAGAATATAATATCAATTTCTTCATATCGATCAATAAGCCAATAATTTTTGGAGAACTTTTGTTAGATTTAATTTTTTGAGATTCAACCCTATTTATTTTTATATATTAATATGAATGTTTTGTATAATTGAGAAAGCACATTTTAGCTTCTTTTATCCACAGCCCTATAATATTGGGTACACTTATCTTTTGCATGTTACTCAATGCTTTCAAAAGATCATAATGATTAGCTATAAGACAAATGGATCAATAGGAAGGCAGAGTTTATTAAAAAAAAGGACTGTTGCCATTTTAAACCACGTATATCGAAATTTATAGGTGTTCTGAATTCCGGAAAACGATTAAAGAGAAAGAATGGTTACTATTTCCTTAAAAAGAGGGAGCACAGTATTGAAAACTATTAAAAATGAAAAGTACTTGGAAATGGGAACAAGTTTTACCATGAATTAGTATAGTAGCATATTTGTTAACATCAAATATCAAGTTGTATCAAACATAGAGACAGTTACTTAAACGCTTTGATCGATTGATCAATTGAGCGTTATTCAGCTTAATTACTTACCTACTTAATGTCTAAAGACAAACAATTAAATAGCTGGATCGCAACTGTGAAACAACTGTCCAATCTGGCTCTGCAGTTCGCCGGTTCTAGCCTTGACATCGTTGGCAAAAGGCGGATCTGTGTGGCAATTGGCAATTGGGTCACTTGAGATGGCGATGGTAAGAAAAAAGTGAAATTGTTACACTTTACGTTGTGCTCTTTTTATTTGATTTTCATTTATATGTATCCACATACATATTATGTTGTTGTCGTTGTTGTTTGAATTGAATCACAAGTCGCATCCGCCATTCGCCAATTGGCGTGCAACATCATGCTTGTGCTCCCATTGTACTTGCTTGAGATTCTTGCCACGTTGTGTGGCGCCTTATTAATAAAAGCGACTCTTCTTTTGCGACCCATTTATTTCAGCTCGTTGTGATCTGGGCGGATGACGTTGAGGTGGTAAAAGCCATTTCTGGCGGCGGCGGCAGCGGTGCAGTCGAGGAGCTCGCTTTGGGCCTCTCCGACCATGACAATGAGGTGGACCAGATGGCGCTCGAGTCCGAGCAGGAACTGCAACAGCAGCAGCAACAACAGCAGCAACAACAGCAATCCGTTTCTGTACCCAAGGTTCAAGTGCATTATCAACACAATGGACCACCACCCGCACCACCCGTCGGCCTCAGCCTGGGCCTGGGACCAGCTAGAAGTAAGTGTCTACCGCCCCTCTCTTCCCCAACCCTTTATATGTATATATTTTGAAATCAATCGATTTTTCAACAACATAATCGATTGTTTTTTGTTTAATCAGGAAGATAACATAATTATCGATATATTTAAGTCAAAATCCTTTCAAAACGATGATGCAAGCCATTAAATAATTTCAATTTTATATAACGTTTCTTTGAAAACCAATGCAAGATTTCCATTTCCAGTCTTCAGTGTCTATTATAATATTCATTGATTATTAAATTATATTCATATTTAAGGTTATGTTGGAAGAATACATGGTCTTAAACACTTTTGCTGACTTATATCGTTTTAATCATACCTTGCAATGAATTTGGCAGGAAATAAGATTACGAAGACATTGAAGGTCGAACAACCGTAGCAACCGTAAAACCATCGAATAGAGTCCTTCTTCATAATGAAACATCGCTTATAATCGGTTAATCGATATTTGTAACATCAGAAGATGGACCAATGTTTTCTGAAACTATGTTTCCGTACTGAAAATTTCCATAATAATCGATTAATCAAGGTTTTTGGGCTTGCACGATCATCGCTCGATATTTTTCTAGAAAACATCGAACTATTTTTTGGTAGGGATGTCAAAATATCTAACACTTGACTATTATCGATTTTTTCGGATAGTTAGCGTAATCCTTTTAATCGTTTGCAACCGATTAACCGACAGTTTGCTTACACTCCAACTTGATACCACCCAATGCTTTCTATCACCTTAGGCAACAACCACCAGAACATACCGATGAGTTTTGGTCAGCCTTTTGGACCACCACCACCGCCAGGCGCACAATTCTACAAGGGACCACTGCCACCACAGCGCCCTCCACCGCCGCCAGCACAAGCGCCTCAGGTGCAACAGGTGCAGGTGCAATCGCTGCCGGATCTCAGTGTGGGCGCCTCCAACAACAATGAGATCTGGGCCTCGCCCGTACAGGATATGCCTAAGATTGTCTCGCTGGACGTGAAGTGCGAGAAGAGCGGCATGAAGGTCTTTGTGCAGTTTGACAAACCCTTCAATGGCATTGTCTTCTCCAAGGGACACTACAGTAACATGAACTGTGTGCATCTGCCCTCTGGACTGGGCCGCAGCTCGGCCAGCTTTGACATTGGACTCCACGAATGCGGCACTGCTGGCAATACGGATAACTATAATCAGGGCTATGGCCATGAGTCCGGCGGTGGGGCCGGTGCGGGCACATACTTTGAGAACATCATTGTCATCCAGTATGATCCGCAGGTGCAGGAGGTGTGGGATCAGGCGCGCAAGCTGCGCTGCACCTGGCACGATCAGTACGAGAAGAGCGTGACCTTTCGACCCTTCCCCGTGGATATGCTGGATGTGGTGCGTGCAGACTTTGCCGGCGATAATGTGGGCTGCTGGATGCAAATTCAGGTGGGCAAGGGTCCCTGGGCCTCGGAGGTATCTGGCCTGGTCAAAATAGGTCAAACAATGACCATGGTGCTGGCCATCAAGGACGATGACTCTAAGTTTGATATGCTGGTGCGCAACTGTGTGGCCCACGATGGCAAACGTGCCCCCATTCAGCTGGTGGATCAACGTGGCTGCGTCACCCGGCCGAAACTAATGTCACGCTTCACCAAGATCAAAAACTTTGGGGCCTCTGCGTCGGTGCTCTCGTATGCGCACTTCCAGGCCTTCAAGTTTCCCGATTCGATGGAGGTGCATTTCCAGTGCACCATACAAATCTGCCGCTACCACTGCCCCGATCAGTGCAGCGCCGAGACCAATCTACAGGATGTCCACCACCTCCAGGTGGGCCCGGAGTCACAGTATGGACCACCGCCGCAGCTGCATGTCGATGCTTACCACGTGGCCAGTTCGATTGGCAAGCGGCGGGACGAGCGACGCGTGCAGCGTCGTGCTCGAGCCATTGCTGCGGCTGGCACTCCAACCACAGAGCAAGTGGGTCTCAATCGCATCATTAAGGTGGTCTCCTCCGGTGATCTGACCTTTGCCATTGACGAGCAGGCAAGCGGAGCGGGCAACAGCAGCGGCAGCGGGAGCGGTAGCTCAACCTCAGCTCAGACCATGGTATTCCCACTTAGGGAGGAAGGACTCATTTGTATGACAACGCCGGGCTTTGCCATTACGCTGATTGTGTTGCTGGGCATACTGGTCACATCCTGCCTGATTTCCGCCGTACTCTATGTGAGATTGCGGCCGTTCTCATCCTTTGCCGCCAAGGAGCGTGCCGTCGCCTTTACGAATCCCCAGCTGGCGGCGGCTGCACTACCGGTTATTCATTTACCCGCGCCGGGTGATGCGCTGCCGGGCACGCTCTCCAAGAAGAAGCGGGCGCTTTCATGAGCGAGAACCCTCCCCCCCTAAGCCCTTATGCCTCACATGCCAGCCTACCCCCTTCCCGTGTCCGGCTCTTGTTAGGTTAGGCAAAAAGAGTTTCAAATCGTATGCTAATTGCTATTCATTAGTTTAATTTTTGACACAAATTATTTATTAATTATGTAGTTCATGCCGTTTACTGGGTTCCCATTTATACTTAGCGTCAAAGCAATTTGAGTATCTCTAACATTTCCTTCCTCTATCACGCAACCTGTCTCTCTCTCTCTCTCTCTCTCTCTCTCTCTATACCTCTCTTGCTCTCTCTATCTGTTGGTGGTAGTCATTATTTTAAAAGCAGCAACAAAATATAATATGCTTTAGTTTAAGCCTAGGTTCTACTTTAAATCGGTGCTAAGCCAATGCTCACAGTTCAAACGAATGCCAATCTGGCAACCCTGTCCCACTGACTCTATCTCTTTTACCCGCCTTAAGGTAAACCGCCAGTCTGGCAACTGTGTCAAGCTCTCTCATTCAGCACTTGTTTCTCTCCTTTTCTCTACCTCCTAAGACTCTCTTTTATACACTTACATATACATACATACATATATATATGTATACATTGCATATGTGTACGAGTATATTTCAATTAGTCACTAAATATTTTAAGTGCTTTAAACTTAGTCTAAGCTCCGTTCTGCTGGCCGATTCGAATCTTTGATCCATAGATCCATCGATCCTTTGATCCATGAAACGTCGCGTTATTTTGTTATGGAGCGAATCTAATTTAAACTTTTATTTATTTATTTATTTACCAATTAGTACATCCCCAAAATCCCCTAAAATGTTTATTATGAGTATTTATTTATTTTTTTTTTGTTTTTTTTTATTATTGTAATTCCTGTTAAAGCAGCGGAAGGAAATGAGAGAAAGACAACGTTTATAACAACACATATTGGAAATTTAACGAATTCCAAATCATTATATGCTGAAATTTAGGTGAATAATACGAATATGTGTATTTACATAACCTTTATATCAAATTATCTATTTATTAACGAAATGTACGAAATACTTACATTAGCTACATTGTACGAGTATGTATGAACAAACCAATAAACAAAACTTATAGAAGAGTTCTCATTCTTTATTATTTAATGTACTTTGCGATCGTGTGAGGTTCAATCGATTGTGGAGAGATTTTCCGACTCATCATTACTTTTTTTAGGTACATATACATACATATATATTATTTTCAGTTATTAAATAAGCAGAATATTATGAGTTTTATTTCGAATACAATGTCCCGGGTGTCGAGCTCTGGAATACTTATAATAAGCAAGGATTTACGATTTCATTTTGAATTTAATATGTTTGATAATACATGCAGCTCTTTTCTAGTTACAATGAAATTACTAGATGCGGAAACTTTGAAGCTTACTTTCCACCACTAATGACAAGACAAAAGCATCCTTTTTCTAAAACATATATATGTACTTACCAGTAAAGCTTTACAACAGCCAACAAGCAACCCCAAAGGTATGCAATATTATTTGAATTGCTTGATTTTCAAGCATACTACAAGTGAGGACATTTTGTAATTGTAAAAATGCCACAAAAAATCCCAGTGCAAATGTGAATTATCAATATAAATCAGGAACTAGCCTAAATTCATTCACCAAGAACAACTCTCTAGTGCATATGATAGTTCCAAGTAAGCGGCCAAATGAACTTGAAAGTATGTAGTAAAGGAAAGCAGCAAGAAAATCAAGCCAAGCCAAAGCATTTGCAAACTTTTACATTCGAAAGCCGAGGAACTTCCGAATGCTGCTACTTGCATTACTTGGATTTCCAATTTGAATGAGTTGTTTGGGGCAATCTAGTCAGTATTTGGTATTTTCGAGTGGTGAATTGGAATTCGTTCTGTCAAATTGAATGAGTGCAATAAGAATTAATTAAAAGACGTAAGAATTATCATTGTTGTATATTTAATCTTAGTTACACGTATTTATTTTGTTTTTGCAGTTAGTTTCATTACAATTTTCAGTGTTTTCTTTAGCTTTACGAGTATAAAAAAAAATTAAATAAAATTGTATAAATTATTTGGCCTTGACAACCGATTTGCATTTGTTGTATTATATTGTTATATTTTGTTTTTTTGTCCATTCCATTTCTCTAACGACAATTTACTAGATGTTTAAATACAATATATATATATATATATATATATATATATATATATAATATGTTAAGTATGTGGTAAATACATAAGGTAAATTCAGATAGAACAGAAATCTGGAAATATATTTTGTTCAATAGAATTTCCTAATATATATATGCCCTATATCTGATCTATATGAATTTAGATGTATAAAATGTTAAATTTAACTAAAATTTCGCTTAAAATTTGCTAATCGCTGCATTCGAATGACTTTACGAGTAAAATGTAACCAATTAATCAAAAATGTTCATACTATGTGCCGCTTAAGATAGTTTTTCCCTACAAAGTAAGTAAATAAATAAATAAGTGTTCCCTAATGTTAGTCATGTGCGTTGATTGGAATACGAAATACGAATACGGATACGGATACGGATACGAGTATATGGGAATACGGGCTACCAGCTCTATTGTAATATGTATTTGTATTTGTGTTACTCTTGCAAATGTGTGTGTTTTCTTTTTTACGACTAAATGCACCCAAAAAAATTACAAAAAAAAACAAAAAAAAAACAAAATTCAGCACCGAAATTTGTGGACCGGGTCATCCAACGCAGCTCTCTACCGGACAAATTTGGTTTTCTGACCAACAAATTGCCCCCAAGTATTGCCATGTTGCCCGCGTAGCTGACGAGAGAAATAACTAACAAGTAAAAACTAACGAATGGAATGCCAGACAGAAATTGCAACTCTGCGTCTCTAATTTCAATTCTCTTCTCTTCTCTTCTACTTTTTGTGTGGCTCTTCTTGTGCTCAGTTTAACGAAATGGGAAAAGGCGCAAGTTAAACCTGCCAGTCAGTTTGGATATTGTTTTGTTGTTGCTCCACAAGCGAACAAAAAACATATTTAAGAAACAAAAAAATAAATAAATAAAATTAAGAAAAAACTCATTAAATGTGGCAGAGTCGGGTTAGGGTTAGGGGAGGGAGGGAGAGCAGCAGCTGCTCACTGCACCGTTTCATGGCCAGTGGCAACGCTGGGAGTCTGCTGCTGCTGCTGTTGCTGCCGCTGCTGCTGCTGCTGCAGGTGCCGCAAGCGGAACAGTCGCAACGTCATCCAGGAGGCCAGGGTGCCGGGCACCGGCATGGGCGTCTGCTTCTCGAGCGCCTCCTTCTGCAGCTGATAGCGATAGAGCAGGGAGCCGGCAATTAGCGCCGAGACAATTGTCGCCGATATGACCACAATGAACAGTATGCTGAAGCCGGGCACGGGCATGCAAATGCCATAGACAACCTCCTCGCTGATCTTGCCCTGGAATACGGTTACCGCCTCCTGTTTGGCATCCGGCGAGAAGGCCAGATCCGCCTCGGAGATGACATCGTATAGGCCGCTAACGCCCACATCTGCGCTGCGCACCTTTCGATCGGCAATGACCAGGGAACGGCGACGACGACGCGGCGACTGCGTCGATGTTGACTTTTGTGTGCCCTCCGCTGCTCCGCCGGAGCTATTGGAATTCGGCTCATCGAGATCGATGTGATCCTCGCGCGGCTTTTTCAGCGCTTCAGCCTGTGGCCGGTAAACCGGACGCGGCACATCGTCATGCTCGGATTTGGGCTCCAAGGAGCGCGGTCCGGCCATGGGCACGCCCATGCGCTTCTGCGCCTCCAGCTGACGCGGTCCATGCGGAAATTTGCCGCTCTTCTTGAGGCCCAAGTAGCGTTCACCCTCGGCATCCATGTCGCTCAGATCGTCGTCACCAAACAGATCGGATAGATCGGCCTCCTCGTCGGGATCCTCGTGCACGGGTCGTGGCTGCAAATTGCCGCTCTTCTCATGGGCACCCTCGTACATTTCACTGCCTCCAGGGACGACGCCAGCAGCGCCAATGGTCTGCTTGTGATCGTGTATGATGTCCTCGTAGAAGATATCATGATCCATGCCCATGCCCATGCCCATGTTCATCCCATGCTGTCCGGATTGTGGTCCATGTCCCATGGTTGCCGGCGGCATGGCCAAATCCCTAAGCAGATCATTGCTGCTGCTGCCCATGGCATCGCCAATGTGCACATCCTTGCGCTCATTGGCGTTGCCAATGGTCTGACCCAATCCATCCACACCAGCCGTATTCTGGCAGTGATCCAGGCAGCCATGACGGCAAATCTCGACCTTGCACTTGATGTGCACGCTGAGTGCATCCGGGAACTTGAAGGCGTGGAAGAAGGCGTAGGTGATGACCGTGGCGCGCTCATCGGGAGCGCGTGCCTTGAGGAAGCGTGAGATCATCTTGGGACGCAGCACGCAGCCAAACTCATCCGATAGATTGATGACATGTCCGGAGCCATCCGAGGCAACGCACGACTTAACCCGCATATCAAATTCACCTGCAAGGTATACAATTTGATTAGGTTGAGTCATTCGACAAGGGCATGGGGGATTCACTTACCGCGATAGTCATTGATGGCCACAACCAGGGTGAGCGTGGATCCTAGCGGCACAATGCCGCTCACCGGTGGTGCCCAGGGTCCCTTGCCATGCTGTATCTCCATCCAGCAATCAACGTTATCGCCTGACAGTTTGGAAAGGAGTCGCAAAAAGACAAAACGTTATTTTGAGGTCAGCTAATTGAATACAAAAATATCAAAAGGAAAAAAAGAGGGCCAAGGGCTTCTCCCCCCCTCTACTTACCGCGAAAGTCAAGCTGTATTACATCCAAATCGGCAATTACCATCGGCGGCTTGGAGGCAGTCTTCTCATAGTCGTTGAACCACTCGCAGCGCAAACGCTTTGCCTCGTCCCAGACCTCCAGCAGATCCTTGTCATACTGCACGACTACCTGTGGTTACAATGTGCCATTTAGTGGTTAGTGGTTTGCTCGTTCACAGTTAGCGGTTAGCGGTTAGCGGGTTAAGTAAATGGCCCGGGTGGAAAGGCCTCAAGCAGGTGAATGCACGTTGTGAATGTGGGAAAATCGATCAACGATCGTTTTGCGATTCTCTTATATTCTTTTATTCTCTCAATCATATCCCATGGGAAGCGCCAGTTGATCACTGAGCCCTAATCATCGTTCAAAGATCACCCACCGATCACTGATCAATTGACCCACTCATTGACTGGGCGGTGTATGGGATCAGCTTTTGTATTCACATTCTCTCCTCTATATGCCATGGGAGGCGCCAGTTGATCATTGAATCCTGATCCCTGGCCACTGATCACCCGCCGATCACTGATCAATTGACCCACTCATTGACTGGGCGGTGTATAAGATCAGCTTTTGTATTCACATTCTCAACATTCTCTCCTCTCTATGGGAGGCGCCAGTTGATCATTGAATCCAGACCCCTGGAAACTGATCAATTGACTCACTCACCCAATGATCGTATTGCAAGCTTAGTATGTAAGGGGATCGCCTACTATTTATTTTTTCTTCTATATCAAAAGGCAAGCGCGAAGTTCCTAAATACTCATGATCACTTATCACAATCACTAATCACCGATCAATTTACCCATTGGGCGCATTCATAAGACAGTTTAGATCAAATTTTTTTGATACATGATACTTGATACATTTCTTGTCGTGCTTATTTGGAATAAATGATTTTGTAGCGCAAGATTTTTTAACTCTGGTTAACAAACTCTGCTGGCTAAGTATCATAATACTTATGTGATAAATTTCTTGTGATTTCGATAAAAAAATTTGTATATCTGGCTTAAAAATCAAAGCATTCAGCAGGTCAAATCGAATATCATATATCAAAAACCATATGATTACCATAACATAATCATATAATCAACGTTGCTTAGGGATCATCTCACATTCACATTCAATCGGCGTTCCACTTACCGTATTCTCGTAGAACTGGCCATTAAGATCCGGTTTAGTGCCGCAGCGTGAGTACGAGATGCGGAACGAGAAGAATGTCTTGCCCGTCGATGGTGGCACATACACACAACGCGGATCGCTGTGTTGTCCTGTCAAAGGTTGTCAGTTAGCTAGTTAATCACAATGTTCAGGCAGCCTTTTTCAATTTACGCACCTTTGGAGCTCACAATGCCCTCGAAGGGATGGGAGAAGGTCAAGTGCACATCCATGTGATCCTTGCCGCACATGACCTCCAGTGAAACTATGTTTGGCATACCGTCGGGCCGCTCCATGGGCCACAGTTCATTACCAGCTATGACTAAACTAAACTGTAAAACGTAGAAAGAACGAAACCAGAATTAGATTTGTCGTCTTTTTAAATTGTGCTTGGTATATAAATATGATATATATATAGATTTTCAAAGGTGTTTATGTTCATGTAGGCACTGAAGTTGGAAATGCAACTATAGCTTCAACTATCGATCGTACACTAAGAAAAATAAATGCCAATAAATGCAGAAACTATTTCTAATAAGTCGAAATTAAAGGGAGATTTTTTCGAATTCTTTGGCATTTATTTTACTAGGTGTATGTACAAAATATTTTTTTATATTTTTATATACTAATATTTTGTTTGCTAATGCTGCGTGTTATTTAAGACACTTTCAAAAATATATAGGGGTAAATAGCAGAGCTACGCAGGGATCTAATAGATCAAAAAAAGGTCAGTATGGTGGGCAATACTTTACCAGATTCAACAGGGCTTAGCTAAAGTGCAATAGCCTTCCTGCGGTCGTCCTGCCATAAATCCAATTATCCGAAGGAATTACAATTTGATTTATTGCCTCGTGCATATCGATAGTATTGATAGTGCCACACGAATCTCGATTATGGCTCTATAGAACCATATTTACTATCGATATCGATTGCTTTATCGGTCTACTAATTATTGAAATCTATTGAAATTTTATAGATTTTTATAGATTTTGGCTTATTTGAAAGTTGTACGCAAATACTTTAACTCAAATGTTTGAGCTCGTTTTTCCATATTCCTGACAAAATTCAGCGCAGTTTTCGTAAAGTTACATTCAGTTTCAGTGTTTCGGCAAAGAAATGAAAGAATTGCGTAGCATTTCAGCATTACTTGGCAAAACTGGTCAAAAATTTAGATAATCGGTAATATATTTAGAGATAATGGTTTTCAATATAAATGAGAATAACTTCTAACTATAACTTATTTAAGTAAATAAGAAAATGAAATCGAGCTCGACTCGAGTTGAAAATATTAACATAAATATTCGAAACTGTGCTAAAAATAGACGTAATAGTATGCTATTTCACAGTTAACCACTCAAACCTCAGCTTAGATATATAAACATTAACAATCGAAACCATAAGAAGAAGCCACATATCAAATTTAAGCAGAATAACTCAGTTATAATTGTAATAAATTTAGCAGAAGTAATCGTTGTTCAATTTGCGCTGCTTTCTGTGAATTGTGAGTTCGCACTTTGAAATTTCAGACAACATTTATTTATAACATATACGATCAGTGGGGTTTGTATCCGCTGTATATATAAAATAAAATAAATCAGTCAGCGATGAGTTCTGCTGAATGCGTCCAATGATAAATCTTATTTATTTGATTCCGTTTCTAAGATGGTTTGTGCAACCGACTAATTAGATTGAATTGCAGCGTACGAAATGTGGGAACTGCAACTTTTAACGTTATTTATTAGCCATTTCTTGGAATTTGTGAGTTCGTTTTATGCTGCAACATTTCCATATCTTCTTCGAGATGCTGACAACGATGTGGCGACCGTTATAATTTCTAATTAGCGCAATTCCCACAGGCAAACTTGACACCAGCAACTGCAGCTGCACCTGCCACCACCTGAAACTGGCAGCTCAACTGGAATGGGCTTACACTCCCCTCTCCCCTTGTATACAACGAATCTGGCTTGGAATTCGCGCACTAAATTAACGGCCAGGCAGTTAGCCAGCCTCAACTAGTTGGTTATTCAGTTAGTTAGCAGGTTGATTGATTGCATTCCTTGGCCCTGCCCAAAAAAAAAGAAAAGGAAAATAAATGGGATATGGGCTGCTATTGATAAGAGTTCAACTGGAATGGCCTTGAGGCTGGATTGCAATGATAATCACTTTATTTATTTTAATTACACTTGTTGGCCGGCCAAACATGTTACCAATAAAAACGAAATGCGGCAGCGTCAAGTCTGTGGCGTTCAATTTTCAGTTAGCTGGCAAATGAGAAAGCAAATTCCAATGCACATCCGTTGGCAGATGGGGCATGGGGCAAGCGGCATGTGGCATGTGGCAGCTGCAACTGGCTGCAGTTTTGGCCATGCACAGACAACTCGTCTATCTGGATAGGTCTGGCTGGCTGGCAGCCTTTTGCCGCCTGCCATTTGCATACTTGCCCCAAAGCTGCCTTGCCAAATGTGGCAGGCGAGCGTGGCAGCACAGAGCCGGATTCCGCCGGGGGCAGTGCATCTTGACCAAGGCGGCTTTGCTTTAATTGAACTGGCCAAAAAGTCGCAGTTGTTGCAACCAAATTGCAAATCGAATTTCTTCTTGCACTTGCAGTAAAAGTTGCTCCACTTGCTCCACGCAAACAGCATTCAAATCACCACACCAACTGCCGCCCAGTCCCCCGCCAAACATGCCACCAGGCCCCGCCCCGCCCCGCCCCGCTCCCCACTCTTAAGTTCTCCAGTTGAGCGACAGCTGAGCAGATCAACAAATTGTCCCGAGTCGGTGCCAAATTGTCTGCAATGTCCACAATGCGAGACGACACTTAAATAATGGTTACTTACACTGTGCCACAGTTGGCTGAGAGTTTTATAAATGTATTATAAATAACCCATATGATCTTTAGATATACTATAATATTCTGCATAATTTGCTGCTCGTATTCAAAACTGTTTCTAAATTAAAGTTCACTCAATTTTGCAGCTCCTTAAATAACTTTTACAACCAATTTCGAACTATAGATAGGATAGGATAGGATAGTAATATAAATATTTGAGCTAGTGCTGGGAAAAATTTCCTTCCTAACATATTTAATCTGATAATTTGTAAAAAAGTGAAGCTCATTTGAACATAAAAACACAAGTCTCTCGCAAATTTGAGCTCGAACCCGTCTAGGGGTGGATTGGGATTTTTAAAATGAAAGAAGTGGGATGGATTTTTCAAAAGGGATCACAATTCCAAAGCTGATAATAATTCTTTATAATTCTTTCAAAATAATTTGAAGTCAAGCCGATGAAAAACAAAAATGTTTTCCTCTTACGGGTTGACCCTTTTATTGATTAACAATTTCTCAAAGCGAACACTTTTATTATATGCACTTAGAATAATATAAAACTAGCATTATATACCATGACTTTTGCTCTAATTTTGAAGCACATAATCTTACTATTTGCATGGACTCCAAACCTGATTATTTCCTTGGGTGATTCAGTATACGAGTAATACGAGGAATCATAGGGCAAAATATTTGTACAGATCATGATGACAATTTTTGCGCTTCAACTTGATAATGATAAGTTAAATAATGAAAAAACATATTTTTCATGCTTACAAACATGTTTTTAATTGAGCTTTTGCGAGCTTGTCTACACTGAGAAAAGCGAAATACACTTAACGCAACACAAAACTTAAATTAAAATGTGAGCAAAGCTATAATCTTAAATTAGCTTTGTTTTCGTAAAAACTGAATAGATTAAAATGATCTAATGGTAATTTTTCGGTTTTCGTTACATGCGCAGCAAATTAAAGTCTAGCTAATTTTCAGTTTATAATTCTTCTAGCACGCTAACCCAGAAATAATACTTTAATTGCGAATGCTCGACTAGAAAATACCCTCTGGAATATTCTGGAAAATTTGACATAAGAATTTTTATTAGGTATTTTATTTAGATTTATGTAGGATATGACATATTTCGAC
This sequence comes from Hirtodrosophila confusa, assembly GCA_035043065.1. Classification (NCBI taxonomy): domain Eukaryota; kingdom Metazoa; phylum Arthropoda; class Insecta; order Diptera; family Drosophilidae; genus Hirtodrosophila; species Hirtodrosophila confusa. Next base: position 6,215,551 of record JAWNNI010000033.1, on the reverse strand, counting down.
TGATAAAAGTATATATAATATATTGTATAGAGACTGGTACTGTTACTTACATTTGCATAACTTCAATATACCCTATTTCTAAACATTTCCTGGGTACAGGGTATAAAACAAACAGTATTTCCTTCGTACTATTAGGTCATAACTTTTGACGCTTGTGTGTGCGAAATGAAAATTTTAACTGGGCCCCCACAAAGATGATGAACATTCTCGCCGTGAATGGGACGCATGAGTAATTAAAACTTGGAAAGCTTTACTCGCGAGAGAGACAGAGAGAGAGCTTGCAAAGAGCGTACAGAGTCAAAAAGTTGTGATTCATTCTAGCCGGGCAGTGGGTAACAGTGGAATCAGCATGACTCGACGCTTTTCGACCAGTATTGTTTTGATTACCGTACGTAGGATTGAGACTGCTTGGGATCGTTGCGGAAGGGCGTTCGAGGGGGAGCTGCAGAGAACTCGTTGAGCCAAAAACGGGTATAAAAGTAACGCCGCATTTGAGGATAGCATTCAGTTACTCAGCTGTTATTCCGAAAGCAACAAGCAAATTACCAAACTTGGTTTCAAAAACCCCTCCAAAAGCAGAAAGAAGAAAACAATAACAAATATGGATCGTTGGTTGAATCGCATTGCCGTGGTAACAGGTGCCAGCTCTGGCATTGGAGTAGCCAGCTGCAAAGATTTGGTCAGCAAGGGCATGATCGTTGTGGGGCTGGCCCGCCGCGAGAATCGCCTGCAGGAGCTGAAGAATAGCCTGCCGCCGGCTCAGGCTGCTCGGTTCCATGGACGCAAGTGCGATGTTAGCGATGAACAGCAGGTGATCGATACATTTGCCTGGATCGATAAGACACTCGGCGGCATCGCTGTCTTGGTCAACAATGCGGGCGTTTTGCGCTTCACCACCGTCCTTGGCGAGGGCAACAGCGCCGATATGCGGGATACTGTGAACACGAATGTCCTGGGCGTCACCTGGTGCACACGCGAGGCATACCGCTCGATGGAACGCCGCAAGATCAACGATGGTCATGTCGTCATCGTCAATAGCTTGGCCGGACATCGGGTGCCGATTGTGCCCGGCATTAGCATGAACATATATGCTCCAACCAAGCATGCTGTCACGGCTCTAACCGAGGTCCTGCGCCAGGAGTTCCTCAACAAGGGCACCAAAATTAAGGTCACGGTAAGGAATCACACTAAGCCTATAACCTATGATTCTATTCATTTATAATATATATTTCTTGTGTACCGCAGAGCATTAGTCCCGGTGGCGTTGATACCGAACTTATTGATGCGGAGGCGTTGAAGAAAGCCGGGGATTTCCCCCTGCTGCGCTCCGAGGATGTCGCCGATGCGATCACCTACTGCATCCAGACACCGCCCCATGTCCAGATCTACGAGCTGACCATTAAGCCGGTGGGTGAGACAGTCTGAGCCCCTTTTCAAGTATTATCCAAGCTAACGGCCTTGGCTAGAGCGGACGTTATTACATTTAATTGTCTTTTTACATTACAAAGTATCAACAATGTTCTTTTTAATATTTATATGTGCTTTTGACGCTCAATTATAATTATATGATATTATTTTCACAAAAGCGAGTCTTTCAACCCAAAACAAAGGTGAGGCAATATTCGTCGATAGAAACGATTAAGTATCTTATTAAGTACTTATATAAACTATCATAAACTGAAACCTTTTTACGGCCTGAGAAAAATAATTACTAAAAGTCAATTTGCAAACAATATGATACCGAGTCTGTGCTCATATTACTAAATACTACTACTCTTACTACTACTACTATTAGTAGTTACATAAAAGTTGTTTTCCTCTACGTAGTGGCTCTAAGTCTGAGCAATTTTATAGACTATATTATATCGAATCGTAAACACAAATATACTTGGAACGGAAGCGCCAGAATTGAACATTTGTCCCCCATCTATATACACATATAAAAGAGTTCGTCCTAACTGACTGACTGATTGGCAATCATCGCAGAGCTCAAACCGTAAGAGAATGCTGAAATTTTCACAGTAGGTTCCAGCTATGATAAAAGTGCACACTAAGGCGGAGTTCTGGGAAGTTCCACCCACAAGCGTGGAAAAACCCGGAAAACAGTTTTATGAAACTTTTGTTGTTTATCATCCAATCGGCCTCAAACTCATTTTCAAACATTGACACCAAAATTCGCTTGACACATATTTCACCGATTTTAGAAAATCCACCCCCATGGGCGGAAAATGGGGGTCTCAAAGTTGTTTAGGCGAAGATCTTATTTTAGTGCGATTACCTTGAAATTCATTTTCACAGCTCTTCACGTAAAATAATTCGATACGTGTCTCACCGATTTCGGAAAATTCACACACACGGTCCGAAAATTGGTGGAAGACTTTGGCATTTGACATTTCTATTTTTATGGGATTGGCTTTTAATCTAATTATTTCGACGGGCAATGCTGGATTGATACCAGCTAGTACATCATATATCATTGTAACTATAAACACTTCACATAGTACATATAATACACGTTGCTTTCAACGACTTTGTCTTTAAAACTGAGAGACAAATATACGGAGGTGTCTGAATATATCTCATATTGAATCATTCAGATGTTTGAATAATTTGAATTAATCGAAATGGTTTCATTTTATAATTCTTATTAAATCTTAAACAAACATATACAAACTTCTTGTATATTTTGGCATTAGTTTATCAAGGCGTAAATTTGCTTTGTCATTCATTCATTCAAGATAAGATATCATACTATGTATACGGCCAAGAAAATTATGCAATGTTTGCCAGAATCAAGTTTTGTGTTTATTATATTGATTGATAGTAATCAAAGTGCCATTTAATGGGCTCATTCAGCAGAATCGTTGACTGCATTCGCTTAAGAATTCGTAATTATGTTAAACAAAAAACAATCATATAAAGCGGACTTCAATCTGCTGGTATTCAAAAGTTTGCTGACTAAGATATAGTTCACTAAAGACAAATCAGTCAGCGGAAATCAGTCAGCGATTAGTTGTGCTGAACGTGTTCAATGTTGTGCTTGCAGTTCTACTCACCATTAAATGTAAAATAAATATACAGCTACTAAGTCTAAGATCCCACAGCCGTGTAGGGCCTTTTTGTGGGCTCCACATGCTGGCGATGTGGCAGCTAAGCCTATATCTGTAAATAAAAATAAAACAAAATTAGTCAATAGTTTATTATAGGGAGCGTAACGGTTATAAGTAATAATATAAGTAAATAATAAGTAAAAAATATTAAAAAATACCAGTATTTACGTAAGTGCTAAAAATACAGAATTTGGGATTCTTGGTATTTTGTAGTATTTTCTGACTTCTGGAAAAATACTGAATTTGGTATTCTTTGGTATTTTTTTTGGTATTTTTCGTATCTAAAAATACTAAAAATATACTAAATAAAAGTGTTCTTTAGAATTTTCAAAAATTTCTGATATTTCTTGAGTATATAATAATGAGTATTGAAAATAATAATGCAGTTATAATTTTAAACAAATTTGAGCTTAATTTAAAAAAAAAAAAAAATCATTGCAGCAAAGGATAGTCCTGGCAACAAGGCTGTGCTAGGTGTAGTCCTTTTTCAAATATTAAATCTCTTTCATTATGATTTTTTTAAATGGGTACATACGGTCCCTGGCTTATACTCGATTTATAATATCTGAAAATGTTATGATATAAATTCAATATTTAAAAAGAAGGGACAGCTATCATCACTCAATCTTGAACCGATTGTTCCTATGGCAGCTGTAAGATATAGATATAGATCCGATTGGAATCATCAGTTTCAAATGTTAACATAGAGATGCATTAAGTGCTTCAATTATTTCTAATCAACATTATACTTTAAACTAAATTATTGTCATCAAAGGCAGATTTTAAATAAGGTTAAAGTCTAAGGTGTCTGATACCAACTGACACGCATGCCCCTGAGGAAGCGGCATCTGTGGCATGCAACACCTCAGTTGCAAGACTTGCTAGTCTGTTTTGTGGCTTGTGGCACGTGCGGCAACTTTTGTGTGATCGCAGCACCGCAACGGCGCACAGTGGCTCAATGTATGAAACAAACGCAGCGAAAGGAAATAAATCAAATTTAAGATAATCTAACAACTGAAGTCTTGATTAATATTAATTTAAAAAGAAAAATAGCTTCAATTTTCAGCTGTACTTGTGTTATCTTATTTTTAACATTTGCAAAATATCAAGACTTAGATTAAATATTTGATGTTTCGTATTATTTGTCTGATTACTGATTATTGTGCACGAATTAAGAAACAAAGCAATATATTTATTGCCTAGTGTTATCAAAGCTCTGATTATTTATTTTATAGCCCTAATACAAATTGACAAGGTCGTAAAGTGCACTGACCAGCCTCAATACGAGTATGTTACACGATCAGGAAATCATTTTTATACTATGTTCCCGAATGGAAAATACTATATTGGGTTTGCGAAATGTCCGTCTGTCCGTCTGTCCGTATGAACGCAATTTTTTTGCCTTTATCTTTGAGCTAGAGCAACCAAACTTGGTACACCTGTTGGTGTATACCGTCAATTTATGAAGTGTCTAGATTGACCCCCCCATCCCCCTCAATTTGTTAAAAACCTGTATCTTTCCCAATTTTAAAGCTATAGCCACCAAAATTGGCATACAGACTAATGTTGAGATTCCCGACAGATCTGCATCAAACAAATTTTGACCCCACCCCCACAAATCGGCATATGATATCCCCAAAACACGTTTTTCAAGGGCTGTATCTCGTACAGTTTCAAAGATAGAGTTACCAAATTTGGCATACAGACTAATGTTGACCCCCTGGACAAATCTGCATCAAAAATTTTTGGACACCCCCACCCCCTCCCCCATAAAGGAGCAAAATCTATATCTTCCACACCTGTGCAGTTTTTTTCGCGTCTCTTTCTGAACACACAAATATCCAAATTATACTTCTTACTTGTTTTTTGTTTCAATGTGAGCAGGGTCGGACTGGCAATTAAACACTCCCCACCGGGTCATTGATTTTCCAAGCTATCTCTATCACCTTTTTTATAATTCAACTTTCCACTTCAACTCCTTCCCATTTCTCTCCTATTTTCAATCCACCCTTTAATTCTCCTTTTTCTCTTTAGCTCTATTTTTATTTTTATTTATCTCTTACTTCCATACCTATCCCTTTCTCTAAGTTTTATCTTCTTTCATTTATTTGTATGATTTTATTTTTACCTAGCATAACTAGTCTAATTTTTTTTAACATTTTAAGTTAATTTAAATTTATTTTTACTGCTAACTGCTCCCTATTCAGGTATATAGACTATAGACGTCAATAAAAATTAAAAAAATGCTTGCAGAACTAAGCGCTGACTGATTTTCGCTGTTTTGAAAACCGCTGACTGATTTGTATCTGCTGTGAGATTTATTATAAAGCATACTTTTTAAGTAACTTATCATTTAGTATTCAATTTTAAGGTTTGCGTAGATAATAGACAAAAGCAGCGGAAATCAGTCAGCGATCAGTTCTGCTGAATGCTAAGCTAAAATAAATAGGGTCTGTTCTGTACTATTCTGTACTTCAGCGCCTGTATACTAAGTCAATTTCATTCATGAACTAAAATCTGGATTCTCTGTAACAATTGTTGCTACAGTGTTGCATTCTGCACCACTGTGCGGCACTTGGATGCAGCCACTGGCGTGAGTGGGTGGCGTGGCAAATGCGGCTAATGAAAATAAATTGGCCAATTGCGAATCTGTCGGATAGGCATACGAATGCGAGTGCAGTTTACTGTCTCTCACGCTTGGTCCAACTAGTGGTGACCCACAAAGAAGTTATAAAAGCGTACCGCCAATTTCTTCAGGCTTGCGAGGGTTGCATTTTCGATATTCGAGTACTCGATAAACGATTAACTGTTCTAACCAATAAGCTGCTTAATGTTAAGAAATAATAAGATATAGTAGAACTTTTTGAAATCAAAGGACAGTCTATAATACTAGCATTGAAATATATACTTGGTATACCATTTATATATACTTTTAATTTGGGAAGTGTGTAACTTGGAAGAAGCAAATGTCATTTTTGTCATCTTTTCACTTTGTTTGGTTAAATAAGCCTTTTAATTCCATTTTATATAAAAGAAGTTATTATTTTTCTTACTTGGAATTCAACTTTTTTCTTCCTTAGAAACTTTACTTGTTGGCACACAATTTTAAATTAAATTAAAATCCTACAATATAATAGAAATTTAAATAACAATAAATAACTGAGGAATATGTTGAAATAAGAAAGAAAGAAAAAGTTTGTGAACAACTCAATTTGTAAGCAAATCTTTAAGGAGGTTAAAATTCAGTATTTGTAAGCAATCAATTTTCTTTCTATATAAATATATTTTTATACAAGTGTCTAATGCCTCAATAAATTAGCTTTAGATTGTAGCACTTGAAAATGATCAATAAATATCCAATTTCAAATACCAAGCTTGATTCCAGGGCTTGGAACAGGAATATGAAATGTTTCTCTTATTCAGGTTGTGTACGAAAAGATAATGGCTTGGGAAATTGAACAGCCGGGGGAGGTAACAGACAGCCCCTTTGATCCTTTGGGTCAATAAGGTTGTCTGTTGCTCATCTTCAGAGCCTTGATCGGGTCCAGGTTGCAATTAAGCTGTGTGTGTGCCACGAACAAGAAGCCATAAAACAAATTGAAATTTATTAAACGACAACGCGGCTAATTTCACTTCATCCAAAAGCATCAAACCTGAACTGTTGATGCACCAGTCCTTGGATTAAAAGGGGGCCCAGAGCCCAATATCCACTGTTCAGTTGCCACACAGCGCTGCAAATTGAGTTACCGCCCAAAAGCGTGAGCTGGCCAAGTGATTTGTCTTATTATATTGTCAGATACTCTCAAGCCAAATGTGGGACATACACATTTCAACAGAAAGTTACAATTTTCACAAACTAATCACATTTAGATGTTGAATCAATCTAGAGATTCAGGGAATCTGAGGTATCTATCTAGCTGGCTATTTATCTTAATTTAATCAGTTAACCAACTCAACCACTGACCATGAATATCAGGATGAAATATGAATTGAGGATAAAATATGACCAAGAAAGAATTCCGTTTGGAAAGGACATTATCAGGACAGACTGGAAAGTAAGGCTTAAGATATTGATAATAAATAATATAACCATAATTTCATTATTATTATAATTATTAAACTTAGTTGGATCATCTATAGATGCGATAGGAATGAATGGTCATAATTTAAGTTGTTGTAAGAAAAACATATTTGGCTTTCAGGGTATTTCAACCAAACTCATAAATTTAAAGCTCATTATGTAACTTCAAATTGATAAGTCTTCATTGGATTAAGAACAGAATACTATATCTTATAACTGTCATAGCAATAATCGGGTGATAGCTGAGCTATTGTATGAAAATCTCTTAAACCGTTTTGACTTGAAGAAATATCAAATCTTAACAAAGCTTGTTCAGATTTGATCAAAATCGTATGACTATATCATAGAGAAGTGATCGATCAAGAGCTCTTTGAGCTTTTATATAAATAACTATACTGCAGAATGTGCGGCAAACTAAAGCTTCTTCGTGCAGAGAGCTGTTTTAGGAGGAGCTTTTGTAAGCTTAAGAAGATCTTAGAACTCTCAGAACCCGTATTAGAAACTGTAGAATTTTCGGCAGAAAAGCTTCTCCGTGAGAGCTGTTTTAGGAGTAGCTTTTGTAACCCTTGGGAAGTTTAAGAATTTCCAGAACCCGCATTACCTTAAAAATTAAATAAAATAAGCATGTTTTAAGCACTCACTTTCACTGCTGGCAGAAGCAATTTGAAAGACGCCGACATTGGCATGAATCAATCAATCAATCCATCCATCAAACAGTCAAAGATTCAAGCAGTCAAACAGTACGTCAGTCTAACCCACTTTGGACCACAGAGCAATAATAATAAAAATAAAATCTTGGCGTGTATATAGTATTTTTTCTCTTTTATGATTGCCTTGATTTCTTGATATTGTTGTTCTTTTTTGTTGTATTTTTTTATTATTATTTTGTATTTGCACACTTTTACCGCAACAACGATCAAGCAGGTGAAAATGAAATCGAAATTGTTGGGAGGCGGCTTTCAATCGATTGTGAGACGCAGTCATACAAACCGAATGACGGACAGGTGTACAGATACGGATAGAGATACACGAAATGCAGATACAGATACAGATACAGATACAGATACAGATACAGATACAGATACAAATGGAAGTGAGCATCCACAAGCAATTTCAAGACGGCTATTGTTAAACTGAATTCGTTGTTGGCCGTCTTTGAATTCAAGCGCAAAAATGCGGTCAGAATCGCTCGCAGAACTGTAAATTGTAAACGTCGAACAACCACAGCCCCAAACAACAACAACAATCAATAGAAATGCGATTTAACAACCGTTGTTTGCCTGCTTGTATATAAAGATTGTATTTTTTTGTATATATTTTTTTCCATCTTTTTTTCTATTTTTCTATCTTTAATTTGAGCCCAATTAATTTCTCTTTTTTGGCATCCATTGTGCGGCTGTTTTCACTCTTTGCTTCTTTATTGTAGTTTAGTATTTTTGTTGTTGCCTCTTTTTTTTGGGCCCTAATGTTGGCTAATTAGTCAATGCCAACTAGACAAGTTGCAGGCCACATTTGATAACTGGCTGTAACTGTAAACAGTACACTTGGCGGTCAGCTGTTTGCTTTTTTATCAGAATCGAAAATCAAACCCGTCTTCTAACTGTTTTGCAGTTTTGCATGTGCCACAACCAGCCATCTGCTTGCCCCGCTGCCACCCGTCAGCGGCATGGCGCCCAATTAAGTGGCTCGTGGCTCGTGGCTCGCCTGGCCGGGATCTACTTAAAAATGTTGAGCAGCAGCAAATGGGGGCTTGGGACGGGGGTAGAGAATTGGAGTGCTTTTGGCTGCAGTCTGGGGGCCTAAATATGTAAGCCAAAGAAAGTGCGGCAAGCGACTGTGTGTATATGTGTGTGTGTGTGCGCGCATGTTGCACGCTCCGCTAACGCTTAATTAATGGTAATGGCAAGCAGCCGTCTTTGCCACAGTCTTGGCCACAGTTGCTGCCACAACCAAGTTGCAATTAACAGTACAGCGCATTTTCGACTGAGGAATTGCTTATGAGGCTGGCTTGCCACGCTCACGCCAAAAGTGGCATATGGGGCAGCAGTTTTTATTGCATCTCTTTTTTTTCGTCATTTTCGTTATTTCTTATTAATACCACATTAACGTATCGATCAAATGAAATGGAAAAGAAAATTGTCGCACAATAATGCGCAGTTTTCACTTTTCTTTTATATCAGCTTTTTTTGTATTTATTTTTAGTTTGATTCACCGCATTTTTGGCCTGAGAAAATTGCTATTGGCAGCGACCACTTTCGAATCGAAGCACTTTTCCAAACACACACACACACACACACACACAACCAGTCAAAACGGTATATCACCGCCACAAAACGCAGTTACTTATAAATTTATAGTTTTTTGTATTTTTTGTTTGTCTATTTATTTCTAGTTTAACTTGGCCGTCTTTCTTGAATGGCCTGGCACAATGAAAACTGCAGCACAATATAACCATATTAATGGTAATTATAGTCATAATAATACACACAATAAGCGCAAATAATAATAGTTGTAGAAAATAACAAAAAAATTACATTTCTAAATGGTTCACTTTCTTTTGCACCTGATTTTAATTAAACTGGTTTCTAAACTAGACACCCGAACTGGTATTATTACCACTGGGTACTGGGTGTTGGATATTGGGTACGGGCTACTAGGTACCCGGTACTGGTTACTGGTTACTGGTTAATGCTTACTGGTTACTGATTACTGCTGCTGCGGGCGGGGGCGACTTCAACTTTGACACTGCAAATGGAATTTGCTATTTGTGGTATTATGTAGATACTGTCATATCATATTCACATAAATGTTGTTTTTTTTAGTTTTTACTTGAAAAACATTCCTACAAGTTACTTGTTGTTTTATATTTCAGCTCACTCTACATTAAGAATGAAGCTCACTTCATGAAACAAATGGAAGTATAAGTTTTCTTTTAAGAGTTGAATGTATCGTGCTTTATAAAGAAGTGGATCTTGAAGTATAGACTACAGCTACAAATTTTAAGCTTTACAACTCATTCAACATTCAAAGTCACCTATTCTATAAAAGTCACCTTTCCTATAAAAGTCAATTTTTCTATGAAGTCATATTTTTCAAAGTCACCATTTCTATAAAAGTCACATTTTCAATACAAGTCACCTTTTTTTATAAAAGTCACATTTTCTACAAAAGTCAAGAGGAATATTGGGAAATTAAGTTCAAGATTTGACAGTTAAAGTTAGGGCAAGCTTTTGGTAAACTGAAATCCATAAAAACTATAAGTAGATACTCCGATAGAGATAGATAGTAACTATAAGTAAATAATCCGTGGTCAAATTTCACAAACTTTTTTGTGAGAATTAAGAGTGAAGAAAGCCTTTAAGATAATATGTATATTTAGAGAATGAGCTGCAATTGGGTTCGTTAGAGACTATATACATATACATATACATATAGCTTTATTTAATGAGTAATTATAAACAACAACAGTTTGGTTAAAGATTGAATTTTAGAACTCATAAACGGCACTCTGGTCGCTATAATGAGACGCTAGCGAACCATCCTAACCCCTTAGCCAACAGACTGAACAAAAGACCCCGCAACAATCGATTATTTTTCTGATTTTTGGTTGAATGACAGGTATCAAAATTTATCGATTGTTTTACTTTATGGAAAACCGATTGATTTCAGTCCAAATAGTTAGGATCATGCAAGTCTTAAACATTTTGTGAATAGTTATTAAAGAACTTCAAGTACTACTTATATACAGACACTTGATTTATTTCATTTGTTTAACTTATTTGAAGCAGTGCATTGCCAGAAATTGGACAAGTGCCAAGCACAACAACTTCCAGCTGTGCCTCGGATAAGATGCAAATGTTATGATAATGGAACAGCAGCTGGAAATGGGAGAAAATAAAACATCCTGACAAAGATTTCGCTGTCATTTCCAATGTTCAACTGGGCGTTGGTAAAGACCAAGAACGTGTCAAATTGCCCCGACAACATCAGCAGCAACAGCAACAGCAACAGCAAAAATGCCGCCACAATGCATTGGGAATTGCGAGTGCGAGTGTCTCTAAAGGGGGGACGGGGCGGTGCCGGGGGCACTTTTGTTTTGTGAGACACCCTACCGACCAGGCTCTGTGGCCCGAAGCTGCAAATGAAGCTGTGAGAGAGCTCAGCCAACAACAACAACAGCAAACAGTTGAAAGATGCAAGTTGAGGCAAACAAGTGCCGCGAATGTTAATGGGCTTCCCAGGCAGCTGTTTATCAGTCTTGGCCATATATGACTGCTAAAGGAGGCTTTTAATTTTATGGTAGTACTGAGTTCATGTCCCATACATAGCCACATAGCTTGTGCTCTTAAACCTTATGTGGTCAAGTTGTTGTTCTTACTTTTATGGCAACATTCACATTGAAAGATGGTATGTATATAAAAGCAATTTATTGACTGAAGTTCGAACTTCGGAACTTCTGCTGAGTGTATGTTAACATCCTGCCAAATTTTGATATTTTCTATAACATTCCCAACAACTGGGAATAACTTATTATCTGATTTCTCTCAATTGATGAATAAATAATAAGAAAATTAAAATTATGCTTAAATATGTAAAACATTCGTAATCAATGTGATCAACGGAAGTAAGTTTGTGATTAACAAGTAAGAATGCTCTTGTCGAGCATGCCCGACTACGAAACTCCCCTTACCCAGGTCTAACACTTCCAAACACATCTTTGTTCACCTTTACATACACCAAGATGCACGCACACTAGCGACAGCGCAAGCGATGCTGCGCTGCTTCTTCCCCACTATACAGCACTGAATCTTCTTTCGTGAATAACTTCCGTGCTTATGATCCAATCGACTTGAAATTTGATCAGTAGATTTAAAGTAACTAAGGTATTATACATGCCAAGTCCCAAGGCTATATCTTTTAAATTGTGACTGTAAAACGTTTTTATCAAATTGTGGGGGTGTGGGAGGGAATATCTCAGATGGTATACAGGAACCTACATTTCAAATTTGGTGCCTCTAGCTCTTATAGTTGCTGAGATCGACGCGTACATCCGGACAGACAGACGGACGTGGCCAAATTAAATTTTGTTGATACTGATCAAGAATATCCATATATACTTTATAGGGTCGGAGATGTCTCCTTCTTGCACAGATTTAATATCCCCTTTTTACCCAATTTTTGGATACAGGGAATGAACATAATCAAGCACGTCTTTCTACCATACTCGATCTTTATTTGAAGAGATTCTCCATAGATTGCCAAATTCGAGGAAACATGCAAATAAAGTTGCTAATAGTCAATGAATATTAGACAGTGGAATTCGTGTACCGGACAAGTACTACGTTAAGTTTTTTGGTTGTGCCGAGTATGTTTATTCATTTCAAACTGTAAATGAATAAACACCCGGTTTCTATTTGTCCAAACAGAGATGAATCTGAATCTATAATGTGCGCTTGCATGTTAAAGCCAACTTCACTCTCCCTTTTCTTCTTTTTGGGGTCCATTGAGATGCAGGCCAAAGGCGTCGTCAGCAGAGATTTTCATTTCATTATTGAGATGCGGGGTGAGGTGAGGGGCGGGGAAACAAGAGCTCGGCGCTGCCAAAGGGGTACGGGGAGAGTTGTAACAGTTTGTGCAGCGCGTAGAAAGGCAAAGAACAGTTAGACGAACAGAAGATTTCGAAAGAAAGAAAATAAAAATACTGTTTGAAATTGTTGAAAACTTGTTAGGCTGAAATTAACATTTTTCAAAGAAAGGCAACGCATGTTAACGCATGTGTAAATGTATCTGTAACTGTACGCGTATCTCTGTATCTGTATCTGTATTCTGACAGCGAACAGCTGAGGCTAAAGCAGCAAAGAAGTCAATTCGAATTTGCTCGCAAGCTACAGCTTATAAATTATGTGTCATGAAACCGGACGGGGGGGGGGGGAGTAGGGCTCAAAACAGCAGCCGACATGTTAAAGTTGTTTATAGCCGGCATTTTAGCGAACGAAAGTTACTATGAATGAATTTCAAATGGATTACAATGACAAGCATCAGCAAAAGAAAGATCTATGAGTTCGAAAAAAAAAATGATGAATAAACAAGAAAGAAGGGTTATCTTCGGAGTTACGAAGCTAAGATATACCCTAGCAGCAATATTTTTTATACAAAACTCAATTTTCGCCTGATTGTTCCAATGGGAGCTATGTGGTCCAATTTTGATCAAATTATAGGAAACTAAAAAGTTGATCATACAAAATATCCTTTTCCACCCGATCCTATGTGATATAGTGGTCCGATTTTGACCAAATCTGGCCAGATTGTATATAATCCATATACCATATATGGTGTATGTATTGGTGAGTTGGGTGTGGATATCTTTATAAAAAAAAAGTTTTTCATACAAAAACTTAATTGTCGACCGATCACTCCTATGGCAGCTATTTGTTATAGTGTTCCGATCCGGCTAGTTCCGACTTATGTACTGACTGCAGCCAAAAGATGAAGTTTCATGACGATAGCTGTAAGACTGAGAGACTAATTTGCATAGAAACACACAGACTGTATGTCTGTCACTATATCGATGCTATGTATTCATGCTGATTCAGAATATATATACTTTGTTGGGTCGGGAACGTCTCTTTCAGTGCATTGCACATTTGGAGACAACATTTTAATACCCTCTGCTAGGGTATAAGAAAAAAACAAAAAAGTTGTATGCTCATAGATCAAATAGTCAGTAAAACGCCTTATAGACAGTTAAGAGACGCGTCACGTCGTCTTAGGGCGCCCAATGCTGAGAAGCAAATGATTTGAGGCCAACACACACAAACACACACACATACAGAGGCAGGTGTAGATGAAGTTGAAGTTGAAGTTGGGGACTGTCGACTGCCGTTGCCGTTGCCGTTGTTGGTTGCTGGTTGATCTCCGTTTTGCCAACTTGCAACATATGCGACAACGACAACGACAACAACGTCTTGGCAATCTTGGCATTGCATTTATGGCCAAGTCGCGTGTTTGTTACCTGTCTCTCTTAATGTGTCTGTGTGTGTGTGTGTGTGTGTGTCTGTGTGCTTTTCTGCTTTTTTTTTTTTTTTGTACTGACGCGAGGAATTGAGTTTATTGTGCCACCGCGCGGCGTTCTTTGGATTGTCGTATCAGCTTGATTAGAATTCGAAGTAGTTAACGGTGCATTTAATGCGCTCCAAGACGGATCAAATGCATTTAACACCGCTCACTTCTTTCAGTGTATGTAGCATAAATATGTATGTACATATGTATGTGTAACAGTACGTATGTAATATTGTTTGCTAAATGATTTGCTTTGATTGATATGTGAACTCATTAGGTTCATTAGTGGCTCATTAACTCGTATTTACACTGAGCGACAAATAATTAAGCCACAAGAATTGACTTAACATGCAGGCAGGCGTGTACCCATTTCCGATTACAAATCGCAAAATGTTCGCATCTGTCTGACTTTCTTAAACGAAGAAGATTCTGTTTGAACAATTTTTCACTTGAATGAAAACCATTTGAAGAAAATATCCAAAAGCAAAAACGTTTTTGCAATTTCATCCGAAAATGCGGACACAAAATCGATTTCGTTGTGGTATAAAAAGTAGTAGTGGGAATGGAGAACAGACCTGTTATGGTATTTGTATTGAACCAAAGTACTTTTAAAGTAAGTACTTGTGAAAGTCCTTAAGTGTTCAGAGTAAGTACGATAGAACTATATCCTCAACGGAACGAACCTCCTAAGCAACGTTTCCTAAACTTTTTGCCCGCGTCCCGATATGGGGATTAAAAATATTTCGCGACTCATCTTATGAAAAAATACCGAACGTGCCCATTTCGAGCGCTATCTATTTTACGAAATGGAAGCTGCTCTTATGCCATTATTTTGTACTGCGTTGCGCATCTTGTAGTATTGTAGTCTTTGGTTTATCTGATGTAAAAATATACTATTTAAACATTTTTTATCCTATTTTAAAATTTTTATTCTCAACCCGGCAAAATTTTCTACGGTACCGGGAGCGGGTCGCGACCCACATTTTGAGAAACACTGCGATAAAACTATATCCTCAACGAAACGAACCAACTATATGTCGTTCATATACAGAGTTCGTTCGTGTTGATCACTCGCTCATTATAGTATTATGGTAAATAATTTGGTTATGACTTATAAGTTAAATAAAAGGAACCCAAATGTATTACGTTACAAAATAACTTAATGGGCGAACGAATTTAATAAGCGCTTAGTTCGTTGCGGCGAAAATTTGAACTACTGAGCTAATTATTTGAATTGAAATGCAATGCAAAACTGTAAAAGTAATAAGATAAGGCTTTGCTATCCAGACTTTCTACTCTCTAAAGACTTCTATATAACAGTTTTCTGCTAAGCATGAAGTTGATCATAAGTTTTCCATGATTATTGCACGCCGTTTAGCGAATTACTATGATTAATGCTGCCAAATCACGATATGAGAAAAGCTGTCATTTGAAAGCTGTCTGGCAACTCTGCAGCTGAATAGCTTTGAAATCTGGAAACAGGATGTGAAGATACGATACTACGTATGTGTTCTTGCTTAACTTAAGATTCACATCACGTTGTGGTATTAAATGCGTTGCAACAACGTTTTTCAAATGCATTCCTTTCATTTCACTTACCGGTAAAAAGCAAATGTCCTCGAATTGAACTCTTGCCCGTTCTTTGTGCGCGTTCTTCTGCTCCTTTAAAGCTCTTTTGCACCTTCTTCTGCTCCTTGATGAGAACTTTTTTCTGTTGCGTATAAGATTTTGTGTGTTTGTGTGTGTTGTCAACGAATTGTTTTGCGCTCTAACTAAAACTTAAGCTGTGCACAAAATGTACCAACAAAAAAATAATAAAAAATAAAATAAAATAAATAAATACGACGACAAAAAAAGTAGAAGATGTTGAGCAAGAATAATGTAAGTACGATGGGGAAGATGAAGTGAAATCGGCAGACCGCTGGCATAACACGTAACGTAAATAAGAACCAGCCAAGCAACAAGCAAGGAGAAGTAACCAAGAAGTTAACCAGCCAAGCAACCAGCTCCGGGAGAAATGTAACGGGGTGGGGCTTGGGTTTTGGGTTTAGGCAAGGTGCATTTACTCATACGGTGACGTACTCATCGCAGCCGCTCTCTTTCGAGGGGCCTTATTTTTGACAGTATTAATGCAAAAATTGTCGAGAGAGGTTATGTAGAGCACGATTATCTTCATTGTCTTCTAGTTTTATTTAATTTCTTGTACAACTTTGTTTAATGATGAATTAAACTATGATAATTTGTTTTAAATTATTACATTTTATTTATTAGCGAAAATATTTTCTTTTCTATCAGCTTAGACAATAACGGAGGAAGAGTGCAGAACGTAAATGTTTGCTCTCTTTTTGGCATCTTTCTCCCAGTGCGAGTTGAAAAGAATAAGGCCCCTCGCCACAACGGAATGCGTCACCTCATGAGTAAAGCTAGCTTGGGTTGGGGTTGGGGTATATTAAAAACTATTTCTCTCATTGAAAAGCTGAGAAAAGTCTGATAATAATGCTCATGATAATGATAATGATGCCAACTGATTAGTGATTAGTTGCCATTTGACACATATGTATGTACATATGTACATATGTGTGTGCGTGTTCGCTGTACGAGTATGTGGATCAGTCGCAACGAAAGCCGGAGCCAAAGACAGCCGAAGAACACACAGATACAGGTGCATGTGCATGTGTGCACGAGTATGGGCATGTGAATGGCATTGCTTACTTACATACATACATATATTGTCAATAAGTAACGAGAGTAACGAGTGGGAACAGCCAACGTATGGCGGGGGATGGGGGGATTGGGTGGGGGGGGGGCTTAGCACTCTTTTATGACAAGCAACTTTTTGTGTGTCGTTCGTCTTCTTCTTACACAGTTATTGTGATTTGTGTGTAATGATTCTTAATGATATTTTTTACAGCTTTTTTTTGTGGTGGCTGCGGTGAAAAGTTTTCGAAAAGAAAACATTGATTTTCGTTTCAATTCTCAATTGCGCAAAGAGTGTGAGCGAGATGGAGAGATAAGAGGTGGAGAGAACATTTGTGCTAATTGGAAAAAATTAGAAAGCATGAAATGACGAGTCCGCTTGCCCCTGACTGGACTGAACTAGCCTGGCTCTGGTTAATCGGGCTCTTTCTGCAGTTGCAGCGGTATTTGATGCTGCCGCTTCTTCTTGCTTTGCTTTGCTTTTCGCCTCTTTATTTTTTGTGGCGTGTGTCCTTTTTGAGGTTAGGCCGAAATCCTTGAGCGCACATTTTGTTGACAGTTTTTGCACAGAAAATTAAAAAACAAAAAAAATTGCAGCACATAAAAAATAACGAGTATTTTTGATGCACTTGTTTATTTTGAGAGTGCCTCAATTAATACTCCTTGGTTTATGTCTGACAACAACAACAACAATAACAACGATAACAAAAACACTCACTTCACTGCGATCTCTGCCCTGTCTGTGTGTTTGTGTGTGTGTGTGTGTGTGTATGTTTAAATAACGGCAATTGCGAAAAGAACAACAACAAAAAAAAAGAATAAGAATTTAATACACTGGCACTGAGCACTGGGGCAACTTTTTGGCTAAGAGCACGAGACAAAAACGCGACTCGTTCACGAAGCAACCAACGTTCGGTATTTGGTTGCGGGATTCGGAGTCCGGAGTCGGAATCGGTTTTTGGAATCGCTTTCGGATTCTGTGTGAGAGATGCGCTTAGCGAGCCAAAGACGTGTGAACTCGTCGAGCGACGAACGCGAAATACACGCGAGCCAGCCAAGATACTTTCTTTGGCCTCGTAATGTAACTGTCGGGAACAGAAGAAGAAATTCAAGCCAAGACAAGACACACACATACACACATACACTGAACATGGCCCGCAAAATCTGCGGCTGAGACTGCGAGTGAAGCAGCCGCCTGTGACTGGCCGCGCCGACGCGCTCTCAACGATATCGACGCGACGCGACGGCGGCGCCGACGCCGACGCTAACTGCACAAATGAGAACAACAGAGCAGAAAGCAGCAGTGGCAGAAGCATTCAGGCTCAATTAGCACTTGTTGCCGCTCAGCTTTGCTTATTAGAGGCATTATTATTACAAATGCCAAACGGTATTATTTGACAATTGGGCGCCGAAAATTGTAACAGTAGCAGAAGCAGTTGCTGCTGCTGAAGCATTCGCTCCTGCAGGATCATTTCAGCGACTGCGCGGTCGACGCTAACGCGCACTTGAACTTGAACTTTATGCGCCCCACGTCCATCAAAAGCCAACGTCAGCGTCGGCTGCTGCGACGCCGCGACTGTGGCATTGGCTAATTTGATGTTGTTGCTGCTGCTGCGACGCGTCGCCTGCCTGACAGAGTTGCCAATCTGTTATTGGAAAACTATAATAAATTCCGATTGATCGCTTGATTACATTGAATTGAAAAGTACATTTGTATGCAATGACGGATCTATGATTTCCTTTGGGGTGAGGGGATAATTTATTTATTCGAACGAAACTTGTACATTGACGAGTATATTATTTTGCAGTATTCTTTTTCTTTTTTTCGTTTCAATCTGGACGAAGAACATTATAAATTGAATCTTGACGAAGAACATTGTAAAGGATCTCTAACGTCTAAATATAGTCTGACAAACAATTTGCTGGGCACACTTTATGTCCAAAGCAAATTTTGTGGATTTTTAGATCACGTTCACTATGAACATGAGAGCATGATTGTAAAGCAAATCTACTAACAGAATGGCCATAAATTTTGTGTAAAATAAACTTTATTATAGTGTTTGTTTTGTTATTTAAATTCTAAACATTGTTCATTCAATCTTCTATAGACACAGATATGTGCCTATGGTCCATTTTAAACTGTTTTTTTATTATTCCATGACAAAAGATTAATGGTTAGCTTAAACAGTTTCAATACTTTAAAACAAAATAACTTTAAAAAAATTGCACCTGATATAAATCAAAAAATTGGCAACTCTGCTGTCACCACTTTTCTGTGTATATGTGTTGCTTTCTATGTACACATGCACGTATGCGTGCATGTGTGGGTAGTTGACTTAAAGTTGTTGTTGCTTCGACTTGTGCTTTTCTCCTCGTTTGCTGTTAGGAGACTGCAACGGCCGCTGTCAGAGCCAGTGCAGCCGCTCTCTCTCTCTCTCTATTTCGCTGTCTCCGCCTCAGCCGGAGTCTGAGCTTCAGGTTTAGCGTCTGAGTCTGAGACTCAGATTCTACTTCTCTTTTGCACACACACACTCACACCGGCAACTGGGCGCATTTCAACGGTAAACATCATGAATGCATTTGGAAAGTGGCTCGTGGTGTTTGCATTTTGCATTTCTTCGCATTCTTTTATGTTTATGTGTGGCTCTGGCTGTGGCTGTGGCTGTGGCTTTTGCTTTGCCTGCGACGGGGCAACCAGCGCACAATTGTGCCAGCAACAACAATAACAACAACAACGATGCCAATGCCGATGCCGAAGACGGCGTTTTCATTTCTCAGAATTGATTGGCCGTCGCGGCTGCTGCAGTCGCGTTCGCATACTCCACACGCCAGCCTTTATTTCTTGCTGCATTTTTTTTTTCTTCCAGCCGCTGCCACCGTCGCTGCCAAGCACCTGTCGTTGTTGCTGTTTCGCTGTTCACTGCAGACGCTGCTGAGACGCCTGTTCGCCAGTTGCGTCTGTCTGTGCCTTTGCCTTTGCAATTCTGATTAAATAACGTTTGACTTGGCGGGCGTCGACGTTGTCGTTGTTGTCGTCTTCGACTTCGACGTCTACGTTTTCGTCTTTGTCTGCGTCCTCGTCACCTGCCTTGTTTCTGCGACACCCATACATACACGTACAATCACACATACTGCCATACAGACGAAACGAATTATCTCCATATCCCTGATAATGTCCGTTATGTTAGCAGCCGCCATTTGTGTTTTTCATCTTCTTTATGTTATAATAGGTGGCAGCACTTGTCTATATCCTCGTAGAAAATGTTTTTTCTCTCTTTTCCAGTTCTGTTGACTTTTATAAGTTTTATTCATTCAAAAATTGTGCATGTTGATATCGTAAGAACCGTATTCACGATATATTGCATTAAGCACTTTAGTATTTAAATGGGAAAACAAAAGATAGTATTATTTATATTTAGTATGTATATTATCGATAACTCGATAGTTTTGCTAGTAAACACTATTGATACCATCGATACTTTTAGTATAATCATCAAGACATATGTACAAAACGTTTTATATTATGTGCTCTTATTAATTTTATTTACATTTCGAAACAAAATTTTTTGCAATTAATTCGTTTTTGAATATGCATATAAAAACTAAATAAATACATTTGTTTGTTAGATCCTAATAAGACACTGATTGATAAAACACTATTGAACCTGTTCTGAATTCCACTTTCGAGTCGGTTTCAGAAGAATACGTAGAGCTTAGTCTTAAATTTAAATGAACGGACAAAGAAACTAGGGATTTTAGTTGTATTGTGCTCCAAAAAGTATGCTTCAAAAGAACAAGGAAAATAGGTAGAATAAAAACTATCGATAGTTTACAAATATCGTTAGAGCGAAGTATATTTGAGGTTAGGAAATCACATTTTTAAAAAACTATCGGCGGTAACCCATGGGAACTGTCGAGACTATCTATAGTGCCATCGATAGTTTTATCGCACTCATGCACACATACATACATACATGCATACGTATGCTTGTGTATATCGCAATATAAAATCACAATAAATGATGCGCATAAACGCAGTGTACGTTCGCTTCATTAGCTGTACATGGAGAACTGATCAACTGGGCAACAATGTTGCTAGTACAACATTGGCCAGTCGCCGCAGTCGTCATCATCATCATCATCATCTGTGTATCTGAGTATCCAAGTATCTGAATATCTGTACCTCTGCGCCTCTGCGCTTCTGTTTGATTCTGTGCTCATTCTCATTCCCATTCCACGCATGCGCAGTCCACTTTTGAATTTGGCATCATCAGCAACTGTTGCCGTGTTGCTGTTGCCGTGTTGCTGTTGCTGTGGATGTTGCCCTGTCTGTTGCCTGTTGCCGTTGTGGCTCTTTCATTTTTTACTTGTTTCAGTTGGCGTGTAAATCTATTAACGTCGCCTCGTTCTATGACTGGCATCGCAATGTCGGCCGGCACACTTTGCTTTTGGATTTGGCTCTGGCTCTGGCATTGGCTTCTGCAGCTGTTGTCATCATTGTAATTCCTCAACGCACTTGCCGCCTGCTGCTCTTATTGCTACTCCTGGCCATTGCCATTGCCATTGCCATCGTCTCGTGCCAATTTGCCTAAGTAGACTATTTAACTATTTTTGCCGTTTGCTTAGCCACAAGATGCTGCTCCATTTGGACGTGCGACTTTTATCTCCGATTTTAATTCACGACACATCGCACTGTGGGGCCACAGTTCGCAAAGCGTGCTTAAATAATTGAGAACATTTCAAATGATGATAAAGCAAAAAAATAGAGTAATTTTAGTTACTTCATTTAGATATTGGACACATTTATGACAATTAACTACACTTATTCAGTAAAGAGGTCCTTAGAACTTTTAAAACTGGTCCTTCACTAAGCAAAGCATTCTAAATCATCCCTACAATTAAAATAGTAAAATCCAATTTGTGTCGCCATTTTTTATTTTCTTGTAAGAATAATCAGAATTCAAAAAATTTTTGAAAAAGAGTATATTGGGCTTGTTAAATGTCCGTCTGAACGCAATTTTTTCCCACACCCTAGAAGCTAGAGCAACCAAGCTTGGTACACATGTTGGTGTATACCTTCAATTTATGAAGTGTCAAGATCGACCATCCCCTCCCCGCACTTTGGCGGAAACCTATATCTTCAAAATTTTATTTTAAGCTAGAGTTACCAAATTTGGTATACTGACTAATGTTGACGTCCTTGACAGATCTGCATTAACAATTTTTATAAGCAGAACTCTTACAATGTTATATTGAGGAAAATTCATATGTCAATTATAAAATTATATTAAAAACTTGGCAAGTATTTTCCTTTTATAAGCATGTACTACACACTTATTTGCAGAACATTTTAATCATAAGTTTGTTCACAATGAAGTGTTTCATATTATGGAAATTGCGCCTTTTCCTCAGTGTTGGGAATTTCCTATTTTTTTTTAATTATGAATTTTGTGCTAGAACGTCAGTCAAATTTTCTGTTCCCAATAAACATCTTTATCTGTTTTTGCTCTTTATTTTTGACAATATTGTAATAAAACTATTCCCAATTTTATTTTTGACAATATTGTAATAAAACTGTGATTTTAAGATGAAAGTAGCAATAGGTTCCACTGTGCAGCGCTTGTTGCTGTGGCTGCTGCTGCTGCTGCCGATGTTGTTGTTGTTGTTGTCGTCGTGTTGCTGCCCGGTTCAACATTCAGTCAACGTAGACGAGCGCCACCTGTCTGTACATCTTTGTTTGCCCCTACCTCCGCATCTACCTAGTTACCAATTGGAGGGTCTCTTCGGTGCTTGCATAGAAGCCACCACGCAGACGTTGCCACTAATTTGAGGCCATTGTGGGTCAATATACTCGAACCCCGCCAATGCCCATGCCCATGCCCATGCCCATGATTGATGCGACTTAATTGCCACGACATTAGTCGTGTTGTGGCCCACACTGTGGATGCCACACAGCCACACCTGTGAAAGTAATCACGGCCCACCAACAACATGGGGCAGCCTTTTGCCATAGATTAAATTTCAACGCTAAATAAGTCAGTTCATTTACAACAACTTAAGCAGCCTTTTTAATCGATGAAATCTTGAACTTCATAATAAATACTTAATTACATATTCACTAACTGATACTCCCTGGTATTATTATTTTAAGTCCATTTGCCACTAATTCTTTGCCATCAAAATCAATTATGTATTTGTCCAAATTTTCTTTATATATACATACTTAGCTTTTAAATTGAGTTTGCTTTAGATCCTATGATCATTTTCCCCCAAATTTTCAAACAGGAGACTGAGATGGAATTTCTGAAGCATGCGTTGAAATAAATGTTGTATAAATACATATATCCTTAATTGATATATTAAAATGGAAAGCAAAAGAGTTTAAGCCGATAGTATACATCCTCTTTCCATCCTTATGGGTCGAACTCTTTATAGAAAAGTTCGTCGTAATAGAACAATATCATAATAGTTCCATATTTCCAATATAGTTTCATATAACCCAATTAATTGATTTTCATCTATTGATATAAATAATAATATATGTTCCGATCTTGATGAAGCGTGAACAATAGCTTGAAACTTAGGTTTGTTTTAAAACTATACAAGACTTGGAAAATTTTGATCATTATTACCGATTGCGGAGCTCGAATTGGAATTTGTTCTAGTTCCCCATATTTTGGGGATTGATTTTCAAAATCTAAACTCGTGCACACATTTGTTGGAAACTTCACCTTACTTACCTTACTATTTAAAAAGAATAAATTTATAATACTGGCAAACTTGACAAATCTTTAAAGAGACTACTAAAAGTTCTGCACAAACAGCTTTAAGATTATATATATTATGCACTGGTTGTTAATCAAGTTGACATAAAAGATTGGTATTCATCGAAACTCTCTACCTACCTCTTCCTAAAAATATCAACAAAATCGTCAAGTTTTTAAACATTGTAAGGAGTCGAAGGTCTTAATCGAAATTGTCGATACCAACGATGGGTTAGCCAACGAATGGTTTTGGAGCTCTGTTATATAGATACTCGTACATATTTATATACTGGATGAGAAGAAGGCCTGATTTGCATTGAAGCTAAGCCAAATCAGAGCTGAAGCCACACGGTGGGTGTGAGCTAATTTACTCCGTTTGTGGTTAGTTAGCAGTAGGCTTAGAATGAGCGCGATGGAGTTGGCTTGGATGCTTCCACGTTGCTGGACGGGCAACGGAACTGGCTAATGGAACTGGCAGTGGGACTGGCAGTTGTTATGTGGTTATCTGTCTATGCCATATAAGTCGACAAATGCGCAGTTAGGCAAGTCTATGGCCAATGCTTTGGGCCATGGCCAATATACCAGATGCCTGATGGCTGATGCCTGATGGCTGATGCCTGATGCCTGATGGCAGTGACAACGTGTGTGTTACGTACTCGTATTTATGATTGGCAGCTGTGCCTCTGGCGGCGGCAACGGATCCGACTCTTAAGACTCTTCAGACTCTTTAGACTTGCCTCAGACAGTGGCACAGTCGGCGGAGTAAACACCGTTCGTTGAATAAATAAAAGCGTACTTGCGATTGCAGATGCGACGGCTGTTGGAATGCGTTTAGTGGCGACTCTAGACAGCCCCTTCCCCTACCCTAGCCGAGACCCCCCGCCACAGCAGCCTCCCTCAGGCAATGCCAAGAATGTTAATGCAGCCACAGCAACCAACTATCGGCAAAGACAACAACAACATTGACAACAACAACTGCCTGTTGAAATGAGCACAAACATTTACTTAATCCATTTCCAATGCAATTGCTCTCGTTCCCATTCCCATTCCCCATACCCCATACCCCGTACCCCATACCCCATTCCCCGTTGCCATTCACAATTCCCGTTCTATGTAGAACTCATCTAGTTTTTGCTTTACTTTATACAAGACAGAAAATAAAAAAAAAGTGGTAAAGAAAACTATTTTACAACTAGGTACAGCTACAGTTAGTTGAATCTAATTTCCGGGGCCAGTTGAGGATCGCAGCTTGGCCTTGGACTTCTTGGTTTGTTGATCCGGTAGAAAGTATGACATTATGCTCAGCAGCAGCACCAGGCCGAGCAGTGCCCAGAACGTGTTGTCGCAGCTACTAAAGAGCAGTCTGCCCAGCACATTGCTGCCCACAACGGCGCCCAGGCGACCCACCATCATGATGAAGCACATCCCCATCGCATTTATCTGTGTCGGATAAAACTCCATCGCAATGGTGCTCACCACTCCCCCGCAATTTCCGATGGCCATCACAACTGTCAGTGCGATTATCACCAGTGCGAACTGCTCCAGCCAGTGCAACAGCACTAGACTGATCATGGTCAGCACCATCCAACCAACTGAAAAAGATCAAGAAACTTATGTATAAAGTAGGGCAAGCGACAGATAACTGCCAAAAGTCAAAGATTTCCTAGTGGTTCCTGGATCATACCCAAGAATACAAGATCTATATACAATAGAACACGATAAAGTACCAAAAACTTATTAGGAATTGAATGGAACCAAGAACTTGCTCACCAATGAGATGAAAAAGGTAGCATTATCCAACATAATTGTAATAATGCTCGAGAAGGAACTTTTTTTTGAATAAAAATCAGTTAATCACTTAAAATCATTAATAGGATGCAGTAGCAATAAACTGATCACGAAAGGAACCTAGAAACAAAAACTTAAAACTGCAAATTTCGGAGTAGTTACCTGGTAGCTCAGACTAAAATCCTACGTATGCAAAGTAGATTATATAAATGATGGAACTGAACATCAATATTGTAGGGTAAATGGGGAGATATTCACAAATAATACTCGCTCTGTATTTTTTTTGAGAGGATATGGAAATATATCCCAGATAAAAACACCTCCTTGAGCAAAAGAGACAATATGAATATGATGTTGCAGCATTGAAAGGGGACCAGAGATTCCTCGGTATCATAATGGCTAAAGATTTTGAGACTATCACGCTTTGACATTAGGTATGATCCACAGAAATAAATATTCAGATCCTAGTTCCTGAATCAGACAATACACAGAAACCCCTACTTAGGAAAACAAGGTAAGGATAAGGAAAAGCTTAAAAATGGGATATACTGGTAATATTTCTCGGAGGATTAGTGTCTATTAAATGAAAAGGAACCAAAAAACGGAAAACGGTTTGCAGGGATTCAAAATGTCAAAGTGTCGGTACGGCATTTTATAAACTATTATTCAATTTGATGACCGTCTTTGAATAGTTCTTTTAACTTGCATATACTCACTCAACAGATTCCGTTTGCCAATCAGATCAATGGTGTAGGCAAATATGAAATAGATTATCGTAAAGGCAGCACCAATGGTGATCAACACCTGGTAGGTACCGATATCAGGTGTCGTCAGACAGCTACCATCTTCTGGCACATTTTCAGGCAAGTTGAAGCCCTGTAGAACAGTGCAAAGGAGCGAACCCTGCTCGCTAGTCTTGCCCAGCTCATTGAGTATGCTGGGGAACCACATGAAGATGCCCTGAGCAGTGCCATAAACTAGGAACTGAATGCTGCAGATGTTGAGTGTGTGCATGACCCGAGAGCGATAGAAGAGAGGCACCGTCTGTTGCCACACAAGACGAACTGCATCACAGAAACCGTTAACATTGGACAAGCTAGCCCCACCGGTTTGGAGTGCCAAACGCTCCACAGGATATTCGGAGGCGGGTTTGCCCGAGTTTTGGGCATAAACTTTGCGCAGTGTTTGGAGGGCCTCATCGACTTTACCCTGCACTAGCTGATATTTAGGCGTCTCTGGCAATATACTAAGTCCCACGATGGCAATCAATGTGATTGATACATCGACGATGAGGAACAGGCGCCATGACGATAGGGGTTGGCCGTACAGCATGGCATCCAGCTTCAGTGGCATTACGCTAATGGCCACAGCTTGGAGTAAAGTAGAAGAAGATTTCATTTTTATAAATGCTACGTCCCAATTGGTTAAGCCACTTACCTGGTGCAAATATCAGGGCTATGCACATAAAGCAGGAGAGCAGGGTGACGTGACGAACCCTCGAACGGTTGCCATGGAACTCCCCGCACAGACTGAAGACGCACGCCTGGCCACCCGATATGAAGAAGCCCGTAAGGCAGCGAAATACAATCAGCATCCAGATGTTAACCGAGAAGGCTGATATGATGGAGCAGATGGCGCTGAGTGTCATCGCATAGCGCAGGGTAGCCACACGTCCCCACGTATCCGCCAGAAAGCCCATTGCGTGGGAGCTGAGCACCACGCCCATGAAACCAGCGGATGCCAGCAAGCCCTGCTGTTCCAGCGTCGACTGTAGATCGCATTTGACCAACGGCATAATGAGACTAACGCCCATAATTTCAACCATGACGGCCATAAAGCAGATACCACAGATGAGCAAGAGCTTAAGGTGAAACCAGCCGACACCTGTCAGCGTGATAGCCTCCTCGAAGCTGTACTCCCTCGGAGCAGGTTTGCATTTATCCACGGTGCCTGCAATGGGTGAGGTGTCACGGACGTCAATCAAAGTCAATCAAGATGTCATTTTGAATTAAATTCGTTTCTGATTTGCATAATTGCTAACGCTATAAGAACCGCAGTGCCAACGTCAACGGCTTCAAGTGCATTCGCGATGGCTGCGGCAGCCAAGTCGTCTGAACCATTATCGGGCGATGTGTCTCTTCCCAAGGAGCAGCCTCCCTCCGCATTCTTCGACTCAAAAACATTTCGGATGATCTCCATCTTTATCTATTTAGGTGGAATCAGCGGCTTGGGTATGGTACTAGCAATCTACTATCTCATCTTTTTCGACTCTGGCATGCCGGATATACATCTAAAGTTTCCGTCTCCATTGGTGGACAACCGGTGCAGAAAGTACACGAGTACCAGTAAGTCCATGTGAGGTAAGCTAATGTCTGCATGCACACCTGACCTCCAACACCCTACAACCTCCATTACCCAACCCCCGAGATATATACAACTGTCGTCTAATTGGATTTGCCTATTACAATTGGCGACAAGAACTTGCGCTACTCGCCAATCAGATACGCTACTATCGATAAGGTTGAGGAATGGTATATGCCGCACAACATCCATTAACTAACCCATATGTTAAATCCCTTAACCTAAAACAAGTGGTATATTAACTTAAGATTCCGACTAGTATTACCTCAAAATATTACACCTACAGCTAGAACCATTGAACAGGTTAGGAATAAGACAGCACAAGAAAAATAGTTGTTAGAAGGTTGGGATTGAAGTATTACCCTTTATCCCGATCTCAACTATTCAAGCATAAGGCTTACCAAGCAAATTGAAAGATCAACTTGTTTATCTAGAGTCCATAAGCCTAAGATTGCAAGCAAATTGAAGCCAAAGAAGAATCTTTGAATGGAGTTTCTCTTTACAATGCAATACGTCATCCCTATAGATTGGGCGGCTCTTTTTTGTACAACCTACTGGGTGCAGTGGCTGGATATAGATCGAAATAAAAGAACAACAAGACAATAACAACAACCGATGCGACGTTGACAACAAATCAAACCAGGTCAAGTGGTTAGAAAAGCGCGCACGTGATGTGGGGAAGCGTTAGGGAGGCTACTGGGCTAGGCGGCTGTGGTGGCAGGAAGGTTTGTCGAATCTTATTAGCGTCGTGGCCAAGACGCTGGCGGGCCACGCCCGGCTTGGGACGTGACCGGACATGAATGCAAAGCAACCGTTCGACCACAAGCAACCACAACAACAAGAAGTAAAGAAACCGCAAAAAACAAAAAGCCAACACATAGAATAAGTAGGAAAAAAAATTGCCGGGCAACTGGCACCGGCCACATGCTGAAGTCTGCCGTCATTCAGTACGCCTCTAGAGACGCAGAGCCGTGGAAGACCCCGGAGATTTTTACGACAGTTTCGTTAGTTAATTTCCGCTCGTGTTTTTTTTTTAAAAATTTATCAAGGCACCATGTCGGTTACATTGAGCAACTCAGCCGCCGTTGTCAAGGAGGCCAAGGACGAAGAGATTCAGGTGCCCAAGTCCACTGACTTTTTCGAATCAAAAACCTTCCGCCTGCTCACCCTAATGCTATATATGGGGGGTGTCAGCGGCATGGGTCTATCTCTGGCCGTCTACTATCTATTCATTTGGGATTCACGCATGCCGCCGCTGCCGGTGTTCAAGCATACACATCCAATTGGCTAGGAGAAGCTTATTCTATATATATCCGATGACCGTATCCATATCATCCATAGAAAGTCAACAAATTGGGTAAGTGCTGCTCTTGTCTTAGGTCAGTTTGCGGGAGGGGTCTATCGGACCTAGTCTCCCCTTCCTTCCCTTACATATTACAAATATACTCGAGCTTTTTACTATCTACTGGGATTAATGGTAGACCCTCGAAAGTGAAATGCAATTCAGTGGGGGTGCGTGCTGGGGCCGGGTACGGCGTTGGGGTTGGGGCTTGGTCTGAGATCTTGGGTCTAAGGTCTGGGCTCTAGGGCTGTTATAAAAAGTTGACAGGCACGCACAAAACTAATCCGCTTTTGCACGTTCCACTAAATCCCAGAGTTGGATCGCCAGGCCCCCGCACCCACCGCTGCCACGCTAGGTCGGTTGCTTTGTTGGCTTGCGTCACCCTGTTGGCCACATTGCCATCCGATTTTGATTTAATCGACGTCAGCGTCAATGAAATGAAATCAGTAATCGTAGCGACGCAAAGCAAGCCAGGCCAGGTGTCAGTAATAAAGTGACTAAGCGACCAAATAATAAGGAAGCCCCAAAAACCCTGCACAGCATGTCGTCCGAGGCGACGACAGCAGCCGCTGCCAATTTGGCCAAAATCGTCAATATCATTGGCTCCAATGTTAGGGAGGACGAGCCGCCATCCGTGGGCATCACAAAAGTGTTCGCCTTGCCAGCAGCGGTACGCCCAGGCGTTCGGCTTGCTCCTATATACCAAAATCACCGCAGCTTGAGGAAATTGAGTTTGCCGAGCCGACGTGCTCGGAACGCTTTGCCCGCTATTTCATTATTATCATCTACCTGTGCGGTCTCTGCAGTCTGGGCTTTATTCTATCCATCTACCATTTCTTCTTCTGGGACTCGCGCATGCCGCCAGTCTTCAAGGGTCAAAAGAAGCCGCCGGCCTTTGGCTAGTGCTGCAGTCAGCAAATCACACGACTATGACACCTACAATGCAAACTATGGTAAGGGATATTCTTATGCATAAATAATACCAGGTTTCTATAACCAGAAGGCCCATTTTATTTCCCTAAAGCAGGTGATATACATCAGTCTACAGTTTATTTGCATCCAAGACACGATATGTGTAGCCCTCTAAAGAAATAGAGGACAGCAAGACTATCAGCAATGAAAATAATAAACTACATCGTGATATACATATGTATACTCGTGGATTAAGTCCTATAACCAGAAATCCCAAACAATATATCACAAAAGTTTCCGATAGTAGTGATTTATCCCTAAAGTACCTGATATCTACCAATTACACAGCCTATGTCCCATATTTTAACTCTTCTGGTGTGGTCATGAAGTATGTTTCCCAATAAAACCCTTTGCAATATGGATTCATATAATGATGGTTATATTGAGATATATAAAACTTGGCACTTATAGCCAATTTATATGAGTTATTTGATGTAGTGATACTGGATGACTTTCTAATGCCGGTTCACCGTCCCCGGGAGAAACAAGTCATCGATTAAACGAAAAATATCGATACTATTGTATTAAAAGGTCACCGTACTATCCCGATCCTAAATTCTGGATTAAGCCAACAAAACAAGCCAATTGGGGATATGGTAACCTAGATACAGAAATACTTGTATAGGTATGTAATATAGCAGATGTGCTTATCATTAAAAATGTATACTAAGATGTAATTAGCTGTACATAGTTTAGCATGCGGCAGCTGTGTTGCATGTCTTATATTCTCATTTGAGAATACCTTATACTTTGAATTTTTTTCTATTTTTGTTGTTGTTGTTGCATTCTCCAAGGAGACCGCAGGGAGCGCTGTCACCTGCGACTGCTACGAAGATTCCTTGAGGGCCATTTAAAAACAATGTTGCATTCGTTGTAACTGCCCTTTGGGTTTTTGTGGTGCAGGGTAGAGAGGTGGAGAGGTAAAGGTGACGGGGGTGCAAGGGTTTAACTGGGCGTGTATGCGTGTGGCCTACATTTGAGCCGACATGATGAATATGTGTGTGCATGTGTGTGTGTGTGTGTGCGAGAGTAAAGCTTATACAACAAAATCAATGGGCAACGTTGCAATCGCTCCGAGTCCAAGCCGATGCCCGTATGCTTTCTCTCTCCCCTCTCTCACTCAGTCCCTCACTCTCTTACTCTCTGGGTGCCAGCTTTTAGTTGCATTCGTTTCATCGTCCTAGTGACCTAGTTGCAGATTATTAACCTCCAGCCAACAACGAGCGGGCGACCACTGACGAGCGATAGCCGAATCGAAATAGAAACAAGTAAAAGTGTTGCATTGCTGCAGATGCTCGTTTGGGACATACCCTGTCCGTGTAACTGTAGATGTGTTCTGTTATGCATACACGAGTAGGAAAAGAGTACAATATTAATAAGTGCTGGCACAACATAACAGAGCCTTAACATAGCGTTAACATAACATGCGTGCATGTGCAAGCTGGGCTTAAAAGCTCTGCGACTGCTGCTTTTGAAACTGCTGTGCACCTACTTATGTGCCCCATTCACGGTACATAAAGTCACGAAATAAGTATGTGATACGCAGTGAGGAAGGATTCTTGCATTCAAGCAGAAAAATTCGCTGTGATTTGAGCCGGGCTCAGAAGGGCTACAATAGATTAAAGGTTGTAGTACATAAATGTCACAATCATAATAATCATTTGAGTTGAGTGAAAAATTGTATTTGATTCAACTATTTTGGCCTATTAAGAAAAACATCCTCAAGTATTGGTGCTTCCCCGTCTGATTTACATCCAGTGAGACTCATTTTATTTATTTGTAATATTGAAAATATTACTTACGAATAACATTACAAATATCGGAGATTCACAACCTAGGCAATTAATTAAATTGCTTGTTCGCGTAGATGTGCGCAATAGAAAATTCTTAATAATTAAGAACATTTATTGTATGTGTACATATATGTATGTATGTATATATGTGCGTACAAGATGTACTCAAATTTCGAAAGATTTAACAAACCAAATTTTTGAGATATATTCGATTTCTTCAACGTCTGCCAAAAGCAAATAAAATAAATTATTTACCTGTTACCTTAAATTTGTGACTGCACAATTTCAAACTTTTGGCTACAGGGTATTAAGAAAAAGCAATAAAGCAGCGCATGGCGCTTGGGAACGAAGGTGGCAGGTGCAGGACAACGAACAGCGAAAGTTGGCCAAGCAATGCAAAGCGCAATAACAACAATAACACGCATTGCCCTCTCGTGTCCTTCGCGACAGCGCCGCCAACGCGAAGGTTGCGCCCGAGCATGGTCATACTTAGTACTACAAATAGAAAGAAAAGAAAGCAATAGAAGATGCAAAACTGCGATTGCAATGCTATTTGAAAACTAATTGCCGCAATGTTTGGCCATGATTTCATTTCCACTCAAAAGGCCAATTGATTGATGTTTATTTTTGCTTAATTATTTACATATAATTATTTATTTGGCTTGTGGTTTTTGGTTTTTGGGGCTAAAATCAGGCGCGCAATGGCATTTCCGCGTTCAGTCAACAAATAACGCTGACTGAGGGCGAGCGTAGGCGAGGTCCGTCAGTTGGTTGGACCGGCGCGTCGGTTGCTCCGTTCGTCGCTCGTTACGCTCTTGACACATAAGGTTGTGACAGGCTGCGAGACGTGCCGACGTGCTGGACGCAGCCTTTTCCGCGCTGTTTGTTTGCTTGGAATGCCAGCGGCGCGTGGCAGCTGCAGTTAACAGCAACAACAACAAGCGACGTCAACGCCGACAGCAGCCATTACTCAGCCGAAATTTGGTATGTAAATGAAAATAAGCTGTAGTCGGAGCAGCAGTAGCAGCCGTCGCCGCCGCCGCCGCCGCAACAACAAACGAAGTAAACAGGCATTTTATGAATGAAATTATATGCGAAAACAGCAAAAAGAGCAGCACGCTGGCAGAGGACTGAAGATCGGCAGGGCTGCAGGGCGGCCATAGACACGAAGGCTGCGCCGCGGCCCGAAGCAGCAGCCGAATGATGACGATGCCCCGATGTTTCCTGCATTGGCAGTGGCAGCGGCAGCGACAGCGACAGCAGCAGCAGCAGAAAGGCTCTGGTTTTTGCTAAAGCTTTTTGCGCTGGGGCGTCATTTCGCTTGCATTCGCACGACGCGTCGGTTGGCAGCGTTTTTTTTATGCTGAGCAGTGGCTGCAACTGTAAACTTTAAGTGTAAACTGTTTACACGGCACGCGTCAAAACAACAATAATAACAATAACGACAACAACAACTACAAGAACATTGCATTTATGTACAATACAATAACAATTAGACTAAACGCTGCACTGCCAAAGCAACAACGTTGAACATATCAAGAGCAAAGTGCAAAATAAATAAGTTAATAATTTAATAAATTAATAACTTACAAAATACAACACAATAAGGGAAAGGGAAAGGGAAAGGGAAAGGGGGAAAAGGAGCACAATCAAAATCGTATTGTATCAAAAATCCAACATTCGAGTAAAACGGAAGCAAATACGTGAAAATGAATTCCAAAGTCAATTCGCTGGAGGAGAAAGTGAAATTGCCGCCGACGGAGACAATAAGCCGTAGCTATCAGCCGCAGCAGAGCAATCGTAAGGTCATACGCATTCTAACGGTAGCCGTCTATGTGCTATGCGTCTCACTGGCCGCCATCATGCTGTCGCTCTATTATATATTCATATGGGATCCAACTATACGACCCTTTGTCACCAAGGCCAGTCAGTGCGGTAAGTTGAAAAGTCTGTTTTTGGGGCCAAGGGTCGCTTGGGTCTGGCACTCAAAAAAAGAAACAATTGAGCGGGTCGCAAGCGAAAGCTCCCGACTGTGGTATACTCTATTTCCATTTGTCCATTTGCGGGTGCGGAAAAGGCCGTGGCAAGCATAGTTTTAAAGAGAGCTCATCGGTAGTTGCCTTATCAAATTTGATAACTTTAGCTTGATATAGTTTCAGCTTATTTGCGGCAGCATGGCCGGGAGTAGCCAATATTTGGCCAATCTCTCAAAAAGATCATCAGTAGTCCTCATATCAATTTTGGTGACTCTAGCTATAAGAATATGGAAAATATTCGTATTTTTCCCAATTTCGGCGGCGGAGGTGAACGTAGCAAATAACATTTGAAGATTTATCTAGCAACATGCGTACAAAATGTATGAAGAGACATTGCACAAGCCCCAATATACTCGTATTCCCTTTGGGAGATGAGTATACCAACTGAAATATTCGTAACATCCTTAACTACTCAAAAACCCAACCTACTACCCTATTTCCAAATGCAATCACGTTGTGGTCGAATGTGGTCAACTGTTGGGCCCATTAGGGTCTGCGGACTTGGGAACACTAAATCAAACTGGGACACAGACTGTGAACTAGGCTACACCCAAATTGCACAGACCCAGCACTTCCCTCCATTCTCCCCCCCATTAGGGGTAACAATAACGGTAACGGCTCGGAACGTGTCGGCTCGGGTTGGGTTATGTTGGGTGCTGCTCATACCGGTAGGGCGTGAGAGTTTGTTGTTGTTGTCGTTTTTCAGTTTTGTAAATCAACGTGAAATTAGGTCAATGGGCTATCTCATGCACACACAAGTGCACGCACACACACACACACACATACACACTTATGAGTGTAGTGTGTGTCTGTGTGAGAAACTGCCTGCATGACATTTACGGTTCAATAAACGCATAGTTACTTACTTACCATTAAATTGGTTCAGCATTGGGTTGCTGAAAATTCAAAATGAATATTGCAAGCATCCATTATCCATCCTATCCCTGACTATAACTTCTCTCATAATAATATATAGGCAAAACACATAAAATGTCAACCAAGAGCGTTATTTTAAATTGCTCCAATTTATTTTATTAGTTAAGGGATGGTTAAATAATGGAAATATTGATTAGAGATGGGCGCAGGACAAGTTTTTAAGCATCAGGGACTTACTTGGAAAGCCAAAGCATCCTGTCAGTCACGCAATTGTTCTTGCATTCCGAAAATCTTTATGTTTTGTAAATGTCCATTGTTTGTAAAAATTATTATACCCTTGCAGAGGATATTATAATTTTGTTACGAAATATGTAACGCATTGAACGAGACGCGTCCGACCCCACAAATTATATATATTCATGAGCAGCATCAATAGTCGCTCGATATAGTGATATTTCTATGCAAACTAGTCTCTCGGTTTTAGAGCTTTTGTGATGAAACTTGGTACATATGGCAGTACACATGCCGGAATCGGCGGGATCAGACCATTATAACTTATAGCTGCCTTACGGAAGATCGTTTGTTTATATATGAAAAACCTTTTTGGTTTATGAAGATGTTCTGACCAAACCCACCCAATCGGAGTCTCTATGTAGTTTATATAATCTGACCAAATTGGGTGAAGATTGGACAGCTATATCATGTACATAGTATGTAGCCACAGATCGGTCGAATATTCAGGTGTATAAATAACTCTTTTGAACACGTTTTGTACATTTACTTTGTTAAAAGATAAACGGCTTACAAAATACAAATATTTTTTTTGTCGAAAATGTACTTTTCCAATATAAAAATATTTATTTTCGAAAATTTACATTTACAAAAATTAAAAATTTGAAAAAATTCTATCTTCAAATTTCACTGTTAATCGTTTGCAGACATACAAATTAGTGTTCAAAATTATTTCAAGAGTTATTCTAAGGAATCAACCAAAATGCATGCTAAAAATTCAAAAAATGTAAGCTTGAAATGTTTTAAACATCACACCTCCTACATTGCTAACTCCCAGAACTGTGTCAAAAATTAACCATATTTCCATACTGCTTTTAAAACATAATCTAATTAGAACTTGTTACATTTACTTGCATGATTATCCACTGGAAATCGGCGCAGACAAAATTGTGATACCCGAAAAAATTGCCATACGCCTATTAAACTCATCGGAAGTCACCGCGGAGCAGTTCTACAAGCACATCCTCGAGCAGTACCGCATCCTGAACCATCTACAGCAGCAGCGTCAGCAGTTCCTGCAGAAGCAACACCTACAGCTGCAGCAGCTGGAGGCGAGCAATCGTTTCCAGGAGGTATTTGCCACGGCCACCATAATACAGGCGCATCCGCATCCCAATTCACGAGATTCACTCAAGAAACCGCTTGTTCCTACAACCAACAATAACAGTAATCCTGGCGCCTATCGTCTAGAGTCGCCTCTGTTGCCATCAAACGTGGATTTGGCGGCAGCTGCTGACCTAAGCGGTCTGACGCAGCATCTGAAGCGCAAGACCCACCGCGGCCACTCCAAACACCATCGAGCACGTGCCGCCGCTGGCCAAAAGAAGCTCAACTTGGGGCCAAGTTCAGCGGCGTCTGTACCGAGCACCACAGCAGCCGGCACATTTGCCTTGGGCGGCGATCAGCCAACGGCAGCGGCACCCTATGGCTATATGGACACACCGCTGAATCCTGCTGCGGGCACCATAGTGCAGCAACCGTTGCAGCTATATACCTCCATGCCCATACCGCTGATACTCAGTCCGAGCAATAATGAGAAGCGCACCGCTCACCACAGCCACAGTCATGTGCATGGCGAGAGGCGCGGGGGCGGTGCACAGATGCGTCGCCGCACCACCACTGCCACAGTGTCCGGCTACGATGCGCAGACATACCTCAATCCGTTCCTCACCGGCGAGCTTATCTTCGAGAAGTAAGCGCCCGACTCTGCCCGGTTACAAAATGTCCCCTTTTTCATTTTTACATACATCCATATGTACGTTAAATAGTTGGCCAAAGATAGGTAAAGATACTATAAGCATCTGGCGTGAACCAGATAGGAATTCCGCATCGAATTCCAACTCGGACTCTGTCATATCCACTTATACTGCAAGTACTACTATCACAATAATGACACAAGCACACAAAGCAGACGCATCAGATAGGTATATGTATGTATGTATATATCAGAGATTGTTCATTTTGATATGAACTCAATGACAATGGACAATATTCCTAAAGTTGGTAAATACTATGGCAGTGGTATAGCCTATTGCTTCGGTATTTGGCCCCTGACTCATAATGTTCGAACTCCAGTCAGGAAATTGTTTTAATGCGACCTCTGAAAGTGCAGATCGAAGAAACAACTGAATACACTATTGAATGATTCATTCAATCAATTTTCTATCCTAAAATAATGTGTTAAATTGGAGAGGTCAAAATACGCCTATTTTATTTCCAGTGAAGGTTAAAACCCTAACTTCGGGTGATTATTCTAATCAAAACTACAAAAAATATAGCTAGAGATCTATGAATAATCAGGCGATCAATTTATTCGGAATTGAAATTGTTGGGTATTATTAATTTGCTTGTTAAATCAAAACTATTTGAACACGACTTCCTAAAGGAAGAACGCTGGCTATATCATTTGAAAACAGAAATTCGAAACCTATAAGGAATAAGAAGTTCTCGGATATGGAAACAAGGCTTAATATCGCAGTTACATCGTATGATTTAACCTACAAATACAATAGATAGATATGTATGTATGTCTATGTTTCTTATAAAACCCAATGAAAATGGTGCTCAAAAAATTTCTAAAAAGAGTTTTTAATCTCTGATATGTGCATAAAAGTGCTGCAAGACTATCGATGGTGGTTGCACTCAATAGTTTTGATTGTCATCGATATTATCGACTGTAAGCTTATATCAATTGCATTTTTCAAAGACAACACAGTTATATCAAACGAGAACAAATAACTATCGGTAGGGCCAAGCTCGATGAACAATCGGTGAGGACAACTATCGATACTATCGATAGATTGCAGCACTACAATATACGATGCAATGCAATACACAAAGACACTTAGAACACCTGCAAACCGTATATATCAAACACTATATAGACAGGGCATTACCCTCTACATACTACTTATGTACTCCTAACCTATAAAACACACACATACACACTATATTCGTATATAAGGCAGAAACACGGCGAACGCATTACTCAATAATAGATTAATAACACTGCATACGATAGTTAAACGATAGATAGGTACTTGTATACGTAGTATATACTTATGTACCTATACGGGACCCACTCCAATAGAGCGTTACTCACTGCGGCAAGCAAAACACCCCACCTAGGACACTGCTTTAAGGCAGCTAGCGAATGCTACACCAACTACAATAACTAGTTAACTTTAGAATATCCAAAACACTCACGAATACATACTACATACAAGCATATAACTAACTCACTCACTCTAATTCACGGCATCAGCATACAAAGAGAGCGGGTTCAGCTTGGAAAACAGCATGATATAAGTACATATTTAATAGATTGGTCATAGAATAGATATATCAGTTATATGGTATTTTGTACATACATAAGCGCAGTGCTCAGCACTCAATAACTACATACAAAGAAACATCTATGGTAATAATGATTATAATTAGAATATACTGTGAGCAGACCTGTTCCGAAATCCACGTTCGTATCAATTCCACAGAAAAGTGTGTTGCCTACTTCTCGGGGCAGTTTATAAATGAATCTCAATACCATTCCAATAGTAAACTTGATATAATTCTGTGGAATACAGATTCGTATGTGGAGTTCGAAACAAGCCTGACTTTTTATTGCGTTCAATGTTCTTAAGCGATTTGAGTTGAGAATTAGGAGTAAAACCAATTAAAATATATTTAGAAAAAAAGAAAGGAAAACACAAAATTGAATATTTGAAACCCTATAAAATGGAATTGTGATTAACAATAATATTAAATTACGATCCAAAAGTGATCAGAATACTACAAATTTGTAACCTAAGCATTTCAAATGTTTTATGATTGTAAATTGATTTGTAAATTTTGTAAAACGTGTAGACGAAGAATGAAATTCAAAACATAATGTTATTTCTACTTCATATTGTTCTAGAACAACATATTTATACGTGATACGACAAGCATGCATCTCCAAATTAGTCCAATGTGTTTAAATCTTGAATATTTCTTACAATACGCATTATACTACGCCTTGGAAATTCTGCGGTTTTAAGCAGTTTTCATTTTCAATGCAAGCAGCATTTTTGCATGAAATTATGCTTAATTTGCGTTTCAGCATGTAGAACCAAGTATGAACTTGATCATATACGAACATATAACCCTATAACATATATACATACATATTGTATACATAGTATTTACATATTTGTATAATTGGTTACTGCTGTGGCACCCCCACGTAGGAAAGGAACTGCAACCGCATGCGCATCCCTTTAAAAGATATTGAAAACCAATGTCCAATCTATCCTCTCCACTTCACACATTTACACATGAGAATTGTTTTACGAATATATACATATATACAATATATAAAACTTATATACATGCATAACTATATTTATGGCTTTATGACATAGAATTGTATCCTGTAATTGTATCTGATGGACAAACATATTAAATAAATACATAAATATGTACGTGTACGTAGACGATAAACTAAAGTCATTTTGGCAATAATAAAGCATAGAACAAAATAAAAACAAACCAAGAAAAAACTTAAACTGTCTTTGCATTACTAAAATCGTTATGAGAATCTTAAAATAATATATATAATGTGTTTATAGATTGGTATACCAAATTTCAAGGCGTTAATCTTATAATTATGGCTGTAATTAGATGTATTCAATGTTCTGAGATTTAAAAAAACCAAAATTAGAAGAAATAACAAAGATTTGGGGGGCCTTAGATATACTATACGCATGCGGAAGTAAAACATGACTATTCATACGATTTTTTCTTTGGCAGCTAGATGATATAGTGACCATATTTCAACCATACTTTACCAAACTACAACATATAAGGGTACAACTATAATATAACTTGCGATTCCCGAGCTTGGTTA
Source organism: Hirtodrosophila confusa (assembly GCA_035043065.1). Taxonomy (NCBI): domain Eukaryota; kingdom Metazoa; phylum Arthropoda; class Insecta; order Diptera; family Drosophilidae; genus Hirtodrosophila; species Hirtodrosophila confusa. The sequence continues at coordinate 6,175,496 of JAWNNI010000033.1, read as the reverse complement.
ATTTATCCGTTAAAACATAAAAGTTGTTCGTACGAAAAATTTAATTTTCATTCTATTTTTCCTATGGCAGCTATAGATATTTTGGCACGATTTTCATAAAAGTTGATCAGCTTATTGAAATCACCACGTTGCTTCTATTTGGTGAGTTTTGTCAGTATATCTTTATAGGTAAGGAAGTTTTTTTTTAAATAAAACAAATCAATTGTCTACAGTTTGTTCCTATGACAGCTTTAAAGGATAGTGATCCGATCCAGCCAGATCCGAAAATGAAAATAAAGCATCAATATATCTCTAAAACTTTGCGACTTATATGCATAGAAAGACAAATGACCGTAGCTAGTTCGACTTGACGTTTATGACGATCAAGAATATATATACAATATATTTTATGGGTACATTACGGGAATATCTCTGCCTGCCTGATACATACTTAAGTACACATGCATAACTTTATTATATCCATTTTTATGGTTATTAGATATAAAAAGTCTTAACTTGTGTATATAAAGATTAGGTCTTACTTTATGATCCAATTATGACGGGGCACATTAAACTTGCTGCGTGGAATATACCACGAGATTAACACGTTTCTCTTTCCCGCCAAACCCTTTTTCACTTAAAAAAACACACTTTTAAATTGAAAGTATTTGAAATCAAGTTAATGTTTCAATTCTAGAAGTCTATTCAATTGAGTATTAATCTAAGATCAGCGAGAATAAACACGACTCACCAAACTCATGCTCGCAGTCTATAGCATAGCTGGGATTATCCATGAAACTTTAGTTCAATAAGATCGTACTCAGGTGTGGCTATCTGCATAAGTCTACAATCCAGAGACAGACTTGTGTGCTGTTGTGACTGCTGTCAGTGCTAAATTTCAACTGATAAACTCGTAACTTTAAACGTTCATTTTTATCATACTAGTACAAATTTATCTCTAAGAAATGTGGAACAATCTGCCATCATTATAAAGACCGATTACATGTGTGATTCGTATAACGTCGAGTTATCAATGAAGAGACTTTTATAAGTCTTTTATAAACTTAAGAGCGTCTATCTGTTTCGGCATGTCTATCAACAGAGCCAGTGGTTAAAAGTGTTCACATTCTATGAAAAATATATATTGTAGTTTTTTGCTGTTAATAATTATCAACGTCCCCAGAAAGATGATAGATGATAGACTGAAAAATGGATTATTCCATTCCAAACAAACATCTTTGGAAAGATGTATCCTAATTAGAACATCCTAATGATAATATAGTATCTAAAATATAAGTATATCTCACTTAAAAATAATTGATATTTTGTTGAGATACTGAATCCTGCTTATGCAGGAATGAAAATATGCAAATATTTATCAGTTTCCTTTAAATGTATCATTTTTTCTATGTTTGGCTTTAATTTCTTCTATTATATTCTACTACTGGGAAATACACAAGCGGTTCTCAAGCTTGAATAAGAATTACATTTATTTTTCATTTTTGATATCTCAGCCGTAATATTGAAATAATAACGCACATAGATATAACTGCATACAATCAGGATAATATAATTCGATATTCTCAAACGTATTGGAAGTTTGATTAAATTCCACTCGAGCTTTACAAATGAATCCAATTATTGAACATAACATAAAATGCTCATTGGTTATTATATTTATGATAGCTAGGAATAGTATTATACTTTTATGACATAGATTTCAATATTGTTTGCATTTTGAACAGAGTTTTAAATGGTTTCCATGCTCAGAAACTTGTCTTAGTCAAGAATTAAAATAAACATTTTGTTGATAGTAGTTATAATCTCACTGAGTTGCAAGAAACCTGCTTCTATGAAGTAATTGTGGTAATGGATTAATATTATGTCAAGCATATACGAGTACATATAATAATAATGTCAGAAATTATATATATTTGTATATAATCAGTTTAGCTCGAACCAAATTTTAAGATGACTTTGCATTTATACTTAGGTATATACATTTATTACTTATTAAATGACTACGCTTTTTCTCTCTCTCAATCTCTGCCTTACTCTTCTTATCTATGGGCAATTACTTGCACTTCTAGCCCAAGCAACCTATTTATCTATTTATGTTGCCAACCAAGCAGCTTAAGGTTTTTGAAGTTGTCTTTATGTTAAAACAAAATTAAAACTTGATTGATAATATTTACACCAAACAAGATTTAAAATTAAACTAAAACTCAATCTCCAAATAGTTATATGGTATATACAGACTTATATAGACCAAGGTAACCGACATATAAGACAGTTCAAAATATTTGGTCTTAGAACGAATATTAATCTTAAATAGTAATCAAATAATAGTAGTGAAATTTACTTGCATCAACCAAGTATTTTTGTATTTGCTTTGCCAACAACCAGATAAAACTTTAACAGTTAAGTTTAGAGTTAAGACTCGTATGGTTTTCTACACAAATCAACGTTTATTATTAGAAGATTTTCTTTCTATAGTCAAGTTACAATGACCAATGCTTGTTCAAGGCAATTGCAAATACATAAGCAAGTCAATGGCCTTTTGCTAAACTTAAAAGCAAAAATTAAAATAAAACTACATTAATACAGAGTAAATATTGCAGAAAATGAAGAGGTCCCTATAAAAACAAAGTTTAAATTTAATTTAAAAAAAACAAAATATTTATAATAGTTAGTACTCATCAAATTGCGCTTCGGATGCATTCATTTATACAAAAGAAGTGTAATTATGTGGAAGAGTAGAAGACAGTAGTATAACTAGGTGCATACACACATTACGGGTACATAATTACGTACATCAAATATGTGAGTATGTAAATTAGCTCAGATCAATCAAAAGTCCAACTAACTTGGCTTTTATAAGCTGAGCAAACGTATCCTTTGCGTGGCAATCAGGGTATTCAGACCGTTATGTAAATTTGGGATGTGCATGTGTGTGTTATTTGGATTATCAATTGTATTATCAACTTAAAATTGAAATTGTGGGGTATCGCGACAGGTGTGTGGACCCATTGGAGTAATAACCACATGCAGGGAGAGCGTATTCCGCTGATTGCCCGTCAGATGGGGGCTCAAGTAGGGTGATGTATGCTCCAACTCCTCGTACGGCAACAAATCGTCCAAATTGATGACACGCGATTCATCCGAAAAGTATTCAGTACGCTCCGCTACTGTGCGTATGTGGGCAATCTTATTCTGCACGCCAACAATGAGTACAGCAACCTATCAGTTAATTTTAATTATTATTTAGAGTATGGAGTCTATGTATGAGTGTGCGCACCTTGTAACGCTCCTCGCCAATATTCTGATCCTTGCATGTGACCCGCAGACGCACCGTGTTGAGGGAGCAGCCGGGCACATCCTCGCCGCAAACCATTTTGGCCTTACAATACTTGACGCCCCGCGGGAAAAATTCGATTTCCCAAGTAATGCATGGATCTAAACAACAGAATCGTTAGAATTTATAAGATTGCTTTATATAGTTATAGTTTATATTTAAATCATATTCAGGCCTGTTCCCAATTTTGAGCACTTCTCATTTCGTAACGTTTTCAATATTCAGCTCTTCATTTCTCTTCTTAAGTTATGTTCGAGCTTGACCTTATTATATTATTTAAAACATGAGTAAAAGAGCTTTAAAGTCTAGAGAATTCTGTTTTAAGTCCAAATTTAGCCCATACTCATTGAAATCCCATCTTTGACTGGATTTAGACGTTAAAGTTCCGGTATAACTCATGCAGAAATTGTCATCGACTAAACCCAGTGTATAATAGTTATAATAGTTTTTCTAGTCTTTTCTATGATTGAAAACCTTTGACAAAACTTGGGCGCTTGATATTAAATGGCAACTGTCTGTTTGGTCATGTATAGATTTAACTTATTTATTAGAGCCCGGAATTATACCATACTGTTTTTAGTGTGTCCTCTGAGACCTACTATAAATGGTTAGTAATTGATGAGAGATCTAAAAAGAACAAAAACTTACCCTCTTCCCTTTCGGCGATGTGACGTTGCGAAAAGAAGCAAGTTACATAGTTCTTATAGTCCTCAATCTCGTCAAAATTGTGTACATCGATGCCAACGCTCCATGTGTCGTTCCAGTAGAGGCGTGGAGTGAACTGCAGCTCCCCGTACTCGGTAGCACGTACCTCACGCACGCGATCCTCGTGGCCCGATTGATAGCTCATGCCGAGGGCAATGCGGCCTGTGAGAAACTCCTTGTGGTAGTCGAATAGTGGCACAAAATATAGATTAGCCAGCTGGCGCGGTGTCATCATGCCAACGCGTATATGGATGACAGTCAGCTCGATGAGCTCCCTGAAGCTGCTGGCCTTCCGTTCGGCGCTGATGTTGGGATTGGCCTCGATAAGCTCGCGGCGATGCAGCAGCCATGTCTGCAATATGGTAAACAATGTGTACTCACTGGTAACGACAATGTCATTCTGCTGCAACAGCAGCAACAGTATGGCCGCATCCATGTTGACGAAGTCCTTGGATTCGGCAACCATCTCCAGGTTCCATTTGAGAAAACGCTTCAGCGTCTCGGTGAGATCATTATGGGTGGGCGTAAACGATAGCGTATACTGTAGCCACGATACCAGATAGCCGTTGGTTGCCGCCTTGGCCACATGCTTCATCATATAGCCCACGCACAAATCGATGAGATCCCGGACATTGTATTTATCGGACAATGCCAGCATGGGCATTGCCGTTTGCAGCGCCACCTCAATGTGGCCCACATACAAATACTTGATAAATTGTGGAAACACCGCCGAGCAGCAGGCCTCCTCGTGCAGCTCAATCACATGCTTGCTGCACTCGTTCCACTCTGGATTCATGAGCATTACTTGAAATACATCGCTGCTGGCGCACAAAATGACACGGTGTGCCGGATACTCCTTTCCATCCACCAGCAACACAATGTCCGACATCAATTGCTCGGCATATAGGTGAGCAATCTTGTTGAGCACGCTGTTTGCATCGATCATCTGTTAACAGGCACACAGAGATATCAATCAATTTTGGGGGCTGTGATTGGGGGTTAAGGGTGGGGGTAAGGAAAATGCATACTCACTGTGCTAGCTCCATCCTGTGCCTCTTCCGTTTCTAAACACTTGCGCCGCTTGGCATCCTGGTCATCATCAGCGCCATTCTTAGCTGTTGGCGCGTTCCCACCGCCTGCTGCGCCAGCATCGCCAGCAGCACCGCCAGCGGCGCCAGCAGCACCACTTGTGCTAGCAGCAGCAGCGCCACCCACAGCACCACCACCACCAGCAGCTCCACCAGAGGCGGCCGCGCCTCCGTTACTATTTGCGTTCATATAAAACTTTGCACTTGTTTTGCAGTGTGGCTAAGCAAAAGTTGCAAATATAGCCAAACTGACAGTATTTCACTGTCTTATTCAAGTTATTATGTTGGGGCAGCCTTTACTAAACGTTGTTTGCCTTCAACATTACTTGTGCATGAGCTTTTAAGAGGACATGCCCACTTGGTTAACAGCAATTCCCTGCGTTAGAAAACAACAAATTGCGTTTGTGTAACAGTGTGACCGAGGTAGTGCAAACGCAAAAAAGCCAAAAGGCGTACTGTATACCAGCATACCAAATGCCAATAAGAAACCGTATTTAATACAGACCACTGGCTTTTTTAAATTCAACTGCCTAATTGCATAGTGCCTAAATTCCATTTTGTGTTTTTGTAATAGATATTTAAATAAATAACAATAGAGAGATATTATAGCGATGTTCGTCTGTCTATTTCTATACAAACTATTACTCAGTTTTAGAGCTACCGTCATAATACTTGGCACAGAATCTTCTTTTTTCTGCAGGCAATATATCTGTTGGTATACTTAGTATATTGTTAGTTTATAGTGTCGAGATCACTTTATTCCAATATTTACCAACTTAGGTCCCACATATTTTGATCAAATAACTTGTTGCTCGGCATATTATGAAGTCACTTCCCATGGGTCCTGCACCCTCCTTCCTTCTATTGTATCGTTGGGTCGTGTATATTGAAGGACTTCAGTTTTAAGAACCTTTCCTAGGTGCATGTTCCGTAGCTTATGTCGGTTTTTGTACTCAATACATTGTAATTGGAAAGTACCATTCTTAGTTCCCATACCAAAACGCTATAAACAATTAACAGACAAATTTAATGTCCATATATTATTCTATTACCAAATTCGTGTTTATTGGTTGTTGTTTTTCTTTTTTTCAGGGTATATATTCAAAAATGTTATTAAACTAATAAGTATTTTTTATGTGGAAGTCTACAGCTGAGATCAAACATGCCAGATATCTTTACAAATATTAGTATTCTTATTTTCTAGAACATAAATAGGAGCAATTTTGTAAATTGTTCAACCTATGGAAATCGAAAAAAATGTATATATATATATATTGAGAGATATTTGGCACGTATGAACAAAACCTTTAAAATGATAATAAAAAAATTAAAAATGTATAAAATAAAACAAACAAAAAACATCAACAAAATCGCAAAACGAATTGATTAAAATTTTTAGCATACATATGTATATTATTGCTTGTATCTTTTTGTTGCTTTTAATGGATGACCACTCGTTCCAAATGGCACGAGCTTTAACCGATGCTCACAGAGAGGTCTGGGAGCATGGGGAAATTAGATGACTTTGGCGATGACATTTATATATGTGATTTTGTTCTTAATATGATTGTCGCACACAGTTTAGAGTTCATCGTGTCCAATATATTTGTTAATGTAAGCCTGCAGCTCCGGCAATGAGCGACTGCCCTCGTATTCACTCTGACGCTTGCCATTCTTATAGAGGAAGAGCGTGGGATAACCCTCGACCTGCTGCTCGATGCATATCTGTTTGTTCTCGGTCGATGTGCAATCCACCTTGGCAACGACAATGCCTGAACTGCTGGATTGCATATCCGTTGCCAGCTGCTCCCAGGTGGGCTGCAGCTTCTGGCAGTGACCACACCAGGGTGCATAGAATTTAACAAATGCAATTCCCTCGGCTGTTGCCTTTTCAAAATCATCAGCGCCGTTCAACTGCAGCACAGCTTGCTTTTTAGCCTCCTCTTTCGCGTCTTTTGCATCATCGTTTAGCTCATTGCTGCTGCTGGGCGTACCAATCATTTTCACAACATAAGATTTAAGCGTATCCAAGTCACGGGCGCCCGAGTATTTTTCAATCTTTTTGCCATCTTCGATCCAGAGCAGCGTGGGATAGCCCTTGACCTCAAAGTCCTGGCATATGGAACGATATTGTGTGCAGTCGATTTTGGAAATCGTTGCACCCGACTCCTTGATGAGCTCCTTGGCCAAATCCTCCCAAGTGGGTGCCAGACGCTATACAGGATGACACAAGCATAGAATTAGAGATAGATCAATCAAAGAGCTGTTCAAGTACACACCTGACAATGACTGCACCAGGGCGCAAAGAATTTCACAAAATGATTGCCACTGGACACATGCTTGGCGAATGTATCCTCAGTGAGATCAACCACTTTGCCCAGATTTGGATTCTTTTCACCGCCATCTCCGATCGCCTGCTCACTCAAATCCTCCGCGGCGGGCGTATTGAGCTCTTGGTTAATAAAGTCTGTTATGGCTGGCAAATCTCGTGTGCCCTTGAACTTAACCGACTCCTTTTCACCCTGCTTGAAGAGCCGCAGTGTTGGGTAGCCAGTCACCTCGTGATCAGCACAAAGCGTCTGATGTTTGGTGCAGTCCACCTTGGCAATGGTCACCTTGGGCTCATCAATATTCATTATTTCAGCCAGCTGCTCCCACAATGGATGCAATCGCTTGCAGTGGCCACACCTGCAAATGACAAGAGGCCATAAAGTAAGTACTTCTACAGATTAGCTATCTGTGAAATATATCTGTCTATCTCTCTATACAATATATCTATCTATATCTAACAATATTTATGTTACTATATGTAATGGCTCTTATTATTTATTAAAAGAGTTTATGTAGAAGCGCTAAACGTTGAATACAAAAACAACTAATAAGTGATTAGTTGTAGGTTATTTGGTGGTTCTGTGAGGCAAGTCTTTATTAGGCATCTATTATTTCGAATTGAAATATCTATTTATCTATATAATGGTAAAATCTATAAATGCTGATAAGCAGTGACAAATGACTCTTAAGGAGTGTACAATAAATGCTTGCTCTATTTTCTTTATTTTTCCATTTTTACTTTTGTTTTATTTGTTCGGTGTCAGCAAAAATATTTGCCATAGGTCATCATACTATAACAATAGTTTACAAGGTTGTTAACGAGCCAATGTGAAATTTAAGCGAGATTTTAAATTTAATTTAAGCTACGGAGCATAACTTTAATTTCCACACAAGGTTCAGTCCAATTATCACCTGGATATTCATAAGTGGATTAATTATAATGGGGTTTCCTATGCATCTACATGGGAATGAAATGTATAACTCCTCATCAATCCCAACCAAGACTATATCTTTAAATTTGTAACTGCGGGAAGAAACCCAAAACTTAAAACAAAACAAGAAAGAAGGGCTATCTTCGGAGAGCCGAGGCTATATACACTAGCAGCAATGTTTTTTATACAAAACACAATTTTCGTCTGATTGTTCCTATGGGAGCTACGTGCTACGATTTTGATAAAAATTATAGTACACTATCTAAAGCATAACAAAACTTTCACTGAGTTTGGATGTAATACAAAAAGTTGTACATACATAAGCTAATTTTTCACCCGATCCTATGGCAGCTATGTGATATAGGGGTCAGATCTTGACCAAATTTAAACAGATTGTAAAAAGTCTTCAGAGTTTTGGGTTGAGTTAGTTTGGTAAGGATATCTTTATAAACAAAAAAAAATGTTCATACAAACACATAGTTGTTGATTGATCATTCCTATCGCAGCTATATGTTATAGTTGGCCAGTTCCGACATATGTACTGCATGCAGCAAAAAGCAGGATCTGTGCCACCTTCATTAATATAGCTTTGAAACTGAGAGACTTGTTTGCATAGAAACAGACGGACGCCGCTATATCGACTCGGATATTGATGCTGATTCAGAATATATATACTTTGTTGGGTCAGTGCATTACACAATTCGAGACAAAATTATAATACCCACAGTTAGGGTGTAAAAAAATAATAATCACCAAGATACCTTCTTCTGATTATTATATACTTTTACACAACTATAATATACTCTAACCATTTTTAATGGGTTCGGGGCATAATAAATGAACATAAACACTCAGAGGGATCGGATTATACTAGCAATAAACGCTGGGTCGTCAAGTTTTTTAAATTAAATTGAAAGAGTTTGCGTCGTGCATGATATATGGTTGCTGTATATGAACAGATAAGACGACGCCAGCCGTGGCTAAAGTTTAACTAAGTATGTGTAAATATACTATGTCTATATACATACATACATATGTACATATGTACATATGTATGTATACATACTAATTGTGGTTGCGTGTATTATTTGTCAATCAATGGCGTCTTTTGAGTGTCAATACCCTTGCAGAGGGTACTATAATTTTGTCATTTTATATGGCGTTATAATAAAAGAGGGTTTCATTATAACATAATTTAAAAACACAAATAGGACTGGATTTGACGGTGGGTAAAATGAGTTATATGAAAACTTTTACGTAAACTTTAAGTCAAGATGCCTAAACAATTCCTAGTTTCGTTATGTTTTATAGAAGTTGACGAAATTTGATTTCAATCAAATCATATATGAAAATGTCCTAGGAATAATACTAGGACCAAAAGTGAGTTTCTCTAAACAAAAAAACTATTCTGTTCTTCAAGATATCTCAACAAAACTTAGCAATTGGTCTTATACAGTTTGGACATATTTTTATAAAAATTATATAGATGTGAAGAGAAATTTGAGTTGTGCAAAAAGCTAAGATATCTACGAGAAATTTGTTGAAATTTGATCAGTGTGTTATCGCAATGGTTGGCATCTCTTTTTGCTAGGGTATTAAATCTTCAGCACTCTTTAATAATATTTTCTTGCATCTTCTCAAAGGTGCGTCCGTTCTTATCATACGTGTTGGGTTCGAAAAATTTTCGAAAATTTCGGCTACGTCAATGACACAGAAAAACGCAGATGTTGATGGCCAAACATTGTAAAACACGCACTTAAAGTTGACTTAAATGGAAATATGTGTTTCTTTCTTTGTTTCTTTGAGGAGGGTTTTGCATACGTGCAGTTGTATGTACAGATGTTTTAAAGATTGCGTGGCTGTGTTTGTGCCCACGTATGTACATATGTCGTCTGTCTGTCTGTATATGGGCACTGTCGACTTTCAAGTTAATCTATTTGCCGGCCCTGACCAAAATACACTTTGTGCAGAATTTGCCGAAAATAATGAAATACGTTTTAGCGAATGTTGCTTACCATGGCGCAAAGAATTTCACAAATACATTGCCGGCACGGATAACCTCGCCGAAGGTTTCCGGACTGAGTTCCACGGCGAATTGCTTTTCATCCGGCTGCTTTTGCTCCTCCTCAGTGGCGGCGGCTGCCAAAAATGGTGACAAGCTCAGCGCACAGATGGCCAGGTTAACAAATGATTTAAATAGCATTTTGGCTGCTCTTCGTAAAGGTGTCTCTATCGTCTTTACACTTATTAAGTACACACTACGCAAATGTTGGCTGTCTACGGCAGTGTGACCAGATTGTTGTGCCGCTTAAATATCTCCGTGGCCAACCAGCTGCATTCATTACAGAGTTGTATTTTTAAACTGCAAGTGCTTGAAAACGATATCTGCGTTTGAAATTTAAATAGCACTAGTCTTCAGAAATGCATGACATATATATTTATTCTATAAAAGATTTAGACCATCTGAACATGAAAATAACCATTAAGTAAAGTTCTACGGATTTGCTTTGACGATATGTTTTTTTTTTGTTTAAATATACTGTTTCCCATTTTCGCAATATTCTGAATGATATAGTGAACGGTTGTCATTATAAGGATACTTGTTATACAATATACATAGATTAGACTTAGACTTAACTTTGCCAAAGTGGTCCCAAAAGAAAAACTGTTTATAGTTGTCCCAACAATAAGTTTATTATAATAGTTCAAAACCATTTCAAAAAATATGACCAACAATTATAATATAAGCCAAGAATAAATCAGATAAATGATATTTTTTAAAATAACAATAATGTTCAATTGCCATTTTTTCATTGCTTAAGATTTTTGAGCATATTTTCAGTCTGTTGCCCTTTGACCAGTTTATAAGATTATTACCCTTGCAGAGGTTATTTTAACTTTGTCACAAGAAAAGTAGCGTGTCCGCGTTCTTTATTACCATCAAAAACCTAGTCCAGCTACACAGCCTGTCAGATATCTATTTTTCTGTCGGAACCACCCGGATCGGACAATTATATTTTTTAGTTACTATAGGAACAATCGGTAGGATAATGAGTTTGTATTTCAACATATCTCAATCAAATTTTAATTTTAAGCTAAGTTGTGCTTATTGAATTTTGATCCAAATAGTACAAGCATACCTGACATAGGAACGATCGGTCGAAAATTTAGTTTCTGTGTAAATAACTTCTGCAGGGGTATATATATATCTTCGGCAGCCCGAAGTTAGCCTTTTTTGTTTACATTCTTATTAGCTATTTTGATTTTTCGGAACTTGGAAAAGGTTCAATAAGCATGGGAAAATCGATGGAACAATGGGTACATCTGGGTATTGTAGACATTCCCATTTGCCTATCTTTAAGTTTCGTTTGATATTTCCATTTCGTCCACTTCTAAGCAGATCTCAATGCATAACACAATTTAAAGGCCTTGATAATGTAAGAATCAAAAAGAGTCGTAACATCAAGAGAATAATATTTGTGCTCGGATGGAAACAGTCTTAGGTATTTGTACCATTACAATAGCACTTGCTTACTTTGACAGTTAAACATACTTTTTTAAAATATCGTTTGCAATTTGTTAATTTGATTTTGATACTCTGTAGGTTGCGAACTTGTAGCTCTTGGTTGGGTTGATTTAACAGATAAGAGGACGACTCAGTAACTGGAGGCGCCAATCATTTTGCGTATCTGCTCGAAGGAGAGCCAAAAGGTGAGTGACCAGGGCGCCATGCGTATCCAGCAGGGCAGAAAGCCCTTGTAGAGCGCCACAAATCCCTCCTTGCCCACAGTTTGGCGTAGACAATCCACAGAACCGCGATACAGCAGTCCACTGCAAGCAAATGCAATAAGTATAAAGGATAATATGGCAAAGAAGTTGCTCACTTACCGGCCCAGTTCGTCGGTGGGCTGGTTCATGATGCGCGTCTTCACGACATCCGCCGGTGTGCCCATGATGGCTGCCACAAAGCCTGCGCAGATTGAGGCCAACACATGGACCGTATGGCAGTCGGGCATTTTGAGGCGATCCATGATCAGATGCTTGATAGTATCATATGTGGTTAGATCGCCAAGATTGACCAGCGCAGCACGCTGCACGTTCGGTATGCTGCCCTTCCACAGTCCCTTGACGCCGCCGCGTTGCACAATCTCGCGGAATGCATGCGACGCACCATGGACACGGGGCGGCTCGCCCATAAGACGACGTCGTCCTTCCATTTGGATTTGCACCTTAACCAGATCGGCGGGGGAGGCCAGCCATTGGGCAACGGCACCGGCGGTGACACCACAAAGCGCCGACTTCCATACGGGCAACGCCTGTGTGCCATTCTGGGTAAACTCCTTACGCATCAGGTCATAGCTACAGATGCGCACACCGCTGTCAAGGAGGATATAGGATTAGTTTTGCTGGCTGGTTACTAAATACCTAAGAGGCCTCTTGTGGCCCAGTGGCATTTGCAGTCCAGGATGCTACTTAAAAAACATATGTATCATACGAACGTATGCACATATTATATGGGCTAATCCGATAAAAAGGTCCACAAGGGGGAAAAAATCAACAACAAAAATGTAACTTTCTGTTTTTAGGTAATATATAGATGCATTCTTACAAATATCAACAATAAATGTTATTTTCGTTATCCATATTACGGAAATCGAAAATGTAAGTTCTCAAACCTGAAATCTTTGATTTATATATGGTATCATAAATTTGCTGAAATCAAAATTAAGGCGAGGCGTTCAGTCAGAAACAATTTTCCATAGTTTGATGATAATATTTACGTATTTGCTTAGTTAAGAATAACGAAAATGTTTATTTTTTTATATGAGTAAGTATGTTTTAAAGACTGTAACGTCCGTAACGATCGAAACCAAAATTTAAGAATGGTCGAATAACTATATGGTATCCTTGTAAGCAGTTTAATATTCTCTTTGTTTTGTTATATTTTCTTTGCTTATACTGAAAAATTCATTAAAAATAATGAAAAATATTAACTTGTGTTATATTGTAACGTTCGCAACATTGTTGATAAAAAATAGCTAGTATATATTCTTTTTCGATGCCATTTCAAAAAGGCAGGGCCACTGTAGGGAAAATATAAGCTATAAGTATTTAAAATATAAGTTAAAGTGTATCGTCCGCAACGCTGGATTAGCCCATATACAGTATACGAGTATATAATTGTTGATTTATTGCCCACCTATAGACGACGTGTCTGTAGAGCGCCGGTGTCACGCCCTGCCACAATTTGATGGCGCCCTCCTCGCGTACAATGCCAAAGGCGGTGGCGACCATGCCGCGATATTGCATCTGGTAATGGGGGTTGGTAGTTACATAATTTGTAGTTCATAACAGAACATATGTATATATGTATGTACCTATACATATATATGGTAGTATATGCATAGATCATGGTAACAAGTTTCATATTAAAACACGCACAGACAGATGAAATTATGGGAACGGGGGGTGTGTGTGTGTGTGTAGGGGGAAAGAAGCTTGGGTGTAGTAGTTGGGATATATGGATATAGGTAATGGTATTTGGCGTTTGGCGTTGGCTGTTTCAGCATGAAACACAGTCACCTGATCTCAAACTTTATCTATATCTTTAGGGTAGATTGACAAGTCCCCAAATTGACCAAAAATCTAGAGCTGTACAAAATGTTAGGCTTATCAGACCGCTGATAATGTACATTTCTGACCAAAATAATAAGGCGCTGTTAGTGTTTGCTAGTAAAACAGCAAAGAAATTGCCAAAAGGCTGGAGCTAACTTCGACGAACCGAAGCGCTGAATACCCTTACAGACGCTAAATGGATTACAAATTATCTTATTTGATGAGGGTATATAAGGTTTAAAAATGTTTCTCGATAGTTGAAGCTGAACTTAAGCCGATACGAACCGAACCGATTGGAAATGAAAGCGTTGCATCTAAAAAAAATTACAAAATATGTCGAGACAGTCTCACGGATATGGTAAACATATGTACAATAAGGTGATTTTGACATGTACTACGTAATTCGACGGCCAAGAAAGTGTTTTCAAAGTGCTCCACGCCGAACCAAAACAGAAACGGTACAAGCCAAAACCGGTTTGAGACAAAACCGTTGTAAATACAAATTTTGTAGACTGTAATATTAGTTATTACAGAGACACGTACATGATTTAAATATATATAATTTAATAGGTATGTGGTTTGATGGGTAAATAAACTTTATCTCGAAGTTCAAGACGAACCGAAACACAACCGGTACGAACCGAACCGGTGTGAAAATCAAATCATTGCATCTGAAAAGCAAGAGCTGTTGAAACAAACGCACGGATGAGGTTAGTATATGTACAATTATATGAGTTTTGATGGGTTATAGACACTGCAAGGGTACAGCAATTAAGTAATAGTCGGGGGGATTAAGGCTAGGCATGCATGAGACCAACACAACAACAACGGGAACGGTTAACACCAAAATACCACAAAGCACAAATAACGAAACTACTTACATTTGACTTGCCAACGGTGGCCACACTGGCCGCCTCGCCTTGAATTTGCAGTCGGGTCTTGGTGAGATCCAGCGGATATGTGGCCAGTTCCGCTATCGAGGCGGCAACCACAGATACAATATAGGTGCATGCAAACGAATCCGCATAATCATATTTAACGGGTCGCAGCTGATGGCGTCCGCTGGCGCCAGCGCCGCTGCTGTTGGTTGCTGCTGACGTTGCTGTGGGCGTCGCTGCTGCTGCGTTGGCGCTCGCATCTCCGCTGGGCACAGCCGCTGTGGTTATGGCAGCGGCGGCTGCAGCTGTTGCTGTTGCTGGCATAATTCAACTGTAAAATGTATGAACACAATTATTAACAAACACTAAATTTGACTGCGAAATGCAATACAAAACCAAACACACGCACTCCAGTTGGCGCGTTTATTGAGGGGGCTGGCCAAATGTTGTCTGAGCTGCGCTACTGCGACGCTGACTGCTATTGCTGCTGCTGCTGCTGCTGCTTTTCTACGAATTTAAAGCGCACAAATCGCGTGACTTGTTAAGCGTTTTGGATCACTGATAAGCGTGAATTCCAGAAGCTTATGAGCTGCACCGTTAACAGTTTAAAGGATGCTGCGCAAACATTTGGCTCTTTGTGTATTTTACATAACACAGCTGCCACAACAATAACAACAAGTAGCAGCAGCAACAACAAGCAGCCGCAACGGTTGCCAACGACGTCAATGTGTTTTAAAAAAAACAACGACCAAAAACAACAACAAAAAATCAGAACCAAAATTAGTTTAGATTTTGCTCGCCCTTTATTCTGTGGCTGTAACGCCCGTGTATCGGCGTGTTATAATCAATTAAACACACGCGCTATACGTTTATTCATTGCAGAATTGATTTGTATGCACATATATATATATATATATCTGTATTGCGTGTGCATATATTGGTGTATTTTTATAGGCGCTTATCAATTGTGCATCAATAAAACAATAGATGTATGTCACAAAAACAAAAACAAACCCAAAACTGTCAAAAGTGTTGTACAACGACATACAGCGCAAACAGTAGAGCTGGATTGTTCACGCGTGAAGTGAATCAAATGGAGCCGCTCACTGAACTGAGCAAATACACATATACCTGCAAATTGTTAATGTTTTCTATTTTCTGTTTAATTGATGGTAGTTCACTTTTGCTCTGTTTTTCACTTATGCTCAGTTGTTATGTGGCTTGGAACTGGTGTGAGCCACAAAGCACAAATTTTTTAACAAGACTATTTACAAAACAAATGTCATTGAACATATATAAGACAAAGCCAGCTAGTTTCATGTCACTAAATTAGAAAATCATCAACCATGGTTGGTCAAGCAATCGCAAAATAATCTAGTCCATTACTGGATGAGCAAACAGTTAAAAACCATTACATATAGTCTCCGCAAAAAAAAGAAAGAATGTTTTGGTTAAAAGTGTACATCCCAAGAAAATATTATTTTTTACAAGACAGCCCTTGAGAAAACGACAAAAAAATACTATAAAAACGGAAGCCACGAAGATCAATTGAGCACAATAGTCATTAAAACAGGCAAGTGAGCAACGAAAGCACAATGAATTAGTTGCTACAAAAAAAGAACAAGTGAACATGTTCATGAATGTGACCCAACTCTACCAAACATGTGCATAAAATGCTTAAAAGTCTGGTAGCACTGCTGTGTGTTATCGATGACACGATAAGTAGGTGTCAAGCAAACAGCTGTTTATGGCTTAATTGGCCTTGCCTTTCAAATAAACGGGCTCTGTTGTTGCTTGTGCTTGTACTTATTAACTATGCGCTGAGCGTCTGTTTGCCAATTACCACATAACAGAGCTGAGCCACTAACGCGTAATCAAAAAACAATTGCAGCAACAAAAAACAAATAGAGCGATAGACAGTTGCGACATACGATTAACTGTAATAACAACAAGAAAGATACCATAAACACATACATACAAGTAAGTAACAATATGGATTGTAGATGAATCAATACTTAACAAGTTTTACGTATTATCTGTATATGTGTGTGTGTGTGTGTGTCTGCCTGACTGATAGCATGAGCAATATAGACGCATCTGCAACTGCCGCGCCCAAAACGGAGACGAATTCGCGCCAACAGCTGGAAACGTATCGGGTCTATGTGGTCACCTGGAACGTGGGCAGCCGATTTCCCGACAATATCTCGCTGCGCCAGCTGTTGGGCCTGCCCGACAATGCCAGCGGTGATACCACCGATGAGACCCAGCTGCCGGACATTTATGCCATTGGACTGCAGGAGGTGAATGCGCAACCGCAGCAACAGGTGCTGGGCCTGTTCAAGGAGGATCCCTGGACGCACAAGGCCAAGAAGGTGTTGCGCGACTTCAACTATGTTTCTGTCAAGTCGGAGCAAATGCAGGGCCTGCTGCTGACCATGTTCGTGCGGCGTCCGCATGTCGAGCATCTAAAGGATATGGAGGCGGAATTCACGCGCACTGGTTTTGGTGGCATGTGGGGCAACAAGGGTGCAGTAAGCGTGCGCTTTACTCTGTATGGCTGCGGCTTGTCATTTGTTGTGGCACATTTGGCCGCCCATGATCATCAGCTGGAGGAGCGCATTGAGGACTATAAGCAGATATTGGAAAATCATCATTATCATGTGAAGCGATATCGCGAGATCTACGATCACGATTATGTCTTTTGGTTTGGTGATCTCAACTTTCGGCTGCAGGGCAGCGATACGGCAAGTGAGGTGATCCGCGTATTGGGCAACGAACAGCACGAGTCGCTCATCCAGCGGGATCAGCTGTATGAGGTGCGCGAAAAGACACAGCGGGCGTTTCAGGTGATGCACGAGCGTCTGCCCGCCTTTCCGCCAACGTTTAAGTTCAAGGAGGGCACCGGCGAGTACGATAGAAAGCGTCGGCCGGCCTGGACGGATCGCATTATGTATGCAGTGCAGCCGCTGAACCGACTGCCGGGCATGCAGCTATCCATTGAGCAGTGCTCATATAAATCGCATCCCAACTACAGCATTAGCGATCACAAGCCAGTGACCAGTGATTTTACCATCAAGCTCTATCCAAAATACCGTGAACCGGGCGTATTATTTAGCCCGCTGTCCGTTTGGCTCATTGGCGATGAGAACACCGTGGAGTATCGCAAGCAGGCGGAGTTTGAGGAGGGTCCCAACGATTGGATTGCCATTTATAGTTCTGACTATGTCAGCTTGGCGCAGTATGTGGCCTATGAGTATGTGAATCAAGCCGAATCGCCGGCCTCATCGGACTCAAATCATGAAGGTGATTACTTTGATACGCCAGCGCCAGCGCCGCATCGTCGTGGCCGTCATCATCATCACAATCGCCAGCGGTTGCATCGCCAGCAGTTGGCCAACGAGGAGCTGGTGCGTCTCGATTTTGCCGACGATGTCGAGCTGCGTCATGGCGAACAATATGTGCTCATCTATTTCCGCAGTACGGGATTGCGCGGCGTCACCAGCATTTCGGGCATCTCCGAGCAATTTGTTGCCGAAAAGCGAAGTGGCTCGCCGCATCGCACCGAGTACCATGTGGATTAGCTAACGGAAGCCCTGGACATTCATATACTTTAGCCAACTGTGCAATATTGCCCATTATTCCAATGTACACGCCTGGCAAGGATGGCAGAATGCTTTCATTCTGTACATTGGAACTATGGGCCTTGTTTAATTGTGCTTTATTTGTTGTATTTGTTTTTGTACATGTATATTATGATATGATCTATGTAGATGCATTTCTTGTTATTAATATGTAATTTGTTGTGTTTGGCATAACTATATGTATGTATATACTTTTGTTCCACTACACACTTAATGTAATATCATATAGCAGCCACATATACCGAATATTTTTTATATACCTATATATACACATGCATATACCTGTATATTATTTACAAATACACAGCAACTACACAGACCACTCAAAAGACTGTTTACCCAAGGCATACGTAACATTGTGTTGCCCTATACAGACTACACTTTTATTCATTAATTTTGTCATCATATTCGTAACGCATGGAAATAGGCATCCACCGACATATGAGACAATCAATTTGAATTCGAAACTATGCCTGTTCTGGTTGCTACTACCCTAACAAGTAAATTGATCTTTGATCTTCAATTATTTCTTCTATTGCACACAATGTGTCTCGTAGTTCTATATGTTGCAGTTAGAGATCAATGTACTTTAGGATAACTTACTCTAACTTCAGGTATTTCCAACAAACTCTTCAGTTCGAACTCCACTGATTGAATTGAATTGAGTTCTCTACTGTAATTGCACTTGTTATTCCTGTTCATAAAACATGCTAAGAAACACAGATATTCAGTTTGTTATATCATAAATGCTATAAAAATACTTAGTTTGGCGTATTCAAGCTGTTTATTGAAGATACTACGATATCATATTTGAAGATACTATGCAGACCTGTTCCCATTTCCGATCCATCGAAGCTGTTAGCTGTTCTGAATTCCGAAAACCAATTAGATAATTGCCTTTCAAAATGGGAATAAACGCTTCGTTATAGAAAGAACTCAAAAATGGGAACAGATCCTTATTATAATCAACTTTATAGTTACTATATTGCAAGAGTATTCGAACTTCGGCACAGTTAGTATAGTTTTTCCCGCTTTGTGCATTACCGTGATCTTTATTTATATAAATGATGTCCGTGGTTGAAGCATTTGAAGCATTTTTAACCGGTTTTTGCACTGTTTCGCATTGCCATAAAGGTTAATTGCGTCACGAAATTGCCACACCTGCAGCTCATTTACATACAAAAGCGAATCGAGAGATGACAAATTCCAGCTCAAGCTGAAATTAGGCTAAATGTCTTGAGAAAATAAATCTAAGGAAAAACTGTTTCACAGCAGCGAGTCAAGTCGAGTCAATTGAATAAAACGTTTGTGTCTTTTGGTTTTCATAAGAGCTTTTTATTGTAGGGTGGTATGTTTAATGATAAATATGAATATGAATATAAATATAAATATAGTTATAAATACGAATACACAATATAGTTGCCAGTGCTAGTTAGTCATCACTATAATGCAGTAATAGTAACGCATACAAGTTAAATTATATACTAAATACATAATACATATACAAATATATATTTTTACAGTTATATAGATATACCTCTAGCCTATATAGCTGCACAAATTGTTTGCTGAGTTTTCAGTTTCGATTTCGTTTAATTGCCCCTTATTCAGACCATTTTTTCCGCATGTTTATCTATAAAATGTTGTGGGCCATAAATTAAATAAAATACAAGAAACAAAATATACGAGTTAAAAAAAAAAACGAGAAGCGCACACGCCTCGAAAAATGATTGGGTATGCCTTATAAACATGCGCTCCATAAATAATCATAAAAGATATTCGAAGAATACAGATTTTGCATTACTTCCCTTTGTATATCTTTAGCTGGAAGTGCTGCTGACTAAAAAATGTTCCCAAAGGACTGCAGACTTTTCATTTTCAATTATTCGAGCTATTAATCAAATACTTAAGTAGTTTTCTTTTCAAAATGAGAATAACATTTCTCAAATCTATAAAACTATTGTTTACAAAACTATAGACTATATGTATATGTAGACTTAGGCAATATTCGTTGATCAATATATTCGTCATGCCAAG
The DNA here is from genome assembly GCA_035043065.1 of Hirtodrosophila confusa. NCBI lineage: Eukaryota > Metazoa > Arthropoda > Insecta > Diptera > Drosophilidae > Hirtodrosophila > Hirtodrosophila confusa. The sequence goes on along the minus strand of JAWNNI010000033.1, from coordinate 6,154,934 downwards.
AACTTATGATACTATATATGTGATGATACATGTTGTATTTCTTTATTCGAGTTAAATGATTAAATGTCTATGTGAAAAAAAATAAATCTATAGCTATGAAATTTCAAATATCAATTTCCATTGTTCAGTTACCGTATTTATATATACAATTATTGGCTGACTTCTTTAGTATCAAATATAGTATACCTGCTACTTATAGATAAAAGTACAGTTTTATATATAGTATATATATATATATATAACGTATTCGCTGCATTTTTGCTTCAGTCAGTTGAAATTTCATATTCGTTGTGTGGTTTCTTAAAAAGGTTTTCAAAAATACATAATTTACATGCATATGTACTTATAATAAACAGTTTGCTTTCATTATATATACAATCACAATTAGACATAACAAATATGTTTAATCGTACGAGTTACATAACAAATTGAGGGGGAGGGGAGTTACTTTTGGCCTGAACACTTTGGAAGTACATACATACATAATAACTAACATAATATAATACTACTAAAAGTAAAATATATATATTATATTTCTTTCTTCTTTTTTTGTTGGTTTTCAAAACGCAATTTTTTCAGACGTTAAACGCACAATATAGTTGTTAAAAAAAGTATTAAATAAATTAAAATGGTTTTAAAAAAAAAATTAATAATTGTACTGTTTTTAGTTTCTGCGTTTCTAAATCAAATCAAAATACATAATGTAAATAGGGGGAAAAGGATTTTTTTGGAGACGAACTCTACTATTTTGGCATTGGCAATAACAACAAAATATACCAAAGTTCAGCTGGCCTGCAACGCTGTTCAGCCAGCTAGCTAACGGCACATTAAGCGTGTATGCGTGTGTGTGTATGTGTGTCCGGTTAATTAAACGCGCTTTCTTCTTGGCAGCTTCTTTATCCGATGTATGTTTTGTGTGTTTGCTTCTATTTTCATTTGTTGTTGCTTTGGGCTATTTAACCTTGATAATTTTTGTTGCGTTGAACTTTAATGATAAATGTGAATGCAAACGTACATTTTCAGATGTATGTGTGTGTGTTTGTTGTGTGTGTGTGCACATATCAAAGCAAACTATTAATCGCCTTAATGTTTGTTTAATTAGATGCGCGTTTTTTGTGTGCCGCGGTAACAAAAACACACACACAATACACGCATGTACATATGTAAGTAAATAAGCTCTTAGATCACAACTACATCAGTTTTGTTTTTCAGATGAAAGACATGCTCCAAGCAAGATCCATTCGAACTATAAGTAAATACAAGTAATTTGCATAATTTTAGTATTATTTTTAAAATATAATGTTTACATTCAAATAATGCAAATAATTTAAATTATTCAATTTTCTTAGTCTTAAATTTGGTTTCGGTAAAATTCATTTGTTCTGATTATTCTAAACGAAAACGTTAAATAATTAAGTACTAACTGGCGCCCGAGCAGGGACCACTAAATTTAACTGGCGCCCGAGCAGGGACGAGCTAAATTTAATAGAGGTAAAATACGTATGAGACTGTACTGAAAGAATATGATCTTATTGAAAAATAGCTGAAAGAGAAAAATTTACGTGTGCATTTACTTAATTCACGATGAAAGAACTCAAATACACGAGCAGAAAAAACAGATCAACAACTAGACCATCAAGACTGGAAATATTTGCACAGGTGTTGAACCCAAATTGCTCGTGCAAGAATAATGACCCACGTCTATAAAGTCATTAGAAATAGTGATGTTTGCGAATATGTAAGGCTATAACTTAATCAGAACAACTGTTTGTTTAGACAGGGGAAAAAAGAGAGTTGTTTCATGTTTTGCAGTCGCTGATCTCCATTCCATTGGAAATCTAGATCTAGGTCAGTTTTTTTTCACTAGAAGCTTGAATTCGTCTTGATAAAACAATTAAAACAATGTTATGTTAATGAAGATATGAGTAGAGCTAATTCAAAAGTGACATTCCTGGAAAGTTCAGTTAACCGGTAGTTCAGTAATTCCATCTAATAGTCATTCTAAATATTAACTATATGTGATTGCTTAACTACTGATAATAATAGTAAAGTCGTAATTGAAATTAATTTTAGTAGAAACCTTTTTGAAGATAGATGCTACATGTATTAAGATTCATTGGATTTTCAAAATCTAGGTAACTTTTGTAAAACGAAGTGAGTTTTACGATCAGTTAAGGAAAGACTTGTCCATACGACTGTTGTCACATCTGATCTACAAGTGTGATTGTGCACAATATCACAACTAAATCGAATGTATATCAATTTATTCACATTTTGACCCAAATAGTGAATTGAATTATAAATTGATTTCATGCTTGATAAATTCCAAATATGTCAGTTAGAATTTTTTTTTATCTGAAGAAATATCAGAACTTTACTTTAGTAGTGAACAAAATAAGAATGTCTTTACTTTTGGCTATACTTAACTGTTTATTGTTTTTAAAGCCAAAACAATTGATTTTTTCAGTTATTTCGGAATGATTTTAAATTATAATCTGTTTGGTTTTATAAATTGAGTGAAATCACAACTTTGCATTGTGAATACAAAAACGAATCATTCTTTTGCAGCTGTGCTACAAATTTAGTTATATTAGTTGGGAGAAAGCCTTTGAATAGGTTTTTTGTATGATTCCATTTCCGAGTAGTTTTCAGTTTGAATCACTTTCAAATGATTTGATTGGAAACGAAAAATGGGAACAGGCGTGATTATCCCAAACTGATTATTTTGTATTTATTTTCAGTGGAGAGAAAAAGAACCCACTTAAAAGAACATAAAAATGTAGGAAAAAAAATACCAAAATGATTGAGCAATCGAAATGACAGAAAACAGCGACACACACACACACACACACAACATAAATGTATGTATGTATGTACATACATATGTATGTGTAGGTTTTGCGTGTGTTGTGCACGATGACGTAAAATGCAGCCCAACCGCAATCCAAATCAGAATCAGCTAATTTAAATGTTGTTGCTTTCTCACACTCGCGCATTTTGCGGCTGACAAGCAGCGGGGGCAGCGGCAGCGGGGCACTTAAAAACAAACACAGAAGAAACAAGAGGAAGAGAATAATAAAAACCTAACTAAGAAAAATGCCTCAACAATAAATTCCTTGTGACTGGCGCTGTTGTTGTTTGTTGTTTTCTGTTGCTTGCTTACGTTTGCATAAACAAAACATACAAACGTATGTATGTATGTATGTATGTATATTTGTATGAATGTTAATGCTTAGAAAGCACATGCCTGTGTTTATATGTACGTAAATATATATGTATATGAATGTATGTATGTATATGCATTCGTGTTGCCATTTGAAAGTCTTTGAACAATGGCAGCGCCTTGTCTTACATTTTGTTGTTGCACATTCCTTGCCGCCTACGCCAACTGCGGTTCCGCTTTTGTGGCGTTTTGCAACACTGCCTGCTATTGACTTCTCAATTAGAATGCTAAACGTTCAAGTCGGCCTTTGCTCTCTCGCTCTCACGCTTCATTTCTCCCACTCTCTCTCTATACATATTTTCATTGCACACTTTTTCTTATTTTTCAACTAAAATCATTTCTTTCTTTTGTGCTGCACATTAAAAAATACAAAAGTTCATAATAGTACATAATATCATTTAGAAAATCACCTAAGAACCAGAAATATTTTCTACTTTATAGAAATAATTTCTAAAATGAAGAAACATTTACCAAAAGTAGAAAAGCAGGCCCTAAATCGGCAATTCCAAAAACTTAATTTTTATTTCTAATTTTCAGAAATATTTTCTATTTTTAAGAAATTCAAACTCTAATATTTAATAGAAATTTTCTAGTATTTAGAAAACTGATCTCAAGTTTACAAATGATGCCCTTAGTTAAAAAAAAACGAAACGATGTTATTTAGGTAATCAACTTTCTGAAAAATATAGAGAGCTGCACTTGGCTTCAAAAGTATGGCGATTTTCTGAAATCTAGGGCATTTTTTTCTGAGTGTACATACATACACATTTATAGTGTTGTCTTTGAATCAACGCTACCCTCAGCAGCTGAAAAAGCCATTTGTTCTTTGTATCCGCTAGCGAGCCTCGCAAAAAGCTAATGTTAGTTTAATGATACATCAAAAGATAGAAACAAAAACATAAGCAGTTAACCATATAGGCGAGGAATACAACTGCAGAAGAAGTTCATTAACATGCTAAAGCCGAACTTCGTCAAAACATTTCGGAAGCCAAACTTTGTGCTTTTTATACTAGTTTAAGCAGAATTCGCTCCTTAAGTACTGACAATAATGTGAACACAACTCAATTTGTTATTCAAAGTTTTAGTTATGAAGAACTGAAAACTCAAAAGGCGCAGCCGGTAGGATAATTAACAAAGTGATCTCTGGACGCTGCAAAAGAATCGCTTAAACAAGTATCTCAACTTAGTATACATCAAGGATTTATACCTTTCAAAACAGGAGAACTATAAGAATATTCAGAATAAGTCGTCACTCCGAAATATAGCTTAAGCCAATCTTTAATTCTTATAAAAGGGATTCTTAACCCTGAAGTCGAATCTACAATGTTCTTTTTACTCATATGGAAATAATCTTTATAATAATAAAAGAGCAAGTTTACAATACCAAGAATATATTGTTAGAATCTATAAACTCAAAAGAACAAAATGAACACGACGACGTACTCCAAACAGGAGAGGAAAGAGGGACGTCTTAGAATCAACGCTAAAAACCCCATTTGCTCTCTTACGCTAGCCAAACTTTGAGCTGCTTACGCTTTTAAGCGGGACTTGCTGCTTTAGTTCTTAAGCTGAGATCAATGTGAACATAATACAAATTTTTAAATCAGTTGAAACAGTTATATTTGATTACATCAATCATCAAGTTGGAAACTCAACTGTATTTACATGCACATATGTACATACTCATATGTTAAAGCTTAGTAAGCATGTGTGTACATACATATGTATGCATGTGTATGTTGCATTCAATTGTGTTGCCATTTGAAAGTCTTTGAACAATGGCAGCGCCTTGTCTTACATTTTGTTGTTGCACATTCCTTGCCGCCAACGCAAACTTAAGTTCCGCTTTTGTGTCGTTTTGCAACACTGCCCGCTTTTGACTTTTCAATTAGAATCGGCCTTTGCTCTCTCTCTCTGTCTTTCTCTCTATCCATCTGTCTACACATGTCCATTGCACACCGTTATTTGTACAAATAAAATCATTTCTGTCTTTTGTGCAGCAGATTGCTACATACAAAAGTTCACACAAACACATTTATCTATGTATCTATGTGTGTACATACATACATACATATGTTTGTCTATCTGTATGTAAGTAAGTATTTGTTCGCCTTTGTCGCTTCAGCAGAAACGGCTAAAAACTGATTTTGAAAATCACATACACACGCACACACACACGGATATTTACCTCAATACACTCACATTAAGAAATAAGCTTGGCTTGCTGGGGTTGGGCAGTTGCTGTCGCTGTTGTTGTTGTTGTTGTAGTTGTTGGCCGCTCGGTCAATGCGCGTGCTTGAATGTTGTGGTTGCTGTTGTTGTTGTTGTGCTTGATATTGCGCAAGTGTGGCTGTTTGTTGTTGCTGTTGTCGGCCTGCTTCATTGCCATTGCTCTTTGTTGTTGTTGTTGTTGTTGCTGTAGGACTCGGCTTACTTTCGCATTGTCGCTCGTCTCAGTTTTCTGCAAAATGTGAAGAAACAAAAGGGCAACAAATGATGATTACGTATCTACGTATGTAAGTGCGAGGGTCGCTCATATAGTTCTCAGCAACTGCAAGCAATTTATTCGGCCTCTTTCGGTTTCCATTTTCGGCAACATAAATTACTTTAAAAAAAAGTCTAAAAGCTAGCGTATACCATCCAATTTTAAGTGAATTCAACCTATGTACAACATCTTGTCAAATATAAAGTTGAAAATATATATTTTATTTTCATATATCAAAATTATTTTATATATCAAAAATCATAAAATATATTTAAAAATATATTCGAAAACTTCACATTTTTTCAATGGCTTAGGTAAATTTTGAATTAATCAAGAATTATTGAAAACTTTTAATTTGTTAAAAGATTTTCAGGTTAATTTTGAATTGCCTGTCTTTGTGCTGAATCCTACTTTCGGTATAATTAATTAAAGATTTCATCTTCTCATTTTCGCTGTTGCACAAACAAAAATGTAATAATACCTGTAACTCTGCGTATTTTGATAAACGAATACGTTTTGATTCAACCCTCGCACAAGTATCACAGAACAGCTTGGACGACTCTCGACGTGCTTAAGCCGCAAATTAAAAACGGAAGAACAATTTTCTTTAGTTTAACGAAGTTTAAATGCACTTTATATATACATATATAAGAGTTTGATCAAAATTACAGAGTATATGATAAGTAGTATGTATATGCCATGAAATTCATGATATCATGTTGCGAATTGAAAAATGTGCGTGTAAAACACACTAAAAGTCGAGTGTTACCTTGGCTGTGTATAAACAAAAAGATACTGAAATCATAACTTCTGTTCCAATTCACGATTTTTACTCCTGTACCCATAAAATGGGTAAAAAGGGGTATTGGATTTGTGCAAAAGTATGTAACAGGCAGAAGGAGACATCTCCGACCCTATAAAGTATATATATTCTTGATCAGTATCAAAAGAGATTTCGATTTGGCCATGTCCGTCTGTCTGTCCGTCTGTCCGTCCGTCCGTCTGTCCGTCTGTCTGTCCGTATGTATGAACGCAAGGATCTCAGCAACTATAAGAGCTAGAGACACCAAATTTGGAATGTAGGTTCGTGTATAGCGGGAGCAGGTCAAGTTTATTTTAGATTTGAGATATCTCCCCCCGTTCCCCCGCTATTCGATAAAAACCGTTTTACAGTTACAATTTTCATGATATAGCTTTAAGATTTGGCATGTCCAGTACTTTAGTCCCTCTTAATCTACTGTCCAAATTTCAAGTCGATCGGATAATAAACACCTAAGTTATTCACGAAAGAAGATTCAGTGCTGCAGCAAGGGAAGAAGAAGCACAGTCACAGCTTAAAATGCCTGGCTTGCGCTGTGGCTCGTGCGTGTGCGTATCTGTGTATGTATGTGTAAGTTAACGAAGATGCGATCGGAAATTTTTGACCTGGGTACAGGGAGTTTCGTAGTCGGGTATACTCGACTATAGCATTCTTACTTGTTTTTTGTTCTATTTATGCATTTTCCTGACATAATTAAAAGTTCATTGCAATTTTTATTGCGCATCTATGGAAACAATTTATTGTCTGAGTTTCGAACTTTGGAACTTTGTCTTTCAAACCCGAGCACCTTATTACTGTGTATTTAATTAATATTATTCCTTAGTAAGGGCATTAAAAATGCTTTGCATAGAATTTAAATGGGCCATATTGCAATTATAACTTGAAAAACTGCAGAACGTAAAAATTAAAATTGCCGCTAAACTCAATTAATGAACTGCGCATGTGTGTGTGTGTGTTGTGCGTGCGTGTGTGTGTGTGTGTGTGTGTGTGTGTGTGTGTGTGTCTAAATGAACGTTTCACATTTCTGCTGTTTGTGCTAATTTGACAAAAGTACTGAAAGATCCACACACACACTGGCAGTCGCATTTATGAGATACACACATTTGGATCTGGAAAAGAATTGAGATAAAAAACAGGAAAGAAAATCGAACTCTGGGCTAACGAAGATCAAATACCCTTGCTCATAAAACTAATCCCATGACAAACTATAAAAAAACAAAAAGGTTTTTCAGAAAACAAAAACAAATTTCAACAGATCGTAAATGATCGCTTTATATTTATGATAAAGTTATCCCATTTTAAACAAATTAGTAGTGTGGGATGGAAAGGTGAAAGGATACAATTCTTATAATAAAATACAATTAAATTTAAATGAATATTTAGTTACTACACTTAATTCCTATAATATAGAGATGCTAATTTAAACAAATTTAGTCAGCTTGTAAGAATTATAATATATATATTTAATATATACTATATCAGTTTACAATTTATTATACAAATGAATAAGTTATAACAAAAGAACTACAACTACTACTATATCTTTGAAAATAAACAATATTTACAAGCTACTATTGGATTTTCGTCCGATATTATATATATACTCGTATTTTTGGGACTCAGCAAAATATCTCCCTAAATGAGTTGCAAAGTTATAATACCCTCCGCAAGGGTAGAGAGATATGCGCGTCGCAAATGCGCGTACCGGTTGACAAAAGATGCCGTTCCCCGTTTCACTGTCTGCTCCCGATCCCTTTCAGCCCCCTCTTCTATAGAGCCAAGCAGCCCTCCCTATAGAGCGTCCAAGATCCGACGGATCAACATCAGCTGCGGATCGACTGCAGGCTGCACGGATGCTGAGCGTGACGGCGACACGTTGCCCTGGGATTATGCAAAAGTAGAGAAATTGCAACTGTTGCAGTTGCAGTTGCGGTTGCAGCAGCTGTGGCAAGCTACAGTGGCACGAAACACAACGAATTCCCTGCACAAAATTAGTTGCTCAAATGGGAAAAGAATGTTGGGAAGTGCGCACATTCACATTTGAACTAGGAAATCGAAGGCAATTATTTATAAACAACAGCCAAAAATGAATCCAAACAATGAGCAACCATTAAATGTTCCAAGTAGTCAACAGTAAACAATCCAACCAGCACTTGATTGCGGTAAACAAAAGTATTGGGAAAGGTAAATGACAACCAAATGTATATTTAGTCGGTAAGGCACAATGTACCCGTAGAATCTATCTACCCGTACTTTTCCAACATCTGCGGCGTAATACAAAAAGTTCAAATCCATTAACAATCAAATAAAAAAAGGCCTTCTGGCTAATGTAAACTGAAGAAAGTTCATTTCACTGACCTTTCTAGAAGAAATATTACCAAAATTAGAGTTCCTAACTCAAACTTAAAGTAACATTCATCTAAATCATCATAAGTTTGATTTCTAAACTAGATAAATAATAAATGAGCTCAACAAATTCTAAGCACATCGCACAAATAAAAGATAAAGAGAAAGTTATGTTTACATTTATTATTTGTACAATTTACAGTCTATCAAAGTTTTGTGGCCAATTTCATATTTTTATATCTTTTATCTTCGCGATGCTATTCATACTATAAAAACTCACTTCTTCACAGTTATCAGATTTTGTTTAAATAAAACTACTACTCAACCGTATAATAAACTGGCAATAGCTCAGTTTTATAGATAAATAAATAACTATTTAATTTTTCGTATTGTTTGCATGGCACTTTTCAGATAAATTGGTCCGACTTTGAACTAATTTAATTAGCTTCAACGATATTTTGATTTGTTGTCTTCATAAGGAAAAGTCTATTATACAATCTGAGATAGGAAACGTATCCTTCAATGTGTAACACATTTAGTGAGATAATTGTAATATATAGAAGGCTATAAGACATGAAAAACACATATACATACATATATATTGATACATTTTGATTGAGTGAAGACTAACTACAGAAATGATCCTGTGAAGTGTAGAGAAAGGGCGTGGGCTTTCTCTGGCTGTAAAAACCCGCCTCTATAAGGTCATCATTGTGCCCAATCTAAATTGGGGCATTAATCTCTGGGGCACGGCTTGCAATACTTCAATTCAACGGATCGAGTCTTGCCAAAGTAAAATTCTCCGAAGGATTATAGACGCTTCCTACTAAGTGATCTTGGTACATTGCTTCTGTATACTTCTGGCCCACACCAACTCCTTGACTATTCGCCTAGCAAAGCCTTATATAAGCAGAAGGCTTGTCCGACACCATCCTTCGGATAATTGAAACCTTCCCGCAGGAAGGTTATTGGAGTTTAACTAAGCTTTGCTCAATCTGGTAAAAGCTTGCCTATCATACTGACCTCCTTAATACACTGTGATCGATCCCTGCTTTTTAACCCGATATATTTATAAAAGTGTTTTGAATAATGATTGAAAAAGATTCTGTTTGGGTATATCTATAATTTATAAGAGATTGATTAGATTTCAATGATGAATCACGCTTTGCTAATAATACAATTTGGAAATCATACACATATGATTCCAAAGTATATACTACGCTCTTCGTATGTCACTGTGCGATGTGTTAATTAAAGATTTCTATATTCTATGCCACAGTTTGTCAGTCTGAGGGCCCTGAGTGTTGAAAGAGGCAAGAAAGAGCTCTTAAGTATGTACATATTTGTATCTTATGAGTGTAAATATGTGTGCCTTCCACTTGTGTGTAACGTTAACACAGCTTGACCCGGCACCGTTTTGAGCCAGGTTTTCTGTTGCTCTTGCTTTTGCTGTTGCCTGTTTTCTGTTTTTTAATGTTTTCTTTAGAGGCGTCATCGTTGGCATTGCCCAAAATTCAGTTGCGTAACATTCGAACACGTTAATGGGCCATGGGGCAGCAGCTGGAGCTGCAAGGGGTCTGAGGTGTGAGCTGTGCAGTCCGAGTGTCTTGGGTAAAACACACGCATAGTCATTTCGGGCATCGATGATTATTGGCATCGTAAACAGACCCTAGTACTCCCAAGCATCCCTCCCCCCATTCCCCCCTACCCGTATTCACCACGCCATCTGTTTCTGCAGGCAATCAACACAAAGAAAATAATATTTGCTTCATTTTCATTTTCATTTTCATTTCGATTTCAATTTCATTGTGTTCGTACTCTGCGTACAAGAGCAAACAGAGTATATTGGTTTTGTGCAAATATTTCTCTATATGCATGCAATTATTGAAGTTGTAAGATAAAATGACCATATTTGTTTTTCTCACTGCTGAAAGTGATCCTCTTTAATGATGACAAATACAATCTCCAATTTTTTGACTAGAGTCAGCAAATTTAGTATGGGAACTACAGATGAACTCCCTGAAAGATGAGAACTAAAATTTTTTTGTTACGTTCACAGCCGTTCCCACAAATAAGCAAATTATAAAGCTGTTAACAGTGTGTACCACAGTCTGGAGTTTCCGAACTGTAACGTATTTGTTTCATAGTATTACAATGTGTCAGCGAAACGAGAATAACAACAAAAATCACTGAAAGGGGTTGGACTGTGGCATGGGAGGTCGGGGGAGGCCCTGGGAGTCGCCGCTTATCAGGAGGGCTCCCCTGTGTGTCCATTTTGTCCATCTATCTACATATCAATTAAAATGCTTTAATGGTTTCTCAATGCGCTTCAAGCGTGTTTCGTTTGTGGCTTCAAGAGGCTGTCAAGCAACCTCACACACACACGCACACACACTTGGTGTATGTGTGTGTCAAGGGTTGCGCTGATTATTTTATGGCCATGTGGAAATCTACAGGAAATGTCCGAAACAGCGACCCGGCCGGCGTCTGGCCGACTGAGCGTTTTCCAATGAAAAATGTTGAGGAAGATTTTTCACATTTCACATTTTTATGGCATTCTCGAGTGGCTTGCAACGCAACAGTTGAAGTTGAAGAAGAGGAAGAAGACGAACAAGACCCGGAATTTTGTTGTATAAGACAATATTGTTAACTTGGCGCATGGCCGTAAAGCAATTAAAACAATGCAATAAAATGGACAAACACACACAACGGGAATGAGAATGAGAAGAAATGCCCATTTGGGAAATTGAAAGACAGCCGAACAACGGTACATTGGGATATTCTGGAAATAGCGACAACATGCGAAACACATTTGCCAGGCGCCGCGGCGCCTGCAGCGCCAGTGTTGCAAAATTCCGCACTTCATAAATTGGCAACACACTCGTTTCATACTGCGTTCCTCAGTAGCAGCTGAGGCAGCTACATACTTAGGCATGCATGACAGCAGCACTTACTTTGTGCGTATGACATGGTGCATGCTTCAAATAAAGACAGATTAGAAATAGTTAGAACTTCGAAATAAACTTGTGTATGTAAGCGAATGACAGAAGACTCTAGAAATCTACAAGTAAGAATGCTCTAGTCGAGTATACCCGACTACGAAACTTCCCGATCAACTTGAATTTTGGATAATAGATTCAAAGTGACCAAGGTATTATACATGCCAAATCCCAGGGCTTTATCTGCAAAATTGTGGCTGTAAAACGTTTTTTTTTATCAAGCTGCGGGGTTGCGGGGGATGATATCTGCAATCGGAAACATCGGAATCATACGACCATACGGACATGGCCAAATCGAATTTTCTTTTGATACTGATCAAGAATATATGTACATACATATATACTTTATAGGGTCGGAGATGTCTCCTTCTGTCTGTTACATACATTTCAATAGATTTAATACTCCCTCCCTTTGTACCCATTTTATAGGTACGGGGAATAAAAATTTGTGAACGAATTACCTTATCTTGCATATTTCTGGTCTCTTATTTGGGAAGCTTCATTTGTTAATATAACTTGGAATTTCATTCAATTCCAGGCAAATGGGTTGACTAAGCGAGAAAGAAGAGCTATATTGGGGGTGCTGAAAGTTAAAATACCCTTGAAGACATGATAATTACAAATCTTCCTTAAATTAGGCCAAGCTTATCTAAATTAAATCATATGTATACCAGTGAAGTGCTGTGTTTAATGGGTGCTAAGTATCTAAGTAAATATCTTTACAAACAAATAAGGTTTTCATATAAATACTAATCTTGCTTGGACTATTTCCTGATCAAGAATGGAGCATATACTTTATAGTATCGAGAGTAGAGCCATTTTTGACCATAAAATCACAATACTGTTTGCAAGGGTATAAATAAATGATTTGTGAAATTCTTGCTTAGTCAACGCAAAGTTCTGGTTCTACTTAATTGGTAAAGAAATGAATACTTGCTTAAAAATAAAGTAAACGAAAATTGTGCAAGATCGAATTACTTTATAATAAGCAAAGCTCATGATAATAAACAGATCAAGCAGGCAAATAAAGAGTCGGAAGGGGCTAAGCTCAATCGGAAACTTAAATTAAAAGCAAGCAATTTTCTGTCTTGCAAAATAAACGAAACAAAAATTACGAAAACTGTTTGCACAATCTATATAAGTACGTATGTACATATATAGAAGATAATGATCTGACTCAGTGATTCACAATGAACCATGGCAGCTAGAAAATCCACCCGAGAGGGTGGAAAATTCGCGAAGAACTGTTGTATGCAACTTTTTTGTTTACCATCCGATCGGCTTTAAGCCCAATTTTAAAGGTTTATACAGAAAATCATGCAACACCGATTTTGAAAATGCACCTTCCTGAGCGGAAACTCAAAAGCTGGGAGAATCTACCCCCAGGATCGGAAAATTAGTTAAATAATGGGTACAATTGCTCTGGTAGTTAGCTTTACATAAGATTGAATTCAAGGAATGGGTTTAGTCTGTTTTTTAAGCTCAGTAAAAGATAAATTCCTGATTTCAAGATATGGTCATAAAAGTGTGGAGGAAGTGAGGAACCCTAAGCACATCTACAGCTGAATATATTTGTATTATTTATGTTGGGTGAGTCTTGATTACAAGACTTACGCGCAACAGTTTACCTGCGCATTATCTTATCGCTTGCGGAACAAACACTTACCTTAACAAATGGTCTCCATGGGTATCTTTGGGGGTGTTGGCTCAGAGTGACTGGGATTGGTTGGAGTGGCGGGAGATGGAGTGCGTTCATCTGGACTGGGACTGGAACTGCCCGGCGTTGTGGTCGTCGTGGTCGTTGTGACGTTCATGGAGGTATTCTGGGTGAACTCAGTGCCACAGCCAGCCATCGAGGGCAGTCCCTGTGAGCTGCTGGAGTGCTGTACCCCGTTTGTGGTATTGGTGATGTCATGGCGCATTCTTGGACAGCAGATGCGCTTGCAGGCGGTCCACACCTGCGGCTGGCAGCCAACAACAATGAAGATGAAGACGCCCTGCAGCGCATTGATCAGATCCGTGAGCAGCCAGGCATCGTGGGGTCCGCCGACCAGCCAAGAGATGATATCCCAGATCCAGGTGACACCCATGACGACCACCAGCTTCAGGCAGACTCTGCCCAATGCGGACTTCTCGGACGTGGACTTCACATCGTCGCGCTTCCACAAGCCACAGGTCAGCTGATGTGTGGTGGATATGAACAGGACAATGTTGACGCACAGCAGCAGCCCGATGGGTCCATAGAAGTAGGCAAAGATGGCCAGCGTGCGATTGTCGAACCAGCAATAGTCCTGCCCAAAGCCCGGACGCAGCAGCGATGTCTCTGCCTCCGGCAGCTGATCCACACAGGCCGCAATCGCGCATATAAGCAACGGCACACCCCAAGCGTACGCCGAGTACAAGCGCAGACGCAGTGCCTCCTGGTTGCGTTCCAGCGAACTGGGCCGAAAGTCCCTAAATGTCCACCAAATGTTAAAGCACATCGTGTTCAGCCAAAAGAAGGCGGACAGAAAGAAGAACTGCATGCCAATGGCCACCAGCAAACAGCTAACGGAGTTGGTTACCAAACCCGTGCTCAGCTCCTCAATGGCCAGCAGGATCTTGCCCAGCAGCAGGCAGAACACATAGTAGATCTGGCAACGCCAATGCAGCGCATGGTGCACGGCGGGCAGCATGTAACCTGCCACCAAGGTGGCAGCCAGAAACACTATCGATATTATGATGCCCACATCCAGGACGGCCTTCTGCAGGCTACCCTCGTTGCCAAAATGCACCGAGTTGGGATTGTCGTGGCCAAAGTGATGCGTGCAGGCAATGATCTTCACCTCGCCTGCCCGCTCCGTGTGCTCCACACAATACTGCAGCGCAGTCAGGTTGGTATAGCTTAAATAGAGCTGGCCGGTGCTGCGATTCAGGCGGGCCTCGTGCCAATCTCCCGCTATGGCATAGCCGCTGCCATTGCCAGGACATTCTGGCAGGCCGTAGCTGGTTTGATAGCTACCCTCGGGCAGCTGCGGGGTCAGCTTTAGCTGCAGCTCTGCCGTCGCCAGCTGCGGGTTGCAGCTTTTGATGCTGCTGTCGTAGGTGCCCCATTTGCCACAGCATTTGCGCATGCGCAGTGTTGTCTGCCCAGATGATCCCTGCTGCGGCTCGGCGGGCAGTCGCTGCTTATCCGACTGCTCGACGTCCAGGCAGACCAGCGCTATATCCTGATCCACACAGTATTTGGCGGGTGGCACGAACAGGCCACGTTCACGCACGGAGATGGTGCCATTGGGAAAGAGCACAACGTTCGCCTGCCGGCTGCTAAACAGCTCCAGCTGCTGCTGTTCCCCCTGCGGCCCCATGCAGCTGGGTTGCGTATTTGGCAGAAATTTCATGAAGCGCGGCTTGCTGCCTCTGGGCTCAAAGAAATCACGCTGCTGCGGCAGCCACACCATAGGCACCCACATCTCCGAGGCGCCCGCAATGCAGGCTCTGCTGCTGGCATTCAAATATTCACCTTGGTGGCAACACTTGTTTAGCAGCACGCGGGGCTTGGAGGTGCGTAATGGTGCCGCTGTTGTTGTTGTTGTTGTGATTGTTACAGTTGCCTGCTCCTGGCTGTGTGTTAGCTGCAGCATCAGCAGCAGCAGCAGCCAAAAGCTTTTCATGTTGACTTGAGCTTCTAAGCGCAACTTCAGCTTAAGCTTTCGTCAAGTTTCCTGCTTCCTTCGTTTACTTTTTGCTTGCTGAGCGCGCACTTAACTAATTCATACACAGGCATACACGCACGTATGTATGTATGTATGTTTTTGTTGTGTGTCTAATTTGCTTGCTCTCTTGTTTGGCTTCTTGTTGTTGCTGTTATTGCTTTATGCTCTCAGTGCAGCAGGCGCTCGCTTGTCAATTATGTGAAAATACAAATACTGTTGTTGTTGTTGCTGTTGCTGTTACATCTCCTGCTATATTTCTCTAGTTGTTCTTGTTGTTGCTTTGCCGTCTCTTGCATTGTTTGGCACTAGTGGTTGTCAGCCGCCTCCCCCCTTGCCGCATGTGTTGCCAGCGCTGTTGTTGCTGTTATTGTTGTTGTTGTCGTCATCAAGCACGCATGATCTTCTTTTCTCTACTTCTCCTTCAGCTATTCGCTTCTGCGTCTTTCGTCTTCGTCTGCGTTTTGTATTG
Organism: Hirtodrosophila confusa; assembly: GCA_035043065.1. NCBI lineage: Eukaryota > Metazoa > Arthropoda > Insecta > Diptera > Drosophilidae > Hirtodrosophila > Hirtodrosophila confusa. The sequence continues at coordinate 6,138,897 of JAWNNI010000033.1, read as the reverse complement.
TGCTGTGGCTGCGTTTCGTTTCGGTTCTCAAGCGTAGCAGAAAATTTACTTTTCACTTTTCATCCTCTTTCCGTTGTTCAATGCCATTTGGCTGCTTTTGTTTATCACGCGATTCACCCAAAAATTCATACGTAAACAGTTTATACTTAAATACACTCAAATATGCTTTGCGTCAGTTGAACGTACCACAATTGAATTTCAAGCGCGTCAAGAAAATAAATAAATCGAACAAAAAATGCCGCACTGCACGCCCGCAGCAAACGAATACAAAATACCGACTGGCGACTGTTAAATTAATATGCATACATGTTAATGTAAACATGTTGTTACCTCGCTGCTGTTATGCCAATGTTGTACTTGTCGACTTATCGATGGTTGAAAATTCAGCGATACTCACAAGTCGATATATTTTATGCATTGTTTCTTTGATCATTTCCAGCACTGTTATGTTGCCACTTTCGACGCTGCCGGACTTGACATATTGTGGCCATGTGGCAGCACTGCGAAGGTTCAGTCTTTCAAATTTGTCCGTTAACTGGTTCTGTTATTAGCTAAGGTTGTGGTTTATAATAATTTAAAAAATCATTGCATACTTTCTGGCTGCACCGCAGTATTTTATAAGTTTTTGTCTTGGCTTGTATCCCTGCTAAACACCACAAAGCTCATTTGTGTTCCCAGTATTTTAATTCCAACTTGCTATACTTTTGAATAGGTTCAAAACATAACTACAATTAAAAAAAAATATAAAGCGATATTACATCGAATATATAGTTATATTGCTGCTAAGATGATCGTTTCAAATCTATGTAGAGTATCAAATTTAATTAAGTCTGGCTTTCGGAAACTAAGCAAGTTTAGTTTGCACATTTTAAAAACTTTATAATATTTTAAACATACATTTTTATCGATTGTTCATTTAGCCGGAACATGTTTAATATAGCTTTCCGATTCTTATCAAAATCGATCAATCTGTATGATGAAATCGGTGAGTTTGACTTAGATAGTCTAGTATGAAAATAAAGGCAAAAATGTTGAGATAACTGCGATCTTTTGACCTATTTTCCCAAAAGACCCCCAGACTCCCAACATTTGATATCAAAAGTAACATTTTGAAGAATTTTGGTAACTTTTTTTACCAAATAGTCTAATCCATAAAAATATCTGAGACAGATTCGAATCTTCCAGAAATTAGAATTGAAGTTTGTGATGTTATAGTTTAAAAATACAAGTTACATGTATTAAATCTATTGTCTTTTTTTTTAAGTAACTCAAATTGTCCAGAAATTTGCATTTTTTAGAAACTAAGTGGTTCTAATTTGCGAGCGTCTACTGTAACATAGTTCGCTTTCTGGGACCCAATATAGTGTAAATATGTCTATACCGAATATTTCTTATACAAATTAGTTTCCCATTCACCCTACTCAACAGATTTGCCATATTCATTAGATTCAACTGCCTGTGACTAATATCCCTTCCAAAATGTTGAAAAGAGATCTCAGTCATAGGATGAGTTGCTTCCATGCAACGAATGCCCATTTGAGGACCTCTTTAAAAAATTCACCTCGGAGGGAATTCAACTTTTTAATTATAATTCACAATGTTTACAATTTTGTTAAGTTTTAATATAGTTTGATGGATTCCAAATATATTCATAAAGAAATGTTGTTCAAATCTTAAAATTTGAATTATTGCCGGAGAGTTAAAATCTCAAATTTCCCATAGTAAGTTGGACTAAGTTTATTAAAGTCGAAGTAGATTATGCTGAGAAATAAGTTGCATACTATTATAAGAATATCTTGTACTCAGGCCTATTTTCGAATACTTTTTCAAAAGTAAAACGATGAAAGATTGAAAGTTAAGTGCTAAGCGGATGAAAAGTGAGCACATTGGCTAGAATTTTTAAAATACTGTCAAAACTTTTAAAAACATATATAATAATACAATCGTTTTTAACAATCTCGATTTCTATATAATTTGATCAGAATCGGGAATGGCAACAGCCCGGATTATGTTTTCTATATCTAGTAAAACTCTCTTGTTTGCTATATATAATAATCCTTCGTGCAACAAATAGACCATATTCCAAATATTTTTATAGGATTCAACGTGAAAATGAATCCGTAATATTATTTCAAGCAATTTAGTTTGATCAGGGGCTATAATCAATTTCTTCCTCTCTATCTCTCCATCTCTCCATCTCTCTGTCTCTTTCTTGTTCTATTCTGTGATCTTTGAACTGGGGAATAGTGAATTATTGTTGCACCTAGGCCAGTTAATACCCGGAGAGCTGAGCTAAAAAAACTAATAAATCGTAGCCCTCCTGTTGTCGCCTGTGGAGGGAGAATTGTCTCCGTTCGTTGTCTATTTTTGGGGTGCACGGGGGAGAATTCGATGGAAAATAGAAAACAAATCCATTTGATTAAAAGTGTATGCCCAGGCGACTGATGACACCGATGGGTGGCTGCTCTACATCTGAGCAGGGTGCAGGGCGCAGGGTGCAGGTTGCAGGGTGGGAGGGTGCAGGCTGGTGGTGCGTTGTCGGCTATGACCTCCGGCTTAGGTTTTGGTTCTGGGTTCTGGGTTCTGGGTTTGGGCGCATGTGGGCATTAAGACATCAAATTGACAACAAAGTTGGGCAACTGGTAACTGGCAAAAGCAGTGAAAATCGTTAAGCAAACGATGTGGAACAGACGCCTGGCGCAAATTCACCACGGCCTTGAAACCAGCTCCACCACCACCTCCACCTCCAGCTACAGGTTCAGCTTCAGGTCCTGTTCCTCAGCCTCCGGCTCTGCCTGGACTTTGCCGAGTGCTCTGGTGCTTGAAATTAGATTTTTAACCCAGAGTTTGGAGGCTGGTAAACTTATAGCTTTCGTTTCGAGTCTTAAGTACGCTACATGCTCGCCTCCTGGCTAGTTAGAGAATTGGGGAGGATTGTTATACTCTATTCCCAACGGAAAAATTAGTATGCTGTGTTTGTACAATGTCAGTTTGCCTCAAATTTGATAGAGATCCTTATATATACTTAGGCTGCAAGCTAGTTTCGAACTAAGCCGGATCTGAAACAATAACCGAACCAGTTGTCGGAAGAATATTCAAATCTAAGCCCCAATCGAAGCGTTGTTTTCTCAACAAAGTTTCGGTTTATTGAAAGGTTCTAAATGGGATATATTTCCAGTCACAAGAACTATAAAAAGAAAAATGAATAATGTGAGAATCTTGTTTCTACTTTAGGCAACTTAAGCTTTAACTGTTTGGGAATTATAGTATGCATCACAAAAAAATCTGTTGGCTACTTTTTGGTTTGACATATTAGGTTTTATTCACACCCTGCACCCTAAAATAGATAACAGAGTTACTAAAATTGCAACTTGGCTCCAATTTTTAATCCTTTTAGCTGTTATTTACAAATAGCTTAAGCTGCCAAAAGCGTAGTACTGCATAAGTACAAAAAATTGGCAACATTTTAACAAAAAACAAGTAAGAATGCAATAGTCAAAAATGACCGATCTCATCTTCAAATTTGCTGTCTCTGGGTATTATGGTTGCTGAGATCGACGCGTACATCCGGACAGACGGACGGACATGGCCAAATCGAAATCTGTTTTGATACTGATCAAGAATATACATACTTTATAGGGTCGGAGATGTCTCCTTCTGCCAGTTACATACATTTGCACAGATTTAGTAACCCCTTTGTACCCATTTTATAGGTGCGGGGAGTAAAAAGAAAAGAAACTCACGAATTGATGCCTGAGATGAGAAATTGACTCGAACCGCAACACTTAACACATTTTTATAATAAAGAAACAGAGCTATAACTTTCACAATTTTCAAGCTAGAGTCAGCAAATTTAAGATGGGCACTACGGAATACCTCCTTCAAAGCTGAGAGCAAAAAAGTCTTGGTTACACTCACGCTCCGCCCCGCTAATGAGCAAACGGACAAAAGCTCTAAAAAGAGAGTGTAGCGCAGTCGGGAGAGCTTTGGACGCCAGGGTTCTGGCTTGTTTTCGATTGGACTCGGCATACTCTAATGCTGAGCTAGCAAATCCTTCAAACAGCATGTGATTTATAATGGCTGATAAAGGGGGCGGCGAGGTGGGCAACAAATAAATGTTTATGAGCGGATTATGTTTGACTTAACCGAATTCCATTTGAATTTAATGAGCCCAAAGATTACACACAAATGAAAAACGCATCGTCGCGCATTTTAATTGAAATATGTCGCCGCGACATTTCATACACATTTAACAATCCATCAGGCTACCCCCGCTCCACCCCCATCCACCACTCCGTCTCCCCCCGACCCCAATAGCTGCCATCCACTTAATGGCACTCTTGTTGTTCGTCTTCGGCTTGTTGTCTAATTTATGTCGCCATCGCTGCCGCCTTGTCTTCAATTAGTCGCTCGGCAAATGCAACTGCAACTGCAACTGCCACCGGCAACTAGCAACGGGCAACTGGCAACCAGCAACTGGCAACTGCAACTGCCCCCGGGGAGAGCAGCGGCATCTCCGCTTACAGGGAGCGCAGCTCCCCCCGCCTTCCCCGACCAAAATCAAACTAAAACTATCCGTTTAGCATTACTTGATACTTAACCAACGTTTATTTATGTGCCTGTCAACGCCTCTCAGCTGCCGACTTTTTGGTAACTGCAAAAACACAAAAAATGATCCATGAGCGTCTGTGCACGACTAGCAGATACCCCGCACTCGGGCACAATAAATATAAACATGTGTACATTTACTAGAACTGCAAATAAAACCTTTTTGTTCTTAATATTAATATTAAATAAAGAAATCTACTCAGCTAAGATCTGAAGATGCAGATCAGTCTGGCGATAATTCAAAATAAACTGAGAAACCATTCGAGTTTCTACAAAGGTTAATTTGAATTGGTTTAATATTAAATTAACAAGTCAATTTAATAATAAACTCTAGTTTAGGTGAATAGAAGCTGAAATTAATACATATTTTATTTAACAATATTGAAATGTTGATTGTGATATTAATAAGAAATAAATAAAAATAAATCGATATTATCGAAACAATGAATAACTAAAATACATATAGTTTGAATGATTTAAGCAATTAAAACAATTTGTTCATTGAAGAGCAAGATTAAGATATAGTGTATATATGTATATTCAAAGAGTTGGCATTAAAACTAGTAATCCTATTGAATTTTCATTGCTCGATCGTATCGATATCGATATCATTATATATTATCATGTTAACTTATAGTTTTAACTTCTGCGAGCTTTTTGCAATCAATTAACGATAGATCAATATTCAGAATGTTGTTTATTTGCGATTCCAAACAAATTATTCGGAATCAGAAGTGCTAGCTGTTCTGAATTTCGGAAAGCGACTGAATATCTCCATTTCTGTTACTCTATTTGTTCAAGGAAAACTAATCGAGAAATGTGTTTCAAATGTGATTGATCTAGCTCTAAAAAAGCCGCTGAGATCGATAGATCAGATGGAGCTGTCTGCAACTGCCTGTAACATACATTTGCACACATTTATAATACCCCTCTCGAGCCATTTGAATGGGTATAGGGCATAAAAACTCCCCCAGCCCTGTGTCGCATCTTAAATAGGGGGGCGCAGGGCCAGAGCAGGCGCCTTGCAGTGGCTTTTTTGTTTGTTAATTGAAACCTGTTGTAAATCACAAATCATATCGACTGGCGGCTTTTTTCTTGGCGTCACTTGTCCCAACAACAGCAACAGATGTCGTCAGTTTTTCATAATTTAAAAGCTGGGTAGGCGGCTGAGGCATTTTGCGGTCCATTTGAGGGCCATTTTGGGAATCGGATCATAAAACTGACGCAGCCCAGCGACAACTGCTGGATACTTAAGAATAGCCAATCTATAGTTCCAGTTCTTAGCTGCAATACTACGCAAGTCTACGCACTCAGCAATAAAGACTTACGACCGCAAGGAGAAATATATTATGCAGTACGTATGATTAGCTTAAGCATAAATCTGAACTTCAACTGATATATCAGTAAATTTCTGTTAGGTTTTCTCAACACTGAGGGTATATATTTTAGGAAACTGAAAATAATAATGAGGACAAGGTTGGCATATCTTTGATTTTATAATAAAAGCTAACTGGTATACATAAATGAATAAACCTTAATGTTTTTAGATGTCATATAGCAAAGGCTATGCCTAGTTGGTAAATCTAGAGATATTAGGTCAAAGTGACCATGGAGAGACAAGGTTCACTGTAAAAGATGATAACAGCAAAATGGCAGGATAGAAATTGTGATTAATAAAAAAAGTGTGTGTCATTATGGCTGCAAGTAGAAACGAAAAATGTGACCATGGAGGAAAAGTATGAAACGGGAAAACATTCTTAGCTACATTCAATGTTAACCCAAATCCGGAGCAATCCCAACAAACTAACGGGACACTAAAATTAACCTAAAGTAAAAAACTAGAAGTTTTTTCTATGATTTCAAATTGGGAAGATTTTTCTGTTCAGTGTTTTCCTTTATTTAAAATCTGCTTAGGGTAAAAATATTATTAATAAGTTCACATAACCAAAATAAAGTTAAAACTATTTAATACATTTTTATTATTTTTTTAAAAAAACATTGTATGAAATATTAAACTTTGAATTGGAATAAAAAAATGACGATATTGGATAGCGTAAGAGTTGGTTTCTAGGGGTCTAACAATGTAACCTTTGTGTAAGAGATGTTATATTGTATAATGTATATTATAATATCCCCTTCGGCCCACCCTCTTCTGCCAGAACCAAAGACGACGTCATCATCGATCACAATATTGGAATGAAATCAGACAACTGTAAACTAATGACATTTGCAGTTGCTGCTGTACCCCCATCCCAAGGATCCTTTTCTAGCTGCTGCTGTGTGGGTGCTCGAGTGTCTGTTGTGGTCTCTTGTGTGTATCCGCTTACAAATGTCGAGGATGTGCCCGCCGCCACCGTCAAAGTCCTGTTGAGGGTTGATCCTGGGCACGGCTTGGCTCATTTGTTTGTTTTGAGTGCGTCGCTTGCTGTCCAAATATGCGGCAGCTTGTAACAATTACCAAATGACACCCTCGACAATCGGCAATCGACAATCGGAAGTGTCCTTTGTGAGGACACACACACGCATAGGCAGATGGCAGCCAGGACACTGCGCGAATATTCACTTGTCGCAAAATCAATGGCAATATATTTGCCATTAGTTGTTGCTCTTCTCGCAAATGAAGTAATCAAGTGAAATCAACTTAAAATTCAGCATTCTGAGGGAAAAATTTATGAGCTGGAAGTGCTTGGGTTTATGTCCTTTGAAACTGCGCAACATTTGGCTGGCACTGCCAGGGCGATGGGATTGACTAGTCAGTTGGGATTCCGATCAGCATTTATTTTCTTTCTTTGCCTTATCGCAGAGTTTTTTAAGTTCAGAAGCAGTTCTATTTCAGTTCTTGAATAGCCAGATGAGGCTAAGCTAAGAGGTTAAAATTAGTGGAGAATTTTTGAAAGGAAGTCTTGTTCATTTGTAGTAAAGAAAGAGTTCGTTCAATTCCTTGCAGAGCCAAAGGAGATAAAGTTAAGAGGTTTTGGTTCAGGATGATAAGGTTTTTAAATAGTCGGATGAAGTACGGTTGATAGTTTTCCTTTAAAACTAGCTAATAACCTTTGAAACAAACGACTAAGATGGAAACTTAGTCGAGGAAGGTTACATATAAATTCTTAAAAAGCCAGATAACAATTCCGATATGTAAGTTTTCTTTTGGAATCAGTTAAGAACCTCAAAATCGTAGCCTTTTAAGAGTAATCAAGAAATGGAGATAGTTTCGTTGAAGTTATTTAATCCAGATGAGATTAAGTCTTGAGTTTGCCTTTGTCAAAGAAATTAAATAAGTCCAGGAGCCGTGTTTAAATTCTCGAATAACTAGATGATAATTAGCTGTGGGATCTTTCTTGAAAATTAGCTAAGAACCTCTTAATATTAGCCCCTATACGAATGTTTAAGAATTGGTTGCTTCGGGAGGAGTCTCGTTGAAGTCCTTCACTGGCTCCCGTTTGGGGGACCGCCAATTCCCAGACAACTAATTTATGTAAAGTGTCTACGCATATTTCCTGCCAGAGTTGCCTAATAGCCTAATAGTTGCATCGGCAACCCCAAGGATGTCTGCTTGGCGAACCCAGTGGCAAGTAACATAATTCAAAAAGCACTTAACCCATAAAAGTGAAATAATTCTATGAAATAACAAACGCACTTAACAAATTACAGATGTGAAAATGAAATTTCATTTTCAGTGTCAAGAGCGTACCCAAAAACGAAAAGTAAACCGGAGCCCATGGGGACCGTGCGGACCAGGGAGCTACCCTCCGGGGCCAGAGGCATTCCACACCGCCACACTCTGCATTCCACAAATTAGAAAATGATTAATGGACTCAACCGGTTGCACAACCTCCCTCCCCATATTCTCCCCCACACTCTCCACACTCCAAGGCGGCGCCGCCGCAGCCGCTTCCTCAACAGCAACAGCAACTGGTACTGGGAACTGGGTACAGGGTACAGGGTCTGTGTCTGGCACACTTCAGCATAAAATAGCACTCAGGAGAATCGAGCTGGCAGCGCACCCTCGCAGACTCCTTCTACTGTCCGCCAGGAGTCGCGTTAAAATCACTCTTCCGTTTCGACAGAGCAACCCCAAGCTGTGCTCTCGCTGCTCTAGCTGGCCAGCTATCCAGCTATCCAGCTCTCCAGAGTCCAGACTAGACCAGACCACAGACAGCGATGAGCAGACCGATTCCATCCTATACCAAACCCATCCCTTTGCTGGTACCTTCCCATTCCAATGGGATCGCAGGGGGGTGTGTTTGTTGTCATTTATTGGTGCTGTGTCCTTGCAATCATGCCTGGTTCCTGATTCCGGGTTACTGGTTACTGGTTCCTGTTTTCCTGCCACTGTGTGATTTTTCTGGGGTCACGCTTTGCTCTTTTGATCGCATTCCCCCCTTAACGCAATGCTCTTGCCTAACCCATGAATCAAATTACACTTTAAATCCTTGATTTTAATCTGAAGGGGCTGACAAATGGATTTTTATGTCAATTTTTCGTAAATTACAACCTCTCCCTTCTTTCCTCTATTCGCGCACCCAACTCTCAGCCAGCACTTCAGCTCTTCATCTCCTGGGGCGTTAAACAAAGGGCTAAACAATTGAATTTTGCATTTTGACACAACGCAAACATTATGCAAGTGAACGGATGAGGGAGGGTGTGGGAGGTGTGGATGTGGCTGAGGGGAAGCGTTAAGGGTACGGAAGGAAACAATCAGTGGGCGTTGTCTCAACTGGGGGCGGCATTTTAATCTCTGATTAGATGGCTAAAACTGTTGACGTTGATGAGGTTGTGCATTTTGACACTCTCAGCCGTACCGGAAAGACCGGAGATAAATGTGCTCAATTAGCGCTAAAGAAATTTGGTGTAGACACAAACAAATTATATATTCTAGAATATTGGATAATTGTTTGTAATACACGCCCGGAAGAGTCAATTCAAATGAACTTATAGGGGTAAAAAGAGCACCTTAAATGAAACTATACTAAATCTTATCAAAACTTGTTTGGTAATAATGGAATCTTATAGTTCCTGTGATTCTCATCATTGCTTTTACCTGTTACATTCCTCAATATCATTTGACACATTCAGAAGATTTAAGGTAAAAGGTTTTATCCGCTTGTATTATAGTATATCCAGAGAAATCTGTCAACTGGAACATAGGACTTGATTTGCAAGCCTATTGTGAAGCAAAACTGAATAACAATTATGTCATTTATCCTTGTTTGAGGATCCGATAGACTGGATTTGCTGAATCTGGTCCGGGCAATATCATCTAGCTGTATGGATAGTTAGCTTAGGTTTGTTTAAGGAATTTAATTAGTCATTATAAGCAGTCAATCAGATTTACATTCAGCTGTTGTTGCATCGAGCGTTCAGCTTGAGTAAATGAATATGGTTAATCTGAATAATTGGTGAATGTTGTCACCATTTGGGGCAAGTGGAAATCGGCGAATAGAATTGAACGATTATACGATAATTAGACATTCTTGTCGGACACACATTAAATTGAAGGGAAGCAGTTAACTATAACGATAATAACAATAACAATAACAATATTAACAACAACGGCATTCAAATGGATAGTGTCGTAAAAATGTATAATAACAATATTTCAATGTCACAGCAGGACGTTATTGTTGCCATGTTAACGCTTATTTTTTGTTTACATTTTGATAATTTAAAAAAAAAATAAAGAAGAAGAGAAATGAATAAAAGAATAATAATAATAAAGCCAACAGTCGAGTTAATATTCGGCCCGAAGGAAGGGGAGAGAGAGAGAAACCACACAAAGCCAGAGGACAAAGAGAATTTCGCGGTATTTTCACGCTTGATGCAACCGAGCAAAGAACAAAAACCAAGTTGGGTTCGGCATTGGGATTGGGGTTTCAACTCGGACTTGGACCTGGAACTGGGTTCGGCAAGTGCCTGGCGGCTGCTGCATTTTCGGTTTTGGATTTCATTCAGGGGAATAAGAAACACGTTGGCATCGAGAAGTTGTCTGCGGATTAAAATGATAACAAGACTTCATTATCCAGTTTGGTTCGGACTGTATTTTTGGCTTTTGTTTCGGCGCTGGGTTCATAGGAAACGGGTTAAAACCTTAGCCCCTGCCAAAGGTCTAACCCGTTCCGCTGCATTACTGACAATCTTCTTTAAATTCGCTTAACGCTTGAATTGAAACCGTCGAGAATTCAATAGATCTCTTAAGGTCTTAATACTGATCGAAAACAACTGATCCTAGCGTCTAATGGTTTGCCCGCTCGGGCAGCTCTTTGATTTTTAGCTTATCATATCATTTTGCTGGTAGCTACTTGACTACAGCTAAAAAACCATAGAGCCCCAAGTAGTAGTTCCAAGCTTTACGATCTTTTGAATGGGTTCCAAACAACATGAGCTCATTTTGTATCTCTTTATGTCTTCATCTTGGGCTTTTGAGCTTCGGATATATCCTGCATCTTTATGACGCATAATTAAATCTTTATGGCTAACAACGTGGCTCGGCGTTGATCTCTTGTTTTACTTGTAGTAATACCGATGGGGCCCCCATCATCTCTACCTGGCGCCAGGGTCATAAAATCGCATAGCATTTGCCTAAAAACAAAAGTCACTGATTGTGTGGGAATCTGTATGAGTGTGTGGCTTGGGCACGTAATCTTTATGAATCGTGTTGCCGTTTAGCACCGTTCGAAGCATTCAGTCACCGGTACTAGCTGGAGGGTGCTACGGCAGAGTGAGAAAGACACAGGAAAATACTATAAAAATTTGCATAAATCATAAAGAAATTGACTGAATCGAATGAAGTTAGCTGGTTTGGTTATTGCCTAAGCCTAATGAGGAAGAGGGCGTTGCCAAAATATCAATAAAAGAGGCGCCCCATAATAAACACAAACAAAAAGGTTCGCCGAGTCGGGGTCGTGGTTGGTGCGGTGTCGGTGTCGGTGTCGAGGTTGGAGTTGAAGTTGAAGTTGAAGTTCGAGTCGTTGCATGATAAATGACTCTCGCGCGTGCCCCGTTGGCGTGGTCAGTTTTGAGTTGAGAGTGACCCAATGTGATGTTGGCTACCTTGCTACCTGTATTTTTGATCGACCAGGTGCTATTTTGATATATGATCGGCGCATCGTCAATTAGCCGCTGCACCACTCAGATCCACTTGAAGTCCAATTGATATCCGTGCCACTATTTAGGCAGTGGCCAAAATGGATTGCGGGTCATTTATTATTGAAGATCGGGAGCAGATCACATGGCGGATCTCTTGATGGATTAACGCATTAGTCGCTAATGATATAAGGCGCGTAACCGCCTGCCGCCCGCTGCCTCCGCCCCTCGTATGCTGTGCATGCCGCATGTTGCAACTCTCGCACGCGTTTAATTTATCAACGCATTTCCGCTTTTAATTATTGCCACGTCGCAATGTTGCAACGTCGCGGCCCTGGAATGACATGCAACCAAATTGCTGGCAATAAATTTCACACATTTCAGCAGAGCAAAAACACAAAACAACAACAAAATTACAAAATAAGAGAGAACAAAATCCAGCAATGGGTTGGAATACTTTAACCGCTCCACAAAGCAGCTCGCGGATTGCCAATTACATGCAACTTGACAACACATTTTGTCATCCAAGGGAGAGAAAAAAACGGAAAGATTCTTATGTATGTAACAGTACAAGAGAATTACGAGACGACAACTGTATCTATTACTGCGCCAAGGAGTATATTATGCGATATATCAGCAAATGGCGACTATAAACTTCCGTAAAACTTTTTTTTACTGAATATGTCGGACAGAAAATATTAATTTATTGTATCTTTGAATTAATTCTAGGTTAAAAAAGCTTTTAGCCAGAGAAACAAAGGTCTTTAGGCTGAGCACCCTATCAACATTCGCAGTACTGATATTCATATCGGATTGAATAACATAAGACACATACATATATTAAGGCTGTCCCGGGTTACAATTTCCTTGGATACAAGATTAAGTATAATTACCATTGAGCTTGGATGTAATTCACTAGTTTAGTTTTGCTTGGAAATGCCCATTCATTAATACTTTTCCGAAATAGTGGAAGCCACGTCCTTATTAAGTGTCTTCATTCATTTTAAATGTCGATTAAATTGATATTTTTCAGACGTAATTAATTTATTTTTAGATGCAAAATGAATCAATTTGAATTGCGTTACATAAGGTCAGAGAACTTTGGGAACTAGCTGATATGATAGAGATCTTAAGGTTGGGTCCGTATGAATAGAAAGAGATAGATGAAGAGAGAGACAGGCAAATGGAATGCGGTTGCAATTGGCACATCAACAAATTGCTGGAATAATTACGCACACATTGACAGCTACAGATTGATACGTTGCCTGTAAGGACAACAAGGAGCCTTTGGAATAAGTGACTAACTGACTGACTGACTGACTGACTGCCTGACTGACTGTCTGACTGACTGAATGGCTGAGTGAATGAGTGAGAGATCCAGTCGAGATACAAGTGACAAGCACGCGGCTACTTCTGTTGCTCATTGATGAACGTGAGGTGTCAAGCAAATTGACTGCCCAGCACTGCGACTGGCCAGAGGCGTCACATAAAGTGTGACAAAAGGGGTCACAGAAACTCAATTGCCTCAAGTCTAAAGTCAAGTCTAAGTACGGCAGCAGCCCCCTAAAGTGACGCCACTGTGCGAAAGCGGCATCTGTCGCGTCGCTGCATTGGAATTTGCTGTTTACGTGAATTACGCTCAAATTACAACACGCCAGGCACAAAAAAAACTCCGCGTTGCAGCGACTGAAAATAGCTGCGAAGCAATGAGAATGCATCGCAAATTAAAATTGTTCGTAAATCGGTTGACGATGAGCCAAGTTGCCGACCAGGGGACACGGGAATGAGGCGTGTCACATGGGAATGAGCATGACAACAGGGCGCACCAGACACACACAGGGCGTCTCACGTATGTACGCGCTGGTCGTTGCGCTTATTGAGCTCGTTAGGCGATAACTTTATGCGGCATTAAATTTTATGCGGCCATAAAACAAACAAATTCGCTGTGTACACTCATTCACAACACACATACACAAACATTATGGCAACTAAACACGACACAAAACAACACACAACACACAACATAGCACAAAAATAAACAACAATAACAATGCAATGGGTTTTGCCTGGAATGCACTGTTAAAAGTAACTGGCGCCCGAGCAGGGATCAGGGATCAGTGGCAGTACCGGCCAGCGGTAGCGGTAGCGGTAGCCATAGCGGTTGTGCGTGCATATGTGGGTGTGTGTGTGTGTGTGTATGTTTGTGCGGTATGCGAGCCGTATCGTTAAGTGGAACAAGAACATGTCGCTTTACGCCCCGATACAACTCAACTTGGGCCATTGTGTGTACATAACCATATATGGAGCGTACCCGAATGCCTGGCCAAGTTGTGAGCTTAAGGCAAGGACAGCAAGTGCTGGGTTACCTGGTACTGTACTGGTACATATGTGGATCACACCTCATAAGGGTAGACCAGCAACTAAGGAGAATCTAAGCCTTAGAGGCTGGAACCGCCATAGGTTCCTACATATGTATACTTTGGTGCTCTACCCCGACCTTGACTTTCCCTTGTAGATAACTGTAAAGCCACATATTAGCTGCAGGCTGAGCTGAACTCATACAATGCCCAATTGGTAAATAAATATGAGAGTTGGTTGGATACAAGCCCTACGAGGGTACAGAAGTTTCCAGTTGCTCAGATGTGATGTTTTCTAATCACGTGTCAAATCTGTACATCATTTTGATGGTAACTTAAAACCAAAGTTCAAATTCGGCTTCAGTCAGAGGGTTGGCAATCGCAAACGCAATCGCGATAAGATACAGCAGCAGCAGGGGCAGCAGGGAGTGCAGCGGCAATAGACTCAGCCTTAAGGCATTGAGCAAAGTCAGCGAGCCTGATGTAAACTGATTAACAAGCCCGATAAGCGACATGCCTCAAACAATTACTGAGCACTCGCATTTGCCACTTTTTGTTGCTGATGCTGCCACAATGGCCATTGTCAGCCTTTGTGCTGCTTGCGTTCCTCTCGCTCCCTCTCTTTCTGCCCCTCACACCCTCTCTTGGTTCTTTGTTCTGGCATTCAGGGGCGTTGCTGTTGTTATTGCCACAGCTGTTCTAATAAAGAATATAATGCATAGGCCTGCTCAACAATAGCACAATGTTCTCAAGATATTTTCATGTTCCAGCTCTACCGTACTTTGAATGCTCACAAATTTTGGAAACCAATCGGTAGGGCTAATTAGTATATAACGCCTTGAAATACAACTTTTTGACTATTTGCATACCTTAGTTACCGATTGGTAGGGTTAATAGATAACTAGCGCACCCTTCTTTGGTATCAAATTGTAATACAAAATTGACAAGCTGATCTTTGCACCTGCGCAGATGGAGCTCACAACGGGAGCAACCATCAGTTAATTGACAGACATAAAGTAAATGTTAAGAACCGTATAAGAAATGATGTGGCAAGTTAATTTTCCGGCGCACGGTAACAATAGATTAATAGCATTCGATTCACAATGTTGTCGTTTTCCTGAAGCGTGAACGACAACCTAACGCTACTGCTCGCGACCGTCTTAGGGGCAGGTAACCCCGGGGGTCTCCCGGTAACCCTAGTAACCATTAATGAGCGTGACAAACTTACGACATTTGTGGGCTTACAAACGATGATTTATGCGGGCTGTTCATTAAGTTCATTAAAAGTGAAAGGATACCTGGCGATTTGTCGATCAGACGATCAAGAACGATCGAATCCACGATCGACTGGCATGCAGCAGGTGGTTCACAGTCTATCCCTCGGTTTATTTGTTTATGTGTACCCCAATGAGCCGTAACCAATAAATGTTTACGACTCTGCGGGCTAAAGGCAACCGCAGAATTGTGGCAACGCCCACGGTTGGCCACAAGTGTACCGAAGAACCCAATGAACACAATAATAAACATTTTGAACAACATTAAAATGACACATTGTTTGGCCAGCGATACAAGACCAATTCAAACACCGATTCCAATTCCAATTTCAATTCCAGCTCCTAACTCCAGAGATCATCATTATAATCATCATCATCATCATCATCATCGTTGGCCCAGCAGCATTTGCGCAGGCGCCAGTCGTTGTCGCTGTGCTTATCAATGGATAACGGCGGGTCATCAGCGGGGCAACCCGCTGCGTTTGAAGTCAAACAAAGAAAGCAACAACAACAAGCACAACCAGTCATAATGAGCACAACAAATTAGCTGACAAAAGGCGGAATCGTTCAGCTAAGTAGCACCGACAAAAGTAATGCTCTATAGACAGATCCTCCTGGAACAATCAGTGACATTTCATATATATCCATCAAGAGATTGCAGCAGTACTAGAGACACAGCTTCCTCTACTCTAATCTAATATCAGTTGTATCAACAATATTAGACAGATATCAATCCAAAGCTTAGTAGCGGAGAAAAATACACAGATCCTCTCCGAATCAGTAAAATTGCATCTTCTACGACTTCTAAACTGAAATTGGTTTATCTCAAACATAAGGCTAACTAATTTTTACTCCCTGTACCCATAAAATGGGTAAAAAGGGGGTATTACATCTGTGCAAATGTATGTAACAGACAGAAGGAGACATCTCCGACCCTATAAAGTATATATATTCTTGATCAGTATCAAAAGAGATTTCGATTTGGCCATGTCCGTCTGTCTGTCCGTCTGTCCGTCTGTCCGTCTGTCCGTCTGTCCGTATGAACGCGTCGATCTCAGCAACTACAAGAGCTAGAGACACCAAATTTGAAATGTAGGTTCCTGTATACCATACGCAGATCAAGTTTGTTTCATATTTCAGATATCTCCCCCCGTTCCCCCGCAAATCGATTAAAACCGTTTTACAGTAACAATTTTCAAGATATAGCTTTTAGATTTAGCATGTACAATACTTTAGTCTCTCTTTATATACTGTCCAAATTTCAAGTCGATCGGATAATAAACACGGAAGTTATTCACGAAAGAAGATTCAGTGATGCAGCGAGAGGAGGGAAGAAGAAGCACAGCCACCAATTAAATTGCCTCGCTTGCGCTGTCGCTTTTGCCGCCAGTGTGTCTGTGCGTCTTTGTGTATGTGTGTATGTATGTATGTGCAAGTTGGACGTAGATGTGATTGAATGTTTTAGACCTGGGTACAGGGAGTTACGTAGTCGGGTATACTCGACTATAGCATTCTTACTTGTTTGAGCTAAATACGAGCAGCACCGAAAAACTGAAACCTAATTAACACTAATGTTATAAAGATATACCAAAGGTGGTAGAGATAGTATAACTAATGATAATTTGTATGGAATAAACTTGTAGACAACATAAACTAATTAGATAGTTCTTCTTGAAGAAAACCAAATTGTATTTGGTTCCACATGTAGAAGAAATGTTGCTTTATCTTCGCATTTAATGTCAGTTCTATTAACTTAAGACAAAACTATATAGTAGGGGTAAAAAGCATTGATTTATGTATTAGAAATACATCCATTTCATAACCTTTCTAACCAGGCTTATTTCATTTGGTCCGTCATCAATAGAGATGCCAGAGACACTTGTAGGTTGCTCTACGCTCTATAGTCCAGACTATGTAATATCAGTTTTATGAAAGACATAAAGCAAAACTAAATTGCTAAGCCAAGTAACACGACAATTTGTGTCGAATAATATCGAAGACAACTCATACTGATCCGACATTTAGTATGGCAACAACAAATTCCATTTGGTTCCAGTTCACCAGCAACTAGATAACAGATTCCAGATGCTAGGAACACAGGTTGGCCTCCTCTCCTCTGATATCAGGTGAATCGATCGAAAAGCAGCTTGATGTGGCACAGTTGGCCCCGCACATAAATCATATGCTCATTGAAAAAACCGAAATGAAAAATGCAGTCGGTGACAGTTTCCATTTGTGACCTTATCGCAGCTCGATCAAGCGATCAATTCCAGCTGCAGGTAGGTGACTCACAGGTGCTCTGACATCACAAGCGTAGCCTGATGGCATTTTAATTATTGCACCTGAGATGATAAAGCGTTCAGCGTTTATAAGAGCAAACAAATACCCAACTGAGAGTCAAAGTTCTCCGCATGGTTTCTTGACTTTTGCTAATACAACTTTTCCTTTTTTTTTGCAAATAGCTGCAAGGCGTGAAATTTGTTCGTTGTGGTGGGTCTGGGGTCTGTGGGACGGCAGGTGAATAAACTGTGCTGCAACTGTCCGCCCTTTCTTAAAAAACACTTTGTGCATGCTATAATTATGTTGAGCTTGCTATTTGTTTTGCTCTGGTTGCAGAACGCACAGTGGGACAAGAACAAGCAACAGCATCAAAACGATATACGTACGAACACCGCTCTAAGACCCTAATTAATTACAGATTAAAATTAGCTATCAAGCCTGTCATATCATATCATACCTTAGCTGATCACATGAAACGGTAGCAGGTCTCATTTGGTCTTGTGGTACCACTGTGCCTTGATGTGGGCTCATACTATTGTGGGCCCGCACGCACATTTCACTTATTATTTATGAGGCGTGCGCTGTGGGCGTGGCACGCTTGTTGATCGGCGCTACATAAGCGTACCCCGAAGTACCTGCCGGACGGTACCGGACAGTACCGGACGATACCGGACGGAACGGAACGGGACGTTTTCAATCAACGTTCGCCGTGGACGCTTGGCATGCCAGGCGAAGACAAGCAGGGACCACCCTTTTAATGAAGCCCTAATTACAGTGTTTATAACAAAAGGTGATTACCAAAGCAAACCAACAACACCAGACACCAAACAGCCCAGACAGACAGACAGACATACAGAGAGACCCATACAGCCATACAGCCGGATAGCCAGCCAACATCAACAGGCAGGGCCTGGACGCATCAACAGCTCTTTAGGAGAACCAACGACTGACGCCGACCCCCGACAATCTGTTGCCCCCAAAGTTCCCCGTGCGCCTTGGGGGCAACCGCCTTGTTTATTTCAGATCGCAGCACGAAAGCCTCGGACACAGAGTCTGGTTTTGGCAGCGTATCTGAGTCTGGTTCTTTTTCAGACTTTTGCCTCTTGGTATATTCTCGACTTAACAATACCCTGTATGTTTTTGTTAGTTGTAGTATGATGACCATATCGTCAACGCTCCTACTATAACTTCAAATCAGGGATATATTTAAGATGATCTACAGATAAAATATCATATCATAACAATACAGAAGTCTTCCTAACAGTACCCTCAAATGTACGATTTACTTGTCTATGTCTAAATCTGTTTCTAAAAGAGTTATAAGATTAAGCATTTGTGTACAAAATCAATTTTATGGGATATCATATTGAAAATATATGAACGATTGCGCAGTTTCTGATAATTATACTCCTTAGTATGTACTAAGAGCGACTTATAGGATATCTCGTATTTGAGCACACCCAATTGCCCCATTATACTTGTTTTGGGTGTGTGTTGTCTCCGTCTCTGTCATCGTCACATTATTTATAACTTTTCATGTTTAAATTCGTAATTTTGGCGCAATGCAGCCGCCCGGGTTGACCGGATTGCCCGTCTACCCCTGCCCTACCCTATCCGCATCCTAGGTGCATAACCACCCAGGCATCAGAGGTACCATGGCGCTCGTGACTTGTAAATATTGATTTTAATCGAAATTGCTCTAAATTGCTTGTTTTTCATGTGTTTCGGGTATGCAATTTAAGACACTTTTGCTGTGAAGCGACGCTCCATGTGGCCGGTGCTAACTGGGCACGTTTAGGTTACCATATGATAAACAGCTCCTAAGCATGGTAAAAATACAGGACACTGAGTGACTAGAATTATTTGGTAGATCTATCAAATATGATTGGCTTTCTATATATCGAGTGGTAGATATAATAGTGTTTATAATTCTACAGATAGTTACTTGTGCTCTTTCTTCTTTCAATCTGTTAGGGTCACTCTCAAATATATAAACATTTGTTATGTGATTATTTCAAATATTGGATTCAATAAATCTCCCGTATTCGAGAGAAAATCCAACAGAGTTTCTAAGACCACAGATAGTTACCTGGGGGCGTACCCAATCCTTTCATTTTGTGGTGCTGATCCGTAGTGTACTCCCTCGCTCAGGTACATCGCAAGGTTTGCAAGTAAAACATCAATTCGATTGCAAAGACCGCAAAGACTTGAAAGGCAGCCGACTGAGGACGGCAAAGCCGCCAGAGCAACTTATCATGTCCAAATTAAGCTCAATTCCAAATAAACAAGAGGACGACTGCTTTTTGTATCCTTTTCTGGCCGCGGGAATTTTGCAATGCTGCGATTTTCAATTCGTTCTGTTGTCGATATGCCAACTCTATTTGCATTGGGCGCGGCAATCCAAATCCAAATCCAAATCCAAGCCCAACTCCAACTCCAAGTGCAAGTCTGAGTTGGAGTCTGAGTCTGACTCTGACTCTGAGTTGAAGCGGTTCAGCTTTGCGTTGGCCTTTGTTTGAATTAATCGAAGTGATATTTTGCTTGTCCCGAAATAATTTATCCCATGCAGCCGCAGCACTGTAGTGATCGGTGCCCGAAGCTGGCGAGCCTTTATTGGTTTTTGGTTTTTTCTGGCGCTGAGCGTCGAAAGCTGATCTGAAATATAAATATACTCCATATGGGCACCATTGATACATTTTGACATGAGTTGTGGCCTAAGCGCGCGTTAATAACCGCAATTTATGCGATTTTGAAGACTGTGGCGCCAAAAAAAACGAAGAGAAATACTGAAAAAAACAAAACAGATGCAGTGATGGTAAATTGAATTCTTTCGAATGTAGTATTTGGATTGTTAAGCTCTAAACTGTATCAAATTGATTGGAAAATTGAATCTTCGCTTCGTAATGCCATTTATTGCACTGGTACTTGCTGAACTCCTATGAAATTTGGTATGCATGTGCATGGGAGCTAATGTTGTTAGTGTGCTTAGTTTAGGTAACGCTGATCAACAATTTTTAGTTTGAATTTAATTTAGTGTACTTCAAGTTGAGCAACTATTTTCATACATTGCCAGCTATTCTGTTTGACTCTTTGTAAGGCGGTTTTGTGTTTTTATTTTGCTCTGTATCAGTTGACAGTCGCTGTTGCAACGCTCAATTTCATGGTCATTTAAACTTATCATTGGATGCAGCTGTCCGGTCGCGAGTTCGTTGCCTAAGTCTTTCGTTGCGTGCCTGTTGCATGCGTGTTGTGTGCGGGGCGCGGGGACCAGAGCACAAGGCGGTGGTAGGAACGACTGTGGCAGAAACCTTATGCACAATTAACAAGATTCGCATAAAATTACAAAACTGACATAATTCAAGATAGCAGCGTGCCCAGGCTCTCACAAAATTATCTCATTGCAAGTCGTCGCAATGTCCAGGACCGTCTCTTAAATGGCCTGCTAATGGCCTAAAGTGTACTTGCTGATAATATTTAGCACATATGCATCACTTAGTGCCTACCAGTTTGTCTTCTCGCTTGCAGCCCTTTATTATACCCTGTTGCCAAAGGGTGGAAGTGTATTAAAAAGCATATTCGTCTGTCAGTTTCAGCGCAATTTATTTCGACACTTTTAAAGCTAGAGTAGGCAAATTTGATATGCATGGCCGTATCTAGTATATAAGACAGTACAAGTTAAGATATTTACTCAATGACCGCTGCCGTCCTCGAAAATCAAGAAAGCCTACGCTACTATATCCCCGCATTTTGAGCAAATTTGATATGAGAACTACTGGTGAGCTGGTAAAAGGTGAAACCTGTAGAAAAATGTGTAGTAGAAGCTCTACCTTCCAGATTAAACTCCCATAACTTTGTCAAAACTTAAGCGATTTTTATAAGGAATATCGTTTTGATCATGTTTTGCAGTTTTGATCAATTTGACATTACAATTTTCTTCAACACAAAATTTTAGTATTAAACGCTACTTTAAATCAAGGACAAGGAATGAAACTCTTTGAAAGATGATACCAACAATTATTCAGCAGATCTACATACATCCCCAGATATTGTTGATTTAGTCACCAAATTTGATATGAGGTATGAGGATGAATGATGTGATCGCATAAGCCAAAGGAAACAGACTGTAAGTAGAGTATATAGCAGTCGGTAGCTCTCGACGGCAACAATCTTAGTTGTTGTTTGAGTGCGTAAGATGTGCGTGCCTGGGGATGCTGCGGGGCTCTGTGTGGAGCTGAGCGATCTTTTGAAGCATCAGTTGGCATTTGGGCGCTTGGTTATGCCATAAAATGTTTGATATTATGGCTGTTGGCAGATGAAATCAATTTACATGCATTCAATTACAAATTGTGAGCCATTGAACGACAAAAAGAAAAGAAGATAGATAGAAAAATAAAAAGAAAAAACAGGCACAACAAACGCCAACTTTCCAGTGAAAATCTTGGCAATCAGTTTATGAACTTTACGAGCCAACTGCCAACTGCTTGTAACGGCGCGTTTTAACGATCCAATGCCTGACATATTCCCCTGCCCTCTCTTACCAGCATCATGGATCTTGGATCTTGGATCTTGTATCTTGAATCTTGGATCGCTGATCCAGCAGATCGTTGCGACAAGTTTTGTAGCGCTGTTAAACGTTTGCATGATTTTGATTTTGATTTTAATGATACGAGTAGTCCCAACTGCGGACGGACCTCAAGCTGGATTTGTAGGCCCGGCCTGAAGTCTGTGTTAGCCCGGACATCGGAGTGGAATTGGAGGACAGCACATCCTAATTAGCGCTCGTCTGTGGTGGCCATCAAAATAAACACTTTTAGAATACGAGCTTCGTCGCAGCGCAGATTGTGACATGTTTTTATAGCCATAAATATGTTGAGTTTACAGTGGGAATTCTCAGATGTGGCAAGTGAGATAGCACGAGTTCAACCTGGCATTCCGCTGCTGACTTTGATGGATAATACGTTGCTCCTTGCCCATATTCAACTTAATTGCATAACCAAATTCTTTTGGGGCCATTTTAATCAGAACGGATAATGCCCAAAGTGCAATAATAGCAAATTCATGTTTATGGTTCGCTTCCAGCTTATCGGGGCGCCGAGTCCCTCACAAGGAACGTGAATGTCTCTTTCTCCCCTCGCATGCCCAGGGACATTAACATGCGGCTAATGGCTAATGGCTCATCCATGCCATGTTGGGGCGATCTTTACGGGTATACGATGCTAAATTATCACACAATCCATGTAGAATTGCATTAATACGAAAAGAACAACTGAACAAGGAACGCTTGGGATCATAAGGACTGGGATCGGAGGCTGTCGTCGATTTCTCTGCCATAATTTAAATGCAGACGCGATAAGACAGACTGGGAACCAGTCAAAGAGTCAACCAGTCAACGAGTTGGCTTTAGGGCCACGTTAAGATGCGCTTTCTTTTCTCCAGCATTTTAAATATGTCATAAGCTTTGCTTAAGTTTCTCTTCTAATGAAGTAGGTAGAATCTTTTGACAGTCTTTTGGAGCACTTAAAATATACTACGATTATCAAAGTCAAACTCAACAAATAGAAGTTTAAAAATTAAAAAACGATTTAAGTAATGAAACTTTTTGAAACAGTCTACACTCACACTATGCAATATCATTCATATAGTATCTTCTGCATTAATTAATTACATTAATAAATACCATAAAACTTAAGAATATAGTATGTTCTTATACATATCAAATATTACTGCATTTCTTAGAGCGGTAGAGGATTTCTATACAAGCCAAGCTTAATTATGTTATGTGATCTTTGGTCGGGAACCCTCCTCTTGTGAGGAATTCAATAATCTAGAGAGACCTTAACATACTCTCCGTTATTGAGGTCATGATCAGAATATTCTTGGACCACAGTCTTAAGATGTCGAGCCCTAGCTCATAGAAATTTGGTTAAATTGTATAAATTCTCCAGAGACTCGGCTTGCGTGAGTTTGGTGAGGATATATTTTTAAACAAAGCGATCATTCCTATGGCAGCTATATCTTATAGTGGTCCGATCCGGCCGGTTCCGACATATGTACTGACTGCAGCAAAAAGAAGGATCTGTGCTTAGTTTTATTAAGAAAGCTTCTAAACTGAGAGAATAGTTTGCATAGAAACAGACGGACATCGCTATATAGACTCGGCTATTCATGCTGATTCAGAATATAGTATATACTTTGTTAGATCGGAAACGTCGCCTTCAGTGCATTAAACATTTCGAGACCAAATTATCATACCCTCTGCTAGGGTATAAAAAGTTAAAGAATTCATATAAATTCTCTATCGATGATTACACATTTTCTATACCTAAAGAATTACAAAACCTATTTTTATAGAAAACAAATATATTATAAATATAAGGGTGTGTAGCGTTTGACTTGTGGAATACATTGTAGATTCTCTTTTGGTGTTGCATCTTTCGATGGAACATACGAGTATGCATGAAAGGACTTAGGACACAAACTTCCACCCTAAAACTTGTGAATCTGGAGCGACGATGGTTGAGAAAACTAATTCTAAAACGATATACAATATATGTACATATTAGCAATTAATAGTGCTCAATAATTATTTATTAGGAGAGGCAATACTCTGAACCCTTTTGAAGTATTATAAGTAATTAACTTTAGCTCAGCCGCCTGGTCTTCATTTGAAGTCGGTAAATGATAGATTCAGTGGATATAAAAGGCCTGACAGCTGTTGTAAGTTAACCAGGCCTAAACAGTGCACTGATTACAGGTCGATGACATGCAGAATGCCATGTCGGGAATGGGAATTAATCAAATGGCGCAATGTGAGCTGCAATTATTCGGGCCAAGAAACGCGAACAGGAGTAACAGCAGTGGCCAAGCGAGCGGCAGGGAATGGAGAGGACGGTGAGGCACGCGGATGGGATTTTGGTTAGCTGGTTTCAGCAACTCAGACTCGCACAAAGCCTAATGGTCATAATGAATGGATAAGGTTCTGCATTTACACAAACGCGTTGAAATATCCACAGACCAAACAATATATAAATTAAGCTAACTGCATGGGGCGAGCAAGGGGCTGTGGGGGGAGGGGAGGACCTGAAAGTGGCAACTGCAGCTGAGACTGGGCCTGGTTCTGGGACCTGGACCTGGTCACAGTCTGTGCCTGGCCAAGAGACTCATTACAGCAACTGGCATCAGTTGGAACGATTTGGAGTGTCTGTGCTCAGTGCTCTGTGGCATATACTTAATTTCAAGTTGTCCGCGGAAAAACTTAAGCATATTTAACCGCATGTCGCTGAATTTTATGTGTATGCATCACAGGTGGGGGGCCCCGGCAACGGCTACGGCTACGGCTCCAACCCCAGCCTCAGCCCCGCTGCAACTGCGGTGGATCTCAGTCGCAGTCGCGGTCGCAGCCGCTGTCGCTGTCGCTGTCGCAGCAGCTTCCATCGCAATTCTGAGCTGAAACTTGGTACTGATTTGAATGTCTGGCCAGAGACTGTGGCTGTGGCAAACGCTGTCCAGCGATCGGAGGCTTGATCGTTGCCTTGTTTCATTTCTTGTGCCCCCTTCTACGGGCGACGCTCACGCATATTCCGCATATGCAGACAACGCGCGACGGGATGCAGGCGCCACTTGGGCACAACAAACATACACACACACACAACATGCAGAAAAGGCACACAGGTAAATGGCCTCTGCCGTTGACTGTTTGACTGCGTTCTGGCTGCTTGCAACCGGCTGACCTTTGCACATGCCACAGCAACAGACGCCGCAACATGCCAAAGCCATGGGTCAAATGTCGCCAGTTGGCTTGGCCAAAGCGCCAACCGTCCAACTGTCCAACTGTCTTTCTGTCCAACTGTCCAGTCGTCCAACCGTCGTCTGTCAACGTTCAGCCATCATATCAAATGACAAACCCGACTGCCCAACGATATGCAATGCGTGCTGGCAGCTCTGGAGATTATCAGAGCTCGGCCAGCTCAATCGGAAAATGATCGATGATCGTGTGTAGTAGCTTGGGCAGGGTTTTGAAATGGGTTCCATATGCAACTGACATTTGTATTGCCTCTTAAAAATCTCATCTCTTCGCTTCTCTATGTACAGTGAGCGCAAAAACACAATCTAATCATTCTAGCAGTTCCGATTTCCGAAATATATACGTTTGCATATTCGATGCATAAAGTTTATCCTATGCAAAAGCGAGATATTTCATTCAAGGATAGAATATCAAAATCCAAAACTATTCGGAATGAATAGAAATTGGAAGTGGGAACAGGAAGGAAAGTTATACTGAAAAAGATTTGATCTATCATAGAACATTTTCTATTCAAAATTCGATGAGTTTTTGCTACTTTATCTTTTTAATATTTAATTCATAATATTCTGACTTTTGCTGGCTGGCTTAGAGCTAAAATTTAAATTTCTTCAATTTTACTAATTTTTCTCTCAGTGTTGTCTCTTTATTTCATATTGATATTGTCAATAAGTCGGTTTAAGGTGGCCTTTCAGGCTCTGCCCTTATTAAGGTCAGAAGATTCAATATTCCCTGAATATCATTGTATTTCAATAATGTTGAGTGCTCAGCAAGTGATAAGACTGGCGACTGCAAGTGAAACTGATACCAATAAGGTTTCTCTTAAAATGGTACCAGGTAAGAAGCTGCTTTGATGGAGGAGAGTAGACAGGCGCGGGAATCGAAGACTAAGCTAGTTATACACATGTGTTCTACGCTGTTTCATAACATGTTCTGAGGAAGTTCACTTTTCAGACAACATTCATGATAGAAATTCAAAAAAAATTTCGACCTGTAAAGTTTCCTGCACCACAGAAGCTCTAAGTACCTCCTAGATTGTCAACTCTCAGAACTTTGTCAAAACTTAACCGATTTCCATACGGAATGTCGTTTTGATATTTTTTTAGTTAGTTAATTGACTGACTTTTATTCATATTAAAAAATAAAATTTTGGAAATTAATTTTTCGAAAATGGACAAGGGTCCCCCTTACACGTTCTCAAACATTTTAATTTTGAAAAATTTAAATCACGAAATTTTATTTTTAATCGATTACGAACAGCAAATTGATGATAAAAAACAATTTCAAAACTTGTTCTGGGAAAGTTAATTTTTCGGCCAAAATTAAAAAAATGTCGACTTGTAAAGACTTAAACATAACAAACTTTTTGATATTTTTGCATACCTTAGAAATGTTAAGAAAAATTTATAATTAAGCTTTAAGCATTTAATAAATATAAGCAAATCAAAATTGTGGGCTGAGTAAAGAATAGACACCCGAAAATTAGGATAACCAGAAATTCCCTGGGAATAAGTTATAATGATAGAATGAAACTAATCATTAATGTCTTAAAGATAACATAAAATGCTAGTTTTAATAAGATTGCAATGCTTTTTTTGAAAAGTCAAGGATACGTTTCCAAACATATTTCTAAGAAATCTTTATTGATACGACAAATAGCAAGAGATTTTGTTGAAAATTTAAAACGTTAAGGGAGTGAAATTTCCTCATTCAGAGCGGTCACTGAACTGATATTCGAATTGTACTTTTAAACTTTCGATGGCAGAAGTAGAGCCAGAAGCGTGTACCAATCTTCAGCTGGCGGCTGAGCTCCAAGCCCAAAAACACAAATGAACATGTCGACGTCCAAGTGTCACCACAAAGTAGTAGCCAAGTAGTTGGGACTGAAAGTGGGACACATAAAAACGGCAACTGCAGTGGAAACGGTGAAAGGTGAAGGGTGAAGGGGGTAAGGGGAACGTGTCGTGTCCATGTTGCAGCAGCTGCAGCTGCTGGTGTCCAGCAACGAGGAGGGCATCGCCATCGCCATCGCCATCAACAATGTGGCTAAAGGAGGAAGGGATGTTGTGAGCTGCCAGCGATTGCAATCTCTGTGTGTCTTTGGGTCTGTTGGACTGCTGCAGTTGTCGCTGCCGCTGCTGCTGCTTCTGTTGTTGTTTTAGCTGCTGCCATAGCGAACTTAATTTTCCGCCATTTGCTCATTTGGTCAGGCCGAACCATAAAGCGTATGTGCCAAGGCGAATGCCATAAGGAGGAGCAGCAAGAGCAGCAGGAGCAGCAGGAGCAGCAGCCGCTCATCATTGGAGATCTCGTGCATCTGATAAGGGAAGCCACCGCCGAGAATGAAGTCGTCGCTAACCGGGACACAAAACATACACAATTTAATTAAAGAGACGACTACCGTGCAGCAGCCGCTTAACGGTCACAATGATCGGGCATCGATCGATCAATCGGGCGATCTTCATGACTCGCATAAATCGCGGCCATCGATTGCCTCACTCAGCTTATCGATAAGCTTTGTGCGGGTAGAGTATCTACTTAATCAACAGAAAGCAAATGAACCCGATAAGTAATCGACATCATCAACAGAAACCGATAAGTAATCGATCTAATCGAGATCCACTGAAATAACACTGAGTATCAATCGAGCGATCTTCGTGACTCGCATCATCCATAAAAGCTTATCGATAGTCTATGTGCGGATAAGATATCGACTTAATCAACAGACACCGAAATAATCCGATAAATAATGGAAGTAATCAACAGAAATAGAAAAACCCCGATAAATAATCGACTGTATCAACAGAAATCAAAAAACCCCAATATAAAATCGACTTAATCAATGGAAATCGGAATACACTGATAATAGATAGAATTAATTAATAGATCTTCGTGAATCGCATTATTATAGTATATCAATTTATTGATCCTGCTTATCAATAGACCTTATAGAGGGAATTTCACTTAACTCAGATAATCCGATAAGACAAAGAATCGATTTATCTATACTCGGATTTAGGATAGCTTAAGCAATATAAATCTTTGACAATGGAATAGATAGTGCTAGCTCCTAGCATAAATCTTGGCCATTGATTGATAGATAACTTATAGAAGGTAGAGAATCGACATAAGCCTAAACTAGCCGATTCCACTAGGAATTGATCAGTTGATCGACGGCCCTAGCTGCTTGTCATAGATATCGTCTATCGATTGCCTTAATTGGTTTATCGATAAGCTATGCGCGGATGGAGAATCGACTTAGTAGATATAAACTGAAATAGCTCCATAACACTGAGATTCGATCGATATTTGCAACTTATTTAACATAAATACAAATTAACCGATTAAGCTGAGAATCGATAGATTGATTGGTCTATCCGGCCTATCGATCAGCTGTAAGCGGGTTAAGGAATCGATTTAAGCCGAAATAACCGGAAAATATTGACCTTGAGCCGCTAATGAAGATGTCTCGCTGGAGTCGTTGGTTACGATCTTGGCCGTTTGCATAATTCGTTACCAATTTATATGCTATAAAACTTGATAATGGCCGCAATTAAGTTCGTGTCCCTTTGATAATTTTCCACATTTACGCGGCCATTAAAGTGATTCCCAGTGCATTTTTCTCGCACATTATCAGCTCCTCATTTCCATAGTCGATGACATGCAACGACGACGACAAGGTCCACAGTCCCACTTCCAGAGCCAGTTCCAGAGCCAGTCCCAATTTCAGTCCCAGTCCCAGTTTCTGTTTCTGTTTCTGTTTATATTTCAGACCTTAACTCAGCTCCATTCGCATTTGCTTATCGCGCTTAGTCAGACGAAGAAAAATGATAGACGCTGGTGGAAAAACATCTTAGTTTTAAGGTTATGGGCGTACCTTTTAGGGTGCCCTAGCTCCTAGCCCTAGACCTCATCCTCATCCTCACCCTCACCCTCACCCTCGCCGTAGCCACAGTTTTGCGGCTTGGCCCTAGGGCTGAGGTGTTAATTAGCTTTATCTTAATGCAGGTTCCGGCACACAGTTCAAACTGAATTATACATAATAATTTGTTTGCCACTCTCTAAAGTGGGACTTAATGTTGTCTGGCTAGGCATAAAAACCAAGATATGACACAGTCTTGCTCTTCACTCTCCACTCTCTCTGTCTCTCTCCTTGCTTCTCCCCCGAATCTTATACGGTTTTGCCTTCTTACGGCCCTAAGACGCCACCCACAGCCCAGTTTCATTCAGCCACGTTAGCAGCTCGTGTTAAACGGCCATTAATCACATTAGCTATGCATTAATTCTACACGAATACGTAAGACTTGAGGACCCTGCTTTTGGTAATGGCTAATGTTAGAACTAAGCCTGGCACCATTTAAGTAGAATTTACAAACAGTTAACTTTAATTTTCTCTCTCAATTTCTCGACAATTTTACACACAATTTTTATGGAACTTCAGATGCTTTAATAGTGGTAAATTATGTAATATTGAAAGTTTATGGGCTTTATAATATTCCATATTTATTGAATTTAACTATACGAGAATTATGACTGAAATATTTACATAGATTCTCTACAACTGTGTACATTGTTTATAAAATCTTAGATGGTACTTAAATTTCAAGTCGGTCGGATAATAAACACAGAAGCTTTTTAAGCTTCAAACTAGTTTCAGTACTGCAGAGCGGGGGAGGCAGCAAAGCAGCACTTGAAGTGCTCTGCTGGCTGACAATGCCGCTGTACTTCTTGATGCATATGTGAAAGTGTGCGAAGGGTGTCGTGTTCGGGTACAATTTCCGACAAGATAACATATTTTTGCAGAACTATCCAAAACTGAACTCTATATTCAACATATTTAACATATACTATGTAAAATTCACATTAAACAAATTAAAATTGTATTAAAAAATATATGTATATAATTAATTATATTATATTATAATTTCATCCCTTATTAGGGATGAAAATGATTGCTTTTGGGATTACTTAAATGTATATTTTCTATGCAGGGCTTCCTATTATACCCAATATTTATTAGTATACAGGATTTGAGATTCTTACGAGTGGCATACAACATCTACTTACTTACTTAGTTTTACCCCTGGCCAACCACCCACAACAACCCCAAGAAACATACACACACACAGACACAGATCAATGCCTGTGTCCTTGTATATGTGCTTATCTATGTGAGCGTCGCACGCGTTCGGCGTCTGTATGTGTGTGCGCGAGCCGCTAAAGGGGCGGAGCTAAACGGCAGCAGCAACAGAAGCAAATGAAAACTTTAATAGGGCAACACACACAGAGGCGGCATGCTTGAAGGGGTTGCATTTGAGGGTAGGCGAATGTGGAAAATAAATGTACTTACCTGTATGTATGTGAGTGTGTGTGAGTGAAAGCAGTCGCAAAGGCAAGCCATTGCGCTCTCCCTCTCCGAAAGTGCTCTCTCAGCTGCTGCAGCTGGTCGCCATTAAAGCGCTTTATTAAACAAACAAACAATCAAAAGAGCATTAAACAAACAGAGAAACCAACACAAAGGCGACTGCAAACACACACACACATACTTACGTATACAGCCATTATGCGCGCTCTCGTCTGCCAGGTGAGAGAGAACGCCAAAACTTAAAGAAGAGAGCGTGCGCTGGTTGCGCCAAGTGCTGCCTCGCTTGCACGCATTGCGAGTTGTGGGCAGATGGAGACTGGGCAGCGCTGCTACTGCTGCTGCCGCGACTGCGACCGTCGCTGTGGCTGTGGCTGCGGTGTTTTCGGCTGGCAGAGATACTTTTCTTGCGGCGTGCACGCCATACGAAATCAGTCAATGTCTTGGAGTTGATGGCGCGAGTACACGCGACACGAGGTGACTGTGACTGCGACTGCGACTGCGACTCCGATATCGATACCGATACCGACGACTTTGAACTTAACACAAACTGTGACTTTGCGTGATACGTAACGTTAAGCAGAAGCCGCCGCCGTCGTTGCCGTCGTTGTTTACGTGAAAAAGAAAGCAAACAAAAAACAATTGCATTTTTTTATATATTTGTTTTCGGTGAAAAGTGAATAAAAAACATGCAAGAACTGCTAGGTTGTACATAGAGCAACACTATATATCTATAGAGAGATCTATTCAAATAAGAAACAAAACAGTCCTATAGTTCCTAACTCATATAATTGAAAAACCATCAAGATTTCGTCGCCCGGGTCTATAATGCTGGTGCCGTCGGACATGATCGCGGCACAGTCCAAAATGGTCTATCAAATGAATAAATATTGTGCGGATCGGGTGCAGGTGCGGAAGGCGCAGATCCATAAACAAATACAGGAGGTCTGTCGCATTGTCCAGGATGTGCTCAAGGAGGTGGAGGTACAGGAGCCGCGCTTCATATCCTCCCTCAATGATTACAATGGCCGCTTCGAGGGCCTGGAAGTGATCTCACCCACAGAGTTTGAAATTATCATCTACCTCAATCAGATGGGCGTCCTTAACTTTGTCGACGATGGCACCCTGCCCGGCTGTGCGGTCCTGAAGCTGAGCGATGGCCGTAAGCGTTCCATGTCCCTTTGGGTGGAGTTCATAACCGCCTCGGGTTATTTATCCGCACGCAAGATACGCTCCAGATTCCAAACGCTGGTGGCACAGGCCTGCGACAAGTGCGCCTATCGTGACATCGTCAAAATGATCGCCGATACCACCGAGGTGAAGCTGCGCATCAGGGAGCGCATCATTGTGCAAATCACGCCTGCCTTCAAGTGCGCCGGACTCTGGCCACGCTCAGCCTCCCACTGGCCGCTGCCCGGCATACCCTGGCCGCATCCAAATATTGTTGCAGAGGTTAAGACTGAGGGCTTCGACATGCTTTCCAAGGAGTGCATCGCCCTCCAAGGCAAGAACTCCGCCATGGAGGGCGATGCCTGGGTGCTCAGCTTTACGGATGCCGAGAATCGTCTCTTGCAAGGTGAGTTTGCCCGCCCCTTTCCAAGCTTCCAGTTTATTCCAGTTGCCGTCGGCAAACGTTCGGATTTCCTTTACCATAGAAATGTTTCAGATTATGTTTCTATATTCCATAATTCAAGTGAATTATTTCTAGAAAGTATTTTATTAAGTATACAGGTTTCAGACTTGTTACTTAATATTTCCAAGAGTCTAAAAGACATTCTCAGAATTAAGGTCAGTCAGAGCATAATTAAGTCAAGCACTTGAGAAAATGATTTTAAATTGTAGTTATTAAATATTCCTAAAAGTTTTTCATATGTAAATAGTATTCAAAATACTTACAGATTCAAAATATATAAATTTATTTAATGTTTCTAAGGATCTGAAAGGTTTTCATGACGGGTAACTCATTCAAATACGATTGTATTTATATCAAGTATTTCACAGGCTTTTCTTGTTATGTTTTAATAAATATTTCATATACTTATGATAGTATTCAAATGTAATGCAAATACTTTTAGTTCAATATCTCCAAGGGTCTGAGGAAAATAATATTGGTTTTCTATTTTGATAACCATTTTATATAAATTTTGTGTTTCAAATTCATTTATATTAATAGAAGTACAATCAAAGGTATTTTGTCAATGCTTAAAGATATTTTCAGAGGCTAAGCTACTGTATTCCTTTAAAAGTATTTAAAATACTATTATTTTAACTATCCCAAAAAGTATTGAATTACAAAAATATACTTTAAATTATACATAGGCGTCGGATTGAAAATTCAATCCCTAATCCTGCCCGTCTCAAATGCTCTTTGTCCTGGAATTTTCAAATGATATACTGCGGTACTGCCCAAGGTCTATATAACATGACTTGCCGACGGGAATTAGGTCCATCAAGAATACAATTTTTTCAACTCATCTTCAAATACATTTATTTTAATGTCAAGTACACTCGAGACAGCGATTACTCATATTAACAAATATTTTAAATGCTGTTGTTATTTGTTTAATGTTCTAAAAGAATTTCAAGGTAGACCCATCGTTTTTTTCCTCGGAACTGAAAGAATATCATTAAAATAAAACCTCCTTAGACCACAAATATAAATATTGTTAATGAATTCAAGCTACTTACAATTCAAATACTCTTTTACAAGTATTTCAAAGAACGCTCATAGTTTTTTACACAGATTTGATAGACCTTTCCAGTGATTAACTTATTACTGAGAAAAACCCAATACCTAAGTAAGTTTGATAAAACCAAAAAACCCCTTTAAACCAAGCCAGAACCGTAAATGTTATCCGGCTGTAAATTAATCTAGAAATCGATATTACGAGTGCTCCCGCCTCGCCACCCGCCCCTTGTCAACGACATAGCCAACGTTTTTACAATCAGTGACACAGTTAAATTTAATTGATTTATTTTCAACAAATCAGCGACTGTGGCTTGATATAATTGCTTGTAAATTAAGCATTTGTTTGGGCCGCACAACGCCCGATCAGGTGGCAACGATCGCGAGAAGCAGATACGTGTGGCAGGCAGAGACCATTGGCGACGCGACGTGGATCTCGGCCAGCTGTGTGCGAGATCCATTGATAAAGTGCTCGCCAAACACTCGAAACGATCCACTGAAAATCATTTTGATAATTGATTGCAAGTCACGATCAAATCGCAACGATTTGTTAGTGCCTCATCACACTATCTAATAATTACGTGTAATATTAGCTAACATGATTAACAAGCATGTTCAAATATTATATGATTATCTTACTTTACATTCAAACTATTGCGCAATGTTAATTTTTAAAAATCGTAACGATTTGTAAGTGCCTATGCACACTATCTAATATTTACGTGTAATATTTGCTAGCATGATTAACTAACATGCTCAAATATTATATGAATATCTTATTTTACTTTCAAACTATTGCGAAATGTTTTTTTTTTAGTGTTAAAGCTGCTTTTACAACACTAAAACTTTTTTTAAAGAGTTTTAAATCTTGCAATTATTTATTAACCAAGTATTCTGCTACCTAGGTGGTAGCTTGACAGGTTGCACGTACATTCATTTTTGAGGCCACTGATTACGTTTTTTGGGCATAATTTTCCAACACTGGTCAATAAGTTTCCATAAAAATAGAATCGTAGCTGTCTCGAACAGTAGCTGAGGTTAGAAAATTCTTTCTGGTGATCTCAAAAGTTGAAACTGTGATCAGTCCTTAAGGAACAGTTGATACTTCGAGCTGCGATCAGTTGGGCTTGCAATCAAGCCCAATGGATAAGCACAAATTCCAAATCGATATGTAATCATTTAAGCAGGCGATCGAGCGATTTAGCGTGAGCACCTTGCAGACCCAAAAACGCATCCATCGTTTATCGGGAGAGAGATAAGAAATGAGATACGACCCGTATGGCTGGCGAACGATCATAAATCTGTTCAGGGCGACGATTGCTGGAACTATTGGATTGCCATTGCCCCCGCCGCCCGTCTTGGCCCTCATGTCTCCACGCGCACAAAATCCGCTGATCTGAGCCAGATAAACGCAGTCGCAGCGCCGCAGTCGCAGTCGAAGTCGCAGTCGCTGCCATAGCTATAAGGTAGCCTGTTAGTCAGTCGGTTAGTCAAGAAAACGGGTTTCGAGCTCGTAGCTGTGGCTACGTAGATATCAACAATGCCAATGCTTGAGCCATAAATAAATTTCTAAACGATTTTATAAATATTTTAAATCTCGGCGATTAGATAAAGTCGACAAATAAATAAAACAACGGCAGGCAGTCAGCAAGAAGCTCCCCAACAACAACAGCAACAAAATCCCAAAAAACCACCAGAGACGCCACAAATCGTACAGAAAAATGTTAACCAAAATGAAAAACCAAAAGCCAAAAACCAAGTCCCAATTCGAAATCAAATCTCAAGCCCTCACGTCGATTGTGTGCCTTGTTGTCATCTCCGTCTTTCTACCTCTACCAATCTACCGATCTACCCAGCTACCCAAAACTCTCATACGATCTTAGTCGATCGACTTGACATTTAATTTAATGCGCTGGCGCATAATAATTTAGCTGCGAGCGTGGCTCGACTAACTGTCAAAGTGCCCGTATCCATTACAATGTCGTTATCGGTATCGTATATCAATTACGAAGCACACAATCTTCCAGATTTGTATCTTTATTTCTTCGATTTTCTAGAAATGTTTCACAATTGCGCTGATGAGAGGCAATATCAACACCAAATATAGACTTGGTTAGATTCTTGGGCATAACAAAGTTTCTACAAGTTCTACAAGTTTTAACCTAGGTTTTACGAGGAATATTTAGGAGTATAAACAGACAAAGTTGAATTTTAATCATACCAAACTTATAAAACCAGTAATCGAGTTGGAATTTTGTTTTTTTATGTAATTCTCCATTACTTATTTGTAGAATTAGGATTAGTATCATCGCCAATAATACTTATTACTACATTTTAATGTATAACAAATATGGGATATCCTATACTTAAGTTTCCCTCTGTTTTTACCCAGGTTTTACTAGATATACTAGAAATTCTTAAGAATTCTAAAATTTTCTGAAGCATTACGAGCAGATGCCAGAAAATATATCTCTGATTATTACCTTATATCATATAACATAACATCATATTTATGTTTCTATGAACTTAAAGAGTTTTGTCTTTGATTTTAAACATTTCTAAGCTGTTGCTAAATTAACTTTCCTATTCTTTTTGTTTTCTTTTAAATGTACCACAAGCTCTTCAGAATTACGAGTAGGTGCATTGAAAAAATCATTTATGATTATTAAGTACACTCACGTCCCTTTATGTGGTCTATAGACGTTTCAGTAATACAAATATCAACGTACTCTAGCCATGATTATCGGAACAGGTTGAGATTAGCAGGCCTGACACTCCATGTCCATGATTTATGTGATGGTTGACGGCTGCGTGGGTTGATCAATCAAACATATATTCGCGGTCTAGTTACGGATCGGTGTACTTATTATTAGCACCTTGAAGATATGCGTGGGGAGGCCCTTTTGATATAAATATCAAATATGTCAATTATCACCAAATTATAGACAAAGCTTGTACGAAATCGATTAGTCAGTAGAACAATTATAGAAGTTGCACTTATCAAATTTCATAAATGTCGTTACTTTTCAAACTCTTCAGACACTTGAGTGCCATTAAAATGAGTAATAGGGCATAACGAAGACTAATTGAAATTAATCAATGTCGAAAATACCAATTGAAAATGTATTGTGAAAAACTTGAGACACTAAAAGAGCTATAGAATAGAGAACTATCGCTAAAAAAGATTCTACAAAAGTATAACTGATCCTAAGTATCTCTCACTTTTCAAACTCCTCAGAGCTATAACATATAGAACAATCGCTAAAAAGATTCTACAAAAGTATGAATGATCATCACTTTTCAAACTCCTCAGACATTTGGGTGTCCTTACAATCAGCTGCGATTCCTAACGAAGGCTAATTGAAATTAATCAATGTATGTGAATTCAATTTTAGAACCACTTTAAAGAAGATTCTAAGAAATTAAGGTTGATTTCATATATTTTTACTTTACTAACTCTGCGAAGCATGAATTGAAATCTTGCCAAAACTTGAAACATTAAATATCTATTAAATTTAAGAAGGTGCTATTACGAAGAATGTTTGAAATTATTCGCTGCCTAGAATATAAACTGAACCAATTTTGTGGCATTAAAAGATCTAATACAGCATAGAACTATCACATAATCTGAGGGAATTTCTATATCCTGATCTAAAATCCCAAATTGTTTTCTCTTTCAGGGGCCAGTCGCCGTCGTTGCCTTAGCATACTGAAGACATTACGGGACCGTCATCTGGACCTGCCGGGAAATCCTGTAACATCGTATCATCTGAAAACCTTGCTGCTCTACGAATGCGAGAAGCATCCACGGGAGATGGAGTGGGAGGAGAACTGCATTGCCGATCGCATCAATGGCATATTTCTACAGTTGATCTCGTGCCTGCAGTGCCGGCGTTGCCCGCACTACTTCCTGCCCAATATGGATCTCTTCAAGGGCAAGTCTCCCGGCGCCCTCGAGAACGCCGCCAAGCAGGTGTGGCGCCTTACCCGCATCATGCTGACCAATGTCCGCTGCTTGGAGGAGTTGTAGGGGCCTCTCCATACATAAGTATGTAGTGAGATGGTCTCTTATTTAAAATTGCAAATTTTTAATTTGGTTTTTTTTTTGATTTTGATTTTTGTTTTGTTATTTTTGTGTTTTTTTTTTGTGGGAAAATGAGCTAAAAACAAAAGCCGCATAGTGTGGCCAATATACTTAGATGGTAGAAGGGGCTAGCGAACGGGGGGCAGCGCTCAGAGAAGTAATTCGGAAATTGTAACCCAAATACTATTTGATATTTCATTAGTTAATAATTTAGCTTTTAGGTGCTTTCGAAAAGTATACGCCGCTTACAGAGTTTCCTATATTTAATTGATATACATAAATACCTAAATAGATCTATCCCATAAATACTTATGTACTTACAAGTATGCACACAAAATTATACATACGAGTATATTAATTAATTGAACTATAACTAATTTTTTTTTTTAATTGCAAACATTTTTGCCAAGCGGCAAATAAAATTAGCTAAAGTATATAAATAGCTTAAGTTAAGGATCAAATAATAGCCCTAAACTATGCAAAATGAAGTTGAAAACAATTTTTTGTTTAAATTATTTATTTGTGTTTGCTTTTCTTGTGAGTTTAGTCAATAAAAACCTAAGTTTTTTTTCAACACATTTCAATTGAGTTTTGGTTTCTATTTGGGCTAGGCACAGAATTTATGATACACATATGTATCAGAGTTTTCTTATTTGATTACATTTTAGGCTTAACATGTAAGTAAGAAATGCTTAACACTTAAAATGGTAATGCTGTGGGGCGTCAATTTAATTAAAGCTGCTTAAAGGTTAATATCAGTGAACTATATAATTAACAGCTGCTTAAAATTGGATTCAAGGATGTATTCAATTTTTAACAGCTGTGTTAACTTACTTACAGCTGCTTTACATACCATACAAAGGTTAATAACAGCCTGCCACATTATTAACAGCTGCTTAACATAGCATACAAGTATGCATAACAGCGCGCCATTTTTTATGAGCTGCTGAGCATAACACTTAACTTTTAACAGCTGCGGAACATAACATAAAA
This sequence comes from Hirtodrosophila confusa, assembly GCA_035043065.1. Classification (NCBI taxonomy): domain Eukaryota; kingdom Metazoa; phylum Arthropoda; class Insecta; order Diptera; family Drosophilidae; genus Hirtodrosophila; species Hirtodrosophila confusa. Next base: position 6,100,369 of record JAWNNI010000033.1, on the reverse strand, counting down.
TGATGAGTAAAAGCGCGCCCTTTCTTTATAACTGCTACACTTAAGTACATTGCTGTATAACAGCGTCCCATTTATTAACATATGCTAAACATAGCATACATATACATAACAGCATAACAGTGTGCCAAATATTAACAGCTGCTTAAGTTCATTTAACAACAGTTACCTAATAGAGCATACAACTATTTTCACATAAAAGCGCGCCATTTATTATCAACTGTAGATCCTGTATGTTAACATCAATGTTATGTTGCTTTCCACAAATTTATGACCCATAACATTCCCATGTTTCAATATAACAAAAAACTACCTAAGCCGCTACAAACTGAATAATAATTTAGCCCTGGGTGGATCTCGGCGTTACTTTTTGATGTTCGTCGGCGTCGTGTGCCATTTTCGGCAAAACGATACAAATTTTGGGCCAATATCTAGAAGATGTAGAGCCGGCTTTGTGGACGGGACGGCAGAGCTATTGAAAATGTCAGCGTCTGACAGTCGGGGCTGTAGTCGACACGTTGTGCATTTTAATGGCACATTAAAGGAATTTCACAGACAGCTAACAAACTCAATAAAGTTTACATCAATTGTCGCTAAATTATTGCCAACTCCCCGACCCCGTGCCGCGTCCCCGACTGCGGCCATGGCCAAGAGCAATTGAGGCGGCCCACTTTGAGGCTGAGTCAGGCTATTGGCCAGGTCTAAATAAATGTCCCAATGAACGTTGGGCATACGGCATTTAGATCACGTGTGAGTTTCAATTTCAAGACAACAGACATAACAGTCAAATTAAATTTAATGCCATTTATAAATTAAATTATTGTTATTTTTTATTTATTTATTCTTTTGATGTTCTTTATTGAGTTGCTTATTATTTCTTCTCTTTTACAGTACTCGTACATACTCTAATATATTATTTATTTCAATCTATTCTCTTGATTTATGCTTCTACGGGTTTTGACTTTTATTATTCGACAATTTCTCCCCAACCGTATCGATGGGAATTTTATGGCTTATAAATGCACAAATCCTACGTGATTGTTTCAATCAACTGATGACTCAAATTACAAATTCAATAACTTAAACACGTACTTATTCGATATTCACGAATAGCGATGTTCTGGTAATATCGTATTAATCTACGCACCTTATGCCTGCCGTTAAAGAACTGTGAACCGCGCTAAGTGTTCGGTTCTTAAACCGGTTTTATGTTGAGTATAACAAAATTAACAAGAGTAACACAGTGGATGCTACAAGAGTTTAATTTTCTGATATGCAGAGGACATAAGTTCCAAGCGAGGATATTCTGTAGATACGGGTATTATATACATAGTTTGATTACATAAGAAACCTTTATAATATTGACTGCATAATAAACGTTATTTCAATAATCATTATTCAGCTCTGTTCCCATCTACGACTACTTTTCATTCCAAATTGTTTTCGGGATATTTAGTTGTCGAATGAAATTGCCAGCTATGTTCGAATAGTTTTGATTTGGCTAAAGAGAATTGCATGGCAGCTGACCAAAAAGTTAGCTGCATTTCATGAAATCGTCTGGCGCAGCCAACTTAACAACCACATCAATGTTTTTGGCGTTGCCAGATCACTGGGGCAGCATAATTAGACCTGTTCGCATTTACAAGTTCTTTTCATTCAAAAACGTCTTCAAAGCAGTGTTTTCGGGTTCTTTTGAAACTGAAAAGCTTTTCAAAATTTAGAACAGCTTAAAATTTGGATTTCGAATGATTTGATCGAAATCGGTAATGAGAAATTGGAAGCAAATAACATGTAAGAAACTCTTTAATTGGTGTTTCATTTAATTTCCAATCGATAGGGAACTTTCAGGTTACAAATAGAACGTATAATAATATTATAATGTGTACTAAATATAAACAACTTTTCCTAGGTAGCGATAATGTTACCACTCGATAGTTTTAGCCCACAACGACAATAGCAACTAAGTATTAAAAAAGAGTTACAAATTACAAGACAAAATTTGTTTTCCGGTTCATTTTGGAGTACATAGGAAGTATTAACTTATCGGGATCTCATCGATACAGACATCGAGACTGTCATCGATAGTTCATACTCATGATGTTCGATTGTCAGCCAATAGTTGTTGGATGCCTTTTTTACACCTGTTTGCGGCAAGGCCTCCACTGCTGTGGGCGATCTATATAGTTCGAATTATGTATGGCTCATGCTGGCAGTCTGGGCGAGAAGATTGGATTCGAATATTGGATCGGGTCGTTAGCCGGTTAGTTGCGCTTTTAATGAGTTGTTGTTTATTGGATTCGATTTGCATTTTAATATGCCCAAAATATTTATTATTTGTTGTTGTTTGCGGTCGCTTGCTGTTGTTGTTGATGTTTTGATTATTTGGCTTTTGGCTTGTCGCTTTTGAAATTTTTATATTTTTTGGCCATTTGTGTGGCAACATGAGATAGAGAGAGAGACACGCGGGAAATGTCATTAATGCGTTGCTTCCCACACAAATTAAAGAACAATTAATAAATGATAGTTCCACCCCCCTTAATGCCCCATCGCTGCTCATCCCCCAAGCTCCCCCCCAAGCCTCTCAAGACCCCACCGCAGTCGTTTGAGCTGTCGCCTGTCCATTGGCATCATCATCAGCAGATGTCAGTTGGAGCCAATTTGTTAGCCAGGTCTTGTTCTTGTTTTGGTTCGTGTCTTAATGATATCGATGCAATTTATATTCATTTAATGGCCCAGAAGCAAATTTATATGAACATCTCATAATCGCATTTTGAACACACAATTTGTTATAAACATTTATTAGCAACATTTCAAATATTCATACTTATGTATTCTTTTGGCATTTTTTTAATTACTAGCTCTGTTGCTATTTCCGATTGCGATTCAATTTTTGCGGTCAATCGTTATTCTTTTGCTTTACGCTAAATGTATCTATCGAACTATCTTGAGAAATCTTACTTTTAAACTATGGAAATCAAAATTAAATCTAAAATAATAACCTTACATAACATTTGCTTTCATCTTAAAACGTTTTAGGAACATGTTTGTATATTAACTAATCGTTTTAAGTGACAATATTCACATTGTTTCTAGAAAAGAAGGAACAAAAGGTCAGATTTTGATAAAATGATAGGAAACTATATGAAATATAATAAAACCCTCAATTAGATTGGATGTAATATTTGTATAAACAAAAAGTTTTTCATACAAAAACTCATTTTTCACCCGATTGTTCCTATGGCAGCTAAATGATATAGTGATCCGATTTTGACCAAATCTGATCAGATTGTATAAACTCTCCAGAGACTTGGTTTGGATAAGTTTAGTGAGGATATATTCATAAACAAAGAAGTTTTTCATACAAAAACATTTATTTCTGATCGATCATTCCTATGGCAGCTATATGTCATAGTAGTCCGTTCCGGCCGGTTCCAACATATGTGCTGCCTGCAGTAAAAGAAGGATCTGTGCCAAGTTTCATTACGATAGCTTTCATTCTTCATTACGATGTAAGCCATGCTTGTCTGATGTTAAAGAGCAAGTTGCGCCATATTAATTTGTGTTTACACGGTATACGATGAAAATTGCACGCTAGAAGTGTGGCATATTTATAATTTGAAGTATATATGTAGGGAGTTTCTCCTGCTTATGTTTATTTCTGTATGGAAATGTATGATATATAAATATTGGCGATATTCCTGCTTGCTTACTGTTTGAAGCTTCTTTAAGTACGGGTAAATGCTGTGATAATCTGGAATTAAAATTCTCAAAAATTGAGTAGCTTGGCATGATCCATGATTATCATTATGGAGCTGAGGCTGAGCCAAAACAGTTGCCAACAACCGGGAATTGGGCATGGCTGTCAACCGGCATCACAATCTGCCCAGCTCTTGCACCCGCTCCCCGCTCCACGCTCCCCTAACCACCACCTCTCTCTCAGTGACTCTCTTGAAAACGCATTTTAAGTGAAAATCAAAACAAATGTTTTATTTAAATGGTTAATTTGATCAGCCTCTGCTCGGAGCCAGACTCGCAGGACGCAGAACGCAGATCACAGAACGAAGATCGCAGCTCACAGCTCGCAGCTTGTGTTGCAACGCCCAAATGAACAGCTTACAAGATGATGATGAGGCAACGGAGAACACAAATGATGAACAAATGATCCAGGTCTGCCAAATCGTGAGAATTGCATGCGAGCCCCGAACCGGCTGGCCATTTTAATTTTGCGGACTTCAATCAAACTGCAGTGGCAGACAGCCCGGTAGGAGCCGGAGCCCAGGGTTGCGGGGAGGGGCATGGTGGCACAGGGCGGGTTGCATTAAACCCAGAGATGAGCTGAAGCTGAAGCTGTTGCTGCTGCCGTGACGTGACGTCGCGTCGCGTCGCGTCGGCGCTTGCCACTTAGCATAAACGCAGATGGGGCAAGGGCAGGGGCACAGTCCGCAGCCAGTTTTGAGGTACGCGGAAAACGCGAGCCAAGTGAGGCACGACCTGTGTGGCCGCTACATCAGGGTAACAAGCTGTAATTAGAGCCTCTTAGCCTGTCATCGCCAGTGTGCTTGATTATAGCCTTTTGACAAAAAGCAAATATTAATTTAATACGGTCAGCCACAAGCGCCGCAAGGCAGTAATGCAGTCCAGTGTCTTGCCACTCGTTGACGGGGGCAAGGTTGCAAGTTCCCAGTTGCCAGTTGCCAGTTCCCAGTTGCCACACTGCTGTAGCTAAAACTGAAATCTTTTACATGGCAGGCGTAATTACGCGTATGAGGGAACTTAACCCATCAAAACCCAGAAATCAGAGCGATCGGCTAAGTATATCCACTTTACATTTAGTGCAGTGAAATCATGAACTCAACTCCACTATACCCTGTAAGTTCCGTACAATAGTTCAAAACTATGCAATACACATATATAAATATACATCTTCGATTCTTCATTCTTCGATTAGAATAGTGTCATATCAGGCCCTCTTGAAATCCAAAATCCAAATAATAATAATCATATTTATTCATGTATAGTTTTTGAATTCAAAGCCCTAAATGCTAAACTTTTACATTTTAGTGTTATTACTAATGTTAACTTGAAATGGAGTGTAATATTAAAATATTTTTTTATAAATTTGTTGGTTTGAGTATTGTTTTGAATAGTCCTAGATGAAGGTCTCTTAACAGCTGGTGTAGATTTGAAAATAATATATATAGTATAGTTTATGTTATAAGCAAGTGGTATAATAGTTTCATAAAGGAATAAATGCCCTTATTTCATTCGATACAATTCGATGGCAATACAAAATCTAGTTCGATTCGTAATGGGAACAGGCCTCAAAACTAATAAAGATACATATGTATAAACCAGAAGATACAGATTCGGGGATATAGTCACGATTATCAATTTAAGTCTAGCCTTATATTGAGCGATAAACCTATTCAAGTGACTGATTTATATATTTGAATAGAATCAACATACGCTCGTAAAGTCAAGGCTATGAACTTTGACTGATCTTAGAGACTTTAAGAGATAAAGCCATGAAATGTAGTATACATACAGTTTTTAGGTGACTATTGCATCCACTAACCATAAAATGGTAAAAACGGGTCAAAAATCTTGGAACAGGCATCTCCGAGCATATAATGTATGCATATTCTTGATCAGCTTGAACAGCGGAGTCGATCTAGCCTTGTTCATCTGTGTTTCCGTCGATTCGTTTATCCTCCTGTATAAACGTATCCATCTTAGAGACTTTAGGAGTTAAAGACACCAAAGTTGACAAATAGAATATGTATACCATAGGTAGATCGTATTATTTTTAAGATTTCAGCGATTAACAAATTTCACAATTTTATTATACAGTTTTCTACAAATAAATACATATATTTAGGCCTGTTATTTATCCATCCTTAATTTACCAACAAACACAGTAAGTAGCTCAGATCTATTAGCCAGGAATGGCAATGTTTTAAATGAGTTTCGCAATCATAAGTTTAATGATATTATTCTCAAGACTGACTTTTCTTTTGAAATAAAATATATACAAATGATTGTTTTAATATTCGAAGAAGTTGAAGAACCTGCTGGAAATCTGTACACACAGTTTCAAATACTTGAATCGCCTTAGATTGAAAACTATTCCAAAAGTTGTAGAGAACTACTCGATCTAACTGATCCAGGGCTATCAATTAGTATGGGCCTGTGTTTTCATCCCAATCCCAATCTCAAAACCGAGCTCGATTGCAATACCCATGCTCATACCAATCCCCTCTCACGTTGCTGATGTTGTCATTGTTGTTGTTGTTGTTGTTGATGTTGATGTTGTTGTCGTTGTTGTTGCCGTCTTTTTCCTGACAATCGTACGCCCATTTTTGGTTAAAAACAATGGGTTCAAACGGCTGCGCTTCAGCGGAAAACAAAAAGCAGCCAGCGAGCCCTAAATCAATCACAACCAGCGACATGTCAACAGCCCCCAGCTCCAGTCCAGCTCGCTGTACCAGTCCCCGATCCCATCCCCCTATCCCTAGCCCGCGCCCCCGCCTGAGCACCCGTAATCGCCAAGCGAAATGTCAACGTGATCATAGGAGCTTGAAAAGGGCCGCCGCCTTGGCCAGCTCATATATTGGCCATATAGAAGTGTATATATACATATATATAGATAAAGAGAGAGAGGGAGGGGAGGGATCGGGGCTGGGACTGGGACTGGGACTGGAACAGGGTCTGTAGACTACGTGGAACGTGGCGTGCCCATGCCTGGAAAGGGTCGACATCTTCGGGCTGTGTGTGCGCGTGATATCTGAACTACGAAATTGAGATCGATTTTCGAGTACGTGTCTGAAATGAGAATGCCCAGAGATAGCCGGAGAAAATGTGCGAGAGAGCGACAGAGAGCGAGCAAGAGCTGTAACAATAAATTATGATATTATTTAAAATTAACGTTCAACAAAATGACAGGCGCTGGGTACGGGCTTGAACCTGGGCTTGGGCCTGAGCATTGCGTGATTAGCGTGCACTTGTCGTCAAGATCGTAAGTTAGGAGGGCGCAAACGCAGGCCAAGGAGGGGAGAGGAGAGAACCGAGTCCATATGTCTGACCATTTGGCTCATTCATTCGCTGCACTCGTTGGGCACTCGTAATTAGTATTCCAAACAGAGGATCGCGAAACACATGTACGCTACTAGGCAATGCCCAATGTCCCTCCTCGGACAGTCTCCGGGGCCACAGTTGATCATCACAGGCGCAACGCGGCGCATGCGTAATGAGAACAGGGACTGAGAACAGGGACTGAGACGGAGACTGAGAGGAAGACTGAGACGTAGACTGAGATCCGAGACTAAGGACTCAGTCTGAGCCACAAAAACTGATTGAACGCTTTGGGAGCCACTCAGCGGATGAGGATGTGAATGTGAATGTGGTTGGGAATGGAGCTTGTGATTGCGATTGTGAATGTGACTGAGGATTCGTGTCGCTGATTTGTTCGCTGTCATAATTCAATAAAGTAGTCAAATGTCACCTGTACTTAAGCAAAAAGCGCAAGGCTTACGGATGTCCAATGCATTTGTGAGTTTCACTGTGGTGGTGCTCAGCCCCACAGTGCACCACCACACGCAACAGACACTGAAACGGGTTTAATGGCTCTTAACTTAAATGCAAATCCGCTTAGCGTGCTGACAGAGTGGGAAAAACGGAGGGAGAGCTGAGCTGAGATTGAGTGAGGCACTTCTCCCTCTAAATATCTATATAGTTATATATCACATGTGTCTAGAAACATAAATAATGTATCTATCAATGTTTAAAATGGCGCTTAACAGCTATTTAACATAAGAAAAGAATGGTAGTGAAGGAGCGCCATAGCCTTAGATATAACTCATGTGCCAGTAAGGTAAGTAAAGAAAAGAGCAAGACTTTTGATATATCTACAAGTATAAGTGATATATGTATCTATCAATTGATAAAATAGCGCTTAACAGTTACTTAACATACGAAAGGAATAGTAGTAAAAGAGCGCCATATCCATAAATATATCACAATGTAAGTAATACTATTTGTACTATCTACAAATTTAACAGAACATAAGCCATTAATGCATCACACGTGCCTAAACTCTTTTGACATTGTATCTACATAAATGATCAATTCATCTATCAATATTTAATTAACATAATATTAACATAAGCTAACAGCTACTTAACATAATAGTCTAATAGTAGTAAAAGAGCGCCATAATCCACAGATACGAGTATTCAAGTGATGGGTGTGCTTAACACTTTTTATACTCTGTTCCCGGAGGGAAAAAGAGTATATTGGGCTTGTGAAATGTTCGTCTGTCCGTATGAACACAATTTTTTCCCACACCCTCGAAGCTAGAGCAACCAAACTTGACACACATGTTGGTGTATACCCTTGATTTATAAAGTGTCTCCCCACAATTTGACGAAAACCTGTATCTTCCAAATTGTTAAAGTTATAGTTACTAAATTTGGTATACAGACTAATGTTGAGCTTCCTGACAGATCTGCATCAAAAAAATGCTGCCGCCCTCACCTCCTCTCCCGCAAATGAGCAAAATCTATATCTCCCAGGTACAGTTAGAGTCATCAACCGATCCCATAAATAAGCAAATTATACCGTACTGGGAACAGTGTATTCTGCTGTCGGATACTTCCGACCGCAACGTTCTTGTCTTAATTGGCGCTGTTAATGTTCAGTTAGGAGACTGTTAGTAAAAGAGCGCCATCTTTGGACAGAATGCTCTACAATAGATCTGCCTGAAGTTTGCTAAAGTTTTCAAGATTTGCTAAACAGTTGAAATTAATTCGAAGAACATATAACTCTGTGTGTGTGTGTGTGTGCATGCTTAAGTGGATATATCATATGTGTGTTAAGATCCACACGACTTATACTCTTGTGGATGCATGTGAAATTGTGTTATTGTTCTTTTCTATAGAAACTTGGGGCAGCCAGTTGACCAGCGGCTCTCAGCTGGACAGGCTGATATATCTACAAGATAAACGACTGCGTTGATGGTCAATGGTCGGCAGAGCGGGCGACGGTGTTGGTGACGCTTTTTAACAACAACAAGAAGAACAACAACATTAAGAAACAAAGACAAAAGAGACGAAGGAGCAGAGCTGGCGGAGCAGCAAAAAGACAAACGTTGCGGCGACAACGCAGCAAGTGACAAACGTTTAGATGGATGGATCGTTCTTCATTTGGGACCGAACCGGACCGGACCGTACTGGGGGACTGGTGCCAGGGATCGGGAGAGTGACAGGGGCTGGTACAGGGACGGGCAACGCGACGGGTATGGCGACGGGTCCAGGGACGGGCCTGGGACAGGGGCTGGGGCAGCAAGCAAGCAAATAAACCAACCGAAAAACGCGACGATTGCACATAAATTATATTCAAATTTCTTCAAGATCTAAGAGATATATAAATACGGGAAAAACATACAAGCACACACACACACACACACACATACAAATTTATAGTACATACTCGTTTCCACTTTTTACCATTTGGTTCTCTTTGTGCCTCTTCTCTGTCCATCCGTCCGTCTGTCTGTGTCGCCCTTTGTTTCAAATTTATGCAGATATGCGACTATCTGAAAACATCGCCGGTTCTCATCCTCATCCTCTCCTTCTATTAATGAAAATCCCGCGCTAAAATCAACCAGATGCCGTTCAAACAGTGCTCCCACCTGGCCCCGATCCTTCACAGATCCACACCCCAAATTGGTATCCATCGATAGTCGTATATCACCGCACACATCTCATAGTAAATGGATGCCGCGGAGGGATCCATAGATATGCCGCTGACAACTCTGATAGTATGCAATGATATGCAGGCATTTCGAAGCGCTTCCGGACTTTAACAAAAAACCTACAAAGTGAGCTCTGATATGCCTCAAAGTTTCTTGATACATCTATTAAGAGTCAGCTAATTTATAAACATATATCGTCATCGCGGTAGATAAGTTGTCCAGCCATTAAGGCAACCAAGCAACGAGGTTCGAATCCCAGTTGTGTAGATTAAGTTAGATTCATTGCTTGTACGCCTAACCTGCCCATAAAAAGTGATAGTAATTATATAAACATAACAATTTTAAGTACTGTATCACATTTTATAACATTCACAACCCTTGAGTTGCCGGCTTTAATCTATGAAATTATAATTATAACTATTATTTACTACAAATTAGGCGACATTTCATAATATGCTGAGGCGCTGTCAACTTATCTCGGTACTTCAAAGGTATATAAATGTCAGTCATATATCTGTACTTCAATTAGTGAGGGATGTTTTTAAATGAATTATAGATACAAGCATAAGTATTTAGTAAATATACGCATCAAATTTTGAACCGAACCCGTTTGAGCCCGAAACTGCAGCTTTTCTGAGCCTGAACCGAACCAGTTGTCAACAAAATGTCTATATAAGAAAATGTTCTTTCAGGTTTCAAGCAAATCTAAAACCGAGTTCACGAACCGAACCCAAAAATGAACCGTTGACAAAAATGTATTGGAGGAGGATTTGATTAGCCAAGGAATTGATTAGGATCTCATATGCGAATATTTGAAATTAAACTAATCATCTAAATTAATTATTGATGAAGTAGAATTTATTTAATCACACTAGTAAATGGGTATTCGAAAGTTAAATCAATTTCAAAAGTATTTTAGATCTACATTTGTACTCCCTGTACCCATAAAATGGATAAAAGGGGGATGTATTCCTTCCTATTCCGAGATTATAAGCTGTATAAAATGCCGGCTTTGAAAGATATGGCTGATAAGCCTCCTAAAAGGAAAACCGCGTACTCTTCCGTTCGAAAACGGGCACACAAAATCGATAACGATGTTGAATGAAAAGTACGAGGAAATGGGAACACGCGTGATTCTGTTCATATTCCTTTGAAGAGGATATTCTAATGTTGTATCAAAAACTTTCATGTTTTTCTAGATTCAGCAGTCTTAGGCTTGTTTTTATGTTTTAAGATATTAGTCAAGTCTAATCAAAATCGTATGATTGATATTGCAAAGCTGTCATATTAACATCAGTCGAGATTTCGAATTGAGTTTTTGTCTAAGAAGATTGCTGCTAGGGTATATAAGTATCTGTATATGTTATCGTCTATTCTTTTCATATTTTATGTGCGGTTTGTTTTCTGTTTATGTTTCCGACATTTTGAATTAGTGCCAGTTGCAAAGATTTTTGTCTAATTGAAAGCAACAAAACTAATTTGAAGAAACACTTTGATCTTCTCTTCAGTTGACGAGCCGAAATACTTGTCTTTAAACTGGGGAAACTGAAGTCTTTGGCCAGCTTCAAGCAGATATTATAGTGCCGATACACTATATACATATATATATACTGTATAAGCAGGTATATATGTATATGAGAGTGTATACGTGATAATATTCTAGCTTATGCATGTTATATGCTGTGTATGGTGAGGGGGCTGCAGTGTACGGGCAGGGGGTAGGGTATATGGGTTAGGGGATAGCGGGTTGGGGGGGGGGGGGGGGGGGGGGGGCTACACACGTTGGTCGTTTGGTTGGAACAACGCTGTCAAAAATTGCCAACTGGCACATTAATCCAGGCGACATATTTATGAATGTATCTGTATCTTCATAGCTGTTGGCTGCATGTGCCCCGAGTATCTGTGAAATGTAAAACTTTTGTGTGTTCGTGTATCCATGAGATATAAAGATATCGCCGTCGCTGCTGCTGCTGCTGTTGTTGTTGTTGTTGTTGGTTGTTTGTTGTTTCTGGACGAGGGTTGCTCGTTGCTCGTTGCTAAATGAGTGCACATTTCAGATAAATTATTGCACACAATTCGTGTACGACGGCGTCTGGCACAAAATGTATTTAACAAATTAAATTTACACACACAAACACACACACATACATACACACACGGCTCGTTGTGCAGGCTTACAGCGCGTGAAAGAGAGAGAGAGAGCGAGAGAGAAAGAGAGATAGTGAGAGGGAGGGAGTTGGCTGGCGAGAGAGCGCGAGGGAGAGAGACATCAAAGAGTGCGCCGCAGCGTGACAGCGACTGCCCGACGGAACGACGCAGCGACGGGGGGAACGCTGCTCAGTGCCGCATATAACGGGGCGGAGCTTGTTTCAGCCAATGCCATGGCGAGCGCACACAGATACACACACACGCACACAGCAGCAACAGCAGCTGCAGATACAACAGCAGAGATACACAGATACACACGGCCCGCCAGATACAAAGATACTTTCATATGGCCACAAGTCAGCGTGTGATTAGTCAGCGTCGCCGTTTGTTTTGAAGTTGCTTGCGAGAGCGGTGATTCTTGTGTTTGTTTTTTCTTCTTGTATCTTTTGCAGATATGTATCCTACAGATACAGCTACAGATACAGCCGCAGATACAGATACAGTATCTCATTGATTTTTTTTGGCTACTTCGGCACGAGACTGAGTCGACAATGATGCGGCCTCTGTCACGTGACACGTTGACAGTTGCATCTGTATCTGTAGCTGAAATTGTATCTGTAGCTGAAGTTGTATCTGTAGCTGTAGCTGTATCTGCAGCTGCATTTGTGGGTGTAATCACAGTCCATTCATGAGATGGCGGATACACACACACATGCACACACACACACACACACACACCCAGACCCTCAACGAGCTGCAATATTTGCCGAGGCTATGTTTGGTCGAGGCGCTTTATCTGCCAAAGCTGTAAATATCCGCGAGATTTACAACGCTGACGACGATGGCGACGACGGCAACGGCAACGGCGACGTCGACAGCGTTGCGTATCTTTTCGCATGAATCGGTATCGGCTGGCATTCGAAGACACGACAAGAAGACAACACGACTCCGACTCGCATAACGCATAAAATAGTAAAACGCATCCGCAGAACGCGGCTAATCCGCCAGATTTTGCAGCAGATACAGGCCCGCTGATGCAGATACAATATCTGACAGATACGCGCACGCGATTCCAATAAAGACAATATACAAATAAAAAACGAAAACAAAAACCCAAAAAACAAATAAAAGTAAAATAACATTTCTTGTTGTGCTCCAGTTGTGCCCCATTGTTGCCACTTGGGCTGTCAACGTAACTCACAATTGAATTGTTCCTTTGTTGTGCGTTATACTCACTCCCTCTCCCACTCCTCACTCCCCGAACCGACTCCGACTCCGTTTCCGATTTTGTAGCTTCAACGAATCGCATAATTGGCATACGCCCGAGGTCAGCCTCCTTTGTAGTTAACCGGCCAAGGCAGAGCCGACCAGGACACGCGCGTCCTGATTTGGCTATCAAGTGCTCATCGACATCCTCCAGCTCCTCCTCCTTCGTACTCCGTACTCCGTACTCCTTCCTCATCATGCTGGTGCCGCCGGACATGATGGCCGCCCAGACGCGCATGATTTATCAGATGAATAGATTCTGCGCCGAACGCGTCCAGGCGCGCATCTTCAAAACGGCGACGGCCATTCGCGAGATCTGCAAAATAGTCCAGGACATACTCAAGGAGGTCGAGCTGCAGGAGCCGCGCTTCATATCCAGCCTGGTCGAGTGCAACGGCAGGTGAGAACACGCAAAAAGGCAGCTCTTAAGCTACTTAGATACATTCTCACTGATTGGGAATGGTAACGAGAAATGTTATAGATATCAGCTGCTGATCAAATCAGGCCTAATTTGGGTTGGGATATATTATTCATTATCCTACCGATGGTTCCTGTGGCAGCTATATGTCAATAGTAAGATGAGAGTATAATGAAACATTTTGAGATATGTCACAAAACCAAAGATCAAGCTTTTCATACCACAACTTAATCGTCTAGCGATCGCTTTTTTATAGTAATCCGATCGGGTAGGTTTGGATATATGCACTGTGCCAAGTTTCATTGAGATAAAGATTATGATAAGGTTAATGCGACCTATAAGATCTATTGTATCCCCTATCAACTATCTCCTGCAAGAATGCAAGAATTTTTATCAGATCGAGAGTTCCTATATCGCCTGTTCAAAGGATATACGTTGGTATATAGCAAGGGCAGTGCAGTCTGTTAGTATGTGCATTGAGGATTCATCCTGTAGTTCGCAGAATCTGCACGTTCTGCTGCTCATAATTCCCAACTTACTAAGGTGGTTTTGTAGTCTACAGTGCACCGTTAGAAGTCCGGTGACTATTCTGAGTGAATTCTTCCCCTTTGGCATTAAATGCTGGAATTTTTACTCCCTGTACCCATAAAATGGGTAAAAAGGGGGTATTGGATTTGTGCAAAAGTATGTAACAGGCAGAAGGAGACATCTCCGACCCTATAAAGTATATATATTCTTGATCAGTATCAAAAGAGATTTCGATTAGGCCATGACCGTCTGTCTGTCCGTCTGTCCGTCATGTACAATACTTTAGTCTCTCTTAATCTACTGTCCAAATTTCAAGTCGATCGGATAATAAACACGGAAGTTATTCACGAAAGAAGATTCAGTAATGCAGCGAGAGGGGGAAGAAGAAGCACAGCCACTTTTGCCGCCTGTGTGCGTGCGTCTTTGTGTATGTGTGTGTGTATGGGTAAGTGGACTTAGATGTGATTGGATGTTTTAGACCTGGGTACAGGGAGTTTCGTAGTCGGGTATACTCGACTTTAGCATTCTTACTTGTTTAATTTCAAAGTTTCCTAAGAGTGACTTGGCCTGTCTTAGACCTGGAGCATTTCTCTCTGCCTTATGTTGTCCCTTCTATACCCAAGTGTTCTCGCATTGTGTGTCTTCCTATGCCACAAAAGGGTTCTGGATCTACAAGGGGAAGATAACTGGGAGGGTATTTTAGAAAGTAACAGATTGACAGACGGCCAGGCTCGCCAGATCGACTCGGTTTTTGAGACTGATCAAGAAGATATACATCCTTTGAGGAAGGAAACATCTCCTTCAATTACAGTACACGCTACAGTCTAGGGTTCATTTCGATGAGCAGAGAATTTATAATAATTTTTTTAATTTTTAATTTTTATTTGGTTTTGATGAAAATCTGTCAGATTGAAGCTCAACAAGTAAGAATGCTATAGTCGAGTATACCCGACTACGAAACTCCCTGTACCCAGGTCTAAAACATCCAATCACATCTTCGTCCACTGTGGCTGTGCTTCTTCTTCCCCCTCTCGCTGCATTACTGAATCTTCTTTCGTGAATAACTTCCGTGTTTATTATCCGATCGACTTGAAATTTGGACAGTAGATTAAGAGAGACTAAAGTATTGTACATGCCAAATCTTAAAGTTATATCTTGAAAATTGTTACTGTAAAACGGTTTTAATCGATTTGCGGGGGAACGGGGGAGATATCTGAAATATGAAACAAACTTGATCTGCGTATGGTATACAGGAAACTACATTCCAAATTTGGTGTCTCTAGCTCTTGTAGTTGCTGAGATCGACGCGTTCATACGGACAGACGGACAGACAGACGGACATGGCCAAATCGAAATCTCTTTTGATACTGATCAAGAATATATATACTTTATAGGGTCGGAGATGTCTCCTTCTGCCTGTTACATACATTTGCACAGATGTAATACCCCCTTTTTACCCATTTTATGGGTACAGGGAGTAAAAATGTAAAACACTTAAGAATCTGATCATATTTTGCAGATTGAGCTACACAGTCTTATAATAAAATTCGGTATGGAAAACCTATTTCCAATATCCATAGATTACAACTCGAATAAATCCATTTAAATAACACTTTTACGATGAAAGAAATGCTTAAAAGTGGCAAGAACTTTTTAGATTTTAGACTGAAGTTGGCATGGTAACTCTAACTAAAGCGATCGGATAAATTTGAAATAATACAATTTAAAAGAAAATCCATCCGCAGCTAATATGGACTTTAAGCAATCACAAATGTTTACCAAATTTTACGCTGAGCCTTCGAATCCGAATGCGCACTTTTTTTAATAAAACAGACTTTAAAGTATTGCTAAATTGCATTATTTTTGGCTTAAGATATAATATCTGTAGTTGTAGATTGTAGGGATGGTAGGGATTATCAAAAGCGTTGAAGCAAATTGAATTTTCTTTGAATCGCTTATAATATTTATACTACTTTACAATTGGAATATTAGTTATTGTACCACTAAATGGTTAACTTTGAAACACATTTAGCTATTTATTGTCTTAAATAATTCATATCATTGCTAAACTTTATCAGCTGGTTGAATCATTAATTCAAAGCACAGTATTAAATAATCAATTATCGCATGATACTTTTATCCGATTGTGGCTATCTCACTGTCGTTCCCAAGCAGATACAATCGAGCTGAGCAGATACTCGTAACAGGAGCATGACTTGACAAGAATGACATTGCATGTTTCTTGCGATTCAGGATCCTTGATCTTACTTTTATTGACCTGTTAGCAGCTTAAGGCCCTCCTCACAGTGCTTCAACGACAGCCGTCAGCAGCCTGAATTACGCAGATCCCATTGGTAGCCCCTTATAGAGAGGGTCTGAAATAGGCATGTAAATCTGGTATAAGCATCGATGTTTGGCAACTCTACCTCTCTCTTATAGAGAGGGTTTCAGCTAGCGATAGCGCAAATCAGGTGAAATAGGATATCTTTGATTAAGAAATAATAACCAAGAACTTAAGGGGGAGTTCTTATAGCCTTACGAAGAAACAAATAAATAAGTAAAAAAATAATACTTTTTTGTTTAATTAAAAATAAAATAAAATAAATATTAGAATTTCTCCATAAATTGTTGGCTAACATTTCTTAATCAAAAATTTCCAATTTCACCTGCTTAAACAAAGTGTAAGAACTCACAATATCAATATTGATAATATTTATAATTATTATTACTCAGCAGAGTTGCATTCTGACTGAAAAACTTCAAAATGGCTATAAAAGTTGTGACAATTTCTGCTGGTGATAGAAATCGATTAAATAATACATATATTTATTAATAATACATACATACATAGTTCAATGATACAAAACATTATTTGTAACAAAGGATGTTTTTTTATTACATACCTGTTAGGCATGTTCTGAATTTCACCTCCGGCAAGAAGTGAATCCCATTTTCAGGATGTGCGGACTAAATTTCCTTCCACTTGTCATTTAAAATGAATTCAATTTTATTCAACTTAAAACTGAAACATTGGAAGAATATAAAGTTCCACAAAATCTTGCCAAAAGTGGGCAAATAATCTCTAATCTTGGATCTTCTCTTCAGCAAACTTTTGACTTTATTAAATTATTAATTTCAAAATTAGAAAACTACTTGCAGACGGTGTTAATTTCAGTCGCTGATAAATCGTAAAAATAAATGATTTTCGTTCAAGATTATATTTTGTATTCATCGGTTCACCGATGTTCTAATGTTTTTTTCACCAAACTTATCTGGGATCACTGAGTGACTTAATGAAATCTCTAACAATAGCTAATTGTTTTAGGTTCGAGGGTGTGGAGGTCATCTCGCCAAATGAGTTCGAAATTGTGCTCTACCTTAACCAGATGGGGGTCTTCAACTTCGTGGACGATGGCACCCTGCCCGGCTGTGCGGTGCTGAAGCTGAGCGATGGCCGGAAGCGTTCGATGTCCTTGTGGGTGGAGTTCATCACCGCGTCGGGTTATCTATCATCGCGCAAGATACGGGCACGCTTCCAGACCTTGGTGGCACAGGCGTGCGACAAGAGCATCTATCGGGACATGGTCAAGATGATTGGGGATACCACAGAGGTGAAGCTGCGGATTAGGGAGCGCTTTGTGGTGCAAATAACGCCGGCATTCAAATGCTCTGGCATCTGGCCACGCTCGGCGGCACATTGGCCGATGCCGCACATACCCTGGCCGCATCCAAATATTGTCGCTGAGGTCAAGACCGAGGGCTTTGATCTGCTCTCCAAGGAGAGCATTATAATGCAGAACAAGAACAACAATGCGGCCAGCATGGAGGGCGATGCCTGGGTGCTCAGCTTCTTTGAGGCTGAGAATCGTTTGCTGCAAGGTAAGAGCGGGGGATGGGGGTGGGGGAGGGCATAGTGGGAAAGATCCTTTGAGCAAAAAAGAAGAAGATGGAAAAACTGTTGTATCTTCAAAGGTGGCTGCCGTCGACGCTGCCTGAGCATACTGAAGACGCTGCGTGACCGTCACTTGGAGCTGCCTGGGAATCCGATCTCGGCGTATCATCTAAAGAATCTGCTGCTCTACGAGTGCGAGAAGCATCCGCGTGACTTTGAGTGGGATGAGAGCTGCATTGCGGATCGCCTGAATGGCATATTCCTGCAGCTAATCTCGTGCCTCCAGTACCGCCGCTGTCCCCACTACTTCCTGCCCAGCCTCGACATGTTCAAGGGCAAATCCCCCAGTGCTCTCGAGCAGGCGGCCAAGCAGGTCTGGCGTTTGACTCGTGAGATGCTCACCAATGCCAATGCCTTTGAGAAGTTGTAAATTCTCTCACAGAGTGTGTGAGAGACAGAGAGAGAGAGAGAGAGAGAGAGAGAGAGGGTGACAGCGCTGAAGAGAACATGAGTGTGCGTGTGTGTGTGTGTATGATTCAAGGTGCTAAATTTTCATTGTCACAGCGCGGCGATTGCAATGATCTGATAAGCGAATGCCCTCAGTGGCTGCCATTTTGTGCCATGTGTGTGTATGTGTGTGTGTGTGTGTGTGTGTGTGTATGTGTGTGTGTTTGTGTGTGTGCATAGCAACAACAAACACAACAATAGCAAGCAGCGAATACCCGAAGTGTTAATGCAGAGATGCGAGATAAGCCGCACATTGCCCACTCCTCAATCCAAAATCGAATTCGACTCTTTGACCGCACTTACACGTTGAAGTTACTTCATGAACTTTTTAACAACCCTTCGTAACGGCTTAAGTGTGACAACCCAATGAATTCTTGAGCAGGACGACAAGTCTTCGGATGTATCGATGTACATTTCTCTTAGTTGTCTCTCAGTTTTGGCACAGAAGTTTTTTTTGTTGTGCTCCAGGCATTATATATTTATGTCGGAATCGTTCGGATCGAGTCGTTATATCATATATGTAGCTGAAACGATCGTTCGGTCTTTATTTTAATCTGTATAAAATTGCTTTTTTAACAAAATTCACCAAATACAAGACATTACGCTCACTTCAAGTCGACTTAATTTTTGCTACCATGAAAACCATCACTCGATTCAGTTTATTACTGACAAGATTCCATTTTTTCTTAAATATATATATATGTTCGGCACTCTTAGCCCTATTCTATGCTCGATTAGATTTTCAATCCACCTTTTAATAAAATCAATTCACATGTAAAGT
Organism: Hirtodrosophila confusa; assembly: GCA_035043065.1. Lineage (NCBI taxonomy): Eukaryota > Metazoa > Arthropoda > Insecta > Diptera > Drosophilidae > Hirtodrosophila > Hirtodrosophila confusa. The sequence goes on along the minus strand of JAWNNI010000033.1, from coordinate 6,081,081 downwards.
ACAGCTCAGCTGTTTTGCACGAAGAATCGATAAAAATCAACTAACACAATATGCAACCCTGCAATTCGCCACTCGGTTAAAGAGTTCAAGGAGTAACTTCATCGTGTAAACCCAATGAAATTCGCCTGCTGCTGCGACTTCAGCTTCTTTTCCTTTTGCATGGATGGCTGCGAATATTGTTTTTAATAACTCTCCGCTTTCAGCATTTTTCTCGTGCCACATTCTGTGCCTTATGGCCAAACAATGGGGCAGCAGCAGCACCAGCAAAAAACAAAGCAAGCAAAAAACAAAACAAAACAAATAGAAATACAAAATAAAAGAGCATTTGGCGAGAGCATTTGGCGGCTTCCTTTGCAAGTGTGCTCGAGTGTGAGAGAAATTGAGTACTTACGCAGTTAAGTACTCGGTGTAAGTAATAAATACCTATATACTCGAATGAGTACGCGTATATACTTACGCATATATACAGCTGTATACGATAAAACTAGATACATATGTATTTATATGACCCGCAAACATTTTGAAGAGTTCCTTTTCTCCGTCGCCAGGAAGATAGTTTCGCGATACTTTGGCAAAGCACAAAAGTGTTGCAAAAGACTTTACTAAAAGAATCGCATTCTCCTCTTCCGCGATCAAAATAAAAAAATCAAAACTGTTTGCAGGGTATACATTTACATATGAATATATGGATTAACATGTGTTGATATCAAAATAATCATTTGTCCTTCCAAGTTTGACTGAGCAACAAGAAATGTAAACGAAATTTTTAACTAGGCAATTATTAAATATTACTTCTATCATACATATATATTTGTCTTCCGAATTCAGTTTTAATATAAAATGTAAACAATCTCTTATTATTTTATTTTGTATAAATTTAATATTATATTTACATTGCTTAAGTGACAGTTGAATGCAATAAATTCTAAAATACCCCCAGGGCAATTATACACAATTTTATACTATTTGTGGGACAGCTCAGAAAGCACATTAACATACTTATACAACAGCTTGCACACGTACGCTGCACACGTACGCTGGTCGAGCTAAAAGCTTAGGCTTAGCAGGCAAACTACACTAATACATTTACAATTACAAATACAACTAATAATGGCAAATTGAAGGGCGTTTCTCTCGCAAACCTAATTATATATATATTATTCTTAATCCTTAGCAGGCTTGCAATTTGTAACTTCTTATATAGGTAGGTATATATATGATTTGCCCAATTTAGCTAATAATCTTATATAAATGCATGGTTTGGTGACCTTTTTTATATATCTTATGTAAAAGACTGAAATATTTGATGGAAATACAATCCATTACACGTTGATACATGTAGAACTTCTCTAAGCAACCCCTTCAATGGTACTTGATACAGCTTTGTCGTTTTTTCTCCGTGCCGTCCACATAACGCACTTTTGATGTTTCCGGACTTAAAGTGTCCTCTGATCTTTAGTTGCAGTTGCATCTTCAAGGAAGAAACATTAACTAAAATACGAGGAGGGCTTGGCCGAGAAACATCAGCATTTTATTGCAAGGATTGTCCCCAAATAGCATTAAGAGCAATTCAGCCAGGGATCGTGATCAGAGATCAGGCTCATTAAAAGTTGGTAGCTGTTTGATGCGGTTCGACTTGCAACGGACTGTGAGTTAATGTTATGAGTATTGGACATTGCCGGATGGCCAAAATGAAATTTATTTGTTGCTCTTAGTCAGGACAGCGGCAACAGCTACAGAAACAGCAACAGCAACAGTTGTTGGCTTGAATGTGTTTCAGCAGCTGCAGCGACAAGCGAGCATCATTTTTATTACCCTTATTTATGGTTATGTTGTTTTCGGGGATCCAATGGTATCATCATCTTGTTCTTCTTCTTTGTTCTTGTTGTGGCGGAAGACAGACAAAAAGTTTCAGCGAATGTAATCGATATTTTCGTTGTCTTTCACATTGGCAATCGATTCTGAAGCTGACAATAGACGTTCCGCTTCGCTGTAATGCCAAAGACTAGAGAGAAATCCAGTTTTGTGCGTATGTGGGAGCATGGGCGTACCTAAAGAGGGTAAAGTACACAATCCCCAGAGCTGAACCCAAAACACATCAGCAATACTAGAAGGAACAGTTTCGGTGTTATGTTGGAACTTATTATAATCAAAACCAAGTTAGGGAAATATTATTTCTCTTAGATCCCCTCCTAATGTTATTTAAAAATATTACATATTTTTGATAGCAACCCCCCCTTTCAAGATCCTGGCTGCACCTTTGTATAAGAGTAATGTACTTACTCAGTGCGTAGCATAATCAAGAACAGCAGGAGGAGCAGAAGCAGGAGCAAGAGCAGGAGCAGAAGCATAATGCGATAGCCAAAATAACAAATTATGCTCAAACACGCAGGATCATATTACATATGTATGCCTACCCATACCTACCCATTATTCCATTATAACCGCCCCCCCATACAACGCCCATCTCGTTCAGTTTGTGAGCGAGTTGTGCGGCGGGGCAAGGCGGGGGTAGGCGTGCCAGCATCAGCAGCCGCCGAAGCCGAAGTCCTTGGCTTGGGAAAAGCAGCATCAGGTGACTGCGGTCGATGCACAGTGGGGCCTCCTTGACAAGAACTTGGACCTGTAAAGTTCTCAACTCTTTTCAGATCTCCAACTGTCATAACTTAGTCAAAACTAAATCGATTTCCACGCAGAATGTCATGGTTTCTCCTGTAGAGTGATTTAACATTTAAATTTGATTTATTTTTATATTTAACAATTTTAACAAAATCGATCTCCAACTTTCATTTTTAACTTCCAAAAACAACATTAGAATACAAAAAAAAAAACTATTTTAAAACTGAGTCTGCGGTACTTCATTTTTCAGTTGTATTCCTTCACAAAGTTGATAGCGGTTTTGACTAGTAAGGATCTTAACTTTATAAATATAATAACAAGATTTCTTCTATATTTTCAACTTCCGTAACTTTTTCAAATCCCCACAAATATTCATGAAGTAAATCTTTTTGAATGTGAATTGTCCGCTAGTCATTTTAATTGAATTAATTTCCGTAAATACCATTTTATTGGAATGTCTGCATTGTTCATAATAGAGATAGAAAAAAATAGGAAAATAATGGAAAGCTTAAAGTTATATAACACTTTTTATAACTAGTTTGAGTGGAATTTGGATTCATTCGGGTTATTTGAAATATCTATAGCTTCAAGTTTCTAGCTTCAAATTACGTTCATGACGGACAGGCAAACGGACATGGCATAAGCCCAATATACCTATTATTCCCAATTTTTAGAAACAGAGTATAAGCAGAATAGCGTTTTGAGTAGCTCTGAACAATTCTCTATACATTTGTATTCTTATTTAATTTTATTTATTTTATTTTTGTCGCGTTTTAGCGGACAGTGGCCCCACAGTGCGACAATTGCGCGTTGCTCATTTTGCCAGCAGCGTCCGCAACGTCGGCAGCGGCAGCAGCGTCAGCAGCGGCACGTGTCCACATCCAGGAGCAGGGCTCAGGCTGAGACTGGTGGCCATGTGGACCATGAGAATTGCCACAGGCTGCGCGCCCCCGGACGCTGATAAGGCACGTTTATATATGTAGGGCGCCCAACCCAGCGAGATGCGAGTACCAGCAGGGCTGTGTCGGGGAGTGGGAGAGAGGATGGGAAGGGGGAGGTCCTTGGGCAGCAGCTTGTGTTTTGACAAATTATATTCGAAATGCAATTAAAAAAGGCACAGTAAGAATCGTAGAAGCAGCCGCAGTCGCAAGTCCCCAGTTGGTGGACCCAGAGGCAAATCCTTTTCTTCCTCCTGCAATCCTTTGACCTGTCACAACTTTTCCTAAAGCCAAACAAAATGTTGTCGCTTGTCGCCCCCTGATTTCCGTCCGCAAATAGTATTGTTATTCTCATTATTCCAGTTCTCAGTTCTCTCTGTTCTCCTTGCTGTCATGTGACATTTAAGCCTCCCTCCCTTACCCCCCTTCACCACCCTGCCCCCCTCTTGCCAGTGGGCGTGGCGCACGTTGACAGGCGGCTTGCGATTATGTTGACGTCGTCCTTTTGGTCCTTTTGTTGTTGGTTTTGCGTACGCCTTTGTTTTAATTGTTTACTAATGATATTTAAATTAGTGCTCTTTATGACCGCGAGCGGTTTCTTTGTATTATATACTCAAAAGTCCTTCACATTTTTGTCATTTCATTTGTTCTCAGTTCTCAGTTCCCTGTGCCTGACACCCCCCCCCCCCCTTTCCCCCCCTCCCTTGCTGCCCACACACTCCGTCTGCAAAAGGGTTGGACACTCCGAATGAGAGGGGTCGTCCAGCTGAAAGCCTCGTTCAAAAGCCGAGCATTGGCAGAAATGTTAAGGCGCCGCTGTTAAGGTCATGCTTGTTATGTTAACATTATGTTAAGGCCAAATGTTACTATCTGAACTGATCGCTGGCCCGTTTTATTATCTGAATATAAATGTGCTTGGGCTTTCAAAATAGTTTCAATTACCTTTGACTGTTTAGAGTACTTTAAAGTCTGATTAAAAAGTTGGTACAAAAATGAGTCTCTGTATGAAAATCCTTCCTTTTAGTAAATAAACGCATCACGTAATTTATTATTCATATGATCAAAATCGGACGATAGAATTGTACTAGTTGTACCCCGCCACACTTTGCTGTGGCACATTGTTGTTGCATTGATGAAAAGGTAAGAAATAAACAGAAATAACTTACCACTATTTTTCACCCGTGGTCGGAAGATCTTAAAACTATTTTCCCTGACCACTATTTTCCATCCCGTGCATTATTATTTGTTATATAAGGTCTGAAGAACTTAGAAACCGAATTAACAAAAACCTTTTCTCACACATTTGACCTGAAGCCCATTTTCCGTCCGTGATGAAGGGTGGGAGTAGATTTTTCAAGCTTCATACAACATTTTTCTGACGGGTAGATTTTCCAAAGTCCCAGGCTTCTTAGTCACTATCTATGCTGATTTGACTTATATTTGCATGTGTACTGTATGTTTGAAATATATATATAGATAAAAAAGGTTTGGGTAAAGATCTAACCCTACATGTTCCCTAAAAACAATCCAATGTATGTCTTCTTTGTAACCCCAAAGGGAAGTGTTTATAGATAAATACTAGAAACTCCTCAAAGTAACATACTTACTAACATAACAAAAGTATAGACAGAAAAAAGATTACACAATGCACTTAAAAGTTGAATTTCTAAAAGATATAGAGCTGTCTTGCATAGTCTGCTATCCTTGGAGCTGAGCTCCAAGCAGCCACCGTGAGTGCGGTGGAGGGGTTTCAGAGCTGGCATAATTATGTCGTCATTATCAAAAACACGTGGTGCAATTTACCAAGATGACACAAGGAGTATTCCGGAGCACACGCCACAAATTATGAATATCAAAATGTGCCCAAGATAAACGACACAGGAAAAGCAAAGTTGAAGTTTTTGGATGGGGATGGGGATGGGAATGGGAATGGGGATGGCAACTGACAACTACGGGTCTGGGTTTGGAAAATTAGTTTTCCACGCATCGTCAGCAAACACAATGGAGCATCTCTGGAATGGGAATGGGAATGAGCATAAGATTGGTATTGGGATTGGAACAGGGATTGAAGAGGGGACAGGATGGCACCTACACATGATAATTTACAGCAGATTGTCGCCTTTCGAGAGCTAGAGGGTCGCTCCAATAGATGCCACGTATTTTTGGATGGGCATTTGCATTCAATTACGGCAGCTGTGAGCCGGACAGATTTATTTTTATGCACGCGCCATAAAGGAAGCCCCAAAATGCGCCGCAGACGTTGAGTGTGTGTGTGTGTGGGGGGGGGGGGGGAGTGAAGAGTGAAAATGATGGAGGAAAAGAGTTGCAGATGAAGATGAATGCGGAGCTGAAGGTGGAGGCGCTGCTGCTGCTGCTGCTGGCGTTGCAGTTGGCGGTGGCTGCGCTCAATCATAATTATGTGATTTGTTTGCGACGGGCGCGGGCGACTAATTAAACGGACGGAGGCGCTACCGTGAGACGGTGCGACTGGTAAATATTAAATGGGCAATGGGGTAAGGGGTAACGGGTAACGGGTAAGGGGTAAGGAGAAAGGGGTGTATGGGGGTAAGACATGGCGGGCATGTTGACGTATTGTCGCTTGTGTCGTCTAGTGCAAGTTATGACATTTTGATTTGAGTTTCATTTGATGTCGCTCAGCCGGCGCTCCTCATTGGGAGGACTCTGATTTATGTCCAGATGCGGGACACAGGGCGGGGAAGGTGAACAACTAATTAAGTTGCAACTGGCAGCGGCGTGGGGGCTAGGGAGGGAGAGAGGTAGAGGTAGAGGTAGAGGTAGAGGTCGCAGCTGCAGGCAATTTAAAAAACAGCAGCAGAGTCTGGCAAGGATGGCTTTTTAGGATGGGGATTGTGGGCCAAGGCGGTGCCTGGCTAATTGCAGCGGGTGTGCGGGGCAAAGAGTGCCACTTTTAAAGGGGGTAAAAAGCACGCTGCTATTCGATAACGATTAACATTATTAATGAATGGGCTTGTGGCCAGATTGCAGGTATTCAAACGCTGGGCCAGTTCCCAGAAAACCCAAATGAAACGAACCTCAGCCAAAGATTGTCAACATGATCATCAACTGGATCGTACTTATGAACGGCTCGGGATTGGAGACGACAGACAACGGTCTCTGGCAACCTGTGGAATGTTCAAGCCAAGCACAAACACACAACAACAACAACAAGAAGCAACAAGCCAAAACAGAGAAAAGGTTTACCAAAAAGGAAAACCAAAAAGCGACTCAAATCAAATGCAGATAATATCAATTATATGTAAAAGATACAAACGCATGCGATAGATACATTCGTCGAGATAAGCATTTAAATTATTAACAACAACAACAATGCAGACAACGACAGCGACGACAACAGTTGACAACGGCCCCAACAACAACAACAACCAGACAGCATAAGGATCCATGACATGAAACTAATGCGTGTGTGTATCTTTATAATTCATTAGAAACAACAGCTGATTCGAATCATAACGCTAAGTTTGAGACAACGCAACTAGCCCCGCTTGAAGTTTGGAGATGTCTCTCCATTGGATCCCAAAAGCTTGCTATCCAAACGTTTCCGAATAGCCCCAATTGTGGCCTAACCCATCAGAGAATCCAAATGTTTGAATCATATTTAATGATTAATCAAAACTAGCAATGAAAGTGAATAGCATAAGTTTTCTTGCACTCTATGCACACAAGCAGTTCAGCGGCAGTGCTAGCAAGCAGTGCATATCACATGACAGCTGCTGCCAGTCGGTTACTGCTCGGTAATACGAGAATTGTTGCTTGAATATCTGATTAACGTGATGTAGAATCAGACATGGATAATTTTCTTATCAACCGTTTTCCTCGATTTACAGCTATAGTGGGGGGGTATTATCTGAATAATTTTAAATGGTATACAAAAAAAACTACTTTCCACTCTTGGTGTTTGACAAACAAAACCCACAAAGTCAGATCGTCCCGGCTGTTGATGCTGATCAAGAATATATATACTAGATAATGTCGGAGATGTCTCCTTCTGTCTGTTACATAGATTTTCAAGGTTATACTTACCCTTTTTAAGCATTTGATAACCACGGGGTGTACGTTCGTTCGTTACTGCATGTTAGTCATAGTATTAGAGCTAACTAACTAATTATACACGGGTAAACATAACTATTTATATTAATTACAAATTCTTAAGCAAAAGCCACTAAGGTCTTTGATGTAGCCAAATTTTTAGTAATATTTTCTCGACCCGTTTTTGATAGGCTCGAAAAATACTGGTTTTATTTACTTCAGATAAATGTGAATATCTCAGAACTTAGCTTGTTGTTTATAATGATATTAACATATCCCCTCAAGAAACTTTGTATCTTTTTGCGATCGAATGAATTGCTTTGGTACTATTAAAATATGGAGAATAAATTGGAAAATACAAGATTATTAAAAATGAGCAAATTAAAAATTAAGCCCAATTTTTCATTTGGTTTGCGTCCTGGAGAAATATCTGTTTTTGCTGCACTGAACAAAAATGTTAAAGGTGTGCTTATTTTGTTGGCCACATGTGTACATTACATATAAACGCTGAGTTGAAAACATGAATTTAATAATTCCTTAGCAATAAAATGAGAATTTCATTCAGATATTAAATGAAACATATTTTCCATCTATGGAAAGCTTGGAACAGTATCTAAGCCAGGAATGTTTCATTTCTAAAGGAGTTCAAGTTAATTTACTATGCAGTTTCCTTTAATTATTATGGCAGCTAGATGTGAAACTAGTTGAGAATAACTTCATAACACTCTAAGTACAATTCTTATGAACAAATTCTAAGACTCCAGTCATGTTCTATTCATATTTATTTTTTCACAAATACTCGTAAACTAATTAAGTATATTAAAAAAAAAACAAAAAAATACATAAATAACAATAACATATACAAATTTTGTAGCTTATTTTGATAATTGAATACTATAATAAAATACAAAATGCTTTTAAGGTGCCTTCGCTATAAGCTGGGGAGCAAAGCGGGAACAGTTGCCGCCATCTGTTCTCACAGACAGCGGAGACACACACCGCGCAGCTGAGGCTGAGGCTGAGGTCTGGGCAAGGCGCAAAGCGCAAAATCTGCTGCCGCCTTTTAGGCTTGTCACAGAAAAGCTTTAAGTTATTTGCTAGGGAATTGATTTTGCAGGTCCTTTAGTCCTTGCAGTAGCGCGTGTGGAGCACATTCTCCGTGCCAGAGAGTATGGCGCTCTCGTGCAGCGGACATAGCTTCAAGTAGGTGTCGCTCGACTCCAGGGACTCGATGAGTATGTACTCGAGATAGATGCGCGGGGAGGAGAGTATGCGCCAGGTGAGCGGATTGAGTATGTTCGTTTGATACTCCCAGAAGACGGTTGCATGGCCGGGCTGATGCAGATCCTTGCCAGCCAGCAATGCCGTATACTCAAAGCCCGGCTCAAAGTACATGGCCTTGGGCGAGAAATTCATCCGCTCGGTTGTCTTCTTGCTGTGCTCATCGTGCAGCCGTATGGAGAGCGTGCCCACCTCCCCCCCATGCAGTGTGCTCTCGTCGTGGCTGGAGACGCGCACTGTGATCTTGTAGTGCAGCCGGCAGAAGGGTTTACGATCGCCAGTCATCAAGTAGAAAACCGGCGGCGGGTCCTGCGGCTTAATCAGTCCACGCGCGAATTGCTCCTGGTAATCTTCCTGACTGTGGAAGCCCATGCGCATGCACAGACGTCCGGGCTCATCACAGCTGCCGCATTTGACATCCTTGAAGTTCTATGGGTAGAAAGAAGCAGGCAAAAGATTAGACATAGTGCTGAGTGAGCAGGAGGCAGCAGGCACTTACATCGAAGGAGTCGCAGCTAATGCCCATAAAAGGACACTTGCCCTCGATGCTCTCCGTGTAGTATTGCTCGCTGCGTATGTGATTGCAGCCCAGGAACTCCTGCATCGTGAGGAATAGTGTGGCCTTGCGGTTGCTCTTCATTACATCCTGGAGCTTCTTGTTACAGCCGGGATTATCGAAGCCGCCGTTGGGATAAAAGTCAACATGCCCCAAACGCTGTATGATGCCCAAGCCGCCCTTCATCAGCGGATTGGCATCCGTGTGCACAATGTCCACGAAGTTCGCATCGGATCGATCCAGCCGCACGATGGGATCGGTGTCCGTGAAGAGTGGCGCTGCCGGATCCAAGCCTGAGATGCGGCCCAATTTCAAGCCAAAGTCCCGCTGTAAATGCGAGCCCGCATAGCCGGAAAGATGGGCGCCCAGGGAGTGGCCTATGATGTGCACATTGTCCAAATTGGGCAGACGCAGCTCCTCGTAGAGCATGTGGATGACATGGGCCGTAATGGCGCCCACCAGCCGCGTGTTGGCCACAGCCTGGACATACGGCGGACTGGCGCCGCCGCCCCAATCAATCAGTATCACAGCGCACTCGCCCTCGGCACAGCGGGTGAGCAGCGCCTTGGCCATGTCCAGCATCCAGGGCATGTCGCCCGATTCTAGATAGCCATGTACCACCAAATAGATCTTGCCCAGCTCATTGATGCCCAAGCCCTGCACACTATCCGGATCATTCAGATCAATATACTTTGGCTGGTCGAGGCCGCGTCGCGTGTGCAGCGTAAAGTGCGGCTCAATCTCCGAGGGCTTCTGTGGATGTACGTTGATCGTCCTTGTTACGGTATTCCAGGGTCCGTTAATGGGAAAGCAGCCGTAGACCCCAAAGCACTTCACCTCATTTATATCTGTAAGCAAGCGGAAGGAATCTCAATCAGAAAAGTGTTTCAAAAGTCTACAACTTTAAGGCGCGCTGTTACTAACATTTCTAGAGCATGTTAAAGCACTGTTAGAGCCTAGACGAACTCACAGTCTATCTGCCCATACACTTAGAAAAATATATGCCAGAAAATAAATAAATAATAACACAACAAATATATAAGGTCACCCTAAAAGCCAGAGAAATAATTTATATTTAGTAGAAATATTTTCTATTTAGTTGAAATAATTTCTAAATTCTAGAAATATATTTCTTAATATTTCAATAAAGGTCTAAAAAATAAGACCTTTGTCTACAAAAGTAAGGCAACTTTCTGCATTTAAAAAAATTTATTTTCTTAACATTTTAAGCCTGCTCTTACTAACATTTCTATAGAGCTTAACAGCTGGAATAAACTTAAAGTCTGTCTGCCTATTTTACAATTCAATGGCAGGCTGTTATTAACAGTCTTATGCTATGCTAAGACGCTGTTAGACCTTTAACAGTCTGGGTTTGCATCTTAAGCATGCTGTTATTAACACTGGAATCGCATGTTAAGGCGCTGTTAGTGCTTCGCTAAGGCACGTCTACCGTTAGCCGGTCATTGAGCATGTCATTGGGCATTGTTTATTTGACCGCATCCACTGTTGACAAGTACCCAAATTTCTTAGTGCATTCCAACTTAGCTGTATAAGTGAATCCATTAGCCTTAGACGGCTGTTCAGCGTTGCGTGGCACTCTGTTAGCTTCTGCCTTCCGCTCGGCTGATCAATGACCAATGGCCAAATGTCTGTCGTCATTGTCATTGTTGTTTCAGTTGTTGTTGTAGCTGCAGTAGTGCCATTGTTTCCAAGCTTATCGTCAACTGGTGTCTTATTATTATTTATATCGGAAGTTTTCTATTATACTCGTACACATATGCATGTGTGTGCTTGAACGAGTGTCGTAATTGCAAACTGCCCACTCGAATTCGTATTCCGATTCGATTGGACTTCAGCGAAATCAAACGATCTAAACAAGACAAATGCATTCAAACGCTTTCCCCTTAACTGACCCGACAGTGTCCGGTCGCAGTACCCATTCCCCATTACCCAGTCTCCATCAGGTTGAATGAACCATTGAAACCAGAATTTGTTTGCACAAGCGACCACTCGAAGATGCGCATATTGATCTGGCAGTGGCACTGGGCCAAAGTCTTGTTTTGTTTAACTAATGAATGCCAAATGGAAAAGCTGAAAAACTTTCAGACATGCTGATTGCTAGTACCGGGTAGACCAGTCCCGTGATGCAGAATGGCAGAGCTGTGATAGTAATAGTTGATAGTTTTAAAAAGCACTTGAGCATCTGTCTAGGCAAGATCTTAATTGATATTTGTAATGGAAGTCATACTTATACTTAGTTAATTGCTATTGTTAATGAAACAGAGGGTTGCAGCAGTACCGAAAGCACCATTTTTAGTTGCAGCTCTATATGTTATTGATAATACCTTTTCTATACATATTTCGATATCAGCAAATATATACATTAATATTCTTTTCAGTCTCTGCACAAACTGTCCGGTTTCAGCAAGATCTTAAGTGCTGTAATGGGTTTCAAACTCAATCATTGGAAAAAAAAAAATGCGGAAAAATACCAAAACTACAATTTTCAACTATTCTCATTTTTCAACCTGTTTCTATATGAACATTAATGTTACATTTTCTTCATAAATTTATAATTTTTTGCACGAGGTAGCAGCAGTACCGAAACTATAATTTTTAGTTTCAGATCTATATGGAAATGATAATACCCTTTCTCTACATATTTCTATCATATTTCTCCTTAATATACTTTTGAGTCGCTTCACAAACTGTAGACTTTGTGCATAAGCTTTCGATTTTTGCGGCGTACCGGAACTACCACTTTTAATTACCGATCAATATGGAATTGGGAACACTCTTTAGTTTACCAAATTCTATATGAACATAAATGTAAGTCTCTGTGTCTTTTTGGATATATTCACACATTATCAAATTCTGCAACTTGTATTGCTGTGTTCTAGAAACCGGCAGGTGCAAGCAAACGCAATCGGATAGCCCAACGAATTGGTTAGCCACAGATTGTTGCCCAAGCTTTGGCAGTAGCCTCAAAATGTTGCACTTACCACTTTTGGGGGCCGGTGGCAGATCGATTAACGTGTTGACTGCCGCACGGCTGGTGTGATTGGCCAAGTATAGCATGGTCTGCAGCATGAGGCCGCCGGTGGTGTTGGCCACATGCATCTTGTAAGTATTCTTGCTTCTTCTTCTCTGCTCTAACTGGAGCTGTTGTTATTCACCTTGTTGTGGCTGTGGATCACTAATCGCTGCTGTGGTGCAGCCGTCTACATTTTCGCCAGGAACCACACGTTGTAAGATCAAATCACCGTTCACTTTACGTTTCTTGTCTATTTTTATTTGTTCCTTTTATATGTATTTTCTTTTATAACTGTGCGATTTATTGGTGTATTAAGACAATCGCTGGCCGTTGATTTTTCTTTATTTAATTAAGTTAATCTTATCGCGCACCTGTGTCTTAGGGCCTCTATCTGTCAAGTTGTCCACTTGAGTTCTACCTCGTTTAGCTCTTTATTTATTATGTGCTCCTAGAACTACGTGTTCTTAAAGTTTGCACGTTTCTTTCACTTGCTTCCCGGATCAATCCGTTCTCGTTCTCGTTCCCGTTCTCGCTATATTGCTGTACTCGTTGCTACTCGCTGTTATTCGCTGCTGTCTATCACGCTTGACAACCGCCACAGTACTGAGCCGGTCAGCTGCGGACCACGCAATATTTATTACCCATCGGCCGCAGGCCGAAGACCCAAGTTGAGCTTCGGCTCGTCGCTGCATGGGCGTCGCTGCCCGCTGGCAGGGGACATCGGCCCTGAGATAAGCTTACACACTCGCACTTTTCTCGCAGTGCAAGCAGCCGCCAAAGATGCAAAGTACAACCGAGCGGCATCGGCATCAACGTTGACGTCGCCGTCGACGTCGACTGCTCACTCTTGATGCACTTTTACATGATAAGCGGCAGCAGTAGCAGAGCACCAGCAGCAGCAGCGCACCAACAGCAGCGCAGCAGTCGAAGATCAAAGTCGCTGGGCCGCTGCCAGAAGCTCCATACATCAATTTGTTTGTCTACGAAGTGCGGCTCTGGGCAAAATGCTTATACTCTGTTTCAAAAACAATGTTATTGAAAAAGAGTATACTGGGCTTGTGCAATGCTCGTCTGTCTGTCTGTCTGTCCATATGAACGCAATTTTTGTCAACACCCTTGAAGCTTGAGCAATCAAACTTGGTACGCTCAGTTTATAAAGTGTCAAGGTCGCCCACCCACCCCCACCAACTCCCTCGCAATTTGGCGGTAACCTATATCTTCCACATTTTTAAAGCAATAGCCACCAAATTTGGCATACAGACTAAAGTTGACCTCATTGACAGATCTACATCAAAACATATTTGCAAACCTCCCCCCTCCCCCGAAAATTAACAAGATCTATAGCTCCCACACCTGTGCAGGTAGAGCAAATTTGAAATACACAATACTGTTTTTTTTCACGTCTTCTTACCACCCCACAACCAACGAAATTATTCCGGACTTGAAACAGAGTATTCTGCTGTCGGGCACGTCTGACTGCAACGTTTTTACTTGTTTTTATTACGCCCTTGCAGCGGGTAATTTGGCTTTGTCACGAAATGTGTGACCCAGAGAAGCAGGCATGTTGGATCCCATAAAATCTATGAGATACTTTGTTAGACAGGACAAAAAGCCAAGTTGCAGCTATTATTATTGAATATTGGCACAAGCGATCAAGATCGAACCACTATATCTTACTATGCAAGCTATAAGTTCGGTCGAAAATTTAATATTTCTAAACAAATGGTTTTTGTTTTTCAAGAAACTCTAATCAATTCTGACCTTCATTAAGTTGTATAAAAATAAAACGAATTTGACTAAAATTTGAATACTATGTACCATGTCTTATAGCTACCACAGGAACTCGAAAAGTCAGTTCGTTTGTGATAAGCTTTTTATAGTTTTAAAGATATTGAGACGAAACTCACCAATTAAACCTTAAGCTTTACAATTGACTAAATTTGATTAAAATGTATCTTATGGCTAGGATAAAAACAAGATATTTTGATAAAATTCATCAATTCAAAGCTCTTATGCCTTAAACATGTTCACAAAGTTTGATCACAATGGGACCACTCATATTAAATGAGCTGTGTGAAAAACCTTTTCAAGATAGATCAATCAAAGTTGCCAATTTTAAGCTACGTTGTGCTTAGAAGTTTACCAACTTTGATATAAATCGGATGATATGTCGCTGCTAACGGAACAATCGGTCAAAAGAAAAGTTTTTGTATGGAAAAGATATTGTTTTAGATTAGGATGTCTGCAAGGGTATTAAGTCGTTGCAGATGTTATTCTTACTTCCTTTTTTGCTGAAGAAAGCTCGGCGAAAACAACTAGTTGAAGCCAGAGAGACAAGCTAATTTGCACAGATTAGAGGGAAAGACTTGAAAAGAGTGTATGACTGTACACTGTACGGCTATTCAGTGTTATCGCTTGCCAATCGGCAACAGAAACTGTGTCAAGCCTCCCAATTGGAGGAGGGCACTGCAGGTGTCAATGTCTGAGGGGAGGTCTTATCAGGGATCAGCGCGTTGCGCTGGTTCCGTTACGGACTGAGATTCCGATACGGTTTGAGATTCGGATTTGGTTTCGGCATCGCATCGAGCGCAAAGTCCATAGGCAAAGGTGTTTACCGGTTTGTTAGTTGCTTGACTTTTCCACCAGGATTTCATTATGCGATTGACGTCAATGGGCGGGCTTCAGTGCTACTGGACGATCGCCCAGAATTCATACATATATTTCCAGCTGAGTTCTTATCATTAATCGCATTCTGTTCTGTACTCTCGTACATCATATAGTATTTGTTTTTGTTTACAGTGCCATCCACGCGTTGTCCATATAATCGCAAATAAACCTCATCAAATCGAAAGGGAATGCACACAGGAACTTCAGACAAAGCTGTCTTCGAGGGGGGGATTACGTTAACCGATTATAGACAACGACACAACTTTCTATAGAAGGAATCTCTTTTATCATGCACAATTCAAATATGCACAATCGTATAATTCATATTTATTTTATAGAAATAGGTCGATGTAAATACCCCAGAGCTATACTTTGATATAGGCGGGATAAATGTATTAACATATCTAAAGAGTTTACAAAATCTTGTAATTTTGTGCCTTGTTCCCAACATATTTGAAGCCACAGTGCCTGCTTTTCCGATCCTAAAATATAATAGTTTCAAATGTTTTACCTTTTGTAGCATTAAATGAATTAAATACTCTTTGCATACTTTAAAGCAAGTTGGCAGCACCCGACTTGAGTTAGCAAAGGACTTCACAACTCTACATAAAAGAAGACAAGGATGAAGCAAGGAACATACCAGCATAAATAACATGCTTTGCGCCACAATCCATAAAATTGCTGAATATTGTCCTTGGACTTGTCCTTGTCACAAATAAAGAAAAACATATGCCAGAGTCCTGTTTCAATGACAAACATCCGAGAAACTGGAAACAAAAACAATTTCTGTTTCCGCGTGTATTGCAGAAAAGATCGATTCGTCGACATACTCGATCGTATGGTTATACTAGCACGGTCATGAGAAACTTCAATTAAAAACAAAACATTCAATATTATGCCTAGTGGCCCTGGCAGTCATTGCCAGTAGTTAAAAATAAATCAAAAATCAAAAAACAAGAAGAGTTTAGTTACTTTGAATTGTAATCTAAATTAGAACTTCTTTTATCCTTTCCTGTAACTATTTTTCTCATGAAATGTAGAGACGTTTTGAACTCCAAAAATGTTATATATCAGCATCAAGAGCCGAATCGATCTGGCCATGGCCGCACGTCTATTTCTGGGGAAACTAGTCTCACAGTCTTAAAGTTATCTGAATACATACTATAATCATCGGAACTGTCTGGATGAAATATCATAGACACAATCGGTCGGGAATTGTATATGCTCATATCTAGGAAACTCGAAAACAGTTGTTCTCTTTGTTCTATGGTATTTCAAGAATGAAATTAGTCTTACTGTGCAACTCATTAAGCCCGGACTTCAAGGTACAATTAAATATTAAGACACTTTGTGACATTTGACAGTCTACAACCAAATTTACTATTTCTAGCCCTTAAAGTTCCTGAGATCGATGCATTCGTTGATGACTTTTATACATACCCCTTTTTTGGATGCAGATAGTATTAAAATTCTGTTATTTAGGTATTGCGCTTGGGAATACAAACACACAGGGGGATCAACATATATAATCGAACTTACATGTCTATAAAATGTGTTTATTAATAACATTTATTGTCCAGAGACTTCTAGACAATTATTACAGGAGAGGGCGGAAGGGCGTTGACGTAGGTTTTTGATTTGCGCACTTATTTGTTTATGAACTCAAAGTGCAATATTGAATAATAATGGAAGGTAATAATAGAAACTCGCAACGTGCTGTGCCAAATGAATAACAAATGGCACAAGTAATTAAATAATCATTTTTAAAAACGTTGAATCATCGGTAATAAAATACCCAAACTATTTCTTAAATTTCAGCATCTTGGATAACCATTATCGAAAATGTTCTTATTAAGCTTCCCAGATGCGTCACTTTGTTTTTTTTTCGATGTTATATAGATACAACTAGCTTTAGCATGAGTAATTAGAGTTTATATTTCGATTTAGCACTTAGATAGGTTTTGAACAATCTTTAGGTGAATTTCTTTTATTTATAATTTTTTTTTTAATATAGTACTTAGTTATTTATCAAATAAAACAAAATAAAATATGTATAAATATTTTCATATGGATCTATAAAGATGACACATTTTTTTGGTTATGGTAGACAATGATGATGTATTGTATTTAATAAAAAAAAAATTGCAGGCACTTAGGAGGAGCTCGGCATATAACTTATTGTCATTAAAATTAGTTAAGGCATATCCAGGGCAGTTCAGTGGGAGCTACGGATTATTTTTGACTAACCGTCTAAATCTGACATTAGTTAGATACAAAATGGCACTTAGCACTAAGACTTAAGATACAACTAGTTAAAGATTACTAAAAAAAAATAGAATCAAATAAACAGAATTAATCTTTTGGTTTTCTACGTCCTTTCGATCAATCCTTTCACTCGGTGCGCTGCATGATCATCTCGATCTTGTCGCCGGCGGCTGCGATCAGTGGCACTGTTAGACAGCAATCAAAGTCCTGCGTCTTCATCTCATTAACCTGTGAAAAAAGTTGATGAAAGTTGAATCAAATACAAATAGAATAGTCCTGGCAAGGGTAACTTGCCTGCATGATGCGATCGAAGGGCTTTAGTTGGCCGCACATGTCCGCCGGGCCGCCGCTTCGGATTCGATTGATGAAGACGCCACGCTCGTAGAGTCCATCCGATACAGAGAATCCATAGTCATCATACACTTTATCCTTGTAGAGTGTGACATGAAAGATGCGCTGCTGTTGATCCTTGATCCCACTGCCATTGTTGTTGCTGGCCTCTGTATTTGCCGATGGACTGCGCGGCCGACGCTGCACCTTCGCATAGATGGCCTGAGCCTGCGGCAGGCCAGCACCGCTCGCTGCGCTGCTATTGGTTATATCATGGCTGCGCAAGATCTTCAGATCCACCAGATCGCCCAGATTATGCAGCAGGCTGGTGGCATGCGACAGCGGCATGCCCTGCACCGAATGCTCATCAATGGCCAGCAGCTGATCGCCTACATGGATCTGACCGTTCTTATGCGCAATGCCGCCTAAAAAACATAAAGAGAGCATCAATAGGGGCGTCAATTGCAGTCTTGTGCGTTCTATTATAGATTGAATTCATTTGATTTAATAATAGAAAGAAACACACAAGCGAATCGACTCAATGCGTTTGCAACTCATGTGGCTTGCTACGCTTACAATAGCGAGTCAAACAAGCAAGCGAAAAAAGCTTTAGCAAGTTGGCTTGCTCAGGAAAGCTTGCTTGAAAGCTACTTTGTCAGCTCAGACATGCGATGCAAGCGAATCGCTTGAATTGTTTGGTTTGGTCAGACAAGTCACACAAACTAGCTTGTTTGCTCAACCAAGCCCATATGCTTTCAAGAGCTTGAATTGCTTGGCTTGGTGAGACTAGCTTTCGCTGCTCAACGAAATTCATATGCTCAGTGCAGTGATGTCACTTGAATTGTTAGATTTGGTCAAGCAAATAAATCAAACTAAGTAAATTGCTTTGTCAAGCTTAAAGGCCTGAAAGCTTGAGCTTTTTGGCTTTATCGGACTAGGGAATTGAACTTGCTTGATGACTTGGTCACCCTTCGAACCAGTTTGGGGTCATGACTTACCCTCTACGACACCGCTAATTGTAATGGGCTTGGTAATATCCTCGCTGCCGGCCAGCGTTATGCCCAGGAGTCCGCCCTTGGGCTCCAGGCGCACTGTGAAGATGATCTGATGAAGGCTACTGCCGCTGCTCTTACTGCTGGAGCTGGCCGCCGAGCCATAGACCTTGCTCTCCATGGGCGGTGGCAGAGCCGTGCAGTCGACACTATGGAAGATAATTGAATTGGATGAGAGATCTAGTCAGGCATCAGCTGATCAGATTAGTTACTCACCTGGCATAACGATTTAGCTCGTAGCCGCCATAATGATGTGACTCAGGATCCTGATCGTCCTGCTCGTCATCCTCCTCGGGCAGCTCGGTGGTCAGGCTCTGTGTATTCGGTGCGCCGGCAAAGGAGCGACTATTGGAGCAGCCATTGACCCAGGTGCCATTTGTAGCAGCTCCGCCGTGTCGCAGCTGCACGGACTGCAGACTGCCCGTGTCATCCAGGCTGGGTGCACGAAAATAGTCCGGCTGCGGAGTGCTGGACTTGAGCGAGATGCAGTCGTTGTATTTAGACACCACATATGCGCTGCTGTAGAGCTCATTGTCGCCGGGCATGGCGGTGGTGCAGTTGCTGTAGATGGGACTGGGCAGAAAGTCGGGCAGCACCACCCGCTTGATGGTCAGGGTGGTGTAGTCGGCACTGGCCGTTGGCGTTGATGCCGGCGTGGGCAAGTCCTTAAGCAGCGCATCCACATTGAAATGCTGCACAGGATGCTGATCAACGGCTAGCAAAATGTCACCAGGTCGCAGTGAGCCACACCGATGAGCCGGACTGCCCATTTTGACATCCGATATGACCAGGCCCGCATGGCTGGACCCGCTCACGCTGAGTCCCAATCCACACTTGCCTGCACGCAGCAGCTTCACATTGAACACACCACTGGAGGGCACCACCGCGTCGGGCATATCAAACTCCACCTCCAGCTCCAGCCAATTGGCCGCTGCCGTCCCAGCATTGCCAGCGCGACCCTCCAGCAGCTGGCGCATGGCACCAGCATCCAGGCTATACATCTTATTGATGGCCACAATCCGATCACCCGGTTGTATGCAGCCGCTGCGATCCGCCACTGAATCCGCCAGTATCTGGGCAATGCTCACCGCCCGTCCACAGCTGCTGGCGGCGCCCAGCACAATGCCAGCGCCTTGGCTGCAGTCGAGCAGCACCGGAAAGCTTTCAGCTCGACAGAGGCCCAAGCTGCTTGTGTGTCCATTGCCGCTGACGCTTCCGCCGCCGGGCACACCTCCTCCTCCTCCAGCTCCACCTCCACCTCCTCCGCCGTTTGCCTCCAGTGGCAACGAGCTCTTGCGCACAAAGCGCTGACGCTGCCTGCCAGTGGACTTGCGTGACTCCAGTGTGCTGAAGCTATACTTGGGGCTGCCCAGGGCCGTGTGACCTGCGCCAGAATCAATGGAAGAAGCACAAGATGCACATTAAATGCTGCCCGCAGCGCTATTTTTGGACGCCCCTCTGCGCCCAGCTGTCGCTTATCCACTATTTACGGGCCGCCTTCCTGCCCAAACTTGGCCAAAGCTTTTAACACTCCATGGCCCCAATGGGGTCCCATCTGATGGCCATGTGTGAGAAATAGTTGCCAAGGCGAGCGGCCACTTTGACTGCACCTAATCCACAGCTTAGCCACACACACACACACACACACAAATGCGCATAGATACTCACGTTTCTATGTGTGTGTGTGTGTGTGTGTCTGCCCCGATAGGGCGCCTCTGCCTGTTTATTTTCCTGTCGATCTTGCTCAAGAATTTACGGCCCAAATAGTCGCCCATTGTCGCCCCCAAACTGAATTATTCGTCTTTCCATGGCACTCAAACACAAATTGATTGGCATTAATGTGTCTAGTGCGAGGGCTGTTCAAGAACGTTTCGAAATAGAAATGAATGCCTCTCTTCAAACTAACGTGCACTGAGTACCCCTGCAGACATTGTTTTCATTGATATATTAACGATATAGAAATTTAATCATAATTATATTTTTTTAACAAACACAAGTAGAATTTTAATTCAACATTTGTACTCCCTGTACCCATAAAATGTGTAAAAAGGGGATATTAACTCTGCTAAGTAGCACTGAACCTTCTTTCGTGAATAACTTCCGTGCTTATGATCCGATCGACTTGAAATTTGCACAGTAGATTAAGAGTGACCAAAGTATTATACATGCTAAACACCAAAGCTATATATTTCAAATTGTTCTTAGAAATTGTTTTTATCGATTTGCGGGGGCAAGGGGAAATATCTGAAATCTGAAACAAACTGGATCTAACCTACATTCCACATTTGGTATTTCTAGCTCTTATAGTTGCTGAGATCGACGCGTTCATACAGACGAACGGACAGCCAGACGGACTGGGATATATCAACTCGGCTATTGATGGTGATCAAGAATATATATACTTTAAAGGGTCGGTGATGTCTCGTTCTGACTGTTACACACATTCGCACAGATCCTTTTACGCATTTTATGGGTATATGGAGTAAAAAAAATCAAATCAAACAAGTATTTCAGAAGTTCACAGTACTTTTTGAGCAACCCTCTCAAGTATGAATCGTATTGTTTTAGCTGCTGATCGTGGACTATTCATTAGCCAGACACCCACGCAAAGAGACCTTCAAAGCGCCAATTTAGGAAGCCTTTTGGCGTTTCACAAGCAGCCGGCGATTGAATTGGCTCGATAGCCAAAAACAAAACCCCAACTAACAGCTAGGATGAAGTGGTTCACGTAATGGTAATGGAACCACTACCAGTGCCAGTGCCAGTAATGGATCGAGTAATGGTAATGGTTTCTCAACTTACCACGTCGCGCCAGAGCATGAGCCGGCATGATCTGCATTTGTGTGTAGCCCCGTCCTGTGCTGGTGTCCAATATGGTCATTACCTCATCGGGGGTGTAGGCGGTGTGCTCGATCATTGTGTCATCGATGGAGAGCACCTGATCGCCAACTGATAAGGCCCCACAGCTGCGAGACAGACAAAGAAGGCGATTTTTAATGCGAGCGTGTGAATGCAATTTAATTTTTTATAAGTTTCTTATTTAACAATATGCATTCCAATCAGGCGCAGCCAACTTAACAAGCACATCAATGTTTTGGCGCTGCCAGATCGCTGGAGATGTATAGGAGCATACAGGCTTCCATTTCCGTTTCTAATCAAAACAATCCACATCGAAATGATTTTCGATTGAAAAGTTTTGCCCTTGAGCCAGTAGAATGAAAACTACTGAAATTCCAAAAGGATTGGGAATGAGAGGAACTTGGAAATGGGCACAGACCGGATTATATCTCACCAGCGATCCGGCAACGTTAAAAGCATTGTTGTGGTAATTCGTGATATTTAAAATCAACTTAAATTGGGATTAGATCTAAAACTTAGAGCACATCTCATAAAATGATATTGCCAAATGTAAAACTTACAAAGCGCAGTTGAATTGAATGAAAAACTTTTACTTTTTGTTGGTACTACTCACCGATCGGCAATACTGGCGGGTAGTATGCTGGCAATATAGATACCCGACGGCGTTACCTCGTCTATTTTGTCGGTGCTGGAGGCTGTGCCAGCGGAGCTGGAGCCACAGCTGGTATAATTGCAGAGCACCAGGCCCAGTTTGTCATTCATGGGTCTCTCGATCTCAATGAGCAGCGGCCCCATCGAGAACTCCACGCTCTGCACCACGGATACATCGTATTCAATGGTTAGATTGGTATAGCCGGAAACGTGGCCGCATTTAATGATCTGTTGCGCCTCCGCCAGCGTTTTGCCAATGAGCGAGATCTAAAATAAAATAGGGACAGAGGAGAGAAATTATGGATGATGCGGACGGATTCCAATACGGATTCGGATATGGTACGGAACGGAAGCGACTGTCAGCAGGTGTGGCCCATCAACGTTAGTTGGACACTTACATTATCGACGCGCAGCAAACGATCGCCGGGCTTGATGCGGCCCGTCTTATAGACGGGGCCGTGCAGTCTCACGTGAGTGACGATCAGTGGATAATCGGCACCGCCCCGGAGCGTTAAGCCCAGGCAACCGCTCTCCCGCTCCACGGTGATCTGTGCCAGTTTCGAGGTAACATAGAGACTATTTTGGGAAACTGCTGCAACAAAGTGAGAGCGCATTAGAGAACATAGTACTTGAGTGTATCTTGCAATCAGTTTATCGAACTTACTGCATTCAGGCAGCGAGTACTCGATCTCCACAATTGCCGGATCCGTATCCGTCCCATTCGCGCAGAGCATGTTCATTATCTTCTGATTGCTCAGGCCAATTGTCGAGATGCCATCGATCTGATGCAGACGATCCCCTGGCGCCAAGAAATCAGCCGCATGACCCACTGGATTGAGTGCTCCAATAACAGGTGGATAGGATAGATCATTGCGCTCTGTGGTTGGTGAATGTGTGAGATATTAACGTCAGATTAATCGTCACCAATCAACATGTTCAAATAAACAAAATTTGAAAAGAAAATCAATTAGTTCCCATCGATCTTCATCACTAGAATTCCTACTTGTTCCTCCATACATTATGCTAATGCTTGTCATTACGTTCTTCGAATTATCCTACAGTTCTTACTAGTTCCTTCAAATAATCTCCCACATTTTTATAAACAGCCCGCAAACTCAATTTTTCGTATAGTTAACCCAATAGGTTCTTATAAGGATTATTTCGAAGGTTCATGTACAGGCTGTTCTACCACAAGACTTCCAACAGATTCACAAAATCTCTATAGGTGCTTATAAAGTCGTCGCTGAAGACGTTTCAACAAGTACTTCTATGGGTTTTCCTATTGTTGAACCTCAGGATCAATTACTTTTCCTGCCACAATGGTTTCATGTAAGTTTTCTTACTGGTATTGATATAGGTTATCCCAAAGATTATAGTATAACTGGCTCCGTAGTTTCATCTTTCTGCTTTTATAAAAATTCTTTTGTCAGAGTTTTGTACAAAGACTTCTAAATGGTGTTTCCTTCAGGTTGAACTACTGTTCTTGCCATAGAGATGTAATGTAAGTTTTCTTACAAGATTTTATGTATTCCCATAGTTCCGCCAACCTGTTTTCATTAAGATTCTTCTACAGGTTCTTCTGTCACAAGATTTCCAACAGATTCATTTTCGGATACTCTTATGGGTTGTCTTATAAATCGGTTCCTTCTATAGTTCCTACGGTTTGCTCAGCAGTTTCTCGTCTTCTTATAACACATTCATTACCAGCTCTTTTATAGTTTTCGCTGAAAGATTTGGCAAACTTTTGTACGATTTCTTTTCGCGCTAGTTCCGGTTTTCATTCTTAGTAATATACACTGTCCTCTAGCACCTATGATCGTATACAGTTTTGGCCAGTTTGGTTAGCCAGAGTTGCGTTGCCTTGGTCTCCATTTCCATATCTGTCAGCGGCTCGTCAAGCGACACAAACGCGCCTTTTGGCCAAAAAAATAATAATAATAATATAATAAAAAACAAAAACTACTCGTAAATAAATGTATGCTTAAAAAGCGGCTGTCCGACTTGTTGTTATGACAAACTACTCGTACAGGGCGGCCATGCCGAGTGGATGCGCCCCTGGCAAGTTGCCAGCCGTAAGACTTGGCCGCCCCCCTTCCCTTCCCGTCTACGTCTCCGTTTCCATCTCCGGCTCCGCCTCCGTTTCGACCAACAGAATCGAAGGCGACGACTAGACGTCACTGTCGCAGACGCTTACGTCAGAGGGGAACTGCAAGTCCGGACTTTAGTCCGGCTCTGAACCAGCTGGCTGTTAGGGTTAATACCTACCGTCTCTTTCTAGCTATCTCTCTCTCTCTCCCTTTCACTCTCTACATGTTCTGGCAATATGTCGAGATTAGTCAGGGAAACGAAATAAAAATTGTTCACTACAGACTACAAAATTCGAATGCAGACGAAATATGTATTATAATGTCTGGCAGTCGACAGACTCAAGACGGCGGCGGGGCGGCGGGTTGCTGCCAGATTGAAATGATGATTTATTTTGGCAGCATCAACGGCGACGGCGACGGCGTCGACAGCATTTGCCGTCGTTATCGACTTGGACGCGTTCCGCATTCAAATCGTATCGGCCCACTTTGGCTGGAGATCAAGACCTCAAGACCGCCGGAACGCCATATGAAACAGCCGCAACCCCAAAAAAAAAACCAAAACTAGAACCGCAAATTAAAGCAGGGCCAACCCATTTGTATCAAGTAAATAAATTGCTTATGACTCAATCTATAGAGCTGGAATAAGTAATATTGAAATAGAACTAGATGAGTGCATATGTGGTTTATCTAGCACATAGTATATAGTAGTATACACAGAATTCAATTCACATACTTTATGGACACAAAAATATTAGAAAGCTGAACTTTTTTAAAAGAAACTTTAAACTATCGTATCTTAAGAATTTGACTGCTTGTTACCTACTTCCATGGATTTTGTTTAGTGCCTGATAAATTGTCATAGTTGCTAGGAAATAGACCAAGAGAATATGGATATTCTCTCCCTATTGAGATCCTGAAAATTATTTGTTTCTTTGAGATCGTTCTTTTATACAATGTAGTCTACATAGTATTTAAGCCAGTAAGAATTTGGGATTATAAGTCTGTACTTCGTATTCAGAAGATTTCTCCTACTCGCTATTTTAACTTGATTTTTGCTATATCCGACCAGCTGAGTTGTATTAACAAAATCGGTTTTCCGGAATTGAAATAATTCCCAAAATAGCACCCTGTCAGGTAAGTCAATCAACACTTCCAAAATTGCATTATAAGGATCTTCAAGAAAGGATTTAGGCTTAGTGCGGGGGACAGATAAACAGCATAGATCAAAAAGGAAATTCAATAAAAGCATTTTATGCAATGAATTTGGGATACCATTGATTTGACACAATGTCATCCCAAATATATTATCATCAGTCGTGGAAGTCAATACGTTTGAGTCTAGACTAGAAAGCCAGGTAGTTCCACCAATTCAAAAGGAAACTGCGGGATTTCTAAGGAAAACCTTTGCACAAAAGAACATCTCTACTTGGAATTCCATAAGACTTCTTCCTAATTAAATTGTTTCATGTAATTCTAGCGAAACCCTTCTTAACATGCTGGTAGTAACAGTATGTTAGTTGAGACGCGCCACAGTTATTATAAGCTGCATCTATAATACTATAAACTGGAACCTTATCAATACTATAATATTGCCACATTTTTAAGCCATTTAAATTGATTTTGCCTCACGCTGCACTTCAATATATTACAGCTGCTTAATCGCAACCGTTGAATGGCTTACAAATTGATTTAACATAATTATGGATATTTGAAAATCTTTCAATCAATGTTAATTCTATCTGACAGCTGTCAAAAATCACAACAAGCGAAAATTGAACTATCAAATTGTATATAATATGCGGGCTGCAGCTTTCAATCTTCCATACCAACTGTCAATTGTTCTTCTATGCCTCAAAATTGCTTTAAAAATTCTACTGCCAGCGTTAGATTCCAATGGGGTGGCCTGCATAATGTTCTTGAAGCGCCTTTCTGTGTGTCCACTCCAAATTAGCCATTTACCATTTCCCATTTCCCATTCCCATTGGGCAATCCCGTTTTGGCACTCCTTTGGAGATGGCTTACCTGCAAAATTGATGGCCAAATGTAGGGCATTGCGGGGCAGCGTGATCGTTGCATAGGTTGTGCCACGTTCCGGTGCGAGGCCGGAGTCTTCGGACTGTGCGGGGCTCATGGCGCGGTCAACTGCAAGTGTGAAGGGAAAGTAATTAGTGATGAGCAACAAAATCCAAGGCGTAAAGTCCACATCAAAGGCAGACAAAGACGGTCATTGACCACCCCCAACCATCACCCACAATCATCCCCGCAACCGCCACCCTCATGGGCGAGTAATCAGACCAAGACCCCGGTACAATGCATACAGTCGGGGGCCTACAGCTGGGGCCCTACAGCTGGGGCCCTCCTGCATTTTCTTAATTTACTCATCAACATCGCGGAATAAACCAAAAAGCGCCAAAGATCAAAGGGCCCCACAGTTTTTGCCATGGATTTTCGCTTTTCCGGCAGATGAGCCGCTCCCCACGATGGGACACGCCCACCTGGCCAATACAATAATTATTATTATTGATATTGAGTCAACAGAAATACATAAATGTACATACTACATATGTATAAAGTATGTAGTATAGGCAACGTTCAATGAGCGACCTTCAACGTTGCCAGTGTTTCAATTAAGATTCCACCACGAATAACACTAAAAAAGAGGAATAAATCAATTAATCTTAATGCCTTTTTTCATGTGTTTTTCGCCAGCCACTGCAGATGTCTATATTCTTTGTTATAATCTTTATGTCGAACATCGCAGAAATGAGGAAACCACATTTCATTTTTGTAAATAATATCGAAATGTGAACGAAAGGAACGTGTGAAAAGTGGGGGAATGACCAGGACTGTTCCGAATTACGTTAACATTTCAATTTCGGTAGCTTATAAGAATTTTGGACGAACGTAAGGATTTTCAGTAAACTGCTAGACTCTAGACTGAGGATCAGCTTAGATAGTCCACACAAAATACAGTTATATGTATGGTACTTCACTAACTTATCTTCCTATTTGATTTCATTCACAGAAAGTACATTCGATTGTGTCAGCATATAATGAATATTGCGGTAGAGTTTCTTTATCATGTCAGAGAAGATGGCATATAGTCTTTTTTTTTAAATCACATTAGCTGGATGGTATCGAAATATTGGTACACAAAAGTTAAAGACGGAAGCAAAAAGCCTCGAAATATTTACATTATATTTGGAAGGAAACAAAGAGTGCGTACAGACAAAGAAACCCTCAATCAAGAACTAATAAACAACAACATGTATACAACAATAATAACTCTGGCAACACTCTTCATCTTCATTCACATTTGCTGTCGATGCTTTTGTCGATGTGGCAACACCATTTATCGGTCAGACCACGCGGCGTATGCGCGATCTGCAACAATTGCGGCATTGCTTGTTGCCCGTTGCCCTCCACGTGCGGAAAGAACCGAGACTAACAGACGCACACCTCAGTACACACACACACACACACACACACACACACACACACACACATGTGCACACTTATAGGCATATACAACTTTGACGTAAACGGCGGCCGCTGCGGACGCGACTTTTATTTTTGAACGCTTCAATGGCGCATAAAGTTTTTCTTAATGCCTGCCCGAGTATGAAAAACAAAACAATAATTAGGCAAAAAAAGAAAAAACAACACAAAAAAAAAGAAAAAACCAAAAAATAAAACAAAAAAAGAACAAACCAAAGACAAGGGCGGAGAAGCTTCAAAAACGTAATGCTGAAATTTGTGCGTTTCGCTTCATTTGCGTAGCACAACAGCAATAACAACAATAACAACAATCTTGCAGAGACATTTGCCCAGATTCGTGACTATATAGTACATTGGTACACATTAGATTCGATGATGCTATCGATAGTATCGATGGTTTTCTTTTGAACCAACCCAATTTCTAAATCAATAAGCTTGCATGCGTTAATCGATACTATCAATAGCATCAAAGGCAATAGTTCTTACAGAATGGATACTATCAAAATTATTAAAAAGTCTATTAGTTTGAATTAATATCGATACTATCGACAGTATCAAAGGGTTTCTTTGTGCCACCACCATCGATACTATCGAAATGAACTGATAAAAAAGTACTTTAAATGCATTAATCCAATTCATTGAATTCATTAGATTGATTATACTTTTTACAATCAGATCTGTTCCCATTTTCCTTTCCTTTCAAAATATATGTTCACTGAAATGAAGCCACAACTTAAGTTAACCATATTGATCCGAATTAATTTAAACAGAATCGAATATGGGAACAAGTATGATAATACATTAAATTATTAGTTTTTAATACATTCTTAATAGATTTTTATTTTCATTCATTCCACTAATGAATTGTTTTTTATTTAGAAAAGTAAGAACCTGCATTTACTTAAAAATAAATAAATAACCAACTTTTAATTGTGCCTTCTAATTTCCTATATTTCGTAAGCACCCTATAAGTTATTTGCGAACTTTATCGATGGTACCGATAGCTACTGAAACTATCGAATGGCGTCACTATCAAAGGTTTTCCAGCTCTCAGCTTGGACATTCGCGCCACATTTGGCGGCGTGCTCTGTTTTTCTATATATAAGTATATATACGATAATTAAGTTTATTTTTATTGAATTAGTTTTTTAGTTCTAAGCATGGGGCAGGGGGCTTGCCAATTTTTTAGTACCGCTTTTGGTTGCACTTTCTGACATTTTAGCGCTTCCTTTTTGCCACTTGACGCATTCGCTTTGAAGTCATTTTACATTTCTATATTTACAATTCTTGGCTGACTTTTGGAACGAGTTGATTTTTTTGTTGCTTTGTTGTTTCTTGTGTGTTTTTTTTCGCTATTTTTATATGGCTTTTCATTTTGATTTTCATAAGCGCGCCGCACCACGGCGCTACAAGTTTTCATTTAGATTCCTTTTATTTTTCTCTTTTGACATAATTCATTAGATACGGCAAGCGGAAATCGTGTGTACGATTAGTTTCGGAAAAAAAAACATAGTATATACATACTATATATGTATAAGTATGTTAAAAAATTTGGCCATTCAACCAGAATTAGGGTCTGAGATTCTTCATTGAAGATTTCCATCGATGGCGGACTCTAACAATTTATAAAATTGATTTTAATGAAAACCAAAACAGATATTTATCTAAATCTACTGCAAGGATTGGAACATAAAGTATATTATTTAGTTTTAAGACAAGTTTTTCCCCGTTTAAAGTTTTTCAATTATTAAGAGTCCAAATAGAAATATCTTTTGTAAATCATTCTGAATATCCAAATCAAACAAATGAAATATGATTTGCAAAATTTTCGAATAATATACTATTAATCAATTATACCATTTTAAAATTCATTTTAGTTAAATTGACATAACAAAAATAGAGTTTCCTAATTCGTTTTTCATATTAATTTTTAAAGAGCAAGTTTTTGAGAAACTCTTACCCCTAAGAGTTTGCTTTTCTCAAGAAAATTTCATTGGTTTCAAGAAACTACATTATTACATTAATATATATTTTTTCTAGAGAAGTATAACTTTTACTGAACCAAAACCCGTTCAATTCCGTTTCATGATTGAGTTCTTTTCAAGATTATTATTGGTGACTTCATTAGGAAAATTGCAAATTGGCTGGCAAATGTGCAGTGCCATTTGCAGTTCCGTTTTAAAGAAGCCTGGAAACCGGGGAAAAGCATTAAAAGGGAAAACTATTTTGGTGTTTGCAGTAGCTTTCACTCATTTTATGGGCACTCGCAGCTCATGTGCAAACGGTATTTGGCATTCTATGTTGCACGGTGCCGTAGACGCAACTAAAATTTATCGGCGACAGTTGCACGTTGCATGTTGCACGTTGCACGTTGCACGTTGCAAGGCGATGGCCAAATGGCGGAAATTGCGCTCAGCCGCAACATTGCATTGGCTGAGCATGGGGTAGGGATGGCCCGAGGGTATGTAGGGCGGGGTGCAGTGCCACTTCCTGGTTGTTGCTAATCCTGACCAATAAACAGAGCACGGTTCACTTGCCAGGCTGATTAAAATAGATGGACAGTTGGACAGCACTTGAAGGCCGCAGTGGCAAAGATTTAGCTTCAACTCGAGAAACTGACAGACTGACAAACTGATTGACTGGCAGAAAGTTCGACAGAACTGTTCGCTGGGGGTCCTATTTGTTGTCGTTGCCTCTTTCATTGTGTGGTGCCACCATTTGCGGCACATTTGCAGCCCAGACATTCCACGGGCCGCTCTGCCACATTTACTTTGAAAATAGACATCATTCAAAATCCCCCAACGCACTTTTCCCCACTCCCCACAGAGACTAGCCCGATGGTATCTGCCTTGGCTTGCCCATGAATACATTCTTCTGTTAATGATCTCAAGTAAGTGTATCTTAACTGGATGAGTACTCGGCTCGTTTGGGCCATCAGTTGCTTGGCGAAACTTAAAATTCAGGCTAGATCTGTTTACTATATGCTCCCTTTGACAGGTGCACTATGGACTTCAATGTAGGTCACTCCATGTACGAGTTTGCCGATTGATTGACAGCTCCGACGGTTTGTTATTCTCTGTGGGCTGACGCAATAAACAACTCAATTTATGGCGAGAGCTACCCTCAAGAACCAAAGATACAATATATGTCAGTGGGAGTAGAACCATTGCTAGCCTCGCCCCGAAGTTAGCACAAGTGTCCATTAACCTCACACTTCATAATGGTGGACAGTTACTGAACAGCAGCCTTTATGCGTTCACCGTAAAGATATGTCAAAAATTTCACAACAGAGTGTACTATAAAGGGAGACCAGGGGCCAGGGGCTAAGGCAGGGCCAGTGAGACGGGCGAAGACAACAAGAAAAACCAATTATTGCAAATGAACTCATGTGTGGTTCCGCAAAAATGTCAACATCTGATAAAGCCGCAACAAAGCGGCACAGCCAACGATGGGCAATGGGGCAGGACAGTTGCAAGGGCAGCGGATGCAGCCAAAGTGCAACAGCCGCTGGAACCAAACTCAACTCAACTCAACTCAAACTGAACTGAACTGGTAAGGAGGCGGGGCAACCCTTGCGTGCAACAAACGCATTCGCCGGGGAGTGCTGCAAAGTCGAGGCATGCTACTGCATTGGAAGGGATCCTCGAGTATTTAGCAAGACGCTGACATTCATTTGATGAGCGCCATAAAAAAAGCAGACAGCAGGGCTGAATACCAGCTGTGAACAGCAATTAAATGAACTAGTTCCAAGATCGACAACAAATATACAAATTTCAACACTCAGCTGCGAATAAATGTTGCGCTTTAGCTAACATTTATATGTTCTGTTAGGCAAATGTAATTGAATGGCGCGCTGTTATTAATATTTCAAGCACCTGTTAACAATTTTTGTTGTCTTAAGGAAATATAATAAATTAAAAATATTTAAAAATTAAAAGAAAATTAATTAATTAAGCGAATTTCATTGTTATGTCTACAAGATTGAAATAAATGGAGCTAGTGTTAATAAAGAGCTGAAAGTGTTGCACACGCTGTTACCAACTTCCAATTCCTCTGATATAATGCACGCTGTTATTAACAGTTGCATGTTAACGTTAACAGCGATGGCTGCAAAGCGCTCTGCTACGTCGAATTGTCAATGTTATATTATGATAGCATAGCATTACTACAGCGCTGTTCTCAGCTTAAGCACGCTCTGCTACTAACAGATAAATAGTATGTTAAATAGAATGACAAATAGTATGTTATACATTTAATAATGTACATAAAAGTTAAATGTTATCTTAAGCTGCAAATGTTTTCAATGGCGAGCTGTTGCTAACATTGCAATGCTATTTGCAGAGGCTGGCCTTAAGCATGTGAACCACTGTTATTAACATTTCTACATATGTGAATTAGATACGCTAACAGTTCTGACTGTCATTCAGTTTACAAGGCCTCGTGGCCCTGTATTAATTGTGGATTGTGAATGGGACAGAGACAGGAGGCCAGGAGACGGAGTCATGCCTCATGGCCTGTCGAGTATTTCATATGCCAGAACCAATGGTCGTACATCGTATGTATGTATGTCTGCTTATGTGGGTACAATATGGTTGTATCTGCTCATTATGACGCCGTTGCGTTGAAAATATTTGCGTTGCAAAGCAAGGAACGAAGGAACGTTGCATCCAAATTGATTTATGCCCATTCGAGTTGTTGTCGCCGAGGCGTCAGTTGTTGGTGTTGTTGTTTAAAGGAGCAGAGGCCATCCCTATGGGGCCATGGGTTACCCCTCAAAGTCACTTAATGAAGTGCAATGCAAATAAAACATACTCATAACACAACAATATCAAACGGCCAACTTTCAATTTCTCCACCACGAGCAATAGTTTGGGACTTGTAATCGACAAATTTCACCGTACAGCTCTTATCGGTCGAGCTCTCGTACTTTGTACGTGCAACTGTAAGGGCACAGATTCATGCCCCGAAATGTTAATAGCCCATAAGCAATCCCCGGCCGCACATCGTCGCACGTACCGAACCGGCATTTTAGGGGTTTTTGACTTTCGTTTCGTGATAAGGTCCCTCTACCTCCCCCTCCCCGTATTCAGCTGCAATTACCATTTGCATTCGATAGATATATTTCCATATATATATATATATATGCATTTATATCTATATATACATCAATTTTTACTGTTGACATAATGAAAGGCGTTTCGCTCGAACATTTGATAACTAGGAAAGTAATTGAGATGGGGCGTTCAAATATAATGTACTTATGTTGTTTACGTAGCCTATTTAAATCCATATAATACTAAAAGCAAATATAGATAAAAACACCTAAGAGGTCTTTAAATGATGGATCATTTTGGTAGAACCAGTTAATGTGGAGAATAATGTGAAAGTTACAGAGAGGGTACAAAAATTATCGTTAAGGTCCTGGAAATATGCTAATCTCAGTATTGAAACTCAAGCCAAATTGGCTAAAAGCTAAATTAAATAAAAAGCAACAATGTTTAAAAATCAATCATACAAATATAACATTAATATAATATAATATAATATATATAACAATCATAGATTAGAATTAATAATGGTTTATAGCAAGCACTTCCGCCAGTTGGCTGGTTCAGATTTGAAAGCAAAGTTGCGCGCTGTCAGTAAAACGTTTACGGATGCAGCACAAAGCAGAATCGCGAAATTCAATGCTCTCAAGAGAGCAATCTCTGTTAGTTTTTGTATAAGGTAT
This sequence comes from Hirtodrosophila confusa, assembly GCA_035043065.1. Lineage (NCBI taxonomy): Eukaryota > Metazoa > Arthropoda > Insecta > Diptera > Drosophilidae > Hirtodrosophila > Hirtodrosophila confusa. Next base: position 6,047,445 of record JAWNNI010000033.1, on the reverse strand, counting down.
GAGAGATAGATGGAAGTTATGTGAACTACAATATGTGCTTCAGAAGAGTGTCACACTCGCTTATCTTTTCAAATTTCAAAGATGCTCTAATTACATTACCTCATGAATGGCTTTAAATATCAATATAGAGCAAAGTGTGAATATTTCGTATATATGTACATGGTATAAGCGCACAGAAGCTTTCTCGCTGAGTGCATAAATATTTCTCACTCGCATTGCGCTGAGAAAACACACAAAACATTCTCAGCATTCATAATTAACACGTGCAGAGGGCGTTGACAAAAATTGCGAGACTGAAGACAACATTGAAGCCATGGAAGTTGGATGTCATGCAGATGCAGATACAAATACAGATACAGATACAGATACAAATGCAGTTGCAGATACAGATACAGATGCGCCCGGCAACAGACAATAATTATGGTAAATGTGTGGGGAATGGTGGGCTCATGGAGCCGGGTAGTCGGGAGGTTGGGTAGATGGGGCGCAGAGGGCGGTGAGCGGTGAGCGGGGAGTCGAACTCATAGTCGACGTCTGCGACAGACTCTACAAATTAATCCAAACGGTAGACGACACCAAAAACAAAAACAACAACAAATTACATTAATCGTGTGCCTTGTGGATGATGTTGATGATGATGATGATGCAGTTGATGATAATTTGGCTGCCTTTGGCTTTGTATTTGTTTCTGTTTTGTTTTTGTTACTATTTTTAGCAAACGTTGAAATTGTGACAGTTTTTCCTGCCAGCCTCCAAGACCAAAAGATGCACAAACTGTCCATAGCCCTTGTATTGTTGTGTGTGTGTGTGTATGTGTGTGTGTGCGTGCGTGTGTGAGCTTGTATGTGTATGGAAGCGGCAGAGATCCATGTGAGCATAGGCGCAGCCAGGCGGGGGCTGCCCGTTTTGACTCTCCCCCCTGAAATCGGCCAAAATAAATTGTTTATATGGTGCTAAGATTTGGGAGTAAAGTCAAAAGAACTTTTTCACCATTTTACTTTGATTTTTAACATTTAACTGAGGACTTCTTTTAGTTAATAACAATGCTTCTTACTTAGGTTAGGGTGGATCATTGCGATCATTTTGCAATGGCAATCAAACATTTTATTATAATTCATGGGCTATAAGCTGAAACTGTCGTACGAAACTGATTTAGTGTTGGATTTATGTATAAATACAGAGTTTTGTGTAAATGTTTGAAATTATGTGTAGGATTTTGGGAAGTCTACAGCATCTATATAATAACCCTCCAGGGGAAGCAAATTTGTCTTAAGTTTATTGAATAAAATTGCATTATTATCCCTAGCATAATTGTGCTCAGTAAGAATATGAAGAGCCTCTTGTGATCTGAGTGCATTTTGGATTAAGTCACTAAAATATTAATAACACTATTTGATGTATGTGTGTACATATATCAAATGATGATATTATATGCTTCAACACCGATGGTTACAACGCCCCTCTCACTGGCTTAGATGCTGGCTACGCCCATGCATGATATGCAATCAACGAGTACAATGCACGGCTTCTGTACGCCAACTTAAGTTGGGAAATGTTCTCAAATATTTATGTATTTTCAATTCTAAATAGATTTCATATGGTGTGTGTGTGTGTGTGTGTGTGTGTTGTTGAGTGACGTCGTTGAGGCAGATTTCGCGCATAAAAGTAAACAAAGTCCAACAATTGCCACAGCAGTTGCAATATCAGCGTTAACAACAACAATGACTTTGCCGCACTATGGAAACACAAGCAACAAAATATGGAATCAGAATCAGAATATAGCATCACAGAATCAGAATCTATCTTCAGTTGGATTAAAAGCTGATAGTCAACAAATAAGTTTAAGTTTTAACAGTCATGGCGCGCTTTTATTTACAATTACTAACATTTCCATCTACCAAAACTTTATGTGATATATGTTTATTTCCGTTTGTTAATGGTATTGGCTTATAACAAAGACTAAACATATATCTTTGCTTATAATCAACACAAATTAATAATTAAATATTAATGATAATTACGTTGTTAACTCTTAACATTGCTATGCTAGTGAGTATATGCCGTAATGTTATAACATTGTTACATCATGTTTAACATTTTAAGCCTTATAACTGTGTATGTTTTGTCTTCAGAGATTCACAGAAACTATAACCTAAATGGTACAAGACAAAGGTTATTATGATCATAATTTGAAAAAATATATTCTGGATCAGCAATTAATTGGGCTTAGCTACTATATTTTTAAATCAAATTTTTCAATAACATTTTTCAATAACATTTTTCAGCCCAAGTTATGAAATTTCAAGTTTATTAAGCTCTCATGCAATATTAGATACCACATATATTATGTTTATATGTTGGTTATAACAAAAAACAATCTTAAAAACTATCGATTTTTTCCAGACTGATCTGGATCTTCAGCTCTCGGTTGGTTAGATTTCTTTATATAAATTGCCGTTCTTATTATAATAAAAAATTTAGGTTATAACTAGCGATTCTGAAATGAAATAAAGTAAAATGAGCGCTGAGAGCCTAATATCGATTAAAAATAAAAAATAAAACATTAAATAATCGATACTATCGAAAGTGCCATCGATATATCGGTCAGTTATATAAATAACTAAGCTCATTTTATCTATAGCTTGAAGAGAGCTTGTCAATTGCATATCTTTCATTTAATTCCATTCAAATTGATTTGGTGCCACTGTGCCAGGCAGTCAATGTCATTTGCCTTTGCCTTTGCCTTGCGCCTCTGTCTATAATCTCAGCTGATATCGCAGTGGCTGTTGTTGTTGTTGTTACTGCTGTTGTTGCTGTTGCAGTTGTCGCCCATTGTTGCTTCCGTTTGGCGTGGCAGCTTAATGAGAGCGACACCCGAAAGGATTTGCCGCGTCCAAAAACAAAAGAGTCTCCCTCGGAATTGCAGACGCGTGTGAGCGTGTGTATACTATGTGTGCCTGTGTGTGTGTGTGTGTGTTCCATAAACAAAAGCAAATGCTGCAACAGTTGCTGCTGTTGGGTAGCAGGAGGAGGGGGTAAGCGGGCGGTCTGTGCTCATTTCGTTTCAATTGCGTCAAATTGTTGTGGCAACTTCTGTGGCTCTTACCGCACTTATGGCAGCAGCTCTTCGCTTTGTTTATACTTGGCGAAAAAAACAAACATCGAACACACACAAACACACACAAACACACACGCACGCACACACACACACATACACGCACAACACAACAAAATGTTCGATTGTCTAAAATCGTGGCATTTCAGCGATTTTTCACATCTCTCTGTCGAACAGGAAAAACAAATTTTAATGTTTACTCATTTGCCAGCGACGTGTCGTCTTGTCTGTTCCGGCCCCCGGGCCGGTCCCGATCCCAATCCCGATCACGAAGCCAGTCCCGGTCCCGGTCCCTATCCCTATCCCTATCCCTGTCCCGGTTCGCCGCCATTCCTCAGTCTATATCCCCTATGCGGCGTAGGTTCATTGCATGCAGTTGAAAAGTACATGCGAGCATTATGAAAATCCCCCGGCTGTGCAACCCTCGTGGCCCTGGGGGGAAGTCAAACGACAGGCGGGAGATTTTTATTGCAATATCAAATCCAATCCCCTCAGCAGACCCAAGCTCCCCTTCCACCACCTCACAAGCTGTTATAGTCCCAAGTCAATGCCAGAAACGAAATAAACCCATCAACAATGAAGTGTCGCCAACAATTTAAATGACCTGTTGATGGACGTGTAACTTGCAGGAATCTATTTCAAGTAACTCAAAATACTACTACAAAACTCGTACTATATAAAAAGAATTTTTTGTTTTTTTTTTTTTTGGAACTGTTAGAAATCTTTTATAAATTTGAACATTTCAATTTATTGGCCATTAAGCTAATTTCTGAATTAGTTATGGTCTGGTTTGAATGCAAAAGCGCATTGCGAACATCCATCTATAAATGATTTTTTGCTTTTTCCCGCTTCACGTTTGCCCATTACAAATCTATTTCGAGTTTTTATTATACCAACATTTCGATCTCGATGTCCAATTAATCATGTTCCAAATGCAACTCGTAAAATTTAAACATCTGCCCACTATATTATACAGATTGAAAAGAAATGAACTATCTGAGATATCTAAACTAGAACTAGCTCCAGTTCTTAAAGGCCATTTGACGCCCATGCAAATGTCGATGCCTTCTAATTTTGTCATCATCAACAAATTCCATAAATTCATGCACATTAATATTTGTAAATGGACACGTTTTGTGATTGTCACTTTATCAAATGGATCACTCGAATGGCTTCTATATATCATAGGCCGGAACAAAAATATAATGATAATCAACAATTAATAGAAAGAACACTTTTAACAGCTGTAACGATCTTTTGAAAACTATTATAACATTAACAACAATGCTTAACATTTAATCTTAGCCTGAATGAGAAAGTCTTTAACTTTGTTTCTCTACAGAAAAGTTTGATTTCAAATATTTGTTCAAAGTTTGAGAATTTTAAAAGTTCACAAGTCAATTAAAAAATATAAGTGTTTCCTAAATCCTTAAATCTAGATGGTAAGTTGGAAAATCTTTCATTTATATTAACTTCTTTTTTCGATAACGTTGTAAAGTTCCATAGTAATATAAATATTATAATGATTAAATATTTTCTCCTCAAACGAAATTCAATAATTATTTATTTTTAAATGTTACGCAGTTTTCAAGCATTGCTTAATCATAAATTTAAATATGGATAATTGCTTAGAAATCATTTATTATGCATTACTGTCCATAAATTTAATGGAGTTTTAGGGATTTAATTCTGCGTAAGTCACAACATAACATCCATAACTTATTAATTAGTTATTCAAGATTCAGTATTCAGTATTATTCCGTATTTTAATATTTACAACTACCTTTCAGCATGGATATATAGCCACAGTGCTTATACAGCATTCCTGATTCAAATTTATTTTAGAATTGAATCCCATATAGACATAGATACAAATACAAATACAGATACTTATTAAAGTATTCTTGATTCAAACTTATTTTGAAATATAAAACAAGCACGCTACAATCTAAATTCAAACCGTTCTCATTTTTAAGCAATTTGATCTTGACTTATTACAAAAACAAATGCTTGTTTTCTACACCTAAGGATATTAGGAAAATTCTAAGTTCTAACAAAATATTGTCATTATTCATAAACTAACTACTTTTGTGGGTGATTTTATTAGTATTTGACTTAGTTTTGATTAAAACCTTAGTATATTTTATCAGCAGTGTACAAGTAGTTAGAACTCTGCCTTCTGACTGACCAAAAGATAGTATTCTTTGTGGAGTTGTAGCCAGAATTCCATTTGGAATTGAATGCTTCTTGGCTGATTTGATGAGTGTTTAATGTGTGCCAGCAACAAGCCATAAAAGACGAATATGTGATATATGGTGTATAGCGAGGGGTGAATGGAAAAGGGTGCGGGTAAGGGTGTGAGTGGGCATATACTATAGATAGATGGATGGATGGATGGATGTCAATCTGGTGCCATTTGGTTGCGGTGCATTGACACCGCACACCTTTCGATTTTCTCAGGCCTTGTTTACACACGGCCCCTGTGGAGTGGGGAGTAAATGCAGTTGTTATTGTTGTTGTTGTTGTTGTTGTTGCTGTTGTTGTTGTTGCTGTTGTTGTGTAAACAAGTGACATCTGGCCAAACGATCCATCCATCCATGCATCTAAGAGGCAATCCATCCACTTATATGAGTGGCCGCCTTTGTTTATGTATTGTATTTTGTAGTTGTGACAATTGGCGCGGCTCTATCAGTATTTGTATCTGTATCTCGTGTATGTATCTTTATCTATTGCCGCCTATCAGCGAGTATCAATGGGCGACTGCATTGGGTGGCCCATTGTCTGGTTGCATTCATTAGTGCAACAACGGCTAATAGGCTGCTGCCGCTGTTTGTTGCATCTACATAATTTGAACGCCAATCTGTGGCATTCCGCGCTAGCAGATTAGGCAAACAAATTGTATGGAGGCCGTTGAAACTGTAGCCAACAATGCGCCGCATCACAAAATATTTAATTAAATGCTTAATTACGCTTGCCATGCCATAAATTCATCAAATGCAATTTAAGCTTATACACACGACAACGAGCAACCGCCCCAGCACCCTCCACCACTCTTCACCGGCTGTATGCGTTAATGTGCAGATGCAGATACATTTACAGCCACAGATACAGCTACAGATACAAGTACTTTGTGTCGGGGGCAGCCTCTCAACGCATCGCATCGCCTCGCCTCGCCTCACCCATCTCGTTTTCATTCATTCATTAAGAGTTCAGTTAAAGCTGAGCACTTTGGTCGCCGGGTTAAACGTTATGTGCCATAACTCTTCCAACTCGCTTAACTGCCATGAATCGCAGCAAGACTGCAATTCGAGTATGTGGCTATCTTGAAGCTTAATCCGCTCCTGAGAGCCGCATAATAAAAGTCGTGAATTGCAAGTCGTGAGGCTTCTCCACTTTTCACTGAGACCTAAACAAATCTCGGTAATTACTGCCATATATTATTGCAAATTTTTGGTTTGAAATGTCTAGAAATCGAACTCCGCAAAGACGCCTTTGTCTTACATTTCTCTATATTATCCAAGTAATGCTATTTCAGTGATGGCTAGTATTAGGATTCTCATATACAAGATACACCCGTAACATAGCGCGAAGTGATGTTTTTTGATTTAAGATCAGACTTGGCTTACACCAAGAGATCATTTTACTATGATCATTATTATTATCTTGTCATGAAATGTATAACGCATTGAAGCAGAAGTTTCAGACCACACAATGATATATATTCTAGATCATCATCAGTAGTTGACTCGATCTAGTCTGTCTTTCGGTTTCTAGGCAAACTGGGCTCTCAATCTTAAGGCTATCTTCAAGAAAGTCAATAGAGAGGCCTACAGATGTTGTATACAGAACTTCAACTGATCATGTTAACATATAGCTGGCATTGGAGCAATTGGGCAAAAAGTTAGTTATTATGTGAAATACTTTATGGCTTACAAAGATATCTCGACCAAACTTGACAACACTGAGCTGTGTTATACCTAATACTATATATTGACTCAAACTTTGAAATACTGAGCTGTGTTACACCTAATACTATATATTGACTCAATTTAATCACAATCGGACATCTATATCTTATATGCACAAATGGTAGTAAAATGAGTTGTATGAACAACCTGATTGTTTTCAGATATCTCAAAAGAACGCTTGGTTTATAGTTATTCAGTAAATTTGATCAAAATCTTATGAGTATACCATGTAACTGACATAGGAACCATGGGTCGAACATTAAATTTCTATAGGAATAAGCTCGGCAACCCGAAGATAGTTCCTTCGTGTTTCAACGTACCTTCTTAAGAGGAACAGGTAGATTTCTAAATATATATTTCGAAGAAATATTTCAAATATTTCTGAACAGCTTTGTATATTGTGCAAAAGCTTTGCAAGGATTTTTAATTTCTGAAGATAATTTTTGATAATTTTCCCAATATTAAAGAATATTCTTAGAAGCACACAAATACTCTATTCTTGCAGCAACAAACGAAAAGAGTATAGGTTTTTATTCAATTAGCACAGATGCGATTGAATATAGGCATAACATGCGTAACATCACACTGTTAATAGTTAACAGTGTCACATTAACAGTGCACAAGTTTAAACAATTTAAATGCATATTTGCCAGAGATCACTTGAGGCGCGATTCTAATCAAAATCGAGGTTGTGCGTCAGCAAGGAACCTCTTTCGATGCTGAGAAACTTTTCCTATGCATCGATCGACTTCATGGAGAATCAGTGGTCAGGTCATTGAGTCTCCAATTCCAATTCCAATTGCAATTTCATTTCCATTCCATGCCCATGCACACACACTTAGACACACCCAAGCAGAGATACGCATGCACAGTATACGAAATTGACAAATTGCAGTGAAAATTTAGCTTTGAAATGAAAACGAAATGCGAGCAATTATTTTTAATTGAAAATGTCAAACATGTTGCTGCTGAAAGAGTCGGCCAAGTCGTCAAGTTGCCAGCCAAGTCGCGACCAACGGCGACCGTCTGCTGCTGCCCAGCGCACATGTATCTTACAGATACAAATACGCTTGGCTTGGGTGCAAACGGCAGCAGTGCGTTCTGCTTGGGGAAAACCGTGGAAAACTTATTAGAACCGATCGCTCTGGCACTTGAGGGCCATTTAATGGCGGTGGGACGCACCTTGAGCGGAAATGCGATAACCCTGAGCAACGGGATATCGAAAAGAACCCAAAATAAAGAAATAAAAACAAGTAAGGTCGTTGCTGTTGAAAACTACCGACTGCTGTATACTCTGTTTCCATTGTAAAAACTGTAAGTCTCATGACTTGAGATGTATTTAGTTGCCAGATGGAGAACATTCCATACATCCAATATACTCCTGATCCCTTTGGAATATATATGGGTATAACAGAACGGACAACTTGATTTACTCCTTTTCCTTTTGACGACAGATATAGATTGATTTAAAAAATTTGAAATTTTCAGGAAGAAAATGGGCGCACATCTTGATTGATTTTTAATTGAAAATTTCAGAGCTCATCCCATAGGATGAAGTTTATACGGACAGACAGACAAGGAGACATTGTACAAATTCAATCCATAGTACTTTCCCCTTAGAAACAGGGCATGAAAACAGAAACTACTCGTACAGAGCGAAAGGATGGAAAATGGAAACATACATCACGATTGATTTAAAATTTGTAAATTTCAGGATGAATTTCTGCAGAAAGATTGCATTTATACAGACAATCGAAAGAGAAGACTCGACAAAAGCCCAACATACTCAATTTTCATTCGGAAACAAAGTATACAAACTGATAGAGAAGGACGCACATCATGATTGATTTAAAAATTGTATATTTCAGAGTTCAAGCTCTTGGGATGAAGATCTACTTAAAAATAGCTCGCTTATACGGACAAGCGAACAGACGTTGCACAAACCCAACATACGCGATTTTCCCTTTGGGAACAGACTATCAAAACATAGGCTAATCGTATAGAGTGAGCTAGTGTAAGAAAGGGGGCGCACATCATGGTTGACTGGAAGCTCAAACCTTTGAGAAGTACGACTAGTAGTACGAACAATAGGAGTATGTTGCAAGTTCTTACCAGATAGCATGGGCGCCAGCGCAATGGCATTGCTCTCGAGTTGCAGCTGCTGCTTGGTGGCAAGCTCCTGCTCCTGCTTCAAGGCGATGGACTTGCCGGGCACACAGCCCCCGATGGGCTTCTTTGATTTCCACAGTTTCATTGTTTGCGAATGTCAATTGCAAGTGTTTGGTTGGAACTTTGGATTTATGTGTTCCGTGGTGACATCGTCCGGGAACAGGAACAGGCAAAGGGACAACTGTCAGTCCGCTAGGACCTTACGATTGGCATGCTACTTATTTTTATAATTTATTGAGCACTGCGTTTGGGTTGCGGATGCGGATGCGATTGCGAGTCAGAATGCGAATGCGGATTGCTTGGATACATTCTCAATTAAGTTGAAAATGAATTAACCAAATGGCGCTGCATAACAAAATCCCAAATAAATAATATGCACCAGTCAACATCGACCACACAATAATAAAAAGAAAAATAAAAGAAAATGTAGAGCACACACTTATACACTCATACACACACACACTCGCACACACACATACACACTCACACACACACGCGAGCGAGCGCGAGTTTTGAAAAATTCAAATGTGACGCCTCGCGAGGGCGACGTCTGCGACGCGGATAACAACGTTGCGGCTGGCTTTTGCGGCAGTGGCACGTCCGGCGTACTCAACGAGAAATTGCACAATGATTCAGAAGCACGCCAGACGCCGGCGACGGCGACGGCGACGGCGACAGCGACGGCAACAGTGACGGCAACAGCGACGGCAACGGCAACGGCGACGGCGACGATGACAGCGACGCACAGTGGGTGCCTCTGCTCGGGAATTGTTGGGAAAATCTACCACGGTAAGGGAGAAAAAGGCGACTTCAATGCACGCTCGGTAGAGTGAAGTGTATTCAAGGGTGTTCGTTACGCCGAAAGTTTTAGCCCTAACGATTGTCCAGGCAAATGATGTTCTTAGTGAATCCCACATGAAATATCCCTTTTTTAATATCTCAATTTAAAAATAAAAGTCCAACAATATGTTTATTTGAGCATACACTGTACTTAATGGAAAATTGCTCAGTTTCTAAAAGATTTCAATTTTTATGATGTGAGCAATAAGTTTTAAAAATTAGGTTAATTTTTCCAATTGGTAATATATTTGGAAAAATATGCATCGTTACGATTCAACTATGTACACACAGTAGCGGTGAAAAAATCCAGACACTCATATAAGTTTATATCGACCACAAAACATTTTTACATTATTCTTAGATTGGTTCATATGCTTTAAATTAACGACGCGTTTTCCTATCGTAAAGTGAAAGGTGTACAGAAGAAAAATTATATAGTGTGCGGATTTCATTGTCCGCTACTTTATGTACACATATTCCATCCCCTGAGCCGATCTTATAATTTTGGTTTTACTTAGTATGTGCATAAAAAAATAAAATGTCTGAAATGTATTCAAAAGTTAGCTCGGCTATTGGTACCAATGAAATATATATGTATCTACTTTATAGGATCGAAGATGTTAGCTTCTCCTATTACATACATTTCCATAATTTTAGTACCTCCCCTTTTGCCCATTTTATGTACACAGGGTATAAAACTAAAAGTAACAATACATAAATAATAACAATTTAGGAACATATGTGTGTATTTATGTTCAATATAATAAATATTCCCTTTCACCGATTTGCAAGATCGTATACCGAATTTAGAGCTATACTCGTACTATATGCAATCTTAACAAAATATTAATTGACTATGTCATGATTCTTGCAACGAATAAACTTAGATGACCCCACTGTGCGGCAGTTGCCACCAGTCGGTCGCGATCTTACAGTTAGTTCAGTTGCGACGCAGCCGCGACGCTTCGTTTCGCTTGGCATGTATCTTGCAGATACGCAACAGCGCGCGCTCTCTCAATTCGTCTCACTCACTACTCTCTCTCTCTATCTTCTTGTTTGTCTCTCCCTCTCTGATTTTGTGCATTTTTCGTTTTCCCGGCCATGAATTTTCATTCTATGGCATAGAATCTATGCTGCCAAACTCTCTCTCCTGCTTCCGCACTTTCTCTCGCTTGCTCTCCTTGTGCCTTTTACCCTGCGTCACAACCTTCAGTGGCATCGACTGCCACATACTCTACAGCGACCAAACAGAATAAACTTTACTATCTGTTCAATAGGATGCTTTTTAAAATACTCTATCTTACTTTTTCGTTATTTTAAATTTGATAAAAATATGTATAGTTTATCAGTTTAAAATTTGAGGCAAGATATTGGATACACCCTTATAACATATGTATTACTGATGTCAGTCATGTCTATATAACATGTTAGTAACAGCAGGCTATTTACTTACAGCTGTTAAGCATAATGTTATTATTCGAATTGAATCTCTTATTCGTTGAATCTTTGATCAAAATCAATATACCCTATTGCCGTTCGTTGTATTGTGTATCATAACATAGCCCCATATTGAACATATGGAAGCATCGACATCGCATGCGAGTTTCTAATTGGAAAGCACTCAAATCACTGCGGCTAGCTGATGTTTCAAATGCATGACAATGGAGCATCGGCGCTAGGGGTAGCTGCTCTAGATGACCAAATGGTGGGAATAGGCTCAAGGGTTTGGCGCCACATGGTGCCTGATTTTATTGGCAACATTTTTTTGTTGCTGTTGTTTGACCGCACATTTATATGTAAGTCCAAAGCCGCTGTCATGATGATGATGTCGCAAATTTCGCTAATTAGTCACGAAAACTTGCCGCTCGAAATGGTCAAAATGACCAAAATTGGCCAAGCGGCAATGCGACACAAGAAACACGACTAAAATGAACGGCAGCTGCAGAACATCTCCTATTGGGGCCGACCTTTGACAATATAAATTTAATCTATTGGGGAAAAAACAGAACCCAAAATTAAAACCAAGTCAAGTCAACCCATATACCAAATTTGGTGTCTTTATCTATTATACTCTCTGACTAGTCTCCGAATCATCCGATCAACTCTCCAGATCAAGAAATATACATAAATATACTTCATAGGATAGAATGTGCCTCCTGCAATTTAAATTTACCTTTTCTTACATCGTTATATTTGAATACAGGTATGTAGGTATGTAGCAGAAAATGTGTATTGTATGGATAAGCATACGAAATGTTGATATAAATACTAAAATTTATAATATGGTTAGTCTTGTGAATTTGTTCAAACTAGAGGACTTCATATGGTGACTTCCTCTCCCACTGCCAGTTTAAAATTGGTTCCTCTCTTTCATTAAGAGTAGAGGTCGAAGTACGGATACATTTTAATGGTATTTCGTTTTATTTTTACGTGATTTTTGTCTTTCCGATTTCTTTCTTCCGTCCTTTCTTCCACAAGCATTAGCATGTGGCGATGAGGGGTGGGTCGGTTTAATGCCTTTAATGACCTCCACTAATGATCGAAGCTGATTGACTCAACAAAATCGAAGGCATTTACCAATATTATTTATTTTTAGGGCGGCTTTCAGTCTTTAGCGAAATGTTTCTTCCGACAAAGTGTGGGGGTGTGTGTGTGTGTGTGTTAAGGTGGGTGTAAATACTAATCCGGCTAATTTAATGGAATATTTTGTTCAGATATTTGTATGCAAATGTGCACGTCTCAGGCAATTAAAGTCTGAAATAAAAAAAAATAATGTAGAACTTCTCTGAAGCATTCCAATTTTCTCTATATGATCATTTTTATATTACTATTGCATACTTTTTGTCATTTATTAAAATTTTTTAATTAATTTTGTATTTAAGCATGTTTAAGTTCTATAAAAGTTATTATAGGGTTGGATATACCCTGCTTTTCTGCCTGTTACATACATTTGTACAGTTTTAGCACCATCTATTATCCATTTTATGTGTAGCATAATATTGGGCGCTAACTGGAACATTAAGAGGAAATTCAATTGAATCAAATATTATATTTTTGTTTAATGTTTTTCGTTGCTTAGAAAACAATTCATTATTTTATTCTATATTGCAAATTAACAACATTAATTTTATGAAAAAATTAAAAATATATTTTAAAAAAAATTAAATATCAATAAAACTTACATGCCAACTCAACTTGGAGTACAAAACATGACCAAAAAACCATTCCGTTTGGAAATCGGTGAAGTTTTGACAAAGTTATGGGGCTTGTAATCTAGGAGGTAGAACTTCTGTTGTGCTTAAAACCTTAAAAGTCGAAAAGTTTTGAGTTTTCAGCATGAACTTTAACCAGAAAATTAACTTCCTCAGAACAAGTTTTGAAATAGTTTTGTATACTTTATTATGATGTCCGCAATCGATTAAAAGTGAAATTGCGAGATATTCATTTATTTTCATAATTTTAATTTCTTGAAACTTTTCATTTTATTTTGTTTCAATATGAACAAGTCTTACAATAGAGTTTTCGCAATTTCATTAAAATCTTAATAAACATTTTTTGATTTATATAACAAAAATTGAAATATAAAAATATATAACTTTTCAAAAATGCTAACTACTCGTAATAATAATAGTTATAAAAAATGTATAATAATAATGACATTAAATATTAATATTTTCTATATTTAATCAATTGCTAGAGCCTGCGTACCAGTGTGCAATTATGAACGCCTCCCGTCTCTTTCTCTGTCTTTTTTAACTTTTCTCTCTTCGCTTGTGAAGTACTCTCTCAAAAAAATTTAACCGTTATGCGATGAAAGAAAAGACCGAGTGAATTAGCGGCACATGCAAAGACCTTGAAATGTGTATTTAGTGTATTTAGTGTGATTGTCAGATTGGAGATCTGCAGATCTTAAGATCAAGTAAATGTTGTCAATGGAATTGCGCATAGTATTTATTTATGTGTTAATCAGTTTGCTGAACACGGTAAGTGGAGGAAAGTCACAGCCTGGTCAAGGACACGATGGACTGGTGACTGAGCAGCCGCAGGCGAACAAAGGATCGCTGGAACCCAGCGTGTGCCGCAAGGATGCAAACGGGACCAGCCTGAGCGTTGAAATACGCCTGCCTTTCATGGACATGGAGCTGCGGCACGAGAATCCATTCCATGTGCTGCAGGAGCAGCGTGAGCAGCTGCTGCTGATGCTGCATGGCCACGAGCTGTTCCAGTTGCAGCTGGGCGGGCGGGACAAGCGGCTGGTGCGACTCGGCGAGCTGGCTGGGCGGGTGCAGCGGCAGGTATCAACGACCGCTGCTGTGGTCAGCTGGCGCGAGTATCTGCTGCTGGCTGTGGCGTTGGAGGAATATCTGGAAGTGTATCAGCTGCCACAGAAGGCCGTCCTGGACGCACCCCAGTTTCGGTTTGAGCCGATACAGGAGTTTGCGCTGCCCGGCAAACTGCAGCACATGCGGCTGCTCAAATCGAACCAAGGGCAGGAACAAGAGCCGGTGCTCCTTCTGCTGGCCATCAACTATACAAAGACCCAATCCAAATGCAAGTAAGTGTCTTCACTGACATGTCCAAAGCTCAGCTTAGTCAATTGACCAATTCGCACAGAACCTTCGAGTGGCTGGAGACGTACTTCAACCCCGTGGAAGATCTCACCCTGCCCGCACTCAAAGCATTTCAGCTCGTTGGCCGTCAGCCGCACTACCTCATCACTGGTCGCTCCCTGGGCGGCCAGTCCAAGGTAATCGATTAATTTATAATATTACGATTATTATTATATTTAATGCTTATTTTTGATTCGAAATAACATCCATCACAGGTCACTGGTCGTTCATCAGAACTAATCGCTGACTGATTTGTGCTGCCTTTTGTTTGATTTGATTTTTAATAAAGCGTTTAGAAACGACAAGTCAGCGGCAATCAGTCAGCGATTAGTTCTGCTGAATGAGACCAGTGATTGATTTGATTTCAAATCAATTATTGTTTTTGTATACACATTTTTACGAGCCCATTAATTGACATCCTCCACAGCTTGTGCTAACCATCTACTCGCTGGAGACACCCTCTCTGCGACTGCAGCGACGCCAGAGCCTGACCGTCCAGGCGCGCCACGTGTTGGCAGTACGTTTCCGGGGTCGCAACTGGCTTTTTGCCTGTGGCAGCAACGCCGCCGCCTCGTGCATACTATTTCGCATGGTCGAGGGCAACTTTGTGGTGTACAGAAAGCACGTGCTGAGGCAGCTGCACTTCAGCCACTTGGTGGCTTCTGAGCGCGGTCAGCTGCTCGCTGGTGCTCGGCTCAATGGTGAGGTGCTGGTCTTCAATACCCACCGCCTGGACTGCTATAGCGGCTTTGTCGCCGATGCCAATCCCAGTGGACTATATACCCATCGCAATGCGCAGAATGAGACTTTTCTGTTGCTGGTCTACCAGGGCAACCCAGGCACCACATTGTTGCGCATGGTGCAGCTGGGTGGTGCCAACGATGCTGCCATACTAAGCGCCAATCTGGAGGGCAATGATGGTAATGTGTAGTATTTTGTACTAAATTTACATGCTAACCAAAAATAATAAAAATACTAATTTTCAATATATTGTGCTGTGCTGTGCCGAGCTCTGCGTCTTTTGTGTATATGTGTGTGCATGTGTAAGTGTACGTAGATGCGATCGGAAATTGTTTACCTGGGTACAGGAGTTTTGTAGTCGGGTATACTCGACTATAGCATTCTTACTTGATAAATCTATTAATATCTATTAATTTGAGTATTGTTGTATTTTCATCATGCATATACAGATTTAATGCAAATAGTATTTAATATATTTGAATAAACAAAAATACCAGTTTTAGTATATACATATGTATGTATGTACTATTTTCGGTATAAAAATATTTTTTGATACCGAAAATATTGTTAAGAAATACGTGTATTAATTAGCATTTGTAGTATATATTTAGTATTTTTGGCTTATAAAAAATACTGTAATTAGTAATTCGTATATTTTTAGACATTTTTTATATTTTTAGTATATATATACTATTTTTAGCTTGTAAAAATACTAAAATTGGTAATTAGTATATTATTTTTATATATTTAGTATTTTTGGTTGATAAAAAATACTGAAATAGTGTAGAAATTACTAATACGTATAACATATACCCAACACAGATCTCAGCAGCGTGCAGCAGCATCGTCATGAGTTCGAGGAGACGATCAATGCACTGCGCAGTGTGCTGCTGCGCCGGAAGCAGCAGCTGGACGCAGTGCGTCAGTTGAGCCATTCCTTGCAGCAGCGCACACTCAGTTTGGAGCAGGCACTGCATATGCGCAGCGGTGCGCGTGTTGAGCATGTGCATCTGCAGAGCGAGCATCTAAGCAGCCCCACACAGCTGAGGCAGCGCATGGAGCAGCTGCGTCAGCATTACGCTGTCTCCAGC
Source organism: Hirtodrosophila confusa (assembly GCA_035043065.1). Classification (NCBI taxonomy): domain Eukaryota; kingdom Metazoa; phylum Arthropoda; class Insecta; order Diptera; family Drosophilidae; genus Hirtodrosophila; species Hirtodrosophila confusa. The sequence goes on along the minus strand of JAWNNI010000033.1, from coordinate 6,030,911 downwards.
CGTCCGGTGCGCTCCTTCGGTGTGGGCAATGCCTCCAACACAGCTGGACAGGAGACGCTCAAGGTGAAGCAGTTACATGTCCAGAATCTCATTTACGACGGCGAACTGCTGCCAGGTGAGTGGGGATATACTTATGTATAATAGTATTTATATTTGTATGGATATTCGCCTCGTTCCAGGCTATTACTTGGACACATCCGGGCCGAGTCCCCTGCTGACCATAAAGGGGCAAGTGCTGACCAAGACGCTACACACACAGCAGCTGCTGGCACCGCAGAGCTACGAGCGTCCCAGCCGCTCACTTGACCCACTGTCGTTGGGTGAACACGCTGTGGTGCGGCATCTACGGGTAGAGCGCATCAACAATGTCTCTTGGGTCGAGTTTTACGATAGACTCTTTCTACATTCGCGTGATAACGACATCGAGGGTCGTCTAATTGTGCAGTCCCGGGCGAGGGTGGTGAACCTGCAGACACCGCTGCTGAATGGGCTGGTGGTGCAGCAACTGTTCAATCTGAGACAACCACAGCTGGTGTCCTCCAACATATACATGTCCGCTTTCTTTGTGCCCAAGCTGGATGCCAAGCTGGTCAACGATTTGAACTTTGGCGAGGATATTGCTTTTCGTGGCACCAACCATACGATGATTAAAAGTAAGTTTCTCCCTCTAGGCAGTATGCCTGGAAAGAGTACAAATTACTTCCCTATCACCTCTTACCCACTTTCAGCTCCTGTGCGCATTAATCAAATGAGCGTCTCTGGCAATATACACGTTCCCAATGATACTAAGTGGGCACGTCAAATCCGAGCTGACCTTCAGCCGGGACAACTGCAGCAGTATTACACGGGCAGGGTTTTGGTGAATGGCTCACTGAGGGTCAACAATCTGCAGCGGGATACGAATGCGACCCGAATGCAGCTGGCAGATGGCCAATCCCTGAGGAAAGAGGACCTGCACTCCAACTATTTGTTGCTCCACGGGCCGCAGGTAAATATTCTCTACGACCAACTAAATTGTTAAAGAACTTAAACTAATTGGATGCGTGCAATCCCTAGAACCTAACTGAGCTGGTATTTGGCAATGCTAAAGTAACCACACCCACATTGAACACCGCCCACATCGAAGGACATCCGACGGCCGAGCATTTGCTCAGCGGTGCTGGTCATGAGGCGATCAAGGATAGCCGGCCCCTGCACATAATATTTATGAATGTCAGCATTAAGGGAGATGTATACTGCAGCAACTACAGCTCTCGGCTGCACCAGTTAGCCAGAGATGCAGTGCGTCAGGGCGAAACGGCCACAATAACGGGCTACAAAAGCTTTGAGGCGCCGCTGAATATTGCAACTCTTAACACTGGCTCTCTAAATGGAATAGCTGTCGATGAGCTCGTGCTCAAGTCGCAGCCGGCACAGAACTTCACCGCTCTCAAGATGTTTCCGCGCATTGTGGTCAAGCAGAATGTGGAAATCAAACGAAATCTGATTGCCCAACAGCTGAACCATTTGGCCCTGTCCCAGCTGCTGAAGTCAGCATATAGCCTGCAGCGACTGGAGCTGCTGGATACACTACAATTGGATCACCTTATCTTTCAGCGTCTCAATGGTCTGGCCTTTGATGAGCTGCTGGGCAAGCTGGACGTGGGTAGCTCACAGCAGCTGCTGCTCCACAAGCAGCTCATCATTGAGGGCAATGTGCGCTTCGAGCGTGAACTGCAGCTGCAAACCGTAAACAACATGCCATGGGATGACTACGTGAAGCGTCTGGTTAATGCAAATGCCAATACATTAATCACATCCATCAAGGTCTTCAAGGATGCGGTGCTGCTCACCGATGCCCTGCACGCGCCCAGCATCAATGGGCTGGATCTGAACGCGCTGCTGGACAACACGCTGCTGCGTGACACGCCCCAGTCCATAAGTGGCGCCTACACATTTAGACGCATGACTGTCGGCAATCTGGATGTGCCCCTGATCAATGGTGTGCCAGCGAGCAGCTTTCTGGACACACGTCAGAGCTCAGTGCTTTTGCAGGGGGATCTCTACCTGGACAAGCTAAACATCAATGGCAGCCTTAGCTGCAAACTGCCCAATGATCCGTTGCCCCATCTGAAAACTCAACTTGCTGAGCTGCAGCAGCGTAGCTGGTCCAAGCTGGTCGTGCTGGGCGATGCTCTGTGGCCCGAGGAGGAGCAGCGGGGCAGCCTGGACTATCTGCGTCAGCATGCGGTGCGACGTCGCGGCGGAGCACAGACAGTTGCTGGACATGTCATACTGGATCAACCGCTGATGGTCAGCATGCAGACCAGTCAAAACTTTCCGGGCAAACTAAACCTTAGCAACATAGCCAGCGATGCGCTGCTGCGTTCTGGCACGGGCCCTCAGCTGGTAGAAGCCGCTCAAGAAATGCTGCTGCCCATCAGAGCCAAGTCCATAAATCTATTCAACGATGGCCAGTTCGAGCGGCTCAATAATATCGATCCCATACGCTTAAATGCCTCGCTCTATCGTCGCTCCAGTGGACTGCCCATAGCCGGAGTGCTTCGCTTTGTGACGCCTCTAAGCGTGGACAAGCTACTGCTCCAAGGACAGCTAAATGGAGGTCACTTGAGCGGCATCTTTGAGCAGGCACAGCACACGGAATGGCCAGCAGTGCAGTTGGGCCAGCTTCATTTGCAGCAACAACTGCAGCTGGGCGCGATCAATGGTATGAACCTCGAGTATTTGTTGCAGCAACGTGTGCCGCTGCGTGGCGCCGCCGCCTTGGAGCACTTTGGCCAGCTGAGCTTTGAGCATTTGCTGCTCGGCCAGCGTGCCATGTTGCGTACCATCAATGGCATTCCTCTACAGAATGTGGTTTACAAACATGGCCAACAAACGCAGGCGATAACGGGCGCCAAGTCTTTTGAGCGGGGCATAGAGCTGCTAGGACCTGCGCATATCATGAAGCTCAATGGTAAGGATCTCAGCGAGAGCTATCAGCAGAGCATCTTTACGAATCTCAACTACAACATTGATAGCCTGGTGCTGGATGGAGCTGTCTTTCAGGCTGGTCTGCTCTCAGATGCGCCCTTAGTTGGCGCCAGCCAACGTGAGCAGCTCCAACAGCAGCTTCAACAGCTGGAGCAGCAGCTGAGAAATAACCAGCTAAATCACAGCCAGCGTCTGCTTTATTTGGACTATGAGCAGCAGTCCTTTGAGCCTGTTTGGAGCGCGCCCACGGCAAATGCAACCTTTGACATGCAGGCTGCCCAGCAGCCGCTGTCCTTCAGCATCTGTCAGCAACAGGAGCTGCGTGCGCAGCTCTCGAGGAGCCATCAAAGCGTACACCTCACCAATGTGAGCCTCTCCAGCCGCCTGCTGCGCGCCAGCTCCCGGCATGCGACCATAAGCATCAAGGCGCAGAACTACTGCAACAGGGAAAAGTACCAAAGCCGCATCCACATTAGTTGCCGCAACCAGTCCCATACGCTGGGCATGCACCACCACGTAGAGGCACTGAAACTGCTGGAGCAGCGCAGCCACAGCTACAGCCTGCTGCTGTTGAGCACTGTCGCTGAGGTGCGTGTGCTGCGCTTGGATCATCTCAGCTGCAGTCTCAGCGACTGGCAGTCCTTGCAGCCGGCTGCAGGCCGCCTGATGCAGCTCATCCAAGTGGATGCAGCCACTCAGCTGCTGTTGAGCAGCGGTCTGCATCAGCATATGCCAGTTGTGGCAGTGCATCGCCTGGCCTTGGACAGCCAACGCTTTGAGCTGCTCCAGCTAATCGAGGGCAACTATGATCTGGCCGTGCTGCTGGATCAGCAATTGCTGCTCAGCTGCCAACGCTGTCATCACATTGCCATCTATGTCTACGACACTGTGACGCAACAGTTTGCGGCAGTGCAGCAGATTCGCCTTGAGGCACGCATTCAGCAGCTGCTGCCCTTTGTTGTTGGCCATGAGCGACATCTCTTGGTGCTGACCCTGCCCGGCTCCCATCATTTCTATCTCTTCAGCTACGCCCACATTGAGGGCTGGCAGCAACGCAACTATGGCCACCTGGGCGAGGTCCTGTGGTCCTGGCCACTAATCCGGCCAGGCGCTTCTCTGACAGCGACGGCGCCGGTGCTGCTGCTCTGCGGTCAGCACCAGTGCAACCTGGTGAGAGCCATGCTGGACTAGAATAACATCATTCTACTGAAAATTCATTCAGGGTATTCCCACAACTCCTAAAATCAACCATTTATATATTATGAGCTCCAATATTTACCAGCTATGGAGTCTATCATAATATAAAATGGGATTTCATCATCGTAGATTATTTTGGAATACCGCTAATTAAAACTATTGTTGATTATTCAAAGTATAAAGCATTATATTACTTACTACTGTAAGTATATACAAATTCTTATAAAAATAAAATAAAATAAAATAAATACGGAAAACGCAGAAATTTGAAACTAAAAAAGATTATTTTCAAGCAGTATTAAAAATAAACATTTAAGTGCAAGATTGTAGTATATGCGAAGAGCCCAGATAATTCTTTATTAGAGCTGAATTAAACATAGTATTACTATGTTATGTTATGTTATCTAATTACACATTTCTTTATGTTCGACCTAAATAGTAATTTCTGGAATACCCTTTAAAAAAAGTCATCAAATTTATAATGTCGAATTTTTTATTGAAATTGTTTATTCTACTTATATAAAAATAAAAAAAAAAACAGTTCCTACAAGCTTTAATTTAACTGTAGAATAATACCAGAAATCTCTATAAAGACTAATAACCAAATTTAGCAATTTCCCAATTATTATCGAGTAATAAAAGAGACAACAAAAAACTTTTGTTTATATTGTAGTTTGTTGAATGCTTAAAAATGATACTAAATTTAATGATAATAGTCTTCATAGTTATTTCTCGTATGCTGCTAACAGAGATTATCACATTTCTTGTTTTTCCTAACTTAGAAGTAATTTGTTTGCTAAATCTTCAATGCTCTTCTAGCTTCGTATGAAAGACTAACTGAATTATAGATTTATCCTTCTTTCTGTGCTCAGGAGAGCATACTCTTGCTACTGCACTTGATCACATATGCCGTGAATACAAGTAGTCCCAAAATGCCCCAAATGGAGCTGTTCTGATTGCCACCGTTGCCAGTTTGTGCCCGTATCCAGTCGACATGGCTGGCCACATCCACAAACGTGGAGGACTTGCTGCGCAGGCCAATCAGCTGATTGGCCTTGGTCAGGGGAGCACCTGCATCCAGTTCGTAGCCCGATTGCTGCACCTGCTCATCGTAAGCCACACAAATCTGTTGCGGCTCCTGGCAGTGCAGCTGTGTGGCACCCAGTGTAAGCAATTCGTGTAGCTCCTGGCCATCGTCTCCTGCCAGCCCCCAGCTGCTAATGTGCAATGGTTCTGGGTCCTGTTCAGTGGACATTGGCGCCAACGGCAGGGATATGGGCTGTATGCGCAGCTGATCGGCGGGCACATCCTGGTCAAGCATGATTATGGCCAGGCTTAGATCCTTGGGTGGCTGATAAACATGGGTAACTCCGTACACCTGGCCATGAGCAGTGGGCGCAAAGCGCTGCGTGCTGCCCAGCACGACGCGCAGCTCGGCAGGATGATAAAAACTCTTGCTGCCATTGCTGCAAACAGAAGAGTGGATTGTAGGATTAGTGTTGCAACTGTGGACTATGGCGTAACTTACTTGAACAGGCACTGACCCAAGGTGAGCACCACTGAGGGACCCACCAGTGCGCCCGAGCAGATGTGACCCTTGCCAAAGTAATCCAGCTCCTGGGCAGTCAGCCGTATGGAGGCCTGATAGGGTGCCGGGCTCTTTCGCTTTTGGCCAGCTCCGGCTGAGGTGCCTATGCCACGTTGTTTCGTCAGCTCGCGATGGGTAAAGGCTGCACAAAAAGCCAAAGGTTTAAATGTCTATAAATTTCACTTTTATAGCCCCCAGGCCGCCCTGCCCCACCGTGTTGCCTTGGCAACAATGTTCACTGATCGTGCCAATGCATTTTATATGGTGTGATCCAAGGCACCTTATCATTATCAACGCTCTACCAACGCATTCCGCAATCAGCTGATCGTCTCGTTCTTATATATAGTATACTATATTTGTTGTTGCGGTATTATGTTCTGTTGTTTCGGCGTATTAGTATTATCTTTCAGCCGATATTGCTTGCCCAATAACACGAGGCGTGTATTATGGCCTTATTAATATGAGCCTGATATGAATAGTTGGCTAGAATCACGCCGGAAGTTGTGAATTAACTATTTTGGCAAAACAAAAGGGGCCTTGACTCTTTTAATCTGTTAAGCGATTCTAAGTTTAGACACTGTTAGTGTAGACACAGTGAAGCATAGCTAAAAGGATATTTTAATCGCAGAAAGCTCTATATATCAATTATATGCATCCTTAGTTTCAAATAATCATTCCAGATACTTTAACAGTAAATGCTTTTTGGATTACACTTACAAAAGAAGAACTAATTAAAATTTTGATGGGAGAAATAGAAAATAGAAACGAACTATATAATTTCTAATTTCTATTAAAAACTTTTGAATATTATCATATACGTCACTGAACATATTTTCTGTAGAGAAATGTGAAACTTAAACCAATTTTAATAAACCCATCCATCACTTTATGAAAACTATTCGGGATTACTCATCAGTGATCGCAATCTATCGGAAATTAATATATATTTTTGTTCTTTATACCAACTTGACCTCTAAAACCAGAAAAAAGGTCGTTTACAACCAACAAGTGTTGAGATTATATTGCGCAGCCTATTGATAAAAGTGCTAGGGTATGAAGAACTTATAAACCATTATAACAAAAAACCTTCACTCACACATTTGACCTTAAGCCCATTTCTCGTCCGCGGTGAGGGGTGGGAGTAGGATTTCAAGTTTCATACAAGAATTTGCCGCTCATGGGGGTAGGTTGTCCAAGGTCCCGGGCCCGGGAACATTGGTCTCAAATTCAGTCAGTCAGTCAGTCATGGTTAAGAGTTTTATATTATTACCAACATTGTACAAATAGATTTGACAATAGAAGCCTAATGAGGTCAAATATGTGTGCTGAATGTTTTACTATATCATCTTTTTTCTCATCTCTTACAGCTATTTTCTTGCAGTTGCTGGTTGTTATTGACGCAAAAAAAATATAAGCACAATATTTAAAGCGAACTGTATATTGTGTCAAAATTTCAGCTCAATCGGTGCAGAACTTTTCGAGTTTTTGATAACTACACATACCAATATAACATTTTTATATATAAAAATTTATATATTTATCCAAAACCATTGTATAATGAATATTGGGACTTATGTTGCCAATTGGTAATAACAAAAATACAATTAAAAATAGATCACATTGTTATATTAGGGGCACAATAGATCTTATACACACGCCCTCTACTGATAATAATAATAAAATAAATATTTATTCAAATTCAAGTGAAATATTTCTAAGCTTCCTCAATAGTTAATATTTGCATATATAAATCACAAGCATATATTGAGTTCAAGGATGCCTAAAGTTCTTCACAAACCACAACTTAAGACCACATCACTTAAAAAATAAATGCAATTATTTTTTAACTAAATGTAAACTTTTTATTCACTCTGGAAACTTACTTGTCTGCATTTCGGTGCATAAAAATGCAAATATTAGAATTTTGACAACCCTTTTGAGGTGCTCGTTGGGTTGCATAGTTCCAAGTAATTGAACTGTTAACGGTTAGCTTATAAACTGGATTGCTTAACTTGGATTGACTTAGCGGAGATAGTGCGCACCTTTTTAGAGCTCCGAACACTGAATGAATTATTAATTTCTAAAATCAACGAAAGCAAATTCGCAACGCTTTCCCAGATAATTCAATTTTGTTTTGATTTCGGCCGATGTTTTTGTTTTTGTTATTGCTATTGTTGTTCATTTGTTGTTTATATGTATTGATAAAGCCACAACATTCGACCAACGCCATACTAAAAGGCATACACACATATTTCATAAATACACACAATCATAATCGCATAATGATAAGACCGCTGATTATTCATTATTTTTGTTGTATTTATTTTTATTTTGTTTATATTCATATTTAAATTGTGCTCAGCGCAATTAGAACCATCAATATTGGATCCACTTAATAGTACATTTCGTTTTGAAGATCCAGATCAATCTGGTAACAAAAGAGGAAAAAATTGAGTGAGATTATAGGTAAGTTAATCAATCCACTCTAATCTACCTTGTCTTTTAAAGGTGTTAGGTTTTCAGCTGGCTTACCTGATAACATACAACTAGAAGTAGCACAAAGCAGAGTATCTAGTATTCGACACATGCTGTCTAACAAAATCATTTAATTTTAGAAGCAGGCAACAAAATATTCTATTGTAGCTAAGGTGCGTTTTAATTATCAGTGCATTGAACGATTTCTTCCATTTCTGTTGCTAATAGAGTTGCGATATAAGAACTATAATTAGACATAAGGTAAACGTCAGTATACATTAGCTTAACATAGAAATGTTAGTAACAGCACGCTATCTTGTCTACAGCTGTTATGCATAACATATGAATGTTAGCCAATACTCATAGATTCTGTAAAGTATTTATGTATTCACTTAATCAGTATCTGTAAGAGCTATATTTAGTCACAAAATTAAGTATGCATACCAAGTTTGCTTCAAACTTTTGATATCTTCTCCGTTATCGCTTCCTAGTTGTTTCTAATAAAGAAACACCTTCAAGGAGGAATTACTAGTACACGTGTACGTAGTTCGTACTTGTCGTAATCACATGTTTTTCTGTCCGGTATGAAATAATTGACAGCCTAGATGATTACATGGCTGAACTGCAATTGATTTGCTGTTGATAAGCATGGGGATTGTCCAATATACTACAGTTTTATAGACGCATTCAGTTCTGCCTTATCATAGGAAAAGCCCAATAGTACGCCTCAATGTACGAATGGATTAAGCTATCTTAAATGATTTGGAAACATTGTATTTATAACTGTGATTAGTGCCCCAAAAACGTAAAGGAAATGACGATTAATTTCAGTTATTGCGACTTAAACTATTTTTGACTTGATTAGAACTATATTTAATTTTATGTTTTAATTTTGTACGCAAATAACCAAATTTTACCCGCAACGCCAAAGAGTATGCTATGATTAATCTTTTTGTATACACGTCTAATTCGATATTGGTTTACAAATAGCACAAAATTAGCATAGCCATTATAGATATCTTCCCAAAAGCTGAAGTGTCTACTCTGTTAAGTGCAGAGCTACGGGCATCTATAACTTGGGCATTATCATCAACATTCCTCGGGTCAGGTTCAACTTCATCGCTTGGTAACCCTAAAACCTTTTCGGATGAAAACCTATGGATGACATCCTCTATCCACTTCCTGTAGTACGTCACATCGGTGTAGACGACGGTCAGCCGCGGAGCTCCGCACTTGAAGCCCCAGGAGATGATGCCAGCCAGCTTGCCAGCGCAGACGAGCGAACCTCCGGAATCACCCGAGCAAGCATCTTGTCCCCGCTCATTGAGATATCCGGCACTCATCATGCCCGGACGAAGATGCTGGGAGAGATTGCCGTCAAGCTTGCAATCCTCCTTACTAAATAGCACCACCTTGACGGTCAGCAGCATGTCCGGGCTGTTTCCAATTCGGGTGCGACTCCAACCGGAGACTACACAGTGCGCTTGCGGCTGAAAGGATGTCTTTGTGAGCAGAATTGGTTGCAACCTTATTTCATGATAGGAAACCGATCCGTTGAGCAAGAGCAGAGCAATGTCCTGCCTGTAGGTACTCAGGTCCAGCTTAGTTAGCTGCATGATTCGCTCCCTTAGGTCAAATGTGAGCGTATCCTCCGACCATTTCAAGCGATACTTGTTGCCCAGCACCACAATGAATTCCGACTTGTCCAGAAAGGTGCCATCGTACTTGGATTGACTATGGGACGGTTCACAGTATCAGACTTAGCTACTCCTAAGATTTTAACCCTTCCTTACTCCACAAAGCAATGCGCTGCTGTAAGAACAATATTGAACTTTATAAGCGAACCACCACAAATGTGCCCAACCCCAAAGTGATAGGAGTCCTTCCGACGCTGCCGCAAGGATACCAGATGTCTGACCTCGTCGACAGGTGACACATTTGAATTGGGAGCCAGTGGCTGGTCCAGTTCATTGTTGAGGTCATTGGTTTCCATCCTGCGCATCTTCTGAGTACTGCCCAAGGCAATCCGCAGCAGGAAGACAATTGAGATTATCCTGATTGCATTCAAGAATACTAACAATTCCATGTTTCGAACACCAAAGATACATTGAATGCAAAGCTATCTAGATTCTTAAGCTTTCTTAAATCAGATCTTGACTTCAAACTGGTACCGAATTGAAGGCTCATGGCACATTTTGAGGATCTCTTAAGAAATATTTATCTATCCTTGCAATATTTGAAGGACTACATTGCGACCTAATGATAGTCAAACGCTTCCTTATAAAGAAGAGCTGGTCTGTTGTTTGGCATTAATTTATATAATACATGTTATGTCATTATCCTCAAAATAAACTGGCAGCCCAAATGTTGTAGTTTGGATTCAATACATGTTTTTTCAATTTCTCCTTAACTTGGAACGTTCTGCATATTAAAAACACCTCCACAGTATTTTTCGTCGAATAAGCGTTGACGGATCTTAAGTCTTTCCCTCTCTGCCAAATGTTCTCCCCAGTGTGTCCATATTTTTGATTTATCGTAGCAGCCTTACTTTATTGAGACCTTTTAAGAAGCTAGACTTAAATCTACAAATTGACTTAGACAGATTAACAGCGGAACCAGAATAGTCAGAGCATATGTGATTGAGACCATTGCTACGCCATCGTCCTCTCCACTGCCATGTCCACTGCCATCTCCACTGCCATCTCCACTGCCTTCTCCACTGCCATGTCCACTGCCATGTCCACTGCCATCTCCACTGCTTTCTCCACTTCCACTGCCTTCTCCACTACCATGTCCACTGCCATCTCCACTGCTTTCTCCACTTCCACTGCCTTCGCTGCCGCTAGAAATTTGTTCTACTATCCAGTCATAGTAGTAGGATACCTCGGTGTAAACACCTGGCAGTCTGGGTTGAGCGCAATCAATTCCCCAGGACACAATGCCCGCCAGCTGACCTTGGCAGACGAGCGGTCCACCCGAGTCACCCGAGCAAGCATCGCGCTCCCCCTTCATGTAACCGGCACAGATCATGCCGGGCAGTATGAATTGACCCAGATCGGTATCATTGATACACTGCTCCTCAGCGATCATAGGTACATCGACAGTCATAAGTATATCAGAGTTATAGCCTTCCTCCGTGAGGCCCCAGCCAGTTACCTGGCATATTGTGTCCGGTGGTATAGCCAGGGCTGAGAGCCCAATGGGACGTATGGTGGGATGATTGGCGGGCACCGACCCACTCAGCATAAGTAGGGCAATATCCTTGTCGTATGTGCCCAGATTAAATTTATCTAGCTGAAGTATCAAGTGCTCAATATCGAAGGTCAGTGTGTTGGCTTTTTCAAAGCGATCCAAATTGCCCATGACCACAATGATGGTATCCTTGTCCACAAACGTGCCATCGTATATGTACTGACTACAAACCACATATTAATATTATTATTATCTATGGAACTGACAGACCTGTTCCGGCTTCCACTTTCGGAAGCTAATTTTGAGGGAAGATGCAACCAAAACGATTCACTTCCGCTTAATCTTACCCAATGTGGAAACCGGAACAGGTTAGTCTTTTATATAACTTACTCGACAAAGCAATGAGCTGCGCTGAGAGCCACATTTGGCTTGATCAGTGAACCACCGCAGAGATGGCCGGTGCCAAAGAAGTAGCCATCATTGAGGCGACGTCGGATACCCACCTGATGTCTGGTTGCCTCCAGGGTGGCCGCAGTGCCATTGATAATCCGACCGGGATCGGTATTGAATCTGGGTCGTATCGGATTGTAACCTAATCAATACCAGGGTTCAGGATTCTTTAGTCAGCTTGGGTTTGATATAGATATAGGCAAACGTACCGCTCGAAAGTAGGAAGAGCCTGAAGAGCAATAGCAAGATCGCAGCCAGCTTGAGAGCCATGTTAAGTATTTACTGGGCGGGCTGAGAACTACAACTAAGTCTATCAGTCAGGGCCATAAGCACGCTTGGCCATCGACAGGCAATCGATATCTTCACAATTAAATCTGGCAATACACGCAAAACATAATCTAATCAGTCCGTCTCGTTAGACAACCGACAGCCAGCTGACGTCCCACCCACTTTATAAATTATATTCAAACAACGGACAACTCGTCCGACCAATCTTCGAGAGTATCAGACTATATCAAAGACCCTGGGAAAGAGGTGTGTGTACAAAATATAACTTCTTAAGGTGTGCTTATTTCTGTTCCGTTCTATTTTGCCTTTGATAAATAGTTCATAGCCCCAAGGTGTGAGCCGAGTTAAGTACTCGGATTTTCCCATATTTCACCGATGTCTTATCTGTGGTTTTACCAGAAACTCTTGAAGATTTATAGTTCTATAAACTAATAGATATACAAGCAGTGCTCCTGGAAAAAAATTCCCAAAAGAAACATAAAATTAGAGAACTTTTGAATAGAAAGAACTACGGATTAATATATATACAGCTTCCAGTTTCCAGCTTACAGTTCGAACCAGATTTTTGTTTAAGCCTTGCTTCGTATAGGTTTTTTTAAATAAAAGAATCAAGATTCGGATCAGAGCAGCGAAAAGTTTAAAATTCAATTCTACTTATGAATATTATCCTTTCTATAATTCTCTTTAGATTATGTATCATATATACATAGGTATAATACGGATTAGATTAAATCAGTGGGTTGAATTGAAAATCTGGAAAGTGAAAGAATTGAATATGACTGTTAAGCCGTGTAGAATTTAACGATGGTTTTTGTTTCCATGATATATTTTTAGAAAGGACAGACCTTCTACTGATTTTGAGTAGAAGTATTTATAACGATTGATAGCACATGTTCTCGGCATGAGAAACCGATTCTCGGAATTTTTTTGTATATTAAACTTATTTTTATTATAAATGAATATATCAGCTTTATAAGGAATTCAATTTCGCACTTAAGAGTGCTCTTTATTGATTAGATAAATTCGTTTATTTAACTGAAGAGACTCGGACTCTTCAGTTCCAATTTCTACATTGTTATATTTACCTAATTGAAGTATCAAAACAACAAAATAAAATAATAACAACAAATACTTAAAGCTATAAATTATCAATACTAGATCATCAATTAGTTCAGTTCTGTTCGGTTGGGTATTTAAAAGGCCTTTCTGGCCGCTATAAAGATGACCAAAATTGTTAGCCAAATGCCGTAAATGCTCATCCCGACGGCCCTCAATCCCACACCGTCATTCTTATAGACCGAGTAGTTCAGCGTTCCGTTCATTGTCATTATCCAGTCGTTAAAATAGGATACATTTGTGTAAATGCCGGGATAGTTCCTCTTTGCACAATCTATGCCATAGGAGACAATGCCCACCAGCGCATTGTTGCACTTCAGCGGACCCCCGGAGTCGCCCTGGCAGGCATCGACCCCGCCCTGCATATACCCGGCGCACAGCTTTGAATGGGGCAGATATTGATAGCCGATGGCGCAATCCAGGTAGCTGACCAGCGGCACAGAGCCCAACTGCAGCGTATTGCTCGAAAATGAGCTACCCTATAATGAAAACAATATGAGCAATATTAATATAATGAATAAGTTTCCTTTAACAAGATATTATAGGGTAATAGGGTATGGGTATGGTGAACAAGTGACCAACAACAAGTTTTTGAGAAAATTGTATTTAAAACAAGTAAGAATGCTATAGTCGAGTATACCCGACTACGTAACTCCCTGCACCCAGGTCTAAAACATTCAATCACATCTACGTCCACTTGCACATACATACACACATACACAAAGACGCACGCATACAGGCGGCAAAAGCGACAGCGCAAGCGAGGCAATTTAATTGGTGGCTGTGCTTCTTCTTCCCTCCTCTCGCTGCATCACTGAATCTTCTTTCGTGAATAACTTCCGTGTTTATTATCCGATCGACTTGAAATTTGGACAGTATATTAAGAAAAAATAAAGTATTGTACGTGCCAAATCTTAAAGCTATATCTTGAAAATTGTTACTGTAAAACGGTTTTAATCGATTTGCGGGGGAACGGGGGAGATATCTGAAATATGAAACAAACTTGATCTGCGTATGGTATACAGGAACCTACATTTCAAATTTGGTGTCTCTAGCTCTTGTAGTTGCTAAGATCGACGCGTTCATACGGACAGACGGACAGACGGACAGACAGACGGACATGGCCAAATCGAAATCTCTTTTGATACTGATCAAGAATATATACTTTATAGGGTCGGAGATGTCTCCTTCTGTCTGTTACATACATTTGCACAGATGTAATACCCCCTTTTACCCATTTTATGGGTACAGGGAGTAAAAATACTAAATTACTAAAATAATACTAAGAATATATGGAAATCAATTAAGTTATTGACAATAATTCATACAACATACGCTTTGTAAACTTTCTTTTAACATATTTTTCCCTCTTAAATGATTTCACATATATTGTTTTTAAATAATTTGGACTTGTAAATCTTCCTTAAACCTTAGATAATAATGCTCTTTGTAGACTTTCAAGTCTCATAACCTTATCCTAACGCCCATAATTTTATCAAGTCTTAACCGATTTAGATGCGTATTGAATTTTTGCTCTAGAATCAAAGTCCTATTAATCTAAAATACAAACCGTAATCTAAATGACATTATGACCTTAAAATCACTTCAGTTGTAATAAAATTTGTGTAGTTAGGAGACTAGGGAATAATTTCTTATGAGTACTATGCATTCCAGTACAAATTTTCTTAATTGTTGGCCTCATTTCTTGGCTTGTTTCAATTTGAAATACCCAAAAGCTGCCATAAAACTTGAATTTTGCAAATATAATCAAATTTATGATGTGAAATCAAAAAACCAGCAAGAGATATTGGAAAGATAAGATAATGAAGAAAAATGCCCCAGACGGCAACTGCTGCAACAGTCAGTAACTGGCTAATAAATGTTACAAAAACAAATCCATAAGCATTTGATTGGGCAACTTACGCTCTGGGTGACTCCCCAGCCGGTAACCTCACAGCTCGTGCCCGCCGGCAGGGAGCGTGTGTTGAGGGGCAGGGCCCTAACGGTTATCGACTGCCAGGGAATATAGCCATTGATGAACATGAGGGCAATATCGTTGACCAGCGTGTCCTGTTTGTAATTGGGATGGACAATCAGCTGCTGCACATAGTACTGCAGTGTCCTGGAATCGCTGCTTTTGAGAAAGGTGCTGCCCATGACCAGGACGAACTCGCCAGCCTTTCGGTACGCGTTAGTTTGTGTGCTGCAAAATTTCGACTGCATTAGAAGCTGACTGGATCACAGGACCTTGTTGGTTTTACCCACTTGTATATGCAGTGGGCCGCCGTTGCCACCACCCGCTGGGTGATGACTACACCGCCGCAAATATGGCCCGAGCCGTAGGATCGTCTGTCTCTGGAGGTCAGACGCACCGATACCTGGTGCGGTGCCTGGACAATGTTGATCGGATGTCCACCCACCACCTTGGGTTCGATATTGTTACCATCAGCTGGAACTGCAAGAGTAAATAGTATTTCGTAGAAATACAACATGAATTTCTTATTTATAGCTATAGTCTATAATTATGATTAGTAATACTCGCATGCAAGCCAAAAAGCTTCCAAAATTTTCTTATCCAGACGATTCCTTTTACCCTCAGAAAGAGAGCCTTGTTCTTAATAAATAATTTTCTTAAACTTTTTACATTTCTTCATTCCCTGTGTTCTTAAACTCAAAACAGTCCTGTTTACTTCCACAAAGTACGGGCTTGCATATAATAAGTAATAAGTAATAACAATTAAAAACAAGTAAGAATGCTATAGTCGAGTATACCCGACTACGAAACTCCCTGTACCCAGGTCTAAAACATCCAATCACATCTAAGTCCACTTACCTATACACACACACATACACAAAGACGCACGCACACAGGCGGCAAAAGTGGCTGTGCTTCTTCTTCCCCCTCTCGCTGCATTACTGAATCTTCTTTCGTGAATAACTTCCGTGTTTATTATCCGATCGACTTGAAATTTGGACAGTAGATTAAGAAACACTAAAGTATTGTACATGCCAAATCTTAAAGCTATATCTTGAAAATTGTTACTGTAAAACGGTTTTAATCTATTTGCGGGGGAACGGGGGGAGATATCTGAAATATGAAACAAACTTGATCTGCGTATGCTATACAGGAACAGGAACCTACATTCCAAATTTGGTGTCTCTAGCTATTATAGTTGCTGAGATCGACGCGTTCATCCGGACAGACGGACAGACGGACAGACAGACGGACATGGCCAAATCGAAATCTCTTTTGACACTGATCAAGAATATATATACTTTATAGGGTCGGAGATGTCTCCTTCTGCCTGTTACATACTTTTGCACAAATCCAATACCCCCTTTTTACCCATTTTATGGGTACAGGGAGTAACAAGTAAGAACGTTATAGTCGGAGTTTACCCGACAGTAGAATACTCTGTTCAAGTCCAGTATAATTAGATTATTTGTGGGGTCGGAAAGGAAGGTGAAAAATCAGTAAACTGTATGCCCAATTGGGTGGCTTTACCTGTTCAGGTGTGGGAAATAAAGATTTTCCTCATTTGCGGGAGAGGGGGTAAGCATGGTAAAGAAGTTATGATGCAGATCTGTCAAAGAGGTCAACAGAGATATGTATGTCAAATTTGATGACTCTCGCTATAAAAATATGGAAGATATAGGTTTTTGACAAACTACGGAAAAGGGGGTGAAGGTGCCACCAAAATTTTAAGTACATCAGTCAAGGAGGTAGTAGGGTTTTTCAAATAATAAAAAATAAACAGAGTATAATAAACTTGAGTTTACTATGTATAAATCATATAGTAAGAATTTTGGCATATAAAAATGTTTCGACAACCGAATATTACATATGTAAGTCAAGAATGTTCTAAGAATTTTTTTCGAGTGTATATATCTGTTATCTAATATATTTGTCCATGGCGTTCTAATCGCGATGATACATCGAAATACTATATCAGATATGAATTCCTTATCGTGCCAATTCGTAGTAACAATAAATTCAAAATTGGTCGCCAATAAGCTTGAAATCTAATCACAATATTTCTTACAATTTTAGAATTGACGATATCAGCAGACATTCAACAAAATTGATGATTGATGAGCACACTTGCAGGTGGGATTTTCAATTCGAATTGATTACTTTTCAATGCCACAAAGCATATACAACCAGGACGATGAGCCAAGACAATATATATCTAATTTCTTGTACTTAGTTTCTTAAGTTTTGAAGTTCCATTGATTTTGCTTCGTCCAGATCGACGTACAATATTATATGCATACATAATGTAGAATTATGTTTTTGTATAAATAACTTTCTTATATAAAGTTCTGATAAGAACAATTTTATTAGCAACTCCGCAACTCTTTTTGCTTCCTATACTCCCTAAAAAGGTGCCTGCAGCTGCGGATAACAATACTAGATCGAAAGTAGGTATAGATAGACTATATAGAGCTGTAGGCATCTATGGTTAACCGGCTTTGGAGTGTGACTCACTCGTAGATGCTGAAGCCCATTGCAGGAGTATCATCGATATCACCATAAATATTGTTAACGAGTCGCGCATTTTGTGTATCACAAAAACAAACAAGACACAAAAACAAAATCTTCAATTGAGTTTTAAAAAAACGCGTTTTAAAACAACTCAATAAGTATTATTTGGCACGGCATAGGCAATATTCGCGTTTGTAATTGATTAATTTGTATTAAATATAGAAAAGAAAAAGCACGAACGTGCTTCAGCAACTTGTCGACTAACTGTAATGAGTGGCACGGACTCGGCACTGTCGGCAATACCAGGGCCTGGCCGCAATAGGTAACGCTACTAATACATATTTTGGTTTATCTTATCGGTAACTACGCGCAAATTGAATGTTGCCAAAGTAATTTACACAGGCGCACTCATAAACAAGAATCAGAACAAAATTTCCATTTGATATCAACATAGAGATTTTGGCACTCAATACTCCCACGCCATAGAAATGAAATAATAAATTTCCATATGGGATACGGAAAGTATGCTCATCGACATCAATGCAACTCCATAAATATATGCACATAAATAGTAATTGTGAATCATCATCACAAACTTTGGAGTTGGTACTATAAACAAAATCTTATCGCTAGCTGTTCACATACATAAACCATTCTGAGTCATTATAAACACGATTTCAGCATTAAACTGTATTGATAAATGTCAAACGTGCATACATTGCATATACTAGTACAAAGTTCTAAGTATATATGTACTTACATATGTAAAACTTACTGTACACAATATATTCTATATTAAAAGTTACTAAAATATTATTTTGTTGATTTTGCTAGTTTTAAAAAAATTGTATCACGATCAATAGATCTTTAGATGTGTTGATATTGCAGCTATTTACAAACAAAAACTGTGTATACATTAAAATAAAAACATACTTAATCATTTTGTATGATATTGTTGAGCTAGATCTTTAAAAGTTTTGATTTGCAATTTCCCATATACTGAATTTTGTGTATAATCAATTAACGAAACATAAGATGTCTGTAAATGTATACAAATATTTGTATAGAACTGTTTACAAAATGTTCTATATTAAAAGTGACTTAATAATTTGTAATCATCATTTTGTTGATCATGTTACGTTCAAAAATTTATACAAGATCAATAGATCTTTAGTTTTTGTATTATTATTATTTACATATTAAAACTATGTGCTATGCTGTATGTAAACAAACAACATGCATACTGGCTATAATTTTATAACGCACTTAAACACAGGTACACAAGCTTTGTCGTGGAATGCCTTTGCTGCTCCTGCACTAATGAGAATTTCATTTAGTTATGAACATTTTGGTAAAAATACATGCAGTACCATAATAGTATAGATACATTGCATGCGTTATATGTGTGTATGTTAAGATTAAATCAGTCAATAATTGTATCAACTATTTCAAATTGGAGAAGCTTCAAAGGCAGTTTGTAGTAATAATAATAAAAAGAGCGGCAACAAAGCATATTTCTGTCTCTGTCACCTTGGTTCCATTTTATGTGTCTGTTTTTAGTTCTTTTCGTTTTCTTCTAGCATTTTAAGAGTGTTCACTTCATTTGTTTTGATCATTTCCATGATTTCATCGAGTTCAAGTGAATGGACTTCCTCCTGTACGGCTGCCGAAGTGTCTGGCTGGATTGCATCAATTGCCACATCTTGAGCGGCTTCCTCTATATCCTGCATGGCTGCCGAAGTGTCTGGCTGAATTGCATCAATTGCCACTTCTTGAGCGGCTACCTCCATATTCTGAGCCTTAGCTTCCTCCATATTCAGAGCCATAGCTTCCTCTATATTCAGGGTGTTAGCTTCTTCTATGTTCTGAGCCTTAGGTAACTCAACTATTTGAGCCTGGATAGTTGTTGCGTTACACTGAGAGGAGGCGTCCATAAAATCCTCCTGACTCTCAGAATCCTTGTATTGCATCTTATTCCCGCGGCGACGCTGCATCACCTTGCGTTCAACGTGTTTAGCGCCCGATTCCATAACCTTACGCTTCCTGCAAAGCAAAATTCAATTTGAGTCGCTTGTAACTAAATTTAGAATAAATATTATAGAAGAACCTTTCACGTAAAGTCATCCCTGATGTCTTTGGGACTTGCACTGTGGCAGCCGGCTCTGCCGGCTTCGACGTACAAGAGGCCAACTCGTTCTTAATAATGGGCAAGGGCGCTGCCTCTGGCTTAGGGCTTGGCTTTGGCTCTGCCTCTGGTTCTGGCTCTGGCACTGCCATTGACTTTGGAGAACCATCAATCACGATTGCCATATCTTCGAAAATGGCCACATCAGCCAACAGCTGCTTGTTTTGCAGATTAAATGTGGCCATGTCAAATGGCTCTGTGGCCACAGTGGCTGTAATGAAAGTTTATTTGTTATTTATTTATTTATTATTAATGTTCAGTTAATCGGAGCGCGATACGTACAATGTACACGAAAATACAGACATCTTCAGCGCGCTAAAACTATATAATCTTGAAGTAATTTGTTGTATACAAAAACTGCAATTTTGACCTATTGTATAATAGCTCACAATTGCTGGGTTTTCTTAGATATTTATAAAAAAGAAACTAAAAAGGATTTTTCATTTGATTGTTTCTTTGGCAGCAATCTATCACAAAGCTGGTTCCCTGCTCTCGCTCCCAGACAGATATCATAAATTCCTTCAAATGTACTTCATTGGTGCTGATAGAGATGAAGTCGATGTATATTGTGGAATATATACTACGCTAAGAAGATCGAACTTTACATTTCACACCTGATATCTACAATGAAGCATTAACTTATTTGGAGGATGTCTATATGATGATTTTGATTAAGGTATAATTACAATTGAGTATGCCATCTCAAAGAAATGCAAGAAATTTATTCAATAGAGGCCTCCGTTGAAAACAATCATACAACATGGATGACTTAAATGAATTTATTACAAGAGAAATTGTAATTGGCTTATAATTTCTTTAATATTTTTTCTTGTATACTTTCAAAAAAATTAAAACTTTCTGGTTTTCCGATGAGATTTTGCATTATGTCTACAACTATAAAATGAATTTAATTTGGATAAAACAGTAAGACTTCTAACGTTTGCAGGGACAGCTAGTATGATATAAAAGTTTGATTTTGACCCAAATTGTTGCTATCGATTGTTCCTATGAGTAAATACTATAACGAAACTTCAGCTTGAAGTTTGTTGAAAATTGAGTTGCTTGAAAAGCTATTTATATGTTTCAGAATATTTAACCAAACTACAAATCAAAGCTTTGTTATAGCCTTTAGATGATGACCAAATATGTTCAAAATCGTACCAATATCTCATTTAAATGCTGGCACAGCAACAGTCGGTCGAAAATTAGTTTTCTGTATGAAAAACTATGCTGAAAGGGAATATACATATATACCTCGGCACCTCGAAGATAGCTATTTCCTTTATAATTTCAAGGATGCATTCAAATTTGTCCATATTAAGGATATTTAAGGCTTTACTTACATCTGCGCAGCTGAGCGCCCTCCGAACGGTACTGCTTCAATTCAATATCCTTTTTCTCAACAGCAACAAGGACAGTTTTCAGATGTGTATTTAAAAAAGCTGCTGTGCTTAGCGCGTGCTTCAAGGCGAAACGATAAAACTGCAATGAGGGGAAACAGGGAATTGATTCATGATTTGAGCCAACCGGCTTTTACCAAAGATCTACCGATATATTGTCCACAGTTTTCAAGTGCCACTCCCACTTAAGAGGGGCCGGAGCGCCCTCTATATTGTACTTCATGCTGAGCACACTGCGCGGC
Organism: Hirtodrosophila confusa; assembly: GCA_035043065.1. Classification (NCBI taxonomy): domain Eukaryota; kingdom Metazoa; phylum Arthropoda; class Insecta; order Diptera; family Drosophilidae; genus Hirtodrosophila; species Hirtodrosophila confusa. The sequence goes on along the minus strand of JAWNNI010000033.1, from coordinate 6,009,319 downwards.
TCGAGCAGCTGCTGCTGACCCTCGTCTAATGGTTTCTGTTCGCCGTCAACATCGCCGGTCACATTCTCCAATGCGACATCATAGGCGTCGGCGCCGTTTAAGGCGAAACGCACAGATTTTGTTGGAAAATGAATGCGCTTGTTCGCATGCTGTTGGGGTTATCAATTAATTATTATCATTGGCCATAATCTGGCGGTAGCATCAGTTTTCAAAATGCATCTCTTACCCGAATGCGATTCAATAATTGGGACAATGGCAAAGTTTCGGTGTAGCTCTGCTCACTTAAATTATCATAGCAATAGAAGTGGAAATCTTCGCCCACAATAGCTAGGCAGCTTATTATTTTTTGGTCACTTATCTGAATTAGCTTTAAGACCATTTTGATGCTTCTTACAATTAGGAAAAATTTTCACACCGAACTGATTGAAATTAATAAAATATGAAGACAACAAAACCAGCTGACAGCTAACCGGCTCAGGCAGTCAATCAATATCGGTTGTTAGTTATCAAGGTGTGGAACTAGTTCAGGTTCAGCATTGCGCTCACTGTTATCGATAGCTGCGTACTTTATGTTAAGAGCGCTAAATTTGAATTAAAATTTGCAATTTGAACAAATTTGTAAGGCAGTAGCATGAACCGTTGTTTAATTTAACAATATATATAAATCAAATATGAAAATATTTATGTTTTTATTTAAAAAATCAAGATTTTCATTTGTAAAATCAACAAGCAAATTAGCTGATTTGTATTGTAAAAATCAAAAATATACAATATATAGAAGGTATCTCCAATAATGTGATGATAGAGATTTAAGGTATCTTGATAATTTTTCTGTTAAGAATCAAGAATAAATAATAAAAAATCAGTCTTTAATTTAACTTTTTTATTTCACCATTTTATATGAAAAGTGCTCAACAAATTAATTAATTAACATTTTTGGCATAAATGTTTAAGTTTTGATGTTTATTTTATTAAAAAGCAAAATATTTTTTGTTAAGTAACCAAATTAAAAAATTCAAATTGTGTTTTGTGTATTTATATAATTAAACGCGATGAATTTTTCAATAATACTATTGTTAGTATCCAATGTGCACATAATTCTTCACATACACGCAAAAGGAAACGAAAATATGAAGTTTTAATTTTATAACAAAAATCGAGCGATTTATTTTATTGAATTATCATTTTTACAATTAAAATCAAAAATATAGTAATATGCTCCAGCATAAATAGCTATAGTTCATACTAAGTTTCGTAAATGTTTTCAACACAATGCATTTTTGGTTTAAATTATTATTTTCGGTTCCTGTTAAAAGAAGAAAAAAATTGTTGTACATGAAAATTGAAACAACAAAAGTGCACTTCCAAAGTAATTTTGTTTTAATCATATCTTGTTTATATGTAATACTTTCTTGTTTAATTGTAGTTTTAATATTATCAAAAAATTGTTTTGTGTACTCGTTTTTGTTTTGTTTTTGCTTTCCCATTTCTTTTGTTATTGTTTCGATTAACTAGTTTTAATTTGTGTTTAAATTTTACTACTGACAGAAAATAGCTACATACGACATTCACATTGAATGCTAGATAATACCACACTAATACAATACATTTATTTATATTTCATATTATATTTTATATAATTAACTAAGATGCGCATATGCATATTAATATTTGTTGTTTTTTTTTGCTTGCCATTTATAGTAAAACAGTTGTAGTTGTAACATGCAGAAAATGAAGAGGGAATTGTTGTTCGGGAAAGGTTTTGGATCCGTTGATCATGGGGATCGTCGATCGTAGATGCCTCAGATCGTCTTAAACTAGCCTCGCGCTTAACCTTAAGTAGCTAAACTGTCTTTTCTTGAAGTCTCGCCACAGCTGGCAAGTACCATAAATACATACACATAAATATATGTAAGCCTATAAATTTCTGATTAAAATGTAAGCTTAGACGTCGATCTTTTAGATTAAAATCTGGGGCGACGTTTGAGATTTTGCATTTTTTTCGTTGGTTTTCATATCTGCGGGCGCGTCCAGAAATCGCTCAGGTCCTTATGGCGCAGCTTGCCCAGCTCTGCAAAGTAAAAATAACAATATTAACTAATTATTGCTATGTTTGGCAGGTGGAATTGTTAAGACTTACCCAACGCTGTGGGCAGCACGCTGCTACTGCGAAAATTCAGATCGAAACGCGGCTGCACGGCCAACTGGCTGGCTGCGGAGGAACCAACGGAGTTGCGAAATGTGGTACCGCTAAGAAGGATTGAAACATTAGTTAACGGTTTTCAATAAATGGTCCTTCGCAGTGGCTTACCTATAGGGATGCTTTAGGCAACCGTAAACCTCGCGGTAGCGTCCATACAGTGTGCCATAGGAGACGCCCAAAATGCGTGCGGCCTTCTTCATTTCAAGTCTTTTGTTTTTAATGGCATCGAGCACCTGGAAGTTTAGCAAAGGCTTTAGGCTGACATCCTTGAACATATATTAAGAGCTCACTTACGCGCTTTGTGAAAGGCTCCTCCCAGAACTGCGGACGTCGTCCCTTGGCCAAATAGTCATCCATTTTGATAACATCCTGCCATTGCGATAGCTCCTCATTGGTCAGACGCAGTTCGGCAGCATCGTAATCCTCCGGCTTGACCTCAGCATAGTCGCCAGCAGCGCTGGCATGTTCACCAACAGTGGCTGCCTGGTTGCTGCCAGCTCCAGTGCCATTTGTGGCAGTGGCATTTGCCACAGCAGCGGCTGCCACTGCAGCAGCTGCAGCCGCTGCGCTGGCCACGCTGGCCACACTGGGCGCAAACTCGTGGGCCATCAACATGGCATGATCATTGATCAAGTAACCACCGCCAGTGGCATCGGCATGTGTATACTTCCCAGCAAAGCTGGTGGGCAATAATGCCGAGGAGCGTGCGGCAGCTGGCGATTCGGCACGGTTCGCCACCAGATGCTCGTTCTCGATCTCCTCCACGGGCTGCGGCAGTACGCTGGGCGTTCCCTCATCCTCCTCTGCGGCCTGCTCGGCCTCCTGCCCCTCGCTCACCGACACGGAGACGCGCTGCAAGCGAGCAGCCGCCTTTTCCGCAGATCTTTCACGCTCAGCGTACAGACGACGCGTGGCATGACGCAGCTTGCCATGGCGCTCGCGGCGCTCAGTTGATGTCTTTTCCAACTTCTTGGAAGCGGTGCATAGCGGCACGGATGCCGCTGCCAGCTCTGATGCTGACTCGTTGCTCAGCTCTAGCTCAGTTTTGAGCTCCAAGTCGCACAACCTGGGCGTCATATTACGCTGGCCACGCTCCCCGCCACTTTGCCAGTCCTGTGTGGACTCCGAATCCCTCTCGGCAGGCTCGGTGTGTGCTGGCACAGGCTGCTGCTGCTGTTGCTGCTGCTGACGCAAGCGTTGGCGCTGCTTGGGCGGGCAGGCGGCGGGTGGCGATGCCAACGAGGCGGAATGTGTGACAGGCTGCGGCTCCTCGGCAAAAGGACGTGCAGAGTCCAAGTAAGCGCGCTGTGCGGGCTCCAAATTTCCAGCATATTGCGCCAGTTTGCGTCTAGTGAAACGAATAGAGCAAATAAACTTAAGCAACTGTCTGAAATCCCTTGAGGACAACAAACAAAACTTGTCCACAAAGATGTCGAATAATTCAAAATAACTTTCAAATGGAACATGGTTATTTTTAGGATTTATTATTGCTTAAATGTTCTACTCCATAATCCAAATACTATTCAAAAGTTAGAGAGATCTATGTTTATTTGAATTTCTATAAATCATATCCATTTCTTGCAAAAAATTGCAATTTCAATTCGATTCCTTAGTGTAAAAGTTAAGATATTTGGGAATCGTATATTTCAGTTCGAACATACTATACTACATTTAATTTCTCCGAGCTCAAGTTCATTTAATTTTCGTTTTGAAAAATTGTCAGTCAAATTGGAAACCATTCAGATTGAACATAATTAGATGGATTTTGAAAATAAAAAAAATCAAGAAAGAAGGGGTATCTTCGTCATGCCGAAGCTATATACCCTAGCAGCAATGTTTTTATACAAAACTCAGTCTATGTCTGACTGTTCCATGTGATCTATGTGATCCGATTTTGATAAGATTATAGGAAACTATATGAACTACAATAAAACTCTCACTTAGTTTGAGTAATGCAAAAGTTTTTCATGCAAAAACTCATTTTTCACCCGATCCTATGTGATATAGTCGTCTGATCTGAACCAAATTTGGTCACTAGAAACCCTTCAGAGACTCGGTTTGGGTGAGTTTGGTGAGGATATCTTCACAAAAACAAGTTTTTCATACAAAGACATAGTTGTCGACCGATCATTCCTATGGCAGAACATGGTATAGTAGTCCGATCCGGCCGGTTCCAGCCAGTGCAGCAAAAGAAGAGTATATGTCAAGTTTCATTACGAAAGCTTTAAAACTGAGAGACTACGGACAGACGGACGTCGCTATATCGACTCGGATATTCATGCTGATTCAGAATATATACTTTGTTGGTTCGGAAACGTCTCCTTCAGTCCATTACACATTTCGAGACAAAATTATAATACCCTCTGCTAGGTAGGTATAAAAAAAGCTGTAGAAAACCTACAAATTGTCAGCTTAATTGAAGTGTGAAATATGCCATTGTTAAATGTTTTAGGATTCAATTGCTTTTGTGCATCCATCACATTTAACTTGGCCAAATGAGTAATAACTTATGGTGGGCACTCACACATTGAAGACATCGTAGGTGTCATCCAGTGGAGGACGACCGCGTTTGCGCTTGGGCCCCATATAAGGATCCACTGGGGCAGCACACTCCAAGCCGGCGCTGGCACTTGGCAGGGGCGTCAGTGCGGGCATACGAGGACCGGCATTCAGTCCCAGGACATTCTCAAGACCAACTGATTGATCGCGTTCACGCTCACAGTTGAGCTGCGTCTGCTGCGGCTGTTGCAGCTGCTGCAGCTGAGCGGTTTGCTGCTGCAGCATGTCCTGGACATAGCTATCGGCCAGGCTGCGTGGCGGCGAATGAAACTCGGCGGCGGCCATCGGCGGCGGTGGTCCGTCATCGTCATCACGCCAGGTAACCTCGGCCAGACCCTTGATTTTCAGATCATCGGCGGTCTTCAGCAGCGAGGGCAAGCTAGCCTGTTAGCCAAAAGTATCAGACAGCATTAGTTTATAGTTTTCTAGAGCATAAATACTATATACTCACATGCTCCACATTGATCTCGCCCTTGTACATGAACTCAATGAGGCATTTCACCTCGGCGAATGTCACATCCTTCATGATGATAATCGGATCCCGCTCGCTGGCGTAGTTCGACAGCACCGAGTCAAAGAAGGTGCTGCAGGCGCACAGGACAACGCGATGAGCCCGTATCAGCTGGCCCTCGCAGGCCAGGGTCACATCACAGAAGCATCCTCTGTCCAGCAGCTGCGAGAACATGGTCTGCAGATTGCTATGATGGTACTTCCAGCGCAGGCAATACTGCTGCGGCAACATCGTGTTTGCTCCTCTACTTCTGAAATGGGTCGATAATAATCTGAGCAGATTCAATTGCATTAGTATCACGTTATTCGATTTGTATTTTAATTTCATTTTCTCGAAGCTGTAGGCCTCGACGCTAGCACTTAAAATTAAATAGAATATTGTACTTAAAAAAAAAACAAAAATGTATTACATTTATTTTGAATAAAGAATAAAATTAATTATCTTGAAAACTCGAAGTCAACTATCAAACACAGCTTTGAAATTTCTATGCCAAAATCGATTCCCAATTTGTTCGGAATAACCGATTTTCGATTATTTTCCTTTCTTCAACAAGTAAGAATGCTATAGTCGAGTATACCCGACTACAAAACTCCTGTACCCAGGTCGAAAATTTTCGATCGCATCTTCGTACACTTACACATAGACAAAGACACATACACACAAGCCACAGCGCAAGCGAGGCATTTTAAGTGGCGGCTGTGCTCTTCTTCCCCACTCAACAGAACTGAATCTTATTTGTTGAATAACTTCCGTGTTTATTATCCGATCGAATTGAAATTTGGACAGTAGATTAAAAGTGACTAAAGTACTGTACATGCCAAATTCCAAATCTATATCTCGAAAATTGTTACTGTAAAACAGTTTTGGGGGACCCAAGTCTATAATAAACTTGACCTGCTCCCGCTATACACAAACCTACATTCCAAATTTGGTGTTTCTTTTTACCCATTTTATGGGTACAGGGAGTAAGAATGTACTAGGAAATGAAATTTTATTCGGAATTAGATTTTATTACTACTTTATTATTAATTAATTATTTATTTTTGAGTTGATTGGCTTTAAAGTCAATTTCAATACTAAATTCACGCTAAACGGGCGGAAAATAAAGTCTAACGTCAAATATGAAAACTTTCCTACCGAGTCTGCTTCAAACTCACTTAAAAGCTTTATCGATTTTGATAAATCCAACACGACGAGCGAAAAAGTGCGGTATTGAACATTGTGGGTCTTTGTTTTTAGCTTCAAACTCAATTTCGAAACTAACCAAATGTATAGCTCAACTCACACAGACAGGAATATTGGGCTCAGTGTCAAATGTGGAAAAACTTTTCTTTTTCATTGGATCATATTAAAAGTTTAACGAATTTTTCATCTCCGTTGGCGGAAAGAAAGTGTGCAAAATTTTGGCTTGTTTGGTTTGGTTTTTTGTGCAACAAAAGCAAATTTTTAAAGCTCTACAGGGAGAGCACAAAAATCATAAAGCGACTCACTGCAAACGAGCTTCATATGCGAGGATGAGCTCAAAATAATAAGCTTGCATTTTGAAGTGAAAGACTTGTACCGAGCAAAGCCGGCTATTATCTACTGGTATGTATATAAAAATATGTTTGTTCTGACTGATTGATTATCAATTGAAAGCATTAAGTTGAGAATTCTGAATATTAATACAAAATGCAAGGTTATAATTGTAATAATCTGTAATTTCGAAACACAAATTTGAAAATCAGTTCTTTTTTTAATATTTTGTAAATTTAATTTTTACTCCCTGTACCCATAAAATGGGTAAAAAGGGGGTATTGGATTTGTGCAAAAGTATGTAACAGGCAGAAGGAGACATCTCCGACCCTATAAAGTATATATATTCTTGATCAGTGTCAAAGAGATTTCGATTTGGCCATGTCCGTCTGTCTGTCCGTCTGTCCGTCTGTCCGTCTGTCCGGATGAACGCGTCGATCTCAGCAACTACAAGAGCTAGAGACACCAAATTTGAAATGTAGGTTCCTGTATACCATACGCAGATCAAGTTTGTTTCATATTTCAGATATCTCCCCCGTTCCCCCGCAAATCGATAAAAACCGTTTTACAGTAACATTTTTCAAGATACAGCTTTAAGATTTGGCATGTACAATACTTTAGTGTCTCTTGATCTACTGTCCAAATTTCAAGTCGATCGGATAATAAACACGGAAGTTATTCACGAAAGAATATTCAGAAATGCATCGAGAGGGGGGAAGGGGAAGCACAGCCACCAATTAAAATGCGTCGCTTGCGTTATCGCTTTTGCCGCCTGTGTGCGTGCGTCTTTGTGTATGTGTGTGTGTATGTGTAAGTGGACGTAGATGTGATTGAATGTTTTAGACCTGGGTACAGGAGTTTCGTAGTCGGGTATACTCGACTATAGCATTCTTACTTGTTTCTTATTTTTTTTTTAAATTTTTAAATATATTTAAAATCAGTATTTAAAAAATACATAAAACGGTCACATAATCAGCTGTTTTATTTTTATTATTTTTCTTAAAGTATGTTTTGTCAAAAGAGAAGCTGTTCCTTGAATTTCCAACTGATTTTGTTGACCATGAATGGAAAGCTTGCTGGTGAAAAATCACTTGATTCACACAAATGAGTCATCATTGCATTCGGCAGATACAAATGAAATCTATCAGGTATCATTGTACAGAATTTTGCAAAGAATACGCGCATATTGGCACACAGTTTGGATAGGTTTTCAGATATAAGCAGCAATAAAACATTAAGCATTTAATTGATTTAATACTTAAGGTATCAAATTGAGCTGCTTAAAGTTTGTAGTTTGTAATGATCTGTTTATTGGTATTCGGTGGAAACAGATTTTGCGAGAAGTAGATATGAGCCACAGCTGTTTTCAAATATTTCAGGCCTTTCACAGATAAGCAGATGACCTATCAAATTTTGTGTTGCATTAAATGACAATTCAATAACTTTAATCATGAATTCCACACAGCATGTAATTATGATATCTGTTTTACCTTTTCATTACATTCAAAGGACACACACAAAGGTATTAATGATATATTTCATACATTATATGTATATGTATAGACATATGTATAAATGTTTTAATACATATGAGTTTTGCTCCTTTTCGAGGAATTTATATTTGAAAATTCACCTGAGTTATTTCTGGCAAATTAAACGCCAAAATAAATGCACGTCCCACAAACGAATCGCACATACTTATACATCTACATATATATGTACATAGGTATTTATGTATATATATGTATATGTATACATACCAAACAGAAGGTGCTTTGAATTGAGTCAGTCAAAGAAGCATTAACAGGAATTTATTACGTTTCTCCCCCTCCAAATGGCGCGTATTTCAATATCCTTAAAAGCAGAAGCTTTAAGGTCTAGGCCCGATACTATTCATTATATGTTTTTGGTTTCAGGAGAAACAGCAGCAATATTATTCATAAATATATACAATTTTCATTTCCTATCTGAGATTCCAATAACGATTATTTCTCTGGGTATCATATTAATTAAAAATAACTGATGAACCAAAATTACATAGATTCCATAGAATATAAACATAAAACACGAACTACTGGCTATGTTATATAAAAACAAGCCAGCTCTTGCTATACATTTTAAGAATTTTTTCTCCCCCTTACAGTTGTAGCTACCCTTTTATAAGAGCGTGTCAGTATACCAACATTTCTTCAACTTTAGTGTTTCCTTTTTCCAACACTCTTTTTATATTACTAATAATAAAGGGGGACGAAATAAGCTGCGTTTTATGTCAAAGTGCAAATGGGAATGGGAGCCACACATAGCACAAAAACAGAAAAGCATACACAGTCACCAAGAAGAAATAACAAATATACAAAAGGAGAGTGCTTGACTGTATGTTATCCTGCATGTGAATGTCATGCGATTTTTATAGATTTTCTGTCCTGCGGAGGAAGCATATCAAATATGAAACAAATTTTATTTCTGTCAGGTATTCAAGAAACTACATACCAAATTTTTCGACTCTCACGATTGTAGTCTCTGAGATCGATCGGTCTATGCAAAAGGGAGACTTAAGTTTATTGAGTGGCTGTTGATGCTGATCAAGAATGAACATACATATATCTCGTCTAACAAATTGTATGTTCAGTCCAAGCTTTCAGAGCTAGAGAGCAGTAGTTTTTTTTTTTATTAATAACGTGAGCACTTTTGGCGCAAGGGTGGATAATGGGCAAAAATTGGTATTTTTCAAACTTGTTTGTTATCTTCAATGCATAATTTGACACGTGTTTCACTGATTTCAAAACAAAAATCACCCCCTTGGGTAGATTTTAGGAAATTTTCAACAGTCTTCATGAAAATTAATTTGACACACCCCCAAGGTCGGAACAAGGGTGAAACATGTATTTTCAAAGAAATTATGCAAAATGTGGTTTACTGATTTTGAATATACGGGTCAAGGTCAAAGTTGAACTTCTTTGAATTTGGTTTAATTACCTTTAAAGGGCTCAACACAAAAATGTTCAACGACACAATATTTCACAACAATGTGATTGCATTTTAGGAAGAAAACAGCCCGGTCAACGCCGGTGAAAACCCAATTTCTTCAATTTTTTTTACTACCTTTCTTAGCATTTAATGGCGGGCATAACAAAAAGAATATGGCAACCTGTAATAAAGGGCTCTAAAGAAGCAAAAAACTTGTGCATTTAAAAATTCGTTTCACTTTTTTTCGAAAAAGAGATTGGCGCAAAGTAAGATGGCAACAAATTCAGGATGACAAAGGAATGTTGCCAGATAAAATGCGCAAATGAAAGATTTTCAAAGTATATAGTATACATATGTATGTATGTATGTGTACATAATATATATATGTATGTTGTATATAAGGAAGGGGAAAAAAAGTAATATCCGAAGAGCTGAGCCACCCATGACAACAAGGAAACATTTGCTGCAAAGGGTTTTTGATCCCCACACAAAAAAGAACACACACACACACACACACAGTTACATACTACTTTATATGAGTCGTTACACATTTTAGCTCCTTAAAAAAAATATATAACAAAAAAAAACAACAAAATAATAATAATAAAAAAATACAAATTTACAACGAGAACGCAAAAAGAATGGCATAAAAAATACATGTTTTATTGTAGTATATTTTTCCCGCCATCGTTTCGTTCGTTAGAGACGACCCAAAACGACAACACTACCCAAGCGCTACCCCCTGCCATACACCCCTACACACCCATACCTCATACACAATATATAGTAGCATACCCATCACCCAACGCACCCCAACCTCAAGCGAACCCAACTTGAACTCAAGGCCCCCCACACACACACACATACACACATACACACATACACACACACACACACACACACACACACACGAGTGAGCTGCCGTTGCCTTCTCCACTTCTTTTGGATTTTCTCATGGAAAATATTTTTCAGTTTTTATCACATTTTTCTTCTTCTTGGATTTCGCTTTTTTCGCTTTTTTTTGTTCGTCTCGTTTTTTTATATTTATTTTTTTTTTGTTCCTGTTGTGTTTGAGCGCGCTTTATTTTCTGTTTTCTGTTTTTATACCCTTGCCGCATGAGTATTATAATTATGCCACACAATGTGTTACGAATTGCAGGAGCCATCTCCAAGTTACACAAGCCTCTACACTACAGGTCAGTTAAATAGAGTCAGAGCTTTTGCTTAGCCAATGACACAATTTCGGTACACTGAAAGTAACAATATAATAACAATACTCTATGCATAATGTCAATATTAGTACATAATATTGAGGAAAGCGATGCAACTGTAAAACGCAATACACAAAGTGGTAAATATTTAAATAGAATAAGAGTAACGAACAAATTATTTAAAAATAAAAAAATCATTATTTACGGTCAATGATATAAAGTTCAACGTTGAGCTGAACATATTTCAATTGTATTAAAATGTTGTTTACATTATTCTTCAAATGAATACTAATATGAATGAATTATACCTGCAGGATACAACTTCCAAATACTATATTTAAAATATTACATTTTTGGTTTCTTTTTTATGTAGATTTAAAACTTAAAAAAATGTGTGTATTTGATAGAAAAGATTCGATCTGTTAATGAATCAAAGCAACTGCACTCTATTTACTTTTCTTTCAAAAATACAAATTTTGTAGATTCCAAATTAAAAAAAAAACCGATAAAAATATGCACTTACACTTTACTGTATGTCCCATGTAACTTTTCAGCTAAGACTACTATATATCAATCATCGGGATTCATAAATCGTATAGCTGCTATATAAACAAATGCTACAAGAAGTCTGCAAGAGTATTAAAGCTTCGGTAAACTGAGCTAAAAACCTTTTCATTTTTCTTTCATTTTTTTTACTGTAAGGCAAGAAACGTCGTTGGCTCCATGAGCGTAACATGGGAGGGGTGGTGGTAGGGGGCGAGTAGGGGTATGCTTCGGTAGGGCCCTGACGCAAAAAGGTTGCGAGCGGAAAATGAAAAAAGACATTACAGCAGCAGCAGCAGCGGCAGCGATGACGACGACGACTTCGGCAGCGGCAGCAAAAAAAATAAAAATAAAAAAAAACAAATAATAAATAAATAAAAACACAAAAAGCGCCAGAGAACATAGCACAGCGGAAAAAAGCATAACGACCGTTTCGTTTCGTTTCGTTTCGTTCTTTTTTTATATTTTTTATTATTATTATTTTCATTTTCTGTCTTTCTCCGCTCTTTTGTTGTTGTTGCTGCCTGTTTTTTAAGCTGTAATTTTTTACTTGACGTTTTTTATGGTTTTTTGTGCAATTTTATCCTTTTTTTAAATATCGATTTTTATGTCAACTTAAATGAAAGGTACACAGTTTTCCATATAAAAAAGTGTATGGAATTTATATACATACATACATACATAGCGTGTGTGTGTGTGTGTGTGTGTGTGTGTGTGTGTGTGTGTGTGTGTGTATGTGTATGCATGTATGTATGTATATCCGTGTGTATGGCGTGTGCCCGAGTAAATTTTCCTTCACTATTATTTTTTTTTTCTCCTCGGTTGCATTAAAAATGCACGTCAGACACAAGAAAGGAGCAGATTTCAAAAGTCTTACATTTTCCGGGGGTGGGAAAAAGAGAGGCAACAAAATGGACGAGCAGTTTCAAACGCTTTTAACAAGCATTTTATTATTAAAGGAATTAAAAGGAACTTTTTATGCATTTGAAGACTTAACTAGTGCTTGGCAAACACATTTAAAACTTATTTTTGCCACCGATCGTTTCTAGTATAATTATCGATTTCCTTTTCGATGCATTCAGGTGTATAAAAGTAACATTTGTTTCAATTTTAATCAATCATCTTAGGACATTAACATGCTTAAAGCAGCTATACATATTAAGTAATATAAGGACCTTATTAGAACTTCATGTATTACACTTCTACTAATACATTCGAAAAGTCCCAAATTTTGAAAATACAGTTGCATTCGATTAAGACTACAAAGTTTATAAGTGGGCATTTTTTAATAAAGAAGCAAACTGTACTAATGAAAAAATGAAAAGAAGAACCATCTAGGGTTAATAATTATTATGGAGGGCTTGTGTAATGACTAAAAAATCGATTGCACTCATTCTGAGAACAGAGCTCCGAATGTGCTCCGAATTACGAAGGAAATTATTGAATGGCTTGGGGATTTCTGTACCTTCCGTTAGGAGAACCTGATTGCCCGAAAACTATCCCCGAAAATGTCAGAATCAACAGGTTCCGCTGTAGTGAATGCCAATCTAAGTTCTCATATTCCTTCTAAACAGTGCACGATCGAAAAAGTAAACAAATTAAAGCCCAGGGTGGATTGTCAAAGAAAATCAATATTTTAATGAGTTTCCCAATATTATGATTGAAATACTTTTACATACTTTACATACTTGTCAAATTGTACGAGTTGTTAAGTTGTTTTTCTTCCGAAAAACATGCTATAGGGATTACGAATTGTAATCAAAATCCTTAGGATAGTTTCAAACGGGGAAAGAAAATATTTATATTATTCTCTATCTCTATGCTGATGTATAATGATGATGACTATTATATTATATGGTATATGAACCATTAGAAATATTCGTATATCATAACGGTTTCTGATCCTTTGTTTATGCATTACAAAGGCAAATGGAATTTCTAACTACGATGAACACATTTGCGTATGAATGTTGCAAAGTATATTCAATATAATATACATATGTATATGTAAATGTATATGTATATATGAATATGTATATACATGATGTAAAAGTACGCATCCATACACACACATGCACATACACACACACACGTGCAATGTAAAATCCGTTTCCCTCTGCCATAGCAATTTTCTTTCTTTTTCCAGATGCTTTTGTAATTTGTATAATTTTTTAACGTCGTCGTCGTCAACGTTGGTTTTTTTTGTTGTTGTTGTTGCTGTTGCTGTCGCTATTTTTGTTGTGTGCTGGTTGGCTTTTTTATATTTTTTCCTTCATTTTTTTTTTTGTAACGTTTTTGCTTTTGTTTCTTTTCTCATACGAAGCAAAAAACTGTAATATAAATTTATGTGCTAACGGAGAGCAAAGGGGCGTGCGGCGGGGGTAACTTGTGCACGGGGCTACAAATGACAAAAAATGGAAAATGAAAAATGAAAAAAAAATACAAGTATGTACAATTTTGTACACAATTTATATTTACATACTCGTATATACATATGTATACAGTACAGTTGTATTTGTGTATGTATATAAATATACTTGCTATATACAATACTTGTTATTTTATTATACGATATGTAAACAAGTAAGGAAAGGAAACTTGCGTTATAAGATACATAAAATAGATTGTATATACATATATTCAAAATTGGATATTAAAGTTTAAACGAATAAATAATTAATAAACGAGTAAGTAATAATAAACAATCTCAGAAAACAATGTACATTAGCGTTTAATACTAGTAAGTATGATAAGCTCAAAATATAATAAATGGTATTCCAAAAATGCCAGGAAAGTTTGATTTACGATCAAATATTCAATCCAAAAACAAGACTTGGAAAACTCGTGATACCTACTACACAAACAGAGATAAAACTGATCTCAATTTTGGTTTAAGATTAAGCACAGCAAAATGTTGATTTGAAATGCTAATTTATGTAATTTCAACAGATTTCATAACTACGTTGCTTATATTATAAACTTTATAATCAAATATACCTGGTACAATCGAGTACAATTGTTTATTGTCAGAGCTAAGTAACTACTACAATGTGTTGAAGTTTGTTTGTAGGTATGTATATGATATGGGGAAAACGATCGCTCAAGTGTTTTACAAACTAACTATTTACATTTAATGACTTTTCATTAGGAAAAATTCGAGAGAAATGTAATCTGTACAAGCTCGAATGACTTAAATTATTAATAAAATGTTATTGGACCGTTTAATACAAATAAATTTAAGGGTTTAGGTTCCCAAATCTGCTCGCATACATTACAGGTATTTCTAGTACTTGTTGCAAATGAATTCAGAGATCCTATCAACAGATTATAAGTAGCTTCTATTATATAGTATGAATAACTTTGATAATTATACAGAAAACCGGATAGTTGTTAGGTAGTTCGAACAATCTTGAGCTAAGTTAGGTTAGGTTAGTATAGGCTAGGTTAAGTTAGTGTAGGTTAGGTATGGTTAGGGTAGGTTAGTTTAGGTTAGTACCGGTTAGTTTAGGTTAATATAAGTTAGTTTAAGTTAGGTTAGGTTAGGATATGGCGTCTGTCAGTTACTTGGGCCACGAATTGATCCAGGTTGGTCCCATTAGGATCTGCCTGCCTTAACTCTGTAAGTGGATACTTGCTCAAAAAGGAGTCTGGAGGCATGGATGAGATCCGCAATCCTTCTAGAACAACCTAGATTCCTCCTACTTTTTGTCACTCTAACTTATACAATACATTTGAGCTATCAGAAGAATGCTCTCCCGAGTGGGCGAACCTCGAAATACATTCAGTTAAACAGATAACACATTAACGATCTCCACGTAGAGATACAAAAACAAAAGTTAGTAAAATATATGAAATAACAGCAAGTTCCCCTTGCATAAATAAGCAACGGGTTACGGGAGAAAAAATGAATAAGCAGTATTGCTTTTGTTGTTCTTTCGTGATGTTGTTGTCTTACCAAATACAGCAAAAACAACAACAGCCACAGAAATATAAAAAAAAAATATGAAATAAAAAAACGCATTTGAAATCAATACAAAGGAAAACAAAAAAGAATCTATGCGTTCCTTTGTATACACATTTTGCCGCCTTGGTAAATTAAAGTGGTTTGTTGTTGTTTATTTTTGCCTTAAATTTTGTTTTATTAATACATAAGAAATGAGTAATAAAGAAATGGGGAAATAAGTATTGGCAAGCGAATGCAAAGAAACCAAACTGAAACCGAATCTGAAATCAAGCCCCAATACTCAATACTCAGCACATTGCAAACTGTTGCAGTCTCTGCGGTTACCTCTGGGCTCAGCGCTGATGTTTTTTGGGCTTTTGGAATGCAAATGTTACAAAAAAAAAATAATAAAAGAAATAAATAAATAAAACAAACAACGCTGGGAGAAATGTGTGTGTGTGTGTGTGTGTGTGTGTGTGTGTGTGTGATGTGTGTGTGTTGTTGTCTGTGAGCTGCCTAGGACAAGGAACTGCGCACGCAGCCGCAGCGAGCCAAAGAGTATGGAGTCCAAATTGAAGTCCAAGATCAAGTCTAGCTAGCAACAACACCAAAACAACAACAACACCAACAACTTTTAGTGGAGGCCAAGTGCAATAACACTTACTACTCAATCGCATCTAGCGACTAGAGATGAGCACCTTTCGTGCTTTTCTCGTGCGAGTTCCAAAAGCACAAAAGCTTCATCCGGTTAAAAGCACCTGAAAAGCTTACAAAGCACATATTTCGAAAGCTTAAATTGATTACAAATATATACACTCGTCTGTATTATTCAACTAGAAAATATCCGAACAAAAACTTAGGAATCGATATTAGTTCATATTCTGAATTCTGCGAAACGTTTGATAATTGAATTGATCATTTTTCCCTTTCAGCCAGTACAATGTTAATAACTCAAACATAACTTCAAAGAAAAAAACTATTGCTATTTTATTCAAAATTTGTTAAAGATAATCGAAAAATTTTCCTGAAAGCACTCGTCATATTTTAATAACTCTCTAGAAATGGCTAATAAGAAGAGCTTTGAAAATGAGACAAATTTATTTATGGAGCAACATTTATAGTTCATTTAAAAAGATATATTTAATCTTGTACGTAGTTTTATGCATGCGCTATAAGGAAGAAACTAAAATATATATGTAAAGGTTAGGTTAGTGTAGATCGGAGTCCATCCGCATATATGGATGGTGTGTGCTCTAGATTTTGGAGAAGTGAATTTCTGTGAAACGTTCCAGTTTTCACTTCTAACCAGTTTTTCTACGATTGAATTCACTTGCTATTGGGTTAAAATTCAAAATACTTTCTAAAAATGAGCTTATCGTTAGTAAAAAGATATCGATACAAGCGATAGTGCCATCGATAGCTGTTCAACTCTACTGTGCATGTCATTTTGAAGATAGCTTGGCTCATAGTTAAGCTCGCTTGGTATTTAATGGAATGAGAGAAGGAGGCACTTGCGCATCTCTGTAAGTATCTCCAAAGCTGAAGCTGAGGCTGAGGCAGATACGCATGGCACCTTCTGCCACAGCGATGGACTGAGAGCAACATCATAAAATGTTTTCAAAACAGCAACAACAACTGAAACTGCAACAAGCGGCAGCAGACACAAAAAAAACCTGGAGCCCAAGCAACAACTTGCAACTTTACTATGCTCTACAACTATTGTTGCTGTTGTTGTTGTTGCAGTTCTCCAAGTCCAAGTGCATTCGCCTTCCGCTTTTGCTGTCGTTTTTATTAATATTTTTTTTTTATATATTTTTTTAAATTTTTTCGCTAGTCTCCTTGCTGCAGTGTTGACTTATGCAGTTTCTACTGCAAAACGTTTTTTATTGTTATTGTTGTTGTTGTTGTTGTTGTGTTGCTGACACAAAATCTAATAATTTCCAGACACTGACAACAACAACAAAACAAAACAACAACAGAAAAGAACGCGCAATGTCCAGTTTGGCGCACACACAGATGCAGATGCAGATACAGATACAGATACAAATGTATCTTCTGCTAGCCGCTGCTGCTGCTGCTGCTGCTGCTGCTGTCACTGCGCGTATCCGTGTAATCTAAGGTAACTGAACCTCGTTCGTTGTTCTGGCCAAGTCGCGGACAGCGGTCGGCAGGGGTAAGCGCTTAACAGGACTCACCATAAATAGAGTCCTAGCCAAAGAACCAGATTTGTCTAGGGCCCCCAAGACTCCTACAACAAGTAAAGAGTACATAAATACTCGCATATTTATGTTGAGAAAGGAACTAAGATTCCATTATCAACACGCATTCTCGTATTTTCCAATAAGTTGTTGCAATTTCATCCACACTGAGAAATTTTTGCCCAATAATTAAAGATAATAACCGAGAATTTTGATGTCTTTGCGCTTTTTTCATCCAGAAGCTTAACTTTTCAAAGAATTTATTCCAGATAGATAAAGAATTTCGAATAAGGCTTGTTTAATCCTTATCTGATTCGATCCAATAGATCAAACGTGAGCCAAGAATTATGCATGCCAAAGAAAAGTCGATGTCTTAAAAATTGTTGCTGTAAAACGTTTTAATCGATTTTCGGCGGTACGGGAGTACAATCTGAAATTTATAACAAATTTGATTTGCATATAGCAGTATACGGAAACCACATTCCAAATTTGATGTCTCTAGCTCATATAGATCCTGAGATCAACGCGTTAAAACAGGCGGACAAACAGATAAGGCTAGATCGAATCGACTATTGACACTGTTCGAGATTATATATATCTTATAGGGTTGATGTTTCCTTCTGCCAGTTACCTACATTTGCACAGCATGTAGTGTTTTTCAGGTGTAAAAATAAGTAAAAGCACACCCACACAACCCAAAGCTCTCTATTAATTAACATAATAATCAATTGAATAACCATTCGAACAGAACTCTGTTCAACTGTTATGCTAAGTGTGATGGAATAACGCTTTTTAATTATTGCCAGAAACACAATGCATTACTAAAATTATTAACGACCTTGTAATTAAATATTGCATTTCCATCAATCAATATAGCATAAATTGGCAGAATAATTCAGTAACATTTAAAAGCCTTTAGCACAACATATTCGCTTGACATTTAATTTGTTAAAAAGTGCTGCTAGTATTGTCGCTAATTCCATAATTGTGAATACAAATTTGTTAATGTTATGTGCACTCAAACAGAGCTGATATACTTAAAATGGTCTGTCATATTACAGGGTTTACAGGATTAGAATTGCTTTACACAAGACCTGCAGTTATGCGGATGAGAATATCTCAGTTTGGAATAGCTAAATCAGTTTGTAGGTTTATTGAAATCTAGAGTCCAACTACTACATATGTATGTACTTGTATCTTAAGCAGTATTCAAAAATGTCCAGGGTCGTCCTTTTGGTATGTGTGTTGACAATAACAGCTGCCTAAAACTGAACTCAAAACTTATAAATATTTAATGTAGCCCACAGACATGGAAAGTCAACTCGGCAAGGAAGCTACTTTTTTTTGGCGATATGTGGCTACCACACTTGCTGAGATCTCAGAGGAGCTACAAAAACGCATAACGATTCGAGAAAAATGAAAAGCTGCTGCAGCGGCAAAGAAGGTTAAGGGGAAGGTGGGTAAGCGGTGGTGAGCGGGGGAGGGTTAGGAGAGGGGAGGATGGTATCTTGCAGGTGGCAGTAGCTCTTTGGTTGGGCTTGAAAAGCGAAAGAGCTCTTGCAAGATATAAACGCTTTGTGCGAATAGGAAAAACTCGCTTGCTTCTTCTTCAGCTTCAGCTGCTTCCTCTGGTGTTGCTGGTGGTGGTGGTGGTGCTGGTGGTGCAGCGGCTTAGTAGCAATCTTTATGTGGTCTCCGACTTCGGGAAGCAACGCGCACATTCATCAAGAAAACTGTCATCGTTTTTTGCTCTGTGTTCGTGTGTGTGTGTGTGGGTTTGTATCTTGTATCTGTAAGTACGTTAGCCTCGGCCACAGATTCTAACTCATACGCGAGCTTTGTGCATTTTTTGTCTATTTTTATTTTATACTCTTACTAAAGGGTATGCGCATTTTGTCAAGTCATCAATATAGTAGTATAGTATAGTGTCAGTACATCAGTATAGTATAATATAAATATTAGGGTGGAAATTTTATAAATCTTAGCTCGTTTTTGGCTATAAAATCGCTGCACAAAGTTATTATATTTATCTAAGTGAAAAAAACTACTCCTAAAACTGTCCAAATTACAACTCGAAAATCAGAAATTGCGTTTCAGAAATATATTTATCAAAAAGAACAAATGTTTCTGAAACGTAAAAAAAAGGATGGTTAATTTCAATTTATTTTCCTGCTTTTATGAAATCTTTTTCCTGAATTTAAATAAGTATTATTTGACTGAAATTTTGTTAGGAAAATTTGAATATCTAAACACATTGTAACCAGGCGAATATGATTACCATATATATGATATCATATCAGTATGATTGTCAAAATGGAATGGAATTAAGTTTGTTAATACAATTGGCAAGAGTATTTCATTTTCGGCAGCTCAAAGATAATTTTCTTGCTTGCTTATTATAAAAAACAAAAATAAATAAATAAAAATTAAAAAAATTGCCGTTAAGCCGCCCCCTTCATTGCTTTTCTTTCTTCTCTCCATCTATCGTATGTTTGTTTATGTCAATGTTTTGTGTTTTTCTTTTTTCACTTTATTTTTGCCTTACTTATCACATTTTTTGTGCCTAATAATATTTTTATATCACAACGCCCTGGAAGGCAAAAGGCGGCAGCAACTAAACTAAACAATGCCAAATGGAGGGCTGCATTCTAACCATCTATAAAAAAGATATATAAGGAAGGAAAAAAACAGCCAAAACTATATGTCCACAACATGATACAGCGAGAAAGGCAGGGTGGAGGGACAAGGTATAGATGGACAAGCATAGTTACTTCGCCAGTTTTTGCGTTTGTTGGTGCTGTATCTTTTTTTGGTTTTTGCTGTCTTGGATTTTTTGATGTTTTTACAATTTTTTCAAGACCTGTTCTTAGCTCTCTGCATTCAGCTACAGTTCTTTGTTTAGGCATGTGCATAGAAAAAAGCACACCGAGATGAATCCCCTTGACTTGGAACCTTGTCGCTTGTATATACATACATATAAGTTTAAGTATAAGTGCACAGATATGTACAAATCGAATATGTCTACATTTTCATATACAAAATAGCATATGTTCAAATGGTAGGATAAAAAAGAGCTTCGGAGTGCCACAGATATAAGTATACCCTTTCAGAGAAGTTTTCCATTGTTCCTATATTATTGTAAATAGTGATCAGAGTTTGCTTGAGATATCTGTACAAATTATAAGATATTTCATGCATCATCTGATTTCTTACCCGATATTTCCTATGGCAAATATTTTTTAATTTTAACCAAATTTAAACACCTTCTATGGAACGTAGCATATCCTTGACTTGATTAGTTTGTTTGGGATTTTTAAAAAAAAAAAACTGTTTTAGACCTATTGTTTCTATAGCAGCTATATAATATAGTCATGCGATCTGGCCGTTTCCGACAACTGTACAGTCAGCTGAAGCAATAAGAAGCGTCTATACAAAATTTCAACTAGATATCTATAAATCTATGAGACTAGGATAGGGGTTAATCGACTATGATCAAGAATATATATAGCTTTTGGTGTCGGAAATATCTACTTCAAGGATTTACACATTTCTTGACAAAATCATAATACCCTCTTCAAGGGTATACAAAAAAGTAAGTTCGATAAAATGGATTATCCTATATATATCTGAACATGTTGACAATCAGGCTCATTTCATTAAATGTTCAGCCACAGCCAGCTTCGCGCAACTTACAAAAATGATTTCAGGTTGCCAGATCGTTGTATAAATAACGATAAAACAAAACATTTTCTTATATAGCATAATAATAAAAAAAAAAAGCACTAAGACAAGCATCAAATCAAGAGCTAAGTCAGACAAGGTTAAATTAATGGGAAGCATCTTGCTGTCGGCAATTCCCGACTATATGTATGTATATACTCTGTATTCCATATTTAATTACCTTTTCAAGGCTTCTTTCAATAAGATTCTCATATCAAATATGGTGACTCTAGCTTTAAAATTTAGTTAGATATAGTAATGACTCTAATTTTCGAGGGCAGTAGTGGGCGTGGCAAGAAATCTTAGCTCATTAACTCGAACTAGGGTGTATGCGAACTTGCATACCAAGTTTTGTAGCTCTAACTTTTATAAAGCGGAAAACAATTCATGTTCAAACGGACAGCCAGACGAACCAATAAACTCTTTAGCCGCTTGGGAACAGAGTATAAAAACAACCAGCAATAATGATGATGATGTCTGCGCTACGTTCGAACTGAGAGTTTTGCAATTACCCATTTGCCGTCTCCTTGAAGTGGACAAATATACTTTTTTTTTGTATTTTTTTGGTGACTACTTTGTAATTTATTGCATATTTTGTCGCTTTTTGCGTATTAAAAAATAAATGTAATAAAAACAAATTGTTAAATTTTGCACAAGACAATGTCGAAAGTGCCAAACTGACTTACGCACCTCAACCCCACTCCCCCACCACTTCCCACTTCCCTAGACGCAAAAACAAGGAAGTGGAAAAAAATTTAAGTGAATACTCAGTTGGGTTTTATACTGACATTCAATTCGTACGGCGATTCCTGTGATTTACTCATTCGGTTATTTGCATGTCTGTGCATGCATGTGCATGTTTGTGCATGCACGTCACTGTCTTCCACTGTCTCATACTCTCCCTCCCTATTTTCTTGAGTGGGTGTATGTTACATATTATATAAGAAATGCATGTAAGTAAAAAATACAACAAAAAAACTTCCCCCTTCAAGAAAACATAAAAAAAAATAATAATTTTCTTGAAAACAGACTTTTGCATATCCTTGATGAGATTTTAATGTTTCTCTTCATATTTTTGTTAGTGCTACAAGCTAAAACTTATTATGACAATCACTCTGACAACAATGTAGTTTTAAAAATATATTTTTAAAGATTGGAAATTGATTGAGTACACATACATAAACATACTTTAATTAACCTTTGAAACAAAATGGTTTGCAAATATAATTTTTGTAAATTTTTTTCATGGGATCTAGATCGAACTCAACCCTAGTTCCACATATCACAAATAATTTGATTAACAATCCCATTTTTGCTTCTATCTTCGTCTAAGCCCAAAAAAATCAGCAAGATTCAATAGAATTCAGAAAGAAATTATGGAACCGACGGACCGTTCGGAATTCTTGACATTCTCCCGATCCCAAAGAATGTTTTCCAACGAGCTGGGTCTCGATCTCATCGCTAGTTCTTTCAAAGATCCTTCAGTGCCAATCGCACTGTGACTGTCGCACGATCCTGGCTTAGTGATAAGGTGTTCGGCAATTGTTGCTTAAGTTGCGAAGCTCGAATCCCAGTCAAGAAATACTTTTTATATACATACATATGTATGTATCTCTCCATGTCAATGTTTTCATTAAAGTTTTGAAATATATGGCTCAGGTCCATAAGAGATATATTTCTTATAAGTTTTCATATTTCTTTCAATATTGCATCAAAGTGTTAGGTGCTCAGCCTCGAAGGCATAAGTTCCGAGGTTCGACATTCAGTTGGGAAAGAACCTTTTGATATCTTACAATATCAATGATTTCATTCTTTCAGAATGACGAATTTATCCATGTAAAGTATACATGGAAACCGTTACACTTCCATGTGTCACAAAGTGCATGACCAGGTCGGGATTAGCCCCAGTCAAAAGGGTATGTAGATAACAAGCAGCGAGCTCAGCTCTGGCTCCTCTCTGGCCACTTGTTATTTTGTTCAGTGCAAAGTATAAATGAAGTTTTTGCTGGTGTTCCTTTTTGCGTCTTTCCTTTGCAAGCCTGATGTAAAGTTCAGTATCGGTTTTTTTATGTTTTTTTTTTTCAAATTTTATGTTGTTTTTTTGTTTTTTGTGCTCATAGTTTTCTGCCCACGCCAAAAAGGCAAAAACCGAGCAACAGTAAAACGAGAGAGTTTTTTTTATCCTTGATACGATGACGATAGGACAATGGGACGTTGCTTGCGGAGGGTGCAGGAGCGGCAAGGGACTGAGGAAGTACATAGCTCGTTGGGATCTCGTTGATGGGCGGGGTAAATAAATTAAATGCTTTTTGCTCGACTTTATTTTGCTGGCGATGTTTGCCCTGTTTTAATATTTTCTTTTCCTTCCTTATATTATACATATGTACATATATACCGCTATTTTTATTTTTATTTCTTTGTTTTTTTTATCTTTTTCTTATATGCCAACAGTCATCGACTTATTGCCAGTTAGCCAGGATTTAGTATATGCATATATAGAGTGCTTTTAGCACAACGGTATAGCAATAATCTAGTATGAAAGCTCAGATTTTAAAAGTCCTTTACATACGAGAATGTTCTCGTTCATGTTAGACAAAAATTTGGGCTACTTTTGAACCAAACTTAAGGCCATTTCCTCAACCTGATTCAAATTATGAAACGGGTTTAAGCTCTTCATAATTTCAACTCCATACTTTCAGCAATAACGCTCACATACATACAGAACATTTGAAAAGTTTTCTAATCCTTATAAATTAAAAAAGTTTACAATCTTTATATTTTATTTATACAATCAAATTTCCAGCAACGACTCAGAAAGCAATATTTCAAATCTACTGACTCAATAATAAATCATATAAATAGAACCAAATAATGTATTGTACTGCAAAATGCATTGATAAAAACTCTTACGAATCATATACTATTATAGATGTATGTATATGTATTTATATATGTATATAGTACATATATAGTCATAATTCTCGTTATATGACGAACTAGGCGGAGTTGGGCGTCTACAAAAATCGAGTTCCAATGCAAATACAATTGTAAAAAACAATGCGAAAAAAAGGGAAATTACATACATGCATGTAAAAATATACATATATATTTCATAAAATACATTACAAACAATTGCAAATGCCTAGAGCAGAATTGCGCGACTATTGAATACCCTAGGCCCAGTTACAAATTTATAAATGAAAATCGATTTTCTTCCACAAGTGTGGAGCATTTGTGAGAAGCTGTTGTATGAAAATACTATTTGGCATTATCACCCGAATCAAACTAATTTTCAAAAATCGATGCAATTAATTATGGTTGTATCAACTCCAGGAAAATGCACCCCTGGATAGAAAATGGCCACCCCATTGTATGGGCGCAAATCTAGTTTTGGATCAGCTTCAAACACAGTTTTAAAGTTATTCACACAAAACGATTCGACACGTTTCTCACAAATTTTGAAAAATGCACGCCCCGCAGCAAATTTGATTTTGGGAAATCAACCCCGACGCACGGAAAAGTAATGGAAAACTCTGGCATGCAACTTTTTGGGAACTTGCATTTTTGGAAAGAGTAGCATATTGTGTTATCAAAGCTCTACACGAAAAACAAAAATTATACGTGCTACTCACTGAGTTTGGAAAATTAACCACCACGGGCGAAATATTGATGGAAAACTCTGTCACGGAATTTTGTTGTTTGTGTGCAATTGGCTTCAAACTCATTTTCAAGGCGCTACACAACAAATAATCAAGCGTGGCATTCACCAATATTGAGCGTCTACCCCCTGGGTGGAATATTGGGTGAAAAATTCAACCCCACGGTCGGAAAAAATGTGTGAAAACTCTGACAAACAACATTTATAGTTCTTCGTGCAATTAAACTGAGTTTAAATTGGACGCTGGAAGTTGAAAGAGTTTTAAGAGGTAAGCCAAACCATGGCCATCGCCGGGTATTGCCAGGAAGTATGCTCGTGATATACTATATAGTACATATAGACATATATGTATGTAGGAAATATGCTCTTGATATACCATATACATGCATGTCTATATGTAGGCCGTTCGTTGTGTAAACAAACAATATTTGCAAATACTTTATAAGATCGGGGGATGTTGGGATACCCCTGCAAAGATATAATGAAACCAGTAAGTGCTCGACTAGGAGATATCCAATATCCAAAGCTAAGGTATTCCAACACACATTAGTTTTACTATAATATAGCTTTTAAACCTAAAAGATTCTTGAAGTCGTTAGCATGAAAAGATTGTATTCATAATTTAATGTAATTTTTGGTATTCATACTTCACTTTGATTCTTTCTTTAGGAGAGCTATGGAAATAGAAAATTTTGTAGATCTTCGTTTCTGATATACGATATTTTGTTCTGATTATACTGTAAAATGTAGTGGAAAAAAAAGTAGTACTACTATATTGACCTGCGATACGACATCTGTTTTTTGTAACGTCCGCAACGCTCAATTACATTGTTGATGAAACAATATAGGAAGTATTTGTTAATCCCAATTGCAAGTACGCTCAAAAAGCTAAAGCTAAAAGCTAACACTTTAGATAAGTATCGGGTATTTCAGAGGTAAGTATTAGAATTAGAGCGCCAAACAGGATTAGGAAATATGATCAATGTAACGTCCGCAACGTAGTTTCAGCTATGCCTATTTCTGCATACTTTCATAAAACTTTATTATACCCTATTTTGTGGTACAATTATGCTTTATTTTTTTAACCGATTTAATGGGTAAAGCAAGCGACCACAGAACATTTTGTGATTCATAATTTCGAAACACATTCGCGAATTTTTTCGAGAGTTTTTATGTGTGAGTAGTTTGTAAATGTGTGTCGTTTTAAATTGGATTATGTCTATACATATAAAAATAAGTGTAATTTATTTGTTATTTTTCTGTTAAGCTCTGCTTACAAATTGTATTTATGTAGTATGTGTGTAACATATATTAATAAATATACATACATATATTGGCTACTTAATTCGTATCGCTTTTAATTTGGGAAGACCTTTTTTTCAGGACGTCTTTCGAATGATAGGAGGGCAGAGTTTCTCGCTCCGCTTGTGGTGAGCAAAAGAGGAAGAGGAGGTCGAGGTGGTGCTTGGTGCTGGTGGAGGTGTAGGAGGTGAGGGACGTGACTGTGGAGGAGGCTACGATAGAAGGTCAAAACGTATCGCAAATGTTTTTTGGTTTCTTTTATTTTCTTTTCTATTCGATTGGCATTGTTTGGTTCGCTTTTATTCAACGGAAATAGTTTTTATCTATCGCACACTGAGACACAGACTTTAATTTTAGCTTCTGCCCCACTATTTTTCATTATTTCTTACCATTTGCTGCTGCTTCTTGTTTTTTCTACTTCAATTTTTATTTGTTGTTACATTTTGCGCGTCTTTTATACCCAGCATTTATGAAATGGCTAAAAGGCATTTCGACTTAAGTACGGTATAGCGCTGTCCTATCGATAGAATCGATTATATTTTTACTTGGCATCACTATCGCGATAGATAGCTATAATTGTTTTCACTCTTGAATCTATTATCAGTAAACAAATATATGATAAATGTAGAAGAAAATTTGTTTATTTCTAAAACAAGGCAAGATTTACTAGTGGTAGTTCTTCAACTATTTTCGTTATTTTTTTTTTAGATTTTAAGTCCCATTTAATATTTACGTTACTATCGCAATGCTATTTATCGTTGGTGTGGGTAAAAACTATCGATATGTTAACCTCATAAAGGCCTGTTCCCATACCCGCCGTTTTATCCTTACGAATCATTATTCTTCCTGTTTTCCCGTTTCGAATAAAATAACAAGTGTTTTCGCTAATGAAATTTATTTGTATTATTTGAATAGTTTTTTATTTCGGCAATAAAGTCCCCCACCTGAAATCGAATCTTTAGTTTTGTCCGCGTGTTTTTAGACCAAAACCAACATTTTCAGTGCTTTCTTTATGTGCGGTACCTAAAACCAAGTATTACCGACATTATTATTATACGAATAGTTTATTTTATGCCAGCTCAAAGCTTGACAAATTGAATATTCATTTGTATTTGTTAGCTAGGAAATGCAAACAATTTCAATTTCGAGTGATTTATCATTCGTGTATTATTAATATTGTAAGTTTTGGTTAATAATGTAAAATTGGGTATAGGGCAGCGTTTCCCAAAGTGTGGGTCGCGACCCGGTACCGGTTCGTAGAAAAATAAGGCAGGACGCGAAAGGAATTGTAAAACCGGTATAAAAATTATTAAATAGTATATTTTTACATCAGATAAACCAAAGACTGCAAAACTACAAGATGGGCAACGCAGTAAAAAATAATGGCATAAGGGCAGCTTCCATTTCGTAAAATAGATAGCGCTCGAAAAGGGGTAATTGCGATTTTTAATTTAAAGGTCAAAAAAATTTTGGGTAGCGCTGGTATAGGGTATTATCTCGTCAATAGCGCACTTGCTTGTTATTGTTTGCTTCGACTTATCAGAAAAATTAGCCTAACGTGTTTGTAGTTTTTTATTGTCTTTTTTCCTAGCGTATACAAAAACAGTCACACATTGCACATACATACGTATATATTAACGTATATATATAAATATATGTACATGTACTTTGTATATAAGTATATAGATATTTTATATATATTATATATTTATAGATAAGTGGTGGTATGTACAGTTGTGTGCATTCATTTTGCAGTTGTTGATTTTGTTTCAATATTTTTTTATTTATTTTGCTTGCTTTTGTTTTTTGTTTTGTGATTTGTTGTCTCTGCTTACAGTTTTTAATTATGAATACGCAATGAGAGGCAAAGAGATACATATATAGAGTAAATAATAAAAACAAATAAGTTTACATTAACTGATACCGCGCAAAAATTACCCAAAAACACAAAACAATAAATTCCGAAAAAAAAAACCCAATTCAGCGGAAACAACTTAAGATTTTGTTTGCTATTTTTTTTTTTGGCTTTCTGGTATTACCCTAAAGTTTGTATATTATTATGTCGAATTTGAGTTCTCATTTACGTGTCAATTTGTCTTTCTTCTTATATTATGTATAGAGCTTTGTAGCTTGAGTTTGAAGCTGATTTGACCATAAAAAAAAACTTGGCACATTTAACCTTGACCCCCTTTGCCCAGCCGTTGGGTGGGATATATCAAAATTGATGAACCACACGTTTAATTACTTTTTGTTTAGACATTTTTAAATGAGTCGCATGAAAACACACAAAACAAAAAAGTTGCATACCACAGTTTTTGATCCATTTTCCCTCCATGCATGTGAATTTTCCGAAATCAGCAAAGCCACACTTTTAATTATCTTTTGTGTGAAGCTTTCAAAATGAGTTTGAGGTAACTGCTACACAAAAATAACAACGAAAATACAAATAAAAAAAGCAAAGCTGTAGACCACAGTTTTCCATCTAAATGTCGCCCATATGATCGATTTTTCCAAATACGTGTGGAAATTCGTGCTGAAAATTTACGTTGTGTTTGAGACTGCACAAATATCACCCTTATGTTCTATGTAGGGTAGTATTTTGCGTTATTTGTAATGAGATTTCAAGTAAAGTTTCCATAATTCTTTGAAAATATGTTTAAAGCCGATCGGATGAAAAGAACATGTTGTATGCAGTCTTTCACTTTCCACCCTTATACATAGATGGCGCTTTTTAAAGACCCGCCTACATACCACTTACATCATAAAACCAAACAACTGTGAAAAATTGCGTTTCCCAGTCACGTCAGAACAAACACAAAATTTGTATAGTGCTGAAACTTTTACAATTGCTCTTATATATTTGAGTAGTTCTTAAAGTTTATGACTCAAATATGAAACTTAAATTTTTCTTATACTAAGTACGTATACAGAAATAAGCGAACATTATATGTTCAGAAAAATAAGCATTAGCTCACAAAGTTTGCATGATAAAAAACCTTTTGATAATTTCTGTGCGAGCTAGGCAAAAAATAAAAAATTAAGAAACACACATTTTTGCTAAATTTCTTAAGAACTTTAAAGATACCCACCCCTATGGGATAATCCTGCGCTGCAGACGTTACATTTGAACTTAGTTTCCTAATATTGTTGACGTTTTAAATGAATTACCTTAAGCTTATCTACAGCGATAGATAGTTTTTTTGAAAGTACTTTCAACTGACAATAAACAAATATTTGCTAACTTGCTTCAACAACAATATAATTAAGCGTAAAGTGACGTTGCGGACGTTACAAAGAACAGAAGTCGTTTCCCAGCTCAATGAGCATTATTTTCAGTACATTTTGATAAAATAAGTAGGAATATTTGTGGAAGATTTAAGCTGTTTTTAAGGCTACCAAATAGTTTGATCATTCTGAATTGTTTGACTTATAATCGTTGCGGACGTTGCGTATATATTTTTAAGATTACATAATTGCACATGGTTTATTGCTAAATTAACTTAAGAAAGAACCTAAAGCATTTTTATACCCTAGCAGAGGGTATTATAAATTTGTCTCGAAATGCACTGGAGGAGACGTTTCCGACCCAACAAATTGTATATATTCTGAATCAGCATGAATAGTCGAGTCGTTATACCGATGTCCGTCTGTTTCTACGCAAACTTGTCGCTCAGTTTTAAAACTATCGTAATGAAAGTTGGCACAGACCCTTCTATTTTCTGCAGGCAGTACATATATATGTCGGAACAGTCCGGATCAGACCACTACTACGTATAGCTGACATAGGAATAAACGGTCGACAACTATGTTTATGTATGAAAAACTTTTGTGTTTATGATATGATATGATATCCTCAACAAACTCACCCAGCCCGAGTCTCTGAAGAGTTTATGCAATCTGATCAAATTTGGTCAAAATCGGACCACTATATCACATAGCTGCTATAGGATCGGGTGAAAAATGAGTTTCTGCATGAAAAACTTTTTGTATTACAGCCAAAGGAAGTAAAAGTTTCATTATACTTTAAAAAGTTTTCCATAATTTGATCAAAATCGGACATTATTATATGGCTCCCATAGGAACAAGCAGACGAAAATTGAGTTTTGCATAATCACATTACTGCTAGGGTATATAGCTTCGGCACTCCGAAGATAGCCGCTCTTTCTTGTTATAAGATTACATACATACATATGTATGTATGTATGCACTTGTACATGGTTTATAAAATTAACTTAAAAATAACCTATCTTTTATTTTGGTATTTTTTGGTTGGGCTTTTTTGGATTAGTCCATATACCCGATTGGGCTAGGGCATGCATATTCCATTTAATTTTTGTTTTCTGCATACCATATTAGGGGCCACAATTTGGCTCAAACATTTGTGTGGCCTCCTTTGGCAAAATCAAATTTGTGTAAAGTTTGGCAAATTGAACGACAATAACAACAGTAAGAGGAACAAGAAGAAGAACAAGAACAGCAATGAACTCTCTCTCTGGCCATGGGGCCTAGTTGTTATTGTGTGGCCGCCTGTTCAGCTCGTTCCACGTTGTTGTTGCGTTGCGTGAACTTGAAAATTGGAGAACCAGCGTGTAATTGAAATGTGTGTGAGTGTTTGCGTGTTAGAGTGTGTGTGTGTGTGCAAGTGGAGCGCGCGTCGCAGTTGCGGTAACACACACACACAAGCACACACTCTAACACTCTCCCACACACACACACACACAGCTGCCTGAATGTGGAGACTGGGACGCCGCGCACACGAATGTCGTTATGAAAACAAAAAAACTAATAAAGCAGCGGACAAAAACAAACAGACAATTGACAACAGACAGCGCCGCATCGGCAATTTGCAATTTTAATTTTGCGTGTTTTTTTGTTGTGTTTTTTTGTATAATTAAAGTTAAAGTTGTAAAAAAAATGAGTAGCAATAACAAAAACAAACGAAAAAAAGTCAATTGCAAATTGCTTGGCTCATTTTGTGGTTTTTTTTTTATGCGCGGGAAAGGCGGAAATTGCCGCAGCCCCGCCATGCCTTACTCTCTTGGTCGGCCCCTCGCACTTATAATTGACAGCGCCGCATAAAAACAAAACACCAAAAGAAGATAAAAAAAGAAGAAAAAAAAGATAACTTCGAATAACAACAAAAACCATGAAAAATATCAAACAGCTAGCAAAAAAAAATTAATTACCAACTGAGCTGAAAAAACACACAATTTTTAATCTGCTTCCTTTTGTTCTGTTTTTCTTTCACGACTTTTTTTGTTTTTTTTTTCATGCTTTTTTACGAAATTTTACGTTGTTTTTGTTTTTCTTTGCGCTTTTTGCCACTTCCTGCGCACTTGCTAAACAAAAACAATTGTTTATAATTTTTTCTCATATATTTTGTGAATTATTATTTATGCCAATTTCAATCTCAATTTGAACAATAACAAAAACAGCTGGCAAAGTCAACAAACCCGGAAACCTGCCAGCGAGAACAACGGAATTTTATCGTAATTTATTTATTTTTGACGCATGCACTTGCAAAAAAAAACAAAACCAAAAACAAAAAAACATATTTAAAAAAAGCAGCAATAAAAACACGCAATTGTGCATACAAAAAACAACAACAACAAATATGTACAAGAAACAAAAAGCAAAAAAGAACCGCAAACAAAACTTTTTGGCTAAAAATATTTCGACTTTTGTGCTTTTGTTGTTGGTTGCTCTTGCTATTGTTGTTATTATTATTCTTGTTTAGCTTTTTAGCACAACAAATAAATTATTTTGCGTTTCTCACCTTTCCTTATGACTTTTCGCGTTATTATAATAGTTTTTTATTTTGGAATTCTTATGCTAAATTCATTCATACATTTTGCGTTTGTGCACTTTTTGCAGTTTTCTTTTCAACAATACTAGCGAACGGGAAAAAAAATAACGTTCACAAAGCTGCAATAAAAAACAGAATTTGCAGCGCGCGCTTTTTTCGCTGTGTCGTATTTCTAACGGTTAATGGCGCACGACTTTGTTTCGCTTCTCTGTTTATTGCCAACCACCAACCGACCGGCTTAACAGTTAAAAGTCAACTGAGCAGTGTTAGCAGCACTGCTGTGAAGTCTGAAACCGTTTGCAACCGTTTGCACTGCGCAACACTTGTTAGGCACTGTTCATTGCGCTTATCGATAACATTCATCGATAGTGATATGAACAAATGCACTCGTTCTTTTTTAATGACCAGTTCAATTGAACTTATTCTCAATGCTTATGTTCCATATGGTTTTGTCATACCGAAGTTTCCACATCCATTCTAATATCTCTGTCAGGTGTTCCTCTCCCACACAGCTCCATTCGATATTTCGACAAAAAACAATTACAGTGTGACCCAAGTACAAAAATTTCATTTGAAAATACAAATAATTAAACAGCAGCACCCTGTCTTGTTTTTACAATCGATAACTGGCAGCCCTGACCTCAATCGATAACCAGAAACGGCACATACTCAATAAAAACTCAAGATACATTTGAAAAAGAATTCTTGAAAAACGAACATACATAAAACTTTCAAGAAATTGCTGAAATTTCGGTATGTTATTACGAGAATAGCTCGCTTTATTAACTTAGCCCATAGTTTTAACTTGAAGTTCAAAAACAAATAAATAAATCGGGTGTTAACAAATAATAAGTTAATTTCGTCATTGCAGGCAATTCGTCATGAATAGCATTGTGGAAATCGATGGGTCATACCTGGAAGGTGGCGGACAGGCCTTGCGCAATGCTTTAAGCTTGAGCGTTATATTGAATCGTCCAGTTCGTGTGGTCAAGATACGTGCCAATCGTCCCAAACCGGGTCTATCCTATCAGCACCTGCATGGAGTCAATTTGTTGCGGGATATTGCCAAAGCCGATGTAACCGGCAACACTTTGCTATCCACTGAGCTGGAGTTTACACCAAGGACAATAGAAGGTGCCATGTACAAGGTGGACACACGGACCGCCGCTAGCATAACTCTTATCTATCAAATGGTGATGCCGGTGATCTTGTTTGCCAGCAATGCTTCGCGCATTGATCTAACTGGTGGCACAAACGTATCTTTTTCACCGCCGGTGGAATATATGCAGCAGGTACTGCAGCCCAGTCTGAAACGTTTCGGAATTAACTTTGATCTGAAAGTGTTGCATCATGGATTCTATCCACGGGGCAATGGTCGCTGCCAGCTTGATATTGAGCCCGTTCGCTCCTTGAATGCTGCACAGTTTACCGATTTTGGCAGATTTCGATCGGTCAATGGTTGCGCCTATTACTCTGGCCGTCTGCCCAAGTGCATTGGCTGTGATATGCAACACTCGGCAGCGCGGGAGATGCATCGCCTCTGGCCGGCTAACGATTGCAAAATAGAGGTCCTTAAGCACACTGCGGACAAATCGCGCGATAATGGTGCTGGCATTATATTGACCGCTGTGACCAGCACTGGCTGTGTGCTGGGTGCAGCGGCCGTTGGCGAGAAGAATATTGATGGTCATATGCTCGGCTCGAATGCATCCTTCGAAGTGGCCGGTTATATTAAGAACGAAATCTGTGTGGATATGCATATGCAGGATCAGCTAATCATCTACATGGCATTGGCCAGCGGGCGCTCCTGCATCAGGACCGGTGCATTAACCAAGCACACACGCACTGCCATTTATGTGGTTGAGACAATGACTGGCGTCAAATTTGGCATTGAATACGGCGATTTTGGACAAACTCTCATCAGCTGTGAGGGCATTGGACACTGTAATCAATATCTATAAATGTGACTAGTACACACACTTTTAGAAAAAGTGTAGAAAACTAATAAGTCTGTTACACACTTAAATTACTTATATGTAGTAAAAAATATATTTGTCAAATAAATGCAACTAAATGCGGCGAAATATAGCTAAGAAGTGCTCGCCTTTATTGCGAACCACTTTGGCGCCCTCCTCACTGCTCTGGTATAGCTTGGGTGTTATTGCATCCGCGTTCTGCAAATATACAAGGACAATTATATATTTAAACAACATTGGATATATGCAGGCAACTTACAGCTTCTTCGTCACTGAGCCGTTCATACAACGGATGCTGCGTCATGTGCGACACAATCCACTTGTGCAGATCTTCTACATCCGTCATGGTGTACACCAAACCCTGCAGGACAAGATTAAGTATGAATTAAGATGTACATAGCCTCATTCAGGCTCTTAGACTAGTTTTTCACAGGTATAATACATGAAAGGATGAAATATGTCTTATAGTATATAATAAATGACGACGGACTTCATATCTCAGCATTTGTGGCAAGTTTTATCACGATAGCTCAAAAACTGGTTTGCATAGAAACAGACAGACGGAGTATACACACACTAGGTGGTGGAAAAGTAACCTACTTGACCGCCAGAATGCGCTGCTATCGCAAATGAGGTTACTTTTCAATACACCTAGCTTATAGTTTATGGGGTCCTTCAATGTATTTCACATTTCGTGATTAAATGAAAATACCCTCGGTAAGGTTATAATAAAAATTAACCTGTGCATATTAGCTATCATAAAGTGCAGTGCAGCACATTTAAGACAACGCTCTGGTCATGCCACATAAAACGAAAATATAATACAATGAATATCATATACTAATATCGCTGTGTGGACAAATAGTATTAAGATTGGTTTATTTCCATTTATAAGGAAATTTCTTACCCCGCTCTGCAGGACATATGCATACTCGGAGAGCAGCGCCTGGTTGATAATACGCCACTTGTGCTTGGCGCGCTTGAAATGCGGATCTGGATACAGAAAGAACATTTTCTCGAGTTGACCCTTCTTGAAATAGTTGGGTAAATATTTCATTGCATTGGTGCGAATGCATGCAATGTTCTGGTAAGCGGCTGTTTCAGCGCTTTTCAGCCTAAGTGCCGTAATGCGATCAATCACATAATCTGACACTTTCACGCGTATTTCCATGCCAATGGACAGCTTATCGGGATACATGTCACCCAGCGTGACCAGGAAGCCACCGTAACCACAGCCAATGTCAGCGAATTTGACTTCCTGTTCGGCTCCGATGCTAGGAAACAATGAACTCCAGTTCACATCTTCCGGCCGGGCAGGACTGTAAGATATTTGGGATTAGTTTTCGAAGAATATAAAGATATTGGCGGTGCTCACTAATCAAAACTGTGGTCTGCTATGGGATTTGAGTGGGCACGTTGGCGGTAAAAGCGCTTTTGTGGCAGGCCTGTCACAGCTGACGTCGAGGGCAGAGCCTCCCGCTCCTGGCTATTAGTGACCATTTAATTAATCAATTATTGATTATAGTTGAGTTGGAATTGTATCAACAAACGGTTTCGCAAGCAAATGTGCTTAACACATGCATTGCATGTTAATATTATATCGATTACTGGATACATCGATATTCAATAAGGTTTGATACGATATTTAAAGATGCTTATTTTTTCTAAATTATAATGCCAAGAGGCCACTAAAAAATATGGTCCTCGTCTCAAAAATTCAGAAATATAAGAATTCGATTTGACTATTTTACAATAATTTTATTAAGATATTAAATAAAAAG
Source organism: Hirtodrosophila confusa (assembly GCA_035043065.1). Taxonomy (NCBI): domain Eukaryota; kingdom Metazoa; phylum Arthropoda; class Insecta; order Diptera; family Drosophilidae; genus Hirtodrosophila; species Hirtodrosophila confusa. The sequence continues at coordinate 5,973,426 of JAWNNI010000033.1, read as the reverse complement.
GTCCCACACAAGCGAAGCGAATATAGGCTATTCACACTAGGCAAATCATTGGGGAACGCATTGGATGATGGTGGATAGTGGAACACCGATTCACACTGCCACCATTTACCATCATTCATTACCATTAATTCAACCTTAATAGAAATTTTTTTCAGAATGTTTTTTAATTAAAAAATATGGATTATAGAGATTCGTCTTGGCTGACTGATAATATATGCATATAATTTTTTCCCACATTCTCTATGGAAAAGTCAAAATTACAAGTTGAGTTTTATTTCTGAGCAAAAAATACAACCCAAGGCATAATCATTAGTTTATGACTCTTATTTTTTCGCTCAAAATAATGATTATTGGTTGAGATGTAAGGTATAACTCAAAATTAATTATTATTTGGTAAGTGAACCTAAAGTTTTGAAGTCATGGTGAAAATGAATAGATTATCCTTAAAGGAGTATATTAGTCCATTTCCCGCTTTCTTAAAGTTACTATAAGTGCATGATTTTTTTGATTTAAAAACAAATTAATCAGTATTTACGGTCCCTGCCAATTATTTCACGATACTTATCAACACTACTTCTGTTCTGTTAATAACAGAAAGTTATCGGCGCACACAACCCTGCTCTGTTAGTACACAACAGCGGGTCGGCATTCGCTTCTATGGGACTTGCATGAATTATTTTATTTTTTTAAGTTAATTGTGCAATAAAGTTAAGTTCCCGCACCTCAAATCGGTTCTTGGAATTTTTCCGCGTTTTTTTTTTTGAGCCTAAAGGCAATATTCTCCGTGCTTTCTTTGTATACGGTCGGTAAAACAGAGAATAACCGTCGATGCTACCAGTGGTATCGATTTTTTGAATTCAGTAGTCAGGTTGGCAGCTCCCAAAGTTATGTGCTATTGTGACCTTATCGATTGTTTTGCAGCACCAATTGCCATCCCTAGCGCATTGTGTATGCATTACGCATTTGCGAAATTTATCATCAATACAATATAAGTCAATTTAAGCACATTTCCTGTGACTGCGTCCGTGTTAAAACCCTTACCAACTGCCGCCAGCGAACGTGCCACACCCTAGCTACCGGGGCCATGTACGCCACCAATAATGGCAGCACAAATAAGGCGCCAAATAGGTAAGTGTCTCCTATCCGAACGCAAGCTGGTACAGTGTGTACATGTTGTGTTTGTGTTGCAGCAATGCCACCACGATGTTTGATAATACAATAACCGTGACCCCGATCAAAGTGGAGCTAAGCGAGGCAATATCAAAGTCAACGGTGGGAGCAGCAACAGCGGCGGTCCTGCGACGGCCAAATGCAGTAATTGTCACGTCACAGCAGATGACAATGCCAATGCAAACTGGTATGCCCGCCAACAACAGCAGCAGCAGCAGTAGCAGTAGCAGCAATAACCCAGCGTATACGGGCGTTAGTGTGACATCAATGATGGCGACGACAACGCCAAAAGAGAAGCCCGCAAAGGCGGCACGAGTTCAAGTGGCGCGAAAGCCGCCACCAACGATTGACAACTTTTGGCCAAACATATTGAGCGAAGTGAATGGGATTGGGCAGGTCGATGCTAAGCATCAGGTGCTGCCGCTGGCGCGTATCAAGAAGATAATGAAGCTGGACGAGAATGCCAAAATGATTGCCGGCGAGGCGCCGCTGCTTTTTGCCAAGGCATGCGAATATTTTATACAGGAGCTAACCATGCGCGCCTGGGTGCATACCGAGGAGAGTCGTCGACGCACGCTGCAGCGCTCGGACATTGCGCAAGCAATTGCCAACTATGATCAATTTGATTTTCTTATTGATATTGTGCCGCGTGAAGAAATCAAGCCGTCAACCACGCAGAAAACCAAAGAGCCAAACAGCTCGAATGTGTCGGCGGCTGCTGCTGTTTCTGCTGCAGCAGCAGCAACTGCTACTGTTAGCAACAACAACACCGGCGCCACCTATACAACTAGCAACGTTGTGAGTGGCGTCAACGTACCTGCTGCGGCAACCGCTTCTGGCCTCAAACTGGATGGCACCGCCGCCGAAGTGCTTGGCTATGGCACTGTTAATCCGGATCTGTTTGCTGCGGCGGCGGCAGCCAGCAATAACCAACAGCTGCAGCACCTTGCTGCGCAACAGCATCAGCATCAGCCGCAGCAGGTGCAGATCATACAGCAAGGAGCCGGTGCTCAGCAGCTTCAATACTTTATAGCACTGCCCGGCCAGAATCCCAACCAGCTGGTACAGCAGCTCCATCAGCAGCAGCAACAGCACCAGCAAAATAGCCTCGGTCTCAATATTGTTGCCCAGCAGCCGCCACAACAGCTTATACTCACCGCCGGACCCAATGGTCAGTTGACAGCGACGCCGGCGCCGACAACAGCCGCACAGCAACAAACGGCGCTTCTACAGAATCTAGCACAACAACAACAGCAGCAGCAACAGCATCAACAACAGCAGCAGCAAATACAACTGCTGCAGCAGGTTGTGACACCAACAGGCGAGCTGACCAACGTTCCGGTAAGAAAACAGCAAATCCTTATAGTTCAACTACTAAAAGAAACTCTCGCTACACTTAGATTGCCATCAATGCCAATCAGCTGCATTTGCTGCGGCTGCAAATTCAACAGCAGCAGCAGCAACAACAACAGCAGGTTGCCGCAGTGCAGGCGGCGGCAGCAGCGGCGGCGCAGGCGCAGCACAATCAGCAACAGCAGGTCATCATTCCCACGCAATTGCTGACTGCACAGCAGATTCTACAATTGGGAGGCACGCCCACAAATGCAACTACTATTACACACCAGCAACTTCAGCAGCATCAGCAGCAGCAACAGCAGCAAATGCAGCAGCAACACCAGCAGCACCAGCAGCATATCCACATCAATACCAACAATCCCAATAACAGTAATAACAACAACGCAACGCCCATATTCATAAATGCGACGGCGTCAAACGCCCAAACAGCGACGCAATCGCAGCAGCAGTCAATTTCAGCATTAACCACCGATCGAACGCTGAGTGGCGGCTTTCGGTAAAACCTCGAAATCGAGGATCTATAATACTAGATCACAGCTAAAGTGACCTCGCTCAGTTGAAAGTTGTTTCCGATTTTAAATCTGCACGCTGTAGCCGAAAATGCAGTCAGTTTGAGTTGGATGTCTTTTTGAGATATTGCTCAGTTTCCATTGTTTTGAATTGCAAAAAGTGAAATGAAACATTGGTCTCAGAAGAACTAATCGCTGACTAAATTCCGCAGCCTTTTGTCTGTTGTAAGTTCGTACCTGTGATAAGCTGCCTGTATATCACAGTTAAAGGTAATCACACCTGTTACGGTTTCCACTTCAAAATCTATCCGAAAATAGTTATAGGAACGGGTGTGTATAAAAATTGCTTATACACCTTACAATCAGATTACAGTATACACTCGGCAGTGTGCACTGAGTAAACCAAGTCAATCTAACACAAATCTAGGGATTGCCTAATTATGATCGAAATAATTTCATATCGTTATTCACAATATCTCAATGTAACAACAAATGTGTTCACTCTTTCAAGCGTGCACTGTATTACCTTATCTTTAAACCTTTTTTGGCTGTTGAAGTCTGAATAATTAAAAAGAATATAAGCGATTCAACGTTAAAATCGATTAGATAATTTTCCTGCTTAAGCATTTTAGTTAAAACAAGATATACTATATGAAAGTATAGGTCCTTGCAGAAATGTTTTTTTATACAACTAAATTGTTGAGCGAATATATATACTGTGTGGGGTCGGAAGCGTCTCCTTCAATGCGTTACACATTAGGTATAAAAAGTGTAATTAAATTCAATGTGGGTTAATTGTATAATAATGGAAAGCAAGCAATATTACAATAGTAATTCAACATTATCTAACTGATTATGAGGAACAACTATCAACTAAGCGAGAATAATTATTTCTTTAATTTTCGTAACAGAGTTTATACCCAAGACACATACACACACACACACACAACCAACGACCACCTATTTGTAAGCCTGAGTTAATATTAAGCTAAGTTTAAATTGTTAGAATTCAAAATTAAGTAAGAAAAATGGCCGTTAGAGCAATTCATATCTAAGCATCGGGAGGCAATTGGCGATTGGTTGGCATTGATTGCAACTGTCCTGCCATTCAGCTCATACTATTGTATATGTATATTATTAAGAGGAAAGATTAATAAGCTAGCCCCTAAGTACCATTATCGTTTTAAGCAATTGTAAAAAAGATAAACTCGAACAACGCAATGCATTTATTCTGCAATGTATTGCGTGTTAGCAGCAAAGTAAAGCCAACAGCTAACCAAAAGGTAGTACGCCACAGAATGCTGTCACGCTCCCAATCGTTATGTTGTTGTGCTTATTGTACATATCATATTAAATGAACAAATGGGGATCCCCGACCGCCCACCGCACACTGAGCTCTATTAGAGTATCTAGCTTAAATTCCATGATGCCAATGTACAGAGACACACTGTAACTCTATTTTAAATCTCATTGTGTGGGTGTGTGTGTGTGTGTGCGTGTATATACCCAATTATAATTGATAATTATCAGCTTAACTTAATAATAGTAATTAAGTACATCCAGCATGGGCTTGTGGAGCATTCCATGGCATTGACCCATGTTATAGGCCTGTTTACACTACCTAATATTTATGTGTAATATTGTCTAATATGATCTTCGTGTAACTGTTTTTCATCCCACTGGTTAAAAATAACATGCAAGCCTGACACGAAATGAAGCGGAGCTATTTCAAGCAAGAATGAAGATATATGTATGTATATAGCAAGATATATTCCCTTGCAGCAATGTTTTTTTATACAAAAACTCAATTTTCATCCGATTTTTCCTATGTGGTCCGATTTTGATAAAATTGTTTGTATAAACCATACCGATACTTTGATTTTCTATGTTTGATCAGGATATTTTGGAAAATATAAGAGTTTTCATACAGAAACATAATTGTCGACCAACCGTTGCTATAGCAGATACATATTACAGTGGCACGATCCGGCCGGTTCCGACATATGTATGTACTGCCTGCAACAAAAAAGGATGGGTACCAAGTTTCATAACGAAAAAAATGAGATACTAGCTTGCATCGAAACAGACGGACATAACTTTATCGACTCGGCTATTGATGCTGATCAAGAATATATACGCATTGTGGGGTCGGAAACGAAAGATTTGGAATATAAAAATGTCGCGTCACATCGCTGACGTTTGATAATTGTTCGTGGTCACACTTGGTGCCGTCAGAAGTCACGCAATATTGCACGTAAAGATGAGACAGTATGAGCAGGCCTTAACCATCAAGTGTAGCATAAACCAGCTGCGGGTTTCACATTCTATTTTAACAGAACTTAATTATAGAGAACCTTTAAACCATATGTGTATGTATATGAATAGTTAAATAATTGTATTTAATGAAGTAAACTTGCAGCATCTCAATTTTAAGTAATATCTAAATGTTGACCATCCTTATATTCATCTCTCGTCTCTTTTTTCTCTGTGCTTGCTGTGAGAACGAAGTTCTTATAGATGGTTTCCATAGTGTTTAGTCAAACTTTGGTGTACTATGTTGAAGCCGGGTGTAACTTGTATTTGATTTTTTTTGTGTGGTATTTAGGTTAAGCAATCAAAAATTATATGCAAAACAACGTTTTATGTGCCACATTTGTACTGGAAGGACATATTTTTACTTCTTGGCCAGTATCTTGTTAATGTCCTGCAGTTCCCTTGTGCTCCAAGGCTCCAGCGGATCGGGCGGTGATTGCGTTTTGCGTGCATGAGCTGAACGTCCGCGTGCCGCCTGTTGGCGTTTGGTTTCCATCTCCGCATCGCTCTCCTCGGGCGATACCCTGCAATTGGGCATTGAAAACAGTTAATATCTATATACATATATCCACATATATATACATATAAAAAAGAGTACATTCTGAACTTCTTAACAATATAGTAACTTTGAGCGACGTTTGTTTACAATTATCCTTAGCACCTATTTTGTTTCCTAGTAAGGAAATAGTTTTTTGAATTACTTCGATGCTTATTGTCCGATCAACATGAAATTCTTAGTAGATGAAGATAACATATTTTGTGTCTCTATGTCTTATCCACTGACGATGATAGTTAAAGGCTAAAGCTTAGCTTGCATTTTCCACTTACTTATTCTTGCGTCGAATCCGTGCACTTTTGGCCCGACGCGCTGCATCATCCTGGGCGGGTTGGCATTTGCGTAAATGGAACTGCTTCATGGTGGCATGTACCTGCTCTGGCGTAGGCAATTCCTCACTGTCCTGGCCGCCATTGCCGTCCTCGGTTTCAACATCGGCCTCCTGTTCAATGGTCAGCACCTCCTCAGCAACAGCCTCCTCGAAATTGAAGCCCTGTTCGAAAGGCAGCCGTTAACTAGCCAGGTTAACAACCACAACTGTATTGGCACTTACCGTCTCCAAGTCCAGGTCTGGCAGCGGCTGGCCCCACACCGATGACATGGGCTTGCCATCGAAGTTGGGCGACCGTTTGATGTCGGCCTTGGAGAGAGCGTTGTGTGTGCGCTTGGCCAGTGATAGTTTGCCAAGTATGGGGCCGCCGCTGTCGCTCTCCTCCGTTTCCACCTCGGCCAGCATGTTCATGAACTCCGCCAGTTTCTTAGGATCCACAATTTCCTTGGGATCTTGAAATAAGTTGGTTAGATTGCTGGCAATGGGAGCTGCCAAAGCGGGAGATGCTGCCGCAGCCGTGGCCGCCTTTTGGGGCTGTGTGGCAGTTGGAGCAGGAGTAGCTGCTGCAGCAACTGGTGCCTCTGTTGTGGACACCGACATTTTCTTGCCCAGCTGCGGCTGTGTCTTTAGCGTTTGTTCAACCAGATCGAACGCCTTGTTGGCCAGCTGCTGCAGCCCGGCAAAGTAGTGCGGATCGTGGGTGTCCGGCCGCTGATCCGACATCAGTATCAGCTCGCGAAAGGGATCCGGTACGGAAACAGCAGCAGCAGCTGCTGATGTTGTTGCCGTACGCAAGGGTACGCCATTGCTGGCGGCCGGATTGTTAGCAAAGGTGAGCATATCCATGGCATTGGTGAAATCCGATTCGGTGTGCAGATTATAGGGATCCTTGAGCTTCTGTTTGGCCACCTTGACGGGACTGGAAATGGAGGCGCGGCCCCACATCAAGCGGCGCATCTCCTCGCCAGTCATGCCCCGCTTCTTTAATGCCGTCAATGTGACACGTCCGACCCGCTGCAGCCGCAAGGAAGAGAATGATCAATGGCTATATTGGTTAAAGGATTGCTTGTGCTCACCTTCCAGTTGGATACGGCGCCCTTGCGCTGCTTGGCACGTGTTTTGCTTTTGCTCTTGATGACCATTACACCGCGAACCTCAAAGCCCGTATCGTCGGCGGGGCCCAGCGGTATGGAATATGCCTCCAGATAGCCCTTGGCATCTGACTGCGGCACGGCCCGCTCCAGCGTGACAACAATCTTGGCCCATTGCTTCATCCACTCCTTCTCGGACTGCTCAATGACGGTCACATAGGTGTTACCCATCATGGCAATCAACATGTTGAGCAGCAATATCGGCACGAATATCATGAATATGACAAATACCGTTTTCGATAGGTTCGGATAGGTAGTTTGGTTGAGATCCGGATACTGTAATAAATTCAGTTTAGATTCGTGCAAAAAAAAACTACTTTTCATTTATTTTTTCCAGAGCGTATTATTTATAAAGTGTTATAGCTAATAACAGAGTACATAGTAACGGTGCACATACTATCATTACTTTTATCCAAAACTCTGTGTTTCTCCAAGATCTATTTTCCAAGAAACTTGAAAAACGCGCTTTTCATTTATTAATTAAGGCACATAACTGTGTCAAAACTTATCCGATTTTCATACGGAATGTGTGTTTGATCATGATTTTAAAAATATTTTAAGAAAAAATATTAATGTTTTTTTTTTAAATTTTGAAAAAATTAAAATCATGAAATTTCACTTTTAACCGATTGCGGACATTAAAATGATGTAGTATAAAAAAACTATTTCAAAATTTAACCTAATGAATATTAATATTCTGGCTAAAATTCATACTAAACATTCAAAACATGTCGACTTGTAAAGTGAAATAATATATTAATAAAATGTTTAGTAATTACGGGCCTGGTGTTATGCCATATAACCATGTAATTGGCAGTACTCACATTATAGTCGCCCAGTGTGGTCTGAAAGAGGGCCATCCAGGTGCTGGTGTAGGTATTGAACATGGTCGATTGCACCTGCGGATGTCCCTTGTAGAGGAAGTAGAAGGCCTGCGAGAAGCCGCACAGCACAATGGAGTAGATGATGCCAAAGGTAAACATGTCGCCAGTAATCATGGAGTATATCATGGTCACAAATGGCCCAGTGAGCCGGATGGCGCTGCAAGCGGGGGGATCATCAGTGAACAATTGGGTGTGTGGGGGTAGAAGTTGCTTACCCGGCAAAAAACATGAGGAGAAACCAGCTACCGGGCACAGCAAAAATGAGAATAGCCTCCTCGGTATCCGTATCCCCAATGAGACGAAATGGTATGCACGCCAGGATAAGCAGATTGGAAAACAAAAAGATGGCCTTCGCCGGCGCATGAGACTAAACGGCAACAGGTATAGGTCAATGGTATGGCATTGCATCAAGGATCCCATCATATGGCATACCAGCTGCTTGAGAAATGCGGATAAGCCCTGGTTCTTGATCTCGTCACCCTGCTGGAAGACCACGTAGCTCAGCACGCCCGCAATGGTCGCCAGCTCGGCACAGTAGCGCGCCACGGTTTGGGCATTGTAGTCATCGCGATCGCCATCGCCATTGTTGCTGCCCTCCAGCTCGATCTGTGCACCTTTAAGGGCTGCCGTTGCGGGCGCCTCTGCATTGTCGGCGCCGGCGTCCAGGTCGTCGCCATCGTGGGCGGGACGCAGGTAAACGGATACGGACAGGCAGAGCAAATGCGTGGATAGAATGAGCAGACGCTTTAGAAACTGATTCTGTGCAAAGGTCTTCCATTTCTCCTCCAGCAGGCGCTGTATAATGCCGCCGTCCAACATATCCAGATGCTCCGGCTTCGTGCCATTAAGAATGATGAACAGTGCCGAGTTCCAATCTGAAAATATTTGTATAAGGAATAGCCGGAGATTAATATAGCCCGAATTCCTCAAAATGCTCGAACCCGTGCCTCAAGCTTCTTCATCACATATATTATGTGATTTTGTAATCCATAAAATGGATTAAGGGGCAATAAAACTGTGTAAGTGTATGTAACAGGAAAAAGGAGACATTTCTGTTCCTATAAAGTATAGGACATACATATGTACATTTATATGATCTAGGTATACTATCTATGATCTATACATAAATTACTAGGGTGCAAGCCCAAAAATATATATCCCAAAAGGGGGACGAAAATCGAACGTTTGTAAGATAAGCCAGAATTTTCATAAAAACAGCTCCCAGTTCAGATTTCTGTGAAATGAAAATGTAACCATTTTTTGCCCAAAGATTGCAACTCATTTCAGTTATTTTCAAAATATAATCTTTCCCAGTATAGAGTTAGTTACTCACTGGTGCGTCCATCGGGCAGCAGCGTGTCCAGAGCGTTGAGGGGATAGCCGGAGCAGGTGATGTTACTGTAGCGCCAGAACTCGCGGGCCGATAGCTCCAACATTTCGCGAAAGACCTCGGCACGGCCCAGCTTGCAGGCAAGGGTTAGGGGCGTTAGGCCCGTCTGATTGACAATGCCGTTCTTGGCCGGCGTCTTGGGATGACGCAGCGCATAGCCGAACATGTCCAGCTTGTCGCAAACGACCACCATGTGCAGTATCATGTTGCCAAAGGAGTCCTGTGCATCCGGATCGGCGCCGCAGTCCACGAGCAGATTGTAGACGCTCTCGTTGGCACAGCAGGCGGCCCAGGCCAGCGGATACTCTCCCATGTAGGCCAAGCCCTCGTAATCCGTGCTCTTGGCCGGATTCATGCGCTGCTGATCGCGCGGCAGGAAGAAGCTGCCAATTGCCCGCTGATTAATATCGGCGCCCGCTTCGATTAGATCGGCAACCAGCTCATTGTTACTGTAGGCAATGGACAGATGCAGCGCACTGGCTCCCAGATACTCCTCGCCCTCCATCACATCCAGCGCCAGGTTGGGAAAGACTCGCAGTAGCACACGGGCCAGCTTTGTGTGTATCTTGGAGTCACAGATTATGAGCACGTGGAGCAAACTCTCGCCGAGAGCGCCACGGTACTGCATCTGCCAGCATGCTTTATGATCCTCCCACTTGCCGAGCGGGTCGTGTATCGATAGCGAAGCCTCAATGGGTATGGTCACCTCTGTGTGATCCCGATACTTCCAGCGCAAGAACTCAGCGCGATTGATCACCTGTCCCTTACCATCATTGTACATAAACACACCGAACTGCTCCCGTATCAGCTGCTCCACGGCAATCAGGCCGCCCGTATTGATCGCATCGATCAGATCGCCACCTGCAATACACCACACTCGTGAGCTTATCCCGACTCTTAGCTGGTCGCGGCCTCCGGGTGCTTACCTCGCTTGTAGTCTGCCAGCTTGTAGAGCAGACACTTGCAGGCCGTTGCGGAGGATTGTGAGATGACAGCGTCCAGTATGGCGCCCGGCTTCATTTCGGGCGCCTTTTTGCGCAGGCATTTCTTAAGCAGAAACTTCATCCTGGCATTTAATTACTATCACCTCACCCGACTTCAACTGACAACGGCAATAAGAAAGAGCGCGTTCTTTCAGCCTTGCATTGCACAAGTTTGTTTGTTCGATTCCGTTTCCAATCAATGTCAGCGGCTCCGTTGTCTAGGCAACCACAAACCTGCCAACCACCCATCCGCAATATTTATTAGATGGGTTATAACCACTCGTAACCTTTTTAAAGAGTTACTTTTAAGAAGTAGACTGGAGCTCCTTCCTCAACACATGCGGAAGGAACTCTCAACCCGACGCAAATTCTTGCATTTGTGCAGGAGATAGGGTTGATGTGTTTGCTTTTGGTTCAGAAGGGTATACAATAGATCTTATCGGCCGGAGTACACACATCCCACCGAATAATCATAACACTACATGGCAGAATATTCACTTCCCAACTGATAAAGAATTATAATAAAGGATAAATTCCTAAAAATGTCGAATAAACATTTTGTTTGAGATCAATAGACTTTTTATAGCTCATTCCGGGAGGGATTTTTTTGTGGCACAATCTAATGAGTAAAGTAATTCAATGTTTTTGAATTTTTTGTATTGCATTTTTGTTTTTATTTAATTATGTATATAAATATATTTGTTTTTTTTGTTTTGTTTTGTTGTTACTTATGGCTAGAGTATTGATATCGGATATACTGTAAAATAAATTGTATAATGTGTATGTTTTGTTTTCCTTTATCGGTTTTATCTTTTTCATTTAATGTTGTTTCTCTTTTTAAACGTACTTTTAAATCATTTGCATCATTATCGTTCAAGATCTTTTGACCATTTACCATTTTTAATCATCATTGCGATTACAAAATCTTGTTTTTATTACACTTTTTCACGTATATAATATGCCTTGTATTGTATATAAATATAAATAAGAGAAACATTCAAAAAGAAATATGTACCTAAATATACATATTTTTATGCATTTATGTATATATGTTATTTGTAAATACGTATTGTATGCATATATTATGTATATGTATGTATGTATATGGCTAATAAATACAGTATCAGCATTCGTATGCAAGCATTTTCAAAATACAAAATATCAATATCAATCATAATAGCAAGTGCGATTATTATTATTATTATTATTATTATTATTGTTGTTGTTAGTGTTGCGGTATGCATATTGATAAACAAGTCTGATAATAAAAAAAACTAACTCAAGTTCAATACACTGGAAATTTGTAGAATCCAAAGCAGTATACTGCATAGTATAAACTATCATCAATCTCGAGTCGAATGATTTTTGTTTGTAAGCTTGGAATTGTTTCAATACTTTTTGTTAAGATCATAAAATGCTATAATTTGGGTATGTTTTGTATATGTATGCATATAAGTACTAGAGATGAACAATTTTCTATCAATCAAAAAGGCCCAGAATTTCGAAATTCTAAATTGAATATTGTAAATATGATTTATGAATGCGGGCATTAAGCTTTTACGGATCTTCTGAATGGTTGTAAATGTGTTTTCAGTTAAATGGTGTGTGTGTGTTTCAACAATTGCCCTTCAAGCACATTTTGAACGTCCAAGGCGATAGTTTGGCGATAGCAGAGCATTCTATGAAGAAGCAGACATAATCGCCTTGTTGGCTGTCTTGTAGGGTTTGCAAGGACACACACACACACACACATAAGTATACTATATAAATGCAACATCATTGGATTGAATTTGTTGTGACTTATATGTCTATATAGCAGCTATTAGCTCTTGGCCATTACCAGAGAAGTTGTTGGTCAAAAAAGTTGATGTTAATCAGTCGCAAAATTGTTTTGTCTTTTTTGTTTGTATTGTTGCTGCTATTGTATACAAAATATATACTCCAGTTATATAGTACAATATAATGCTATGCTAGCATACAAGTATGTAAATTGTTTCGTATGGTCTATGTTTAGATAGTCTTATGGAGCATTTGCTGCCCTCTGTGAAAGTAATACACAACAAAATTGAATGGCAACGATGCGTTTTTCACAAGTCTTTTCGTTATACATTTTGGAATTGTTTTTAGTCAATTTTTGTTTTTGTTTTTATCAAATTACATATATATAAATATGTCGTATATTTGTATTCCTTATGTCTTTTGTTTTGATTTGATTCTGCTGTTGCATATTTGATTTGATTTGTTATTGTTTACATTTAGAGTTATTAACAAATTCTCGCTTGATTGGCTTACGCATTAAACGTCTTAGTGTTCAGTACAGTCTATATGTTGTTTGTTGTTTGTTGTTGTTGTTGTTGTTATTTTAACTGCTTTTACTAGTTGAATACGATGTTTTGGAACGATTTTGGATCGTAAGGAAGCAACAAATTTATAGCGAATGCGTTTCTAAAGACAAAGACTAGAAGAGAGGTTAACCCATATAAAAAGTGTGTGACATTTGACAAATGCAAGCAGCGAATTGCTAAAAATTTGTCCTCTATATGCTATAAATACATAATGTAGAGTTTGTATATATATGTATGTCTGTGTATGTGTGTTTTAAGTGTGAGTTTGTGTGTGTGAGTGTATGCGTGTGTGTATGTTAGGCCCCGTCTGAGCTGCTCCCATTGCCAAAGCGAGAGAGAAGTGCCGAGTTAAAAGTTACTAAACAATACAAAAAATATATACGTAGAGAGCACACATGAAATAGACTGAGAGGTAAATACTTGTAAAAGTTTAAAAATACTCATATACATATGTTTGTATACATTATAATCATTGACACTTCCCTAAACTCCCTCCCTCATCTATATATGGCCACAAACTTAAGCGAAATACTCTACTCTCATGGAAACTATAGAAAATAATATTTGTATTATAATCGTATTGTAAAAATAATAAATGTTTATGTTTAAATACGCTTAACTAATTTGGACTAACTACTTAAACAAAAAACACAAAAAATATGTATATATACGAATATATCTATAAATATACATATATACATTTATGTATATGTATGTATATATATATGTAAGTTTGTGTGTATGTATACAAAGAAAACAAATACAAAATACAAAACGAGAACGAACAAATAAACGAATGCTTATCATTTGTAATTTGGCAATTATTGAGCAACTGTAGTTGGGTATTGGGATTGGGATCAGCGGGCAGGTATTGGCACAACCAGTTAGCGGTGCATACAATAAGCGTTTCTCTCTATCTCTATCTCTATCTCTACCTCTCTCTCTCTCTCTCTCTTTAGTTATAAAAAAAAAAAAAACAAAAATCAAGCAGCACCGAGCAGTTAGCACCGCGTATGCTATTTACAAGGCCCTGGCCCAGGGATTACAGCCTACCTAACCGTAATATCCTTGCCTAGTATTTTGCTGTACGGGTTGTGTGTTTCGCTGTTCTGTGTGTGTGTGTTTGTCTGTGTGTGTCTGTATGTGTGTGTGTGTAGAATATGTATAATTATGCATTAATTATGCATATACTAGCTGAACTTATCTATGAGTGTATATTAATATAGCTTATGTGTATGCGATGCATTGACCTTAATGGCGCTACTCCTGCCACTCGTTCTCATCAACGCCTTCCATGTCATCCTGCTCCAACTTGGTTGAGTACTCCACGCGCGCACTAACCGATTTCTGAATCTATAAAAAGCATTCCATATATGTATTAATTGAGTTGATCTTACGGAGGGAGAGAGAAAGTGGCTTACCTCCTGCTGCTTGTTAATTTCATATTCGGACTTGATGCCGAATAGCGAGTGATCCGGTTTCTTAACTGGCGCTGGCACTTGCTGTATGGAGGACACTGAGATAAGGAAAGATGGAAGTTAAGAGAGAGGGGCTTAGGCAACTGTACAATGTCTCTGCACTTACGCGTATCCATGCCTTCCGGTTTGAGGCTGATTTTGGCGGCGGCCTTGTCGTTGCAGGCAAACCAATCATCAGCTGACAGCGTAGCGCTCCATGTGATGCGCGTGGGTGGGAACAAATCATCCTGGAAAAGTTCACTCTGCAAGACAAAGAGTTGACGACAATTGTATTAATATAAGAACTATTAGACATGCTTATTGCGGCTCCCATCCTTTTATCCTTGTGTTCCCGTATGGTATGATATGATATGATATGATATGATATAATATAATATGATATGATATACTGATATGGTTACCTTGATACGTGGCACTGTGAAGCTGAGCGGCTCGATGGTTGTGTTTGTCAGCCTGTAGGCCTTCGAGAACTCCACGCTTGCCACATCGCAGTGGTTCTTGGTGAGGAAGCTTAGGCCCTGGTGCAACGAGGAGCAGCGGTGATGAGATAGCGGGCATATGTACGGCTCCTCGTCGGTAATCTCATAGCAGTAAATGGTGGAATCTCCCTTGCCGGTTACAAAGAGCGTGGAGCTGTCCTCATCATAGTATGGAATGAGTATCGATGGCGATACATCCAGACTGGCCGTATTTAGCGGGGCCGTTAACTTTTGTGCATTGTACACGCTAATCTGACGCTCCGATACCCTGCAAGGCAAAGTTTTGTTGAGATATATGCATTAAAATGGCAGCATATTGCAATATTGTATTCACTAACTTGTCGAATCCAGTGCAGACAATGTAGTGACCCTCCAGCGCCCAAGTGATGCGTGCTCCACGAGTGCCGACGGGCCCGTTGCCCTCACGTATGGGCGTCTCCGATTTGCGTGGATTGTAGATACGTATTTTGCCATCCTTGCAAACGCTAGCGCCCAGCTTGCCACAGGGGCTCCAGGCAAAGTCAAATATCTGATCTGTGTGGCCGCTGAGTGCGCACATTTCGGTCATGGTGCGTAAGTCCCATAGCTTAATGGTCATGTCATAGCTGGCTGTTAGTAGAACATCGGCAGCCAGCGGATGAAAGCGTATGAAATAGATCTTGTCCAGATGTGCGGTCAATTCACCCTGCGGCGTATTTGTTGGCTCACTCAGACCGCCCTCTTCAATGCGCCATAACTTAACAATGCCATCATCGCAGGCCACTGCCAGACGCTGTGCATCGAAAGGATCCCATTGGAAGTCCATAATGTTGCTACCATTCACCAGCGACGGAATTACCCCATCCGGCAAGCGACCTGGCCGACTCAGCTCAAATATGGCTATCTTGCCGCCCGGCCCAGACAGCGGCACAGCCACCCGCTCATGATTGGCATGAAAACCATTGCATTCGCCAGGTATTTGCCGGCTTAGATTGCGCAAGTTCTCAATGTGTGTGGACTTGTGGCCGGGCGTGCCCTTCAAGTGACGAAACTTGGACACCTTGCCAAAGACGGTTGAGGTGCGTTTGGTCGACGCTGCGCTGAACGCCGCCTCTGTGGCTGATTTCTTCAGCCCAGCACCATTACCACGTCGATGCTCCTCCATCAGCTTGCCCTCAGGCACCGAGATGCGCTTGCTGTCAATGCCAGTCGCGGATATAACATTGCTGCTGTTGCCGCACAGCTGCTGGTTGGGCTTAAGTGGTTCCACCTTGGGGCCTTCGCGGCGACTGTATGTTAGAAATAAATGTAATCAAATTAGCTGATGACCAGGTACTACCTAACTAGGGTTGTATATCTCTGTTATTAATTACAATTAATATGAATTTGATGTTGCCTTACATAGCTTGCCGGACTGGCAATTAAACACTCCCCCCACCGGTTGATTTCCCAACCTATCTCTATCATATTTTTTTTTAAAAATTTATTCTATATCTTCTTTCCACTCCAATTTTTTGTAATTTCCCTCCGCTCTTCACTCCACCCATTAATTCTCCTTCTTCACTGTCACTCTCACTATATTTTTATTTTTATTTATCTTATACAACTTATCTGTTACTCCATACCTCTTTCCTTCTCTAAGTTTTCTCTTTCATTTAATTGTATTTTTTTTATTTTTATCTAATACTAGCGGACCCGGCGCGCTTCGCTGCGGATATTATAGTTTTTATTTAATGTAAAATTATACTCATGAATATTATCATTTTTCGTTTAAGAGTGGGTGGTTGTGTGGGGGTGGTGATGACACAACAAACTATAGCTATAAACATTCCCTGGACTTCAAGGAATATATTATAAAAGATTTCATCAAGATCCTTTAAACGGTTTTCAAGTTTATCGCGAACATACAGACAGACATTCACTTTTATATATATAGATATCTACTCCAATTTTTCTAATATTTTAAGTTAATCTAAATTTATTTTTACTACTAACTTCTCCCTATTCAGGTGTAGAGACTTTTCCCGTAGCAATTTAAATACCCCCATCGGGTGGGTGTCGTTTTTAGTATTTAATGTCATTTCTTTTAGGCTGTTCTATTCTTTTGAATTAATTATCTTAATGGGTTTCATATTTGAGGCGAGAGCATTGTTTGTCGGCCAAATAAATAAAAAGATTAGCCAAATAGTAGTACTCACAGTGGCACCGGAGATTGAGCCTTCTCGTCCACTTGGCTTTTGGAGCGACTCTCATATACACGACGTCGTTCAGCAATGCTGCTGCGCACCGCTGAGAAGCGTCGCAGATCGGCATCGGTGCGATCTTCGCCCTCCGTTGAGTTCTCCGATGACTCAGAGTTTTGTTCGAATATCTAAATGATAATTTTGGGCATGAGAAAGGTATGTGTGAGCGATATAAATATAATAATTGTAATTCGAATATCCTTTGCAGACCTTATCGGATGATTCATCATCGTCAGCTGAAGACTATTGCGGTTGTTGTTGTTGTTGCAGATCGGGATTAAGTAGACAGTAGTGATAGCACAGAAGTACACAGGATCAGGAGTATTTGGGTGTTAGTAGCAGGATACATATTTTGATTACAAGAATTACAAAACGATAGAAGAAACGAATTTTGGCACAGGCATGTAATAGAGGTCGAGAGTTCAAGATTAGTTAAGTTGCTTGCGCACAATTGCAATAAACATTTAAAGCTATAGACAATAAATAATACATAATAAACATTGCTGACGGCTGCCATTTACCTTGCGACGCTCCGATGTGGTTAATGATTTCTGTACCCCATTCCCGTTGCCGGCAACATTTGGTTCACGTTCATGGCTCTCTGTAAAACAAAAATATAAAATCGTTAGGCATCTTGTCACTTGTTGATATTGTTTGCACTTACTTTTAATTTCAATTTCCACTATGAGATCGGGCTTGGTGCCTTGGGGCGTCACCTCGCTGCAGTTTTCCTGGCCAACGTTCGATATATTCTCATGGGAGCCAGGCGCCACAGGCACGGCAAACACTTTGTCAAAGGAGACGTCGCCAGTATTGCTGGAGAATGGTTTTGGGCCAAGACGTGGCTGAAGAGTAGAGTGCAAACAGAAAATATATGAGTGGTATTCTAGCCAAGCTAAACAACAAATATAAACTAACAAACATAATATTAAGTTAAGTTCAAGCAAAATCAACTCATCAAAATAAATATTGATAAACAACGAACTTAAGTGAAGGCAATTACTCAAGAACTTATAAATTATGGTATTGAAACGAACTGGAATTGAAATGACACAAACAGGGCTGTTCCGGCTTTCTCTCGAAATCAGCTTAGATACGACAGAATGTCTCGTTTCTACATTCTGGAATAATGTTATGAAATATGCTCCACAAGTCGCCGAAACAGTGAGAAACGAAAAATAAGTCTATCTACCACAAACTGAATACAAAATTGTACAAATAATAACCAATCTAAGAAAACATAATAAGAGCCTTCAATTAAAACAAGATTTATAACCAACAAACTTAAACCAGGGCAAGAAAATAAAAACAACGAAACGGTGGAATTGAAATCACATATGCAGGTCTGTTCCGATTTTCGCCATTTGTATGCGCCTGTTCACACTATCTCATATTTATTAATTATTATTTATTAATGAATCAATCAATGAACTTTCTGGTTATTTTAGATCTAGCTTAACATACTTAATTTGAAAATTATATTAATAATATTAAGGAAACAAGTTTGAAAATTATAAAAATAACTTTTTAAGTTGTTCCTTAATAAAAAGAATAGTGTTTAGGCTGTAGTCAATTGGCAACTCATAATAACATTTTAAAACTCGTGTTAAAGGCTCATTAGGAGCATATTTACGAGCTATATTCGTTTCTATTAGACTTGCATGTGGCTTTTGACCAGTGTTGTAAGAGTGTTCCTCAGTGCATTAAGACTTTACAGTGCTATGAACGCAGAAAGTCAAGTTTATTGCACAATAGATTGAACGCAAAGTAAGATTTTCATATAGTATTTTGGCAGTTACAAGAGAAATTATGTTCGAAAATATTAAACGTAAATATTAGATAGTGTGAACAGGCCTTTATGCGAAACTTAGCTAGACAGCTTATCCAATGCCAAAAGTTGCAGAAACAGTGAAAAATAGGAACAGGCTATCCTAATTTGAGATCGCTATAAGAAATGATAATTGTCACTACAAAACAAATGATAAATATGTATGTCATAAAAAGCATCTAGGAAACTAAGGAAAGTGTCTTCAAACACGAGCATTCACTGTGGCACCTTGTAAGCGGCTGCTGCAGTTGTGCGTGGCCGCGGACGCGGTGTGCTGCCCTCGCCAGCTGAATCGCAGCCGCTGCCGCAACCGGACTGTGGTGTGGTTGCCTCCGGCAGCGAATTGTTGCGCGATGTGCGCGGCATGGGCTTTGGCGGCGATTGGCTGCCGCTGGCCGAATTAGTATCTAGGGCGGCGGAGGAGGATGCCTCCTCGCTGCTGCCCGTTGAGTGTTCGGTGGGCGATTCCTTTTCATCCACTTGCAGCGGTTGTGACTGCACGTCCTTCTCCGAATCTGTCTTGTATTTGGCCTCAAATTTGCGTATTAGCTCGCTCTGGTTCAGGCCGCACTCCTCCGCCTGGGCCTTGGGATTGGTCAGCCTTTTATCGTTGCAGCCGCTGCTGCTGTTATTATCATTTCCATTTCCATTCTTCTCCTCCCCGTTGTTGCACTTGCGCAACATTACAAAGTGCTCATTGTCGTTGCGCTTGGCCCCGGCGGCTGCTGCCGGTTTTTGGGTTTGGTTTTGGTTCTGGATCTTGCTTTTAGCCTTTTGGTTCTCAATGTTCTTAATGAAATCACTCAGATTGCCACGATGTATCTATACGTAAGTTTCAAATTGCAGAACAAGTGTGTGCAGAGATAAGATAGAAGTTTACGCTCCTCTTTCAGCTCTCAATAAATTCATACTAATCTAAACATTTTAATTGCTTTAATTTCATAATTTAAAGTAATTTGTACTGCTTCTAAGCTGAAAAAGTTTCAAGCTGACAAAGCATCAATGGCGCTCTAAAACGGTTCGTTTCAAAAGTGTCTAGTACGAACCAACGTATTTACAATCGATGATAGAATCACTCCACAATTTTATATACTATTAAGATGCCAAAGGAATAGCTAGAGTTTTCACGTCAGTGGTTAAACGGGCTATCTAATAATAAAGTTATTAATGATCTTTACAAAACAGCGTGCTTAGTGTGCCTATATTTCTTAAAACAAAAATATCAAAAAAAAAAAAAAAAAATTAAGATGTAAATTTGAAATATTTTCATTAAGTTGGCAACGAGATTTAATCGAATTAACCTTCAAATTGTAGATGAAATATTTGTTTAGCGTTAATCAGTTAACCTGCTAAGCATTTAGTCATGAATATCCTCAAAAATTGTATGGCTAAGTATTCGACGACGATCATTGATCATTTCTCAACTTTCAATCGATTGATGCCCAAATTGTTGCATTTCAATTATGTAGTATTATACGAATATATGTACAGGAACTTACAATAATGGGCTCATCGCCGTGCTCACGCTTCGCTGGATCCAGATTCATCTTGGGCACTGCCTGATTGGTGCCATTCAGCCATTCGCTGGCAATTAGTTCTGTCTTGTAGCCCGTGGTTTCCGGATATAAGTCGGCATGGAAGTCGCGATAAGTCTGTAATCAGAATGAAATTCCATTTGAGTACAAAACAAAACAATGTAAAGCGCAAACATTTGTCTAACCTTTCGGGGCACCTGGTACATGATGGGAATGACCATGTTGGAAGTGAGCTGCAGCACACGATTTACCTCCGCCTCCATCACTTTGAGGGCCCGCTTGGGTACCAGACACGCGCCCTTTGTTTGCTCGCCGGTATGCCGCAGACCCTCGATCAGATATGGATCCTTGTCTGTTATCTCCAGATAGTTAATGGTCGTATCACCCTTTCCGGCGAGGAACAGCATATTCGTATCGGGATCGAACAGGGGCATGAGTATGCCCGTCGAGCAGTCCAGCTCCAGTGTCTTTTCGGGCGTATTAAAGTTGCGTATATCGCGTATAATAACCTGACGCAAACGGGCCGCATCGAAGCCCGTGGTCAGTATGCGCGACTGATTGCCCAGCCAAACAACGCGCGAGTCCTTAATGCTCTGATGCGACTCGGCCAGCATTTGTATGGGCGAGCCGGCGGCGCGTGGATCAAAAATGCGCACGCACTTATCTTTGCAGCTGGTGGCCAGAACAGTGCCATCTTCGCGCCAGCTGGCCGACTGTATTACCTCGGGATGTTCATTGTTGGCTGCAAGCACAAATTTATCCATAAGTATCAAAATGTTTGAAATGAAGTGTAGTTCAATCGATAAATGATAATTGGAATTAGCTCTACTTACAGAAGATTTCCTTTTGAGCAGCAATATCGAATAGAGCCACACAACCGGCCGCCGTGGAGTACATTAGGCCATCGGCAGTGGGATGGAAGCCAACCGTTTCCACGCGCCGCTGCTTGTGTGAAAAGATCGCCTCCGGATCGGATAGCGATTGTTCCAGCCCTTTTTCGGGTATGTGCCAGATTTTAACCTGAACAGAAGAATCAGTTAATATATGACGATTTGTATGTTAATGCTGCTGTCAACTTACCAGGCAATCCTGCGATGCGGTGGCCAACAGTCCATCGTGAAACGGCGAGAATTTCAAATCTGTCACTGTATCCGTGTGTCCATGCAGCAACGGCATCGTCTTGCTCTTCCTGCCGCAATCGTCGAGCGGCAGGACGGCGACACTGGAACCGCTATGCTCCCAGTTGAAGGCCATAAAGGCAGCCGATGCGGCAATATTATTGCCATACGTCTGATAGCTGCCCACGCAGATCTCACGGACGCATGCCTCCGCCTTTGGCACAATGGGCGCGGCATTTTTATACTTTGAAGCCTTGAAGCGCCAGGCCATGGTGTGTGTATGTGTGTGTGTATAGGTCGATCGGTATTGAATTCGCTGCTAATATTACGTCTCCAATTTCACAAGGCGAATTCAACACAATTCGCTTGTTTGTTTATTAATAATTATCGTTGTTTGTGGTCGGCGGCTGGAACTGAACATTAAATTCTATTATTATTATTAATGTTATGTTTAGTTATCGCTAAACGGAGTGAATCACAAATACAGTTAGCCGCATACATGTGTACATACATATATCTACATATATACATATATGTATATTTAAGAGCTTGCCCACACTGATTGACTGATTTGGAAGCACTAAGGTGGGATTTTTAATTTGGGGTGGACAATGTTCTGACAAACACATTTTTATACCCTAGCAGAGGGTATTATAAATTTGTCTCGAAGTGTGTAATGCACTGAAGGAGATGTTTCCGACACAACAAAGCGTATATATTCTGAATCATCATCAATAGCCGAGTCGATATAGCGATGTCCGTCTGTTTCTATGCAAGCTAGTCTCTCAGTGTTAGAGCTATCGTAATGAAACTTGACACAGATCCTTCTTGTTGCTGCAGGCAGTACATATGTATGTCGGAACCGGCCGGATCAGACCACTGTAACATATAGCTGGCATAGGAATGAGCGGCCGACAATTATGTTTTTGTATGAAAAACTTCTTTGTTTATAAAGATATCCTCACCAAAGTCACCCAAATCAAGCCTCTCTCTAAATTTGGTTAAAATCGTACCACTATATCGCATAGCTGCCATAGGATCAGGTGAAAATTAGTTTTTGTATGAAAAACTTTTTGTAATACATCCAAACTATTTGAGAGTTTTATTATTCTTCATATAGTTTCCTATAATTTTATCGAAATCGGATCACGCAGCTCCCATAGGAACAATCAGACGAAAATTGAGTTTTGTATAAAAAACATTGCTTCTAGGGTATATATGTAGCTTAGATACTCCAAATATAGCCGTTCTTTCTTGTTTTTTCGATGAGTGTTTCATCGATTTTGGAAAATGTACTCTCATCGTTGAAAAATTATCTGAAAACTGCAGCATGCAACATTTTAGTGTTTAGGCGATCTGCTTCAAATTCATTTTCATTTTCGAAGCTCAACAAAAGACTTAATTAATGTAATTCAATATAATTAATATTTTTAATACTGCGCTAGGCAACGCCGGGGTAATACGAGCTAGTAGTATACATATGTATATACGAGTATATATCAATTGATAAGCTGTTTGTGATATGATGATGACTGCCTGGCACGCCCACACTTGAGCAGCATTACTCATACATATGTATGTATGTATGTCTGCACACACAACAGCCCATACACAGAAACTTGAAGCCGCAGCAGCAAAAGCAGCGACAGAGGCAGTGGCAGAGACAGCGGCAAGTATGAAAATGGACAAACAACTTGCGAGTTGAACTTGTTGTTGTGGCTGCTTCTGTTGCACTTGGCGACAATTATTGAGGACTTGCACACTTTCTGCGTATGTGTGCATGTGTCTGTGTGTGTGTGTTCGCATAAAAAGAGAAAGCACAAACACACAAACAACTTCGAGAAGAATGACAAATGCCGATTGACGATGTCGATTGTCAAGATGCCGGATAAGCTTTAAAGCACGTTACATACATATGTACATACACGCATTGATATCTATACACACACATACATATGCATATATGTTTGGTGTTTCCTTTTCTTGTCCTTTGCGCTTTGTGCAAAGCTTTCTGTGTGCTTTCAAATAGTGCTAATCAAAACTGTTGGCCGCCCTCCACTTGTAACAGCCGCTTAACTTAGTGTTATAAACAAATGCCACGCCTCAGAGACCACACATATACACACATAAAATGTCCAACAAGGATAAAATAAAAAAAATGCTCCAACTTCCAGTTAATGGAAGAAGCACAATTCCAGTGATCCATATTATGAAATTCATGACTTCACAAACCTAAAATCTTCATATTTTGTTGTTAAATGTCTTGAATTCAAAAACTTGGGTGTGTTGTTTTTGAAGAAACATATTTTTCTTGTATTTGTTTACTATAAAATGTATAAGATCTGCAATGTATTCGAAAACTTATTTATTTTATGTTGTCATTTTATTTGGTTCATACTGTAAAATATGCTAAAAATAATACAAATTGGCCTCCGAAATGACTTCCGTTTTGTTTTTTGTTATAACGTCCGCAACGGCACATTGCGCTCAATTATATTGTTGTACTTTTTTTCGGCTTTAGCCCATATGTTTGTTTTGAAGTTATTTTTTCGAAGCATTTAGTTTCGCTTGGAGTATGTATGTATATACTATATATGCACATACATATGTATATATGTACATACATAACTTATTGTTCCCTAATAATAATCACTTCAAATGATTCATTGGAAAACTTGGAACATTTTAACAGGCCAACAAACAATTGACATTTTTCGAGCAATTTGAAATGCAAGAACCAAAAACTTATAAATATTTATTTAATTATTGCGCTTGAAATAGTTAAAAGGTTCTTCCTTATAGTATGCGCATGTACTTTGTCCATATGATTCAAGCATATTTCCATTTGGTTTCTTTTTAAGCTACAAATTTCTTATCTTTCAGATAAAGTTAAAATGAATTTACTGCAAAACTGAAACTTTCTTTATTTTCGTTAGGTTCAAGCAGATTGTAAATATTTTTTTGATTTTCTTGCTAGAATTTGTTTTTTTTTTTTTGTTGTTTATGGTTGTTCTTCTTCTTTGCTTGTTCCGAGAAATTGGGTTTTTGGCGTTTCACACACACACACACACACACACAAATGCACACGCATACACGTATATCTATATATGTATACACATTCACATATACAGATACAATCGATGCAGGAGGCAAAGAGTCGGAAGTGTACTCGAAGCAAGTGCCTCCAAAACAGACGAAGGCAACTTTTCTTTATTTCAATTCATTTATTTTTTTTGTCGTTGCATTTTTCAGTTATTTTTAATTTTGCACTAGTCAAAGCACAGTTAGTTAGCGTGATAATTTCAAGTGCATCCATTAATGGACAGCAACAACAATAAGACACCGACTGGAGCACACAACAACAACCGTAACAAAAACAACAACAATTAGAGACAGTTGCGCTCACTTGACGGCAAAAGACGCGTGCGCAAATTCAACTGGTTCGTTAGAAAGCGGCATAACAAATGACCATCATTGGCTGCTGCTGCGGCTGCGGCTGATGGTGGTGCAGCCACCAGGTAATCGGGTCAAGTGATTTAGAAAAAATATATGTATATACATATACATATATGTATGTATGTGTATAGAAAATAAAAAGAAAACTGCGCGCAACTGGGCGGAAGTTGGGTGGCGGTGGTAGCGGCAGCGGCAAATGCTGTTCGGACATTGGCAAAAGGGAATTGAAAATAAGGCAAAGACGTAGAGACAAGTGCACAAGTGCAGAGCGTAAACTGCAGGAGAGCAAACAAACAATGACAGAGACAGCAGCATCCGCAGTGCAGCTGCCAGAGAGCGCACCCAAAGGAAGCAAGAGAGGCGGATACGAGAGAGCAAGTTAAGCTACCCAGCAAACACAATAGAGAGCGCTTAGCGAACATTCCGCCAAATGTTTGCAATTTGGCTCCAAAATGAGCGCTTATCGTGAAACAAACATTCTCTAAATGTTTGCAAAACGTGCTTTAAGTGTAGTTTACGTTTTAGATTCATTTTCGTTTTATTGTTGCCCCAAGCTTAGCTACAGATGAATAGGTTTCGTATCCTTTTTATATACATATGTACATATGTTTACTATGCTCTCGTGAGCGATATAATTAGCGAAATTTTTGCCTGCTGGGTATGTATTTTTTTTGTGTGTGTTGTGTATTGTGCGTCTGGGGGTCTCTCTTATTTTCTCTTTGGAACTCAGACACACAGGGTGCAAGCAACGTGTGTACGTGTGTATGGGGGTGGGTGGCGGTGGCGGTTGCGTTAACCGGCACCGGCACCGGTAGATTTTCAACGCTTTACGCTGCTGTTTTTTCTGTTTCCTTTTCAACCACTATACAAGTAGATAGACAGAGAGAGGTCGCAAGAGACAGAGATAGAGGATATGAGGCCTCCTGGTGGTGGTTCCGTTACGTGTTTGTTGTTGCATATATGCATTTATTGACATTTTTTCATCGTTTGTAATGCACTTAATGGCTGTTATTTTCTAGTTTACAGCAAATGCGTGCAATTAATTAGCTGTTGTTTATGCACAAGCAAAAACACTAAACGGATGCGAATGTTTAAGGAGCTGTTGCTGGCTTGTGTTGGTTTGTGTTGTTTTCAGCCGGCACACACCCTTTTTAATACTAGCAACAACAACAAGTACATAAAACGAATTTGAGCCGACGCTGCGTTCAAGGCAAACAAAGGAGCAGTTTTGCACCCGATTCATACACACACTACATACACACACACACACACACACACACACACACACATTTACACAAAAACACACTCACCACACATATGCAAACATGCAAAAAATGAAATGTTGCACACACACACACTCACACACTCAGGGTGAACAATAATTTACCAATGCAATTGAAAGTGCAACTTAACATTTAACACACAACACAAAACACTTTGCACTCACAGTTATTCTGGCACGCCCTTTTCACCAATTTCACTGCAGCTGCACAATATCTTCTATTTTTTTTGTATTAAATGTTGCATCGGCTTTTTTCGGTGCTGCTTTGCCCGCTGTTAAACATAGACATCGATGGCTCGACGTTCGATTCCCGATTTTCGATTTTTAAGAGATGGTAGCGCACGCGATACATCGGTACATGAGCTATTTTTGCGGTTATTCTGGAAAGCACGAAATACATACGAACCGTAATAATAATATTATAGATATGCCAAGCATCATTGGAATTGTTTTTGTTTCTTGTTGTTTTCCATCTGTGTGTCTATAAATGTTTCATAGCTTAATTTTGCCGCACAGCTTGGCAGTAATCAAATCGGTTTTACTATTGATATCGATACTTCGATAATTTAATGTTTTTAAACATTACCAGTATTCAAATTTTAAAAACAATGTAAGTATATAATATACTAGTTCGTCAATTTTTAAGACTCGCATATAAAATTTATAAAATTAAAAGCTAATGGTCGTTTTATAAAAAATTAATTAAGAGCCGTTGGGCAGTGTGACCACTTGCGGCATCGCACGCAACGTTGCCACATCGATGAAAATAAATGGGCAATATCTGAACGATTTGTAGTTGCAGGGCTGCAGCGCTTGCCGTGTATCGATAGTAACGGAACGATAGTGCCATCGATTGCTTTGCTGCTCGAACTGCTGCAGCAAACTGTATTATTTTTTTTTATTTATTAATTGAAGTTGAATTAAGTTGATTGCATTGCAATGTCAAAGTTAATGTCAAACGGCAAGCCGTCGCTGCGGAATTGCGCATTGTGATACCGTGAACGTAACGTAAACGTAAAACGCGAGCGCTTTTGCTTTGCGGGTGTGCGTGTGCGTATCCGTGTGCTTGTGCAAGTGTATGTATGTATGTATGTGTTGTGAATCTGCTTATGTGTATGTGTACGTATGCGTATAATTTTGGTGTGCGGCTGCAGAAGGCAACGACTCGGCGCGGTGCTGCCCAGCAGCAGCAGCAGCAACAACAAAACACAAAACAAATTCAATGTTGTCAGCAGCTAAGGAAATCAAAATGAACATCTTGCACAAAATGGGTAAGTTGAAAGAAATTGGATAAAAATAGAATGCTTCCGTTTCCTTGCTCAACACCTGCAACAGCAACAGCATCAGCTTAGCTGTATACACACACACACGCACAGACACACATGCATAGGCAGCATATGTATGAATATATGTGTGCATGCTGCAGAGGGTGGGGGCGGCTGCTTACTCCTGCGACTGTTTACAGCAGCAAAATAAATGATTCAGAGTGAGAGGAAGACAACCGCAGCAGCACAAAAGTCTAAAATCCTGTTTCTTAACTTTGCCCACCCACACGCCCACACACACACACACACACACGCACCCACACACACCCACACACGCAGTCACACATTGACGTCGTCGCTGCCCCAAAATGTGCACTTGGTTTATGCGTTGGTTTATCAACAAGTCTATTTTTAGTGCATGTGCCTCGGGAAGTGTTAAAAGTGAAGTAACCCAAATTTTTTGCTCTCTTTTAATGTGTATGTGTACTGTATATGCGGCCCAGTCCCTCCCACAACCCAACCCAACCCAACCCATTACCCGGCTCTGTGGCCGCCCTGTGCCTTGGCTCTCCGTTGACTGCCAAGTGCCGCCTGTTGGTTAAACACCCTCTTCCCCCACCGCCCACCGCCCACCGCTACCGACTGCTGAGGCTGCATTTATGCTGTTTATTCATCCTGTCCCGTTCTAGTCCCTATGACGTATTTGTGGCCAGTAGCGCCAATCGATTTCCATAACGGATTAGAATGCGCTCGAACTTTTCCACATAGTCACAAAATGCAAGCACTTTGCTTGGCTTATAGTTTCCCAGAAATCCATATAACAAACCTGCTTACTTTTTTAAACTCTAATTGTTATAAGTTAAACATTTGTTTAATTAAAAGTAAAACAGGCTGCTCACTTTTCTTCAAGAGTAAGTAAGCCTGTGACAGCTGTAACGTCCGCAACGCTCGCTCAAAGAACTTTGAATTAACATCCTCCAACCTATTCAATTCTCTTATACTGGACTAGCTGGTAATACCCCGGATTAGATTTAGATTAAAATGCAAATTTATACAATTTTCTCTTACTTTCGCATATATATTTAACCAATGTACATATACATATGTATGTAATAGGAAGGTACTGTATAAATTCCAGGCTTCTAGCTTCTACCGTCAGGTTGAACTCTTTTATATACATACATACATAGATGAAGGTGCATCGGGCATGATCTCCGTTAAGTTGGAAAGAACTGTACTGGAAAGAACTGTACTGTACAAAAACTTAACGAAGAACTGGCTTCCGTTTTCTGTAACGTCCGCAACGGCACTTTTCGCTCAATTATTTGTTGAGGAAAACATAGTATTAGGAAATATGTTTAGTTGACAATCGAAGAGCTCTTTATCACTAGTAAGTTCTTAACATTTCAATTAGAATGCCAACAGGATTTAAAAATATTACTTTATGTAAAGAGTAGAAATAAATGTCGAAGGATGTTCCTATTGAAAGAGCCTGTCTGCATTTACACTAAATCTACTTTCGAGAATACCAAATTGGTTTTCATTTATGCATATTAATTTTTCTGATATTCGTCTTCATTTGATAAGAAATTAAGCTTAAAGTATGAACGTTAATCAGAAAACGAAATTAAACATTTCATCTTTTGGAACCTTTAGCTTTCTTGGTAAAGCGAGATCTTACCCGGCTCACAGGAATATACCAGTAAACGAGTGATAATACACCCGTGATAATGCACCTGTCGCCTAACCATGACGGTAATGTGATTCGAGCTAGATAAGATTATTTCTACAAAACGCAATGCTAATCCCAACTGCAGAACATATTATCTTACACGAATATTATACAAACAATGATTGGTGAATATTCGGAGCTTATCTGTGGACCCAGAAGATATCAAATCCAAAACTGGAGAAGCCAGATAATCTGAAAAACGATCCAAAGCATCGTTTCCCAAACTTTTTCACAACATTTTTCGCTACTCACCTCATGTAAAAAATACCGAACATGGCCATTTCGACCGCTATCTATTTTACAAAATGGAAGCTGCCCTTATGCCATTATTTTGTACTGCGTTGCCCATCTTGTAGTATTGTAGTCTTTGGTTTATCTGATGTAAAAATATACTATTTAACAATTTTGTTTCGTTTTCTACAATTTTTCTACAACCCGGTATCGGGTCGCGACTTTTGAAAACGCTGATCCAAAGAATGTTGGGAATACCTGCACATTTGGTTTATGACACATAGCGCTAATATACAAAATATTTATTTATTTAGAAATATACTTTTTATTTATTTATTAATACAGATAAAAACAAGTAAGAATTCTCTAGGCGAGTATACCCGACAACACGACTCACTGCCCTAAATTATTCAAATACATTTTCGTACACTTTCACATATACACACACAAGCGATAGCACACTGCAATGCTAGCGAGGCAAGCGAGTAGCGGCTTCCCCCCGCTTTTGTTTGTTGAATAAGTTCTGTATTTATTGACCGATTAAAATCAAATTTGGACAGTAGATTAAGAGTGAACCAAGTATTACACATGCCAAATCCCAAAGCTATTTCTTTGAAATTGTAGCTTTAAAACGTTTTGCAAATTGCAGGGGGGGGGGGGGAACATCTGAGATCCGAAATAAACTTGAGCTGCGCCTGCTATAGACGAACCCACATTCCAAATTTGTTGACTCCAGATCATATTTGC
Source organism: Hirtodrosophila confusa (assembly GCA_035043065.1). Taxonomy (NCBI): domain Eukaryota; kingdom Metazoa; phylum Arthropoda; class Insecta; order Diptera; family Drosophilidae; genus Hirtodrosophila; species Hirtodrosophila confusa. The sequence continues at coordinate 5,943,065 of JAWNNI010000033.1, read as the reverse complement.
TAACAGAAAGACAGACATAAGTTCACTCTATTATGGTTCTTGAACAAAGACGTTCGTTCTTTACTACAGCAAAATATTTAGTTTGCTTAAAATAAGTATACTATGTGATTTAAGTAAATAAACGTATAGAAAGAAAACAAGTCACAATATTGCAATCGACTGATGAATACTCTGTTTTGTCTATGAATCATTAAGGATAAACTAATATTTTTGGGAAAACAATTGAAATCAAAGGGAAATCTTTGAGCTGCCGTAATATCGTAATATCTTTCAAACTTTTTAAAAATGAGCTTACAGGCAATACAAAGTTCAATATATCGCTTAAAACACATCATGAATAAAAGCACAAATCAATAAATAAGTAAATAAATATTATAAAAAGAATAATCAGTAGTATAAGTACAAATTGTTTTCTTTTATAGTAAATCCCAATCTTAATTGTCTGATTAAAAATTTGTAGATTATAAACTATGTAATAACAAGATGTTATGTATTCGTGACTTGCGCAAGGATATGACAATAAATAAATAACAGAGCTCATTCAAACATTTTTGGGAAAATGCGAATTAATTCCAAGCGAAAGCTTTTAGCTGCAACTAGCTATTAGGATTAATATCTTGCATGAATATTGATAAAAGAAAAAAAAGCTTACACTCAGCTGGTGCCTGGGTAACTTCAAATGCAGCTAAGCTTTTTTGCGCTCTTCGCTTCATTTGTCTTCCTTTTGAGCGAGCTTTTTGGCAGAGCCCTTTTGTTTTTTGCCAGTGCAAAGTGTCGGGAGTCGGCAGCCGCAAGTAGTTTATTTTAGATTTGATAAGCACCGAGCGTTTTGTGTGTTGATAATGAAGCAGTGGCGACAACAACAAGCACACTGCAGCAATGACAACAAAGCGTCGCGTCGCGTCGCGTCGCAGCACATACACACAGACACACACGGAGAAAATGAAACATGTAAGAGTACTGTAGGCGAGTAAGCTTGACTATGAGATACCCTAAAACCAGCACACAACACAAATAAACTATTGAATAAAGTATACAATTCTTTTTGTGCTCAATTCCGTAATCCCTAACAAAATCATTTTAATCAAACACTTACCAACACTAACTCAAATGTCATTGGTGCAAATTTGCGGTTTAGTTGTCTGATTTAATTTAATGTTAGTTGCTTCGTTTAGTAAATTTATTAAAACCATCCAAATATGTGAAATAAGAAACAAAGACAAAGGCTAGATTGACTGGGATATTGATGTTGATCAGTCATATATATGTATGTATACTAAAATCACCCATAATATTCTAAACTTCATAATTGACCATTTAAAATTACTCTTCCAAAGTCAAATTTAATATAATGTGGATTTTTTTATGTGCTATTCAAGTGAAACGAAATAAAATATGCATTTTTTCAGCATTTTTGTATAACTTCAATTTTTGTTTAGTTGTGTTGAACAGATAAATATAATTTTAATTTTGTATTACAGACAATAAACTGTTAGCTAAATACATACTAAACAATATTGATTAACTCTTATGGATCAAAAGATATGGGCAACAGAAGTTTCATTTATCGATAGAAGTTACAATGGAGTGTATATAGATACATATATGTATGCGTTATAGTATCGGAGATAATACCTTCTGGGTGTTACCAACATTTGCACAAACCCAACATACCCGTTTTAGCCATTTCCAATGCGTTTGCGAGCATAATAAAAAAGAGACTTCGTGCATAGCTCGTGAGTGCTCGGGTGTTTCCATTGAAAGTGCAAATGCTGGGCATTTGTTGTGCTCAGCGGGCCGTGGGCTGTGGGCTGTGGGTTGTGGGCTATGGGCCGCCCATTGGCCACGCCAAGCGATTAGATTGTAAAAGCGGCACGCTCGCTCAGCACGCTCAGCGTTTTGAGCTGCGCCTCGAGTTAGGCAGACAGACACTCGGTTCAGTCAATTCAGTTAGTCAGTCGCACGCGAAATTTTCACAACAACGGTAGCGAAAAAACACCAACAAAAACATACACAGCGCGCGCACTCTTGGTGACCCCGCGGCCCCCTCCTCAAACTGGTGATATCATTGCGAGCACGTAGAATAATAATAGTACGCCAAAGGGGTACAGCAACGATCCTCAATGTCACATCAATTGAAGCACTAACTATATAGTTAGTACAAACAATTTTTTTTAAAGTGTTCTCTTTTTTTTGTATTATTATTTTATGAGCTAACAGACGTTTTGTTAGTTCTGATCACAAATAACAGAAAAATCGATAGAAAATCGTTGATGCGTTCGCTCCAATTCCAATTCCAATTCCAATTCCAGTTCCAGTTCCCGGTGACTCAAAAGCACTCACGTTGTTGTTGTTGTTGCTGTATATGTAAAATATTCCCGGTTGCGTTCTGATTTCCGGGCGTGCGCGATGCGCATTCTAAGCACGGAGTTGCGTTTGCGCTTTAAAAATCGCAAGCCGCGTCCATTTAACCGAGCGGCAAGCGCCGATGATGCAGCCCCAGCAGTAGCAGCTGCAGCAGAAGCTTTGAACGAGGAGCAAGATAACGGAAATGTCAGCATGCGTACGTATTGAATACAAATATATGGTTCCAAAGAGAGCATGGAACATGCTTAGGACCAAAAAGAGAGCGAGCTTGAATATGGAAATGGCAGCAAGAGAGTGACTGGAACTCTTGCCATTTCTAGTATAATCGATAAGTAATAGATATTGAAGCTGCCTGTCAATTTGAATGATATCTAAGTGTAATCAGCTTGACCTTGACAGTCATTGATCGATAAACGATAAGTAAATAATTACTTTTTTTTATGTGTACATACTTTTTATATGATATACGCACGTGCGTGCGTGCAAATATTTATCGTATGCATTGGAATCGCATGCACTTAATTGCTTTAATCATAAATTGTACAAATATACTTGCTATCAAATAGTTAAACGGGTGGGAGGGGGAGGTAAATTGCTTCACAACGATTACTGCATGGCGCTCGCTCAATTGATCAATTTGTTTAGCACTCACAGCTGAATGAGCATTGAAAAGTTGATAATGTTCAATGGGCTGGAAGTGGAACCGGATGCTGGTTCAATAAATGTTCAATTGCCTGCCATTCGTTATTTGTCTGGTCTTCTGTCCGTAGGACTCGAATTAAGCAGCCCAATTTATCGATAACATGCACAAAAGAATGTTCATACTATCTAATCGAGCCTAATCTAATCTAATCGATTGTCATATGGTTAGTATGCATTAAGTGTGTGTGTGTGTGCTTCAAAAGTCCACAGACAACATGCATCTAAAATGTACCTCTTTTTACTCCCTGTACCCATAAAATGGGTAAAAAGGGTCCGTCTGTCCGTATGAACGCGTCGATCTCAGCAACTACAAGAGCTAGAGACACCAAATTTGAAATGTAGGTTCCTGTATACCTTACGCAGATCAAGTTTGTTTCATATTTCAGATATCTCCCCCGTTCCCCCGCAAATCGATTAAAACAGTTTTACAGTAACAATTTTCAAGATATAGCTTTAAGATTTGGCATGTACAATACATTAGTCTCTCTTAATCTACTGTCCAAATTTCAAGTCGATCGGATAATAAACACGGAAGTTATTCACGAAAGAAGATTCAGTAATGCAGCGAGAGGGGGGAAGGAGAAGCACAGCCACCAATTAAAATGCCTCGCTTGCGCTGTCGCTTTTGCCGCCTGTATGCGTGCGTCTATGTGTATGTGTGTGTGTATGTGTAAGTGGGCGTAGATGTGATTGAATGTTTTAGACCTGGGTACAGGGAGTTTCGTAGTCGGGTATACTCGACTATAGCATTCTTACTTGTTTTTTCCTATTTTTGTTTATTTTTTCTCTACCACACTTATTTTACTACTAGGGAGGTCCCTTGGGTAAATGAAAAATGTACCTCCGATTTGCCTGAATACCCAACTCGTACACTCATGAATATAGTTTTCAGTTGGAGTGTGAATGCATGAAAAGGGTTTTGTTTAATTGTTGTTGATTGAACCGTTTTGTCGTGGCTTTCACTGCACTTTCTAATGCGCATGGGATGCTAGAGAAAGGGGGAAACGGGGTACAGGTACACTGTCTGTCACTGTCACCTGTTGCCATCACATAACTGACAAAATATGTATGCATGTATGAATATGTAACTATTCTTCTATTTATCATATAATATTACCTACACACAACTCATACGAGCCCACATTTTGACGAGCTGACATTCACATCATTCAAAGGCCCATTCATTGCATTCACCATTTGCCAAAGGTTGAATATGTAAACCTTGCTGGTTATTGATGGCTAAAAGTGCAAAAGCTGTTGACAGAAACAGTCGACAATAGAACAGAAACAACGACAATCATTTAAAGCAAAAACAAGAAAGAAGGGCTATCTTCGGAGTGCCGAAGCTACTATAACCCTAGAAGCAATGTTTTTTACACAAAACTCAATTTACGTCTGATTGTTCTTATGGGAGCTATGTGATCCGATTTTGATCAAATTATAGGAAACTATTTGAAGACTCTGACTTAGTTTGGATGTCATACAAAATGTTTTTCATACGAAAACTCATCTTTCACCCGATATGGCAGCTATGTGATATAGTGGTCTGATTTTGACAAAATTTGGTCAGAATGTATAAACTCTTCAGAGATTCGGGTTTGGGTGACTTTGGTGGATATATCTTTATAAACAAAGATGTTTTTCATACAGAAACATAGTTGTCGACCGATCATTCCTATGGCAGCTATATCCTATAGTTGTCCGATCCGGCCAGTTTCGACATGTGTACTGCCTGCAGCAAAAAAAGGGCCTGTGCCAAGTTTCATTATGATAGCTTTAAAACTGAGAGACTAGTTTGCATAGAAACAGACGGAGAGGTGGACATCGTTATATGGTCTCGGCTATTCATGCTGATTCAGAATATATAGACTTTGTTGGGTCGGATACGTCTCCTTCAGTGCATTACACATTTCGAGACAAATTTATAATACCCTCTGCTAGGGTATATTGAAGCTACCGAGGCCATCACAGCCGACAAATGTAACATTGTTATAATTTAGATAAAAACCTTTTGCTAACTCCCAATAATTGTCGATTGAGTTGGGTATTCGGTCTGTTGCCGGGCCATAACTGAATGCTTACGTCGTTATCTAATAAATCGCAGAGTTTCCTACCAATCGTTTGACAAATGGCTGAAATATTGTTCAATTTGTGTAGAAGATCTCGCTCTGGGCGAGAACTATAACACTGCTACAAAGTTAGCAGTGAAATCTGAATAGTTAAGACATGGGGCATGCCTGTTGTACAGCTCTTATTTACTACTGGGTGGTCGGTTGGGGCTCGCTGGTCACGTATAGCACGACGCTTTCCCTGCCAGCTGGTGTCAACTTGATTGTGGAGCCTCTCAAGTCTCATACAACACTCTATATGTATGCTTTATGCTTTATGCTTTTCACTTATACGCAGACAATTGCCATTCAGCACTTTTGCTTTCCTATAGATTTCATTTTCATATCTAATAACTGCCAAGCATTGTCGTCGCTTCTCCGCCGGACTCTGACTCTGACGGTCTGGTCTAAACGAGCAGCCAACTACGGTATGTCATAATTGGAGTTCCCCTTCCGTCTTTCTTACATGCATGAGGGGTTTTTATTATTATTTGTGTGTAGTAGTTAGATACTGACTTACGAATATTTATGTATTTTGTTGTTGTTGTTGTTTGAGTGTGGCACAAAACTTTCATTCTTCATTCCATTCCGTAGGGTCTCTGGAAATTTGTGATCCCTTGGCACCAAAATATAACATTTGTTGTTTTCTCTGTTTACAATTTGGCAAGTTGCCATAAAGAAAACTTCAACCGAAGACGGAAGACGAAGACGTAGACTTTTGTGCGTGGGGTTTCATTTCTAACATTTAGGATAGCTCAAAGTTTTCTTTTTCTCACAAATAGTATATTGAGCTTCAACTTAGTTGGGCTATTTACGGTCAGTGGTTAAACGGGCTAATTGTTTAAAGGTTAAAAGGATAGATTTGCATATCAAAACCAACATTCAGTAAGCCAGTCCCCTCTTTAAGGGATATCCGGTTAATTGGTTGAGTTGGGAGTGTTGTCAACGTTGCCACCTGGTTGCCAAATATGGTCTACAGGTATTTTTGCTTGGGCTGACAATCAAGACAAACAGTTGGTGGCCTTAACCAACCGAATTAATCAACTTTTCGCAAAGGGCTGCTCACGGCCATCATTAGTAAACAGCTCACAGAGTTACAGAGAAAGAAATTCTACAAATGTGAATTGATTCAGCATTAAGTTGATTGCTTCTTGACTCTAATAAACAATTCACATTGAATACCATACTTTTCATGCAATTTCGTTTTATCTCATTAGGTTTATACGTATTCGATATCTGGCCAACAAAGTTTGCTAACTTGCAAATAATTCTTATCTTTTCCATGTATGACACTTAAATCCTTCTTCGTATTAAACTTCTAAATCTAGATATTTGTAGTGATTATTTTGATCGATTATTTTGTCTCAATTCGCGATTTAATTGTATCGCAAAATGGGTTTCTCTTAATTAAATCTTTAATCGATAATATGGTCAAAAAATCACTTTATTTTTTGCACGTGAATGCTAAATTAAAGGTGGCAGAGCAATTTACAAAGAACATGCATCAGCATTAACATGACAAATATACAAAATTTGCAAAAATTTTAAAAAATCATTTGATTAATCGATTCGTTTCATGTTTCTTCGATTAATTGCGATTAATTATCGCTCGGCTTAAATTAATCATATGATTCAATAATCGATTAATGCAATTTTCTTGCCGTCACTAGATATTTGTCACATATTCTTGTTTTTTAAATGAATTTTCTGGAGTTGGCTTAAAAAATAATGAGAAGATTTCGTTTGGAACGTCATGGAATATAAACATCTTCCGTAGCTGAATAAATATACTAACTTTTATGGCTTTTAAAGCTATTGAGTGTATGCAAATGAGCTTAAAACCACTGTGCACAGCGCAGCAGCTCTGATAAGATGTGAGTCGTCTGGCTTGTCGCTGGGGGCTTGAGGTTTGGAGTTTGTTTCATATAAATTGATGACGGTTACAATTCGAGATGACTGATATTATTGGCATCTGTGACTGCTAAACAGCCATAACAAGTATCAGTGACTGTGACTGTGTCTTCAAATTTCGTGGCAATATTGACAAGTTTTTTTTGATTTGTAAGGATCCGTAACATCATAGTAAATGTTCCTCGTAACCTTGAACTTTGAAGCCGAACCATAACTGTGACTGTTAGTAACAGTCGTGCGACTGTTAATAACAGTTGTGCGACTGTTAATAACAGTTGTGCGACTGTTAATGAGACTGCGACAGCGACTGTTAACAACAGTTGTGCGACAGTTAATGAATCTGCGACAGCGACTGTTAACAGAGACCTGTTACTCTCAATAAACAGTCACAGTGTGTCATTTCCAGTTACAACGCGGCTTGGAGCCTCATCGTTGTTATGAATGACGTACAAGCAGTCAACACACACACACACCGACACCTACGCACACGCACAGACACACGCACAACCATAAACCCAGGGCATACATACAGACACGACATCGAATTCTATGTAGGCCTATTATATGTTACATAGGTACGGTAGGCCTGTGCTATATGCATGCTATATGCCTCATGCTTCCCCGTCTGTGTATAGAGTATAGTATTTATGTGGTTTCGTTTTCATTTTAGCTGCGAGCTCCTTTTCTGTTTCTTCTTCTACTTGATATTGTTTGTTGTCGTTGTCGAAATTGTTGGTTTCTTTATTGTTTTTGTTTTTTGCCTTTTGTTTTTGTTGTTATTCGCTGCTTGTATAGCGCATTATTAATTATGAGGCGTGCTGTGCTCAAAAGTTATCTAACCGTTGCCCGGCAAACACAGCACAGGAGCGTTTCATTCAATTCATTCGCCAAATTCAATCGGATGAAAATTCGCAAAAATTCACAAATTGTAATTAGACGATGAAAAGTGCAAGTGAGAAAGTGTAAAAGTGAAAATTTGTTGCTCATTTGCGGTGAAATGAACGACAATTAGACGGTAAATATTTACCTATACTAAAATACTTATAGGGGAGGTCTTCAATTCTTGAATGACTAATCGCTAAACTGTAAGAAGAGCCAGGCCCGTTATACACTCATAGTATTCATGCAAACATGTTATATGAATATACTATGTATGTATGTAAATTCATCATATTCATAATGAATGCAATACAATTCTATTAAACACACATGTGCATATGTATGTGTGTGTGTGTGTGTATAGAGGGTGTTGGAGAGGAGTTGATGATTCCCAATTGATTCCATTGAATACTTGCATGATGACCGCACCTGCGATGACGTCATGCCCATGTGCCCATTGGCCCATGTGTCTGTCTCTATAAAACAGGGTCAAATCAGCCCTGTACAGCGTGTCTCTGCTGTGTTTGGAGCATAAGAACGTGCCTTGATCATTGAACTGCGTCGACCAGCTCAAATGTTGTTGTCTTTATTCTTATACCCTAGCAGAGGGTATTATAAATTTGTCTCGAAATGCACTGAAGGAGACGTTTCCGACCCAACAAAGTATATATATTCTGAATCAGCATGAATAGCCGAGTCGATATAGCGATGTCAGTCTGTTTCTATGCAAACTAGTCTCTCAGTTTTAGAGCTATCGTAATAAAACTTGGCACAGGCCCTTCTTTTTGCTGCAGGTAGTATATATGTCGGAACTAGCCAGATCGGACCACTATAACATATAGCTGCCATAGGAGTGATTGGTCGACAACTAGGTTTTTGTATGAAAACTTTTTTGTTCATGAAGATATCCTTACCAAACTCACCTAAACCAAGTCTCTTGAGAGTTAATACAATCTGAGCAACTTTGGTCATAATCGGACCACTATATCACATAGCTGCCATAGGATCGGGTGAAAAATGAGTTCTTGCATGAACAACTTTTAATATTACACCCAAACTAAGTGAGAGTTTTATTATACTTCATAAAGTTTTCTATAATTTGATCAAAATCGGACCACATGGCTCCCATAGGAACAATCAGATGAAAAGTTTTGTATAAAAACATTACTGCTAGGGTATATAGCTTCGTCACTACGAATATGGTCGTTCTTTCTTGTTTTTTTTTTTGTTGCTCTCAGTGCTGTTTTTTTGCTTATGACAAATTTAACGATTTGTTTGTCGTGCTGTTTTTGGCGTTGGCTCGTCGACAACAGAGATTATGTCATGTTTGTAGTTGATGTAGTTTTACCCATTAGTCAGAGTACTACAGCAGGGGGTATACGCTCCCAGTCTCATAGTATATGTACTGCATACATAAATAAACTGCAAATGAGCATAGAAAGCTAAGCTCTACTCTGATTATTATATCATGAAACTCTAAATGCAGCGTCATTTCATGAAATGTTGAGGCGCAGTCAACTTAATGTGTTGTTTTTAATGATGCATAAACTGACACATTTGTAAAGTTGCGAAATGAGGAAACCCTTAGTTTCATAATTACTTAACTAAACTAACGCTAATTACCGCATATTCACTCTCCGAGCGTGATATGTTGTTTTCCTAACAAATTGAGCTTAAAGTCATTTTGGGCTTGTATCATTCTTATTTGTCATTGTATCATTCCTACTATTAGTCAAAATATATATTTTTAGGCCTGTTTCCAATTCTGATTCCGTTCGAAATTAGCGAAAACGAAATTGATGGCTGTTCTGAATTCCTCAAGACAGTAAAAAGTTGTACCTTCTTGAATGTTTTGCCTTTGTTTGCTTTTTAGTCGAAGGAATTGGAAGTTGTTGCCAGGTTAGACAGTAAGTGGAATAAAGTATTAAATTCAACAAGAAAGAACGGATATTTATATAGATATATACACTATTAGCATGGTTTGAATTGAAACAAACTCGGTATGCATATATACTATGTATATAGGAACCCACATTCCGAATTTGCTGTCTCTAGCTCTTATGGTTTCCGAGATCCTTGTGCTCATACATACGGAAACACAAGGAGAGAGCGACACGGCTGTTGTTTTTGACCAAGAATATACATGCTTTATAGTTTTGGAAGTGCCTCCTTCTGCCTGGACCTAACCCAACATTTGAATACAGGGTGTTGCTCATGTCTAATGTACTCTAAGCAGGTTTTCTAGCAAATAAATGAAAATAATTATTTCACAAAATGTGTAACGCATTGAAGGAGACGTTTCCAACCCCACAAAGTATTCTTGATCATAATGTTTCTATGCAAAATAGTCTCAGTTTTAGAGCCATAGGAGCGGTCGGTCAACAAATGAACCGGATAGTGCATTAGTGTTATATACGGTGAGATGAAAACTATTTCTGTATTTATGGCTTTTACAATATATATTTGAATTTATATTATAAAGGAAAATTTTAAAACTAGACATTATTTCATTGCATTTATCAACTTTTTGTTAAATGGAGTTAATCATTCTGTGCACTGACCAGCTCAACTATGTTTTTGTATGAAGAACTTTTTTGTTTTTTTAAGATACCCTAACCAAACTCACACAAACCGATTCTCCGTTCCAATAGGGTAAACCGGTGAAAAATGAGTTTTTGTATATAAAACTTTTATATTTATACAAATATTACTTGCAAACTCAACAATCGAACAAAATCGGATCACATTATTATATAGCTTTTTAGGAACAATCGGACGAAAATTGAACATTGCTGCAAGGGTATATTGTATCTTCGGCACCCCGAATAAAGTCGTTCTATTTTGTTTTCTTTTGTTTTAATTGCGCTTTGCCTCTGCTGTTCATATTGTTGGGGCTGTGGTCGAAAGCAACGCTGATCGTTCATCGTTGATCGCTGATCGCTGATCGTTGATTGTTGATTGCGATGGTGGCAGTTAGAAAGCATAACACACAACACACACACACACAGCAGACAGCACATTCCGAAAATTCCTCAGCTGGCTGCTTAGTTGAGAGGTTGCGCTTGTATTTGGGAGGGCCCGCACCCCGCCGCCCCCCGCTCCCTCTTCTGTTGCCCATTAAACGGTTTTTGTTTTGTTTTTATTTTGCATTTCGCGCTCGTTGCGCTCTCTAATGCCAGCGCTCTCTCTTTCTCTATCTTTGTGTTACTCTCCCGCTCTCTCTTTGGCTCTCACTCTCTCTCTTGGCGACTGCTCATCTAAACTGGTTGAAACAACAATATCGAAACTGGTCGGTCAGTTGGTCGACTTGAAGCTGTCCACTTCAACTAAAGGCCATTTGCAAATATTGGTCAAGTAAAAAGCCCGCGATTTTGCATAGACAAGCAAGCGAAACATCATTATCATCATCATCATGATGAAGATGTCATCTTCATTAACGCAGTCGGGTGTGCCAATTAAGCTGGCATGGCGCCCAAACTAGAATCGTAATCTCACCTGTTTGCATTCGACTGGTCCAACCACTCGTGACTCTTGTGATCCAAATTTCCCATTTCCAAATGATGCCAAGCGGTTCTGGTTAACTCTCCAACGATTGCCAAAAAGTTGTACATTATCTGTACCCGGTTAAACATGAATTATGATCCTCACAAATCGAAATCGGGCTTGGTCTATAAGTACTAGTTGAAATTCTTTCTTAAAATGCCCATAACTATAATACAAAAAAACAACATTTTTTCCTTCGCATGAATTGCATAAAAGTTCTCCAAAAGGAAACCAATTAGAAAGCATAACAATCCCATTTATACTTAATTAGTGATATTGAAATCCAATTGCGTAAAATCTTTATTGTAGCCTCGTAGTATTTTCTCCCTATCGAGTTTCTATGTTCAATGTTTATTGCTTTCTACGAAATAGTATATTGAAAAGATAAAACTAAAATGTAAATTGTGTTTATCTATATAATTAGTATGCATATTGCTGGGTTTCAACAAGACAAAAGCTGGCTGAAATCGCGTTTGAAACTGGTTCAAAATGTTTGTTAAAATTGCTGATAAACAGTTATGTAAACTCATTTGTTAATTAAGATTAGTGTCAATAAATTTTACTGGATAGCCAGCTTGTGTTTTTTTTATATTATACCAGAAATATAAAAAAGAAAACATGTTTGAAACTTAATTAATAGTACATATTCATTTTATTTATAGCCATACTTACACTGTAAATAATTGTAAGTAAACTTAGCTTGAGGCCTACGCTATAGCCTTAGTAATAATTATAATAAAGCAAAGCAAAAAAATATATATAGTATTTTTAGCCTTCACTCATAGAACGTGTAAAAACAAAGACTAAGGATATAATAATAAATACAATAATAAATAATATCTTTAGTGTTTGGTAAATGAACAAAAAAGTTATGAAAATAGCTTCAAAAGTTGATAGAAAACTTTATATATCTCGATCTCAGAAACTATAAGAACTAGAGTCATACAATTTGGTACACATGTATGTTCCCTCAGATCAATATTAAGATTTCAGATATTATACTCCGTTTGCATTCGCAATGAAACAAGTAAGAATGCTATAGTCGAGTATACCCGACTACGAAACTCCCTGTACCCAGGTCTAAAACATCCAATCACATCTAAGTCCACTTACCCATACACACACACATACACAAAGACGCACGCACACAGGCGGCAAAAGTGGCTGTGCTTCTTCTTCCCCCTCTCGCTGCATTACTGAATCTTCTATCGTGAATAACTTCCGTGTTTATTATCCGATCAACTTGAAATTTGGACAGTAGATTAAGAGAGACTAAAGTATTGTACATGCCAAATCTTAAAGCTATATCTTGAAAATTGTTACTGTAAAACGGTTTTAATCGATTTGCGGGGGAACGGGGGAGATATTTGAAATTGGAAACAAACTTGATCTGCGTATGGTATACAGGAACCTACATTCCAAATTTGGTGTCTCTAGCTTTTATAGTTGCTGAGATCGACGCGTTCATCCGGACAGACGGACAGACGGACGGACGGACAGACGGACAGACGGACAGACGGACAGACAGACGGACATGGCCAAATCAAAATCTCTTTTGATACTGATCAAGAATATATATACTTTATAGGGTCGGAGATGTCTCCTTCTGCCTGTTACATACTTTTGCACAAATCCAATATCCCCTTTTTACCCATTTTATGGGTACAGGGAGTAAAAATAGGTCTCATTTGAAATATATGTTCGTTCACCAGTAATTGAACTAAAGAACTTATTCGCTCAATTGAACTATAATGTACAGCTCTAATATGGAATACGATGGCAGGCTGATGTATTTTTAGACTTCCATGCATGTCATATAAACATTTCTTGTTTATGATACGCACACACACATGCATAATTGGACATAGGGTATCTGTGAGTCGCGCAACATCGACTACAGCAAACTTATTTGTATTTATTGATTGGATTGCTTAAGTTTTGATGTGATTGTTATGCACAAGCATTAGGCAGTTACGAGGCAACATTTCCAACTCCCTGGAGTGTGTGCACGTAATTTTCACTTTTTCTACCATTTCTACAATTACATACTGTCAGTATATCTGGTGATGTACGGGTAAAGGTAGGTACTATATGCATATGTATGTATGTATGTATATACCCTTGTCGACTGTATTTCAGTTATACTAGCATGTATATGTCGCCGCCTTCAACTTCAGCTTCCAAAACTCATTTCAAGGCAAGTCACGATCGTGCGCCACTTGCAAATTGTAGAGAAACCCTCCGTTGCGTTGCCGGGCCCCAGGGCCGGACAGAGATACAATTGGTACACCCAAATTCAATTCAATAATGGGCGAGAGAGTCTACTTCCAAATGATAACAGAGAGCAACTGGCTGAGGCAGCGCCAGCGGCAGCGGCAGAGAGAGAGAGAGAGAGCCAATGTGTTGACTCTTTTCTTTATGCCTTGCGCCAGTCAGTAATGCGCATTCAGCTAAAATTCCGTGTAATTTGACTATTATGCACTATATATCCTATATATTTTCTTAATTAGCATCAAAAGCCGAGTCGATCTAGCTATACGTCCATCTGTCCTTCTAACTGTCTGTTCCTCAGTCTCTCAGTTCTCCCTCGGACTATTATCTCTTCCTAAACCTCAAAAGATGGCTCATAAATAAAAAAATCAGCTGGCGCGAGGAGATCATCGAAGCCGCAGAGGAGTATTTTGGGAATATTTTGAATAAAATAAAAAAAGAATTTTTATCATTCCCAAGGATGTTACTTTTCACACTACCAGTAGTGCTGCGACCTATAAGATCTATTATACCCCCCTTCTGAGCCTAAAGCTCACTCATCTCCTGCACGAATGCAAGTTATGAGTTTATATATCGCCTGTTCAAAGGAAATGCCTACCCTGAAGCTTGATTCTTCTTCTAGCTAGTGCAGTGCATTCTATTAGTATGCGCAATGAGAATTCATCCTATAATACGTAGAATCTGCATATCCTGCTGCCCACAATTTCTACTTTTGCCCCGTTGGGAGACCAGTCATTATTCTGAATGAATTCTTTCCCATTGGTATTATTTGCTTACTTTCCTTCTGAGCTATTTATATAAGACCTGAAGCATTGTTTCATCCTGACTCCCTAACAAGAATAATATTCTCTTCTATCCTCAAGTGTTCTCGTCTTATGTGGCTTCCTATGCCATCCTATAAACATTTATATAAAAAATGTGGGCAAAAGAATGGTCTTCTCCACTCCCGCTAAAACTAGATTTTTAGGTTTTTTCTGGCTCTCAAAGTCTGGCAACACTGTTGCTATCTCTATCAGTGAATGTTAAGCGAGTGTGAATGTTGTTGGTGGTCACAGTTGTTTGTTGTTGTTGTTGTTGTTGCGAGCAAGTCGCTAAGCGAGTTGTTGGGAGCGAGTGCCATTTGATGCGCTGTGCTACTCGTCGCTCTCAGCCGCCTCGCTGCTGTTGTTGTTGCTGCTGCTGCTGCTGTTGTTTAATGGCTGCTTAGCGGACCTGGCCACTGCCAACTCTGCCAACTGGCAACTGGCGATTTGCCGTTTTGCCGTTTGCGGATTTTCATAGTTCAGTGCGCTTTCCAGACGACAACGCTGACGACAGCAGCAGGCGGGCAGCATCAGCATCAGCATCAGCAGCCATCCGCCTCTCTTGTCTAAATATAATAATTTGTGATTTATTTAATTGGCAAACAACAGCCGCAACAGCAGCAGCAATAGTCGCTCTTGAAAAGTGCTAAAAGATACAGATAAAAAAAAAAACTAAAAAAAGATACATTTTAGGCTCATCAAGTGTTTTTTTTGTTTGTTGTTATTTTGTGTATATATCGCTTGGGCATAATACTATTATCATTGCCAGTTATGTGCGCTGTTGTTGTTATTGTTGTTATTGTTGTTATGCAATCATAAAATGCCGCAATTTGATGAATCTTTCTTGAGCGACTGCGCGCTCGCCGAACGCTGGCGTTTCTACTCGTATACGGTGAAGCAGCAGGTCCAAGCTGAGCAGCAGCTGCCGCCGCATAATGATCATCATGATCATGATCATCTTCAGCAGCAACGTTCATTGTTGTTGCCACGAGATAACAACAACAACAACAACAGCAGTAAATATACGCTGCATGACATCAAGTTCCACAGGCGGCGCAAATATAAAAAATTGCCACGTTTGGTATTACCAACAACAACAACAACACCTCCAACAACAACAACAACAACATCATTGACACCACCAGCGTGTGTGCTGGTCAAGAATGTGGTGCGCTGTAAGTGAAAGCTACAATATGCAACAGTCTACTCCTCCACCCGCTAACACGCCCACCACCACCCCCTTTACAGTTAGCTTATTGGTTTGGCAGGGCAGGGGGGCCTTTGGTATTAGGTGGGCGGCTATGGATCGTTTACCGTTTGGCATTTGCGCGTTTGCCGTGCGGTTGCCCTCGTTCATCATGCAAATCAACAGCCACACACATGAGCAATACCCTACGCCAATGGGCATATCAACTGTCAGTGGCCGTTGTTTCATATGCGGCAGCAGTCAGATGGGTGGGGAATTCCGACGTTCCCCAAATAATCTATGCGTTTACCAAATTTTATTTTATTTTAAATTTTTCGCGACCCACCTAATGTAAAGGATACCGAACATGCGCATTTCGAGCGCTATCTATTTTACAAAATGGAAGCTGCCCTTATGCCATTGTTTTTTACTGCGTTGCTCATCTTGTAGTATTGTAGTCTTTGGCTTATCTGATGTAAAAATATTCTATTAACAATTTTTTTCCCTTTATTACAAGTTTTTTCGCGACCCGGCATCATTTTCTTTACGACCCGGTACCGGTACCACACTTTGGGAAACGTTTCCAAACATCCATGTTAATGTTAACTTATGTTTTTAATCTAATTTAAAAATGTAACAAGTACGTTTTTTCAACTCTTAGTTTATATTATCCCTATGCGATTATTATTTTCACTGTTACAAAATATGGTCACACTTGATAATAACGTACAATGTAGGCAAGCAAAAATATAAAAAAAGGACTAGATTCGGAATCTGTTGGATAGTTTGAAATAAAAAGAGCTTGGGCTGGCTGGGATGGACATTAATCCTTTATCCCGATCCCGAGCTGTAGTAGCTACTATCAATAAAGTCGCTACTCGTAAATTTACAAAATGAACTTATTTATTTATTAAAATTAACTATAATACATTAAAAAAGAATATTCAAATGAATTATAAGGGAAGAGCACTAGCGTCGAGGCCTTCAGCTCCTAAATAAATCCTGAAATCTATAACAGATAGATGCAATAAGTTAATAGCCTGATAAATATACACTGAAATAGCCAACAACTTAACATCTACATATTAACACATCGTGTATCCATTCGTTGTCGTTAGCATGTGAATGACAATTTGACGCTCGAAGAGAGCGGGAAAACTCTACACAAAGCAGACGCTGTAAAACAGGTGTCAGATGCAGCGTTGCCACATCGAGATCAGTTGTGGATTGAAGCCCACAATCCCGCTAACCGGGATTTAGGGACACAAGAAGTTCCCCTTGTTTCTAAAGGATTCTTAAAAATTCCTTAAATTTCTTAATTAAATTCCAAAGATTTCGATCAGGTATTAAAGTGTAATAATGTAATAACATGCTTATTAACTTTCACAAAATAAAACAAATATTTCGATAACTTGAAGTTGCAAGAGTATCTCAACTTCGGCATGGCCGTTCTTTACCACAAGTCTTTCTACGTTTCTTTCTTTCTTCATTTCTTTTTCCATCGTTTTATTGGCGATTAAAATCAAGCGTTGAATACACAACACATCAAATCTCCTCCTCCGATGCGGGCTATCGTGAACTGTGAATATGCGAATTTTCTGAATACGTTCAAAAGTGACACGTGAAGGTCTTCGTCAAAGAAAAAACAACATACTTATAGAATATATCGAGATCTATGGGATCTATGTAGAAACATTTATTTTTCGAAAAAGCATCTAAGCTTATAGTAACTAGTGAAAAGTCAACTCAAAACTCAATTGTGATTATCATGAATGTGAAAAAGGGGTTCAAATATTCAAGAGCCACAGTTTCCCAATAAAAATATT
The DNA here is from genome assembly GCA_035043065.1 of Hirtodrosophila confusa. NCBI lineage: Eukaryota > Metazoa > Arthropoda > Insecta > Diptera > Drosophilidae > Hirtodrosophila > Hirtodrosophila confusa. Next base: position 5,925,469 of record JAWNNI010000033.1, on the reverse strand, counting down.
TATTTATTTAGTATTTACGAAGGCAACACAGTGCTGCCTCGAATCAAAAAATATAATATAATATCTACATATGTACATAGATAAATGGAAAAAATTGAATGGCCTTCACAAAATTACAATTGAATCTAATGCAATTGAATATAATAGCGACATCAGCACGTTGGGGGAAGTTTATTTGCCAGTCCAGCGTTATTTGAGGGTATAGCAGCAAGATATTAAAGAGTTAGTTAGAAAAAACTTATAGTATTTAAGGTTAATTTAAGGCATACAACTAAAAGAATAAAAAAATAAAACAGGATGAAAAAAGAATAGAACTTAAAGAATAAAGAACAAAATTGTAATAGGGTATAAAACAGTAGGTAGTAATATCTTTTAGTATCCAGTCCAGCAAGCTGTGCCCCAACTCACAGCTAGGTTGGTTAGAGATTTCATTAGGGCAAGAAGGATATAGGAAACGGTAAAGATAAAGATAAGAATAATGTAGTTATAGAGTGGAAAATCTCCGACACGATGGGGGAAGATTATTAGCCAACCCGGCAAACTGTGTCGATTTGTGATTGAAACAATTGAACATGGTACTATAAACTGAGAAGTTACCGTAGCAAATTAGTATGTACGGTCAAGAATGGAACCCTTCAGTTTTGAAATCTCAAGCTGGTGTATATTTACAAACGTTCTGACTTTGACTTGAAGACGAAGTAGTCTTCTATATAGGAATCTTTACCTTAATCGAATTCAGTCTCAAAATAAGTTACATACATTATATCTATGTCGTAAAATGCAGTATTGTTCAGCATAATAACATAATAGTATATATCCAGTTTTAAAAGCGAACCAAATTGAAAGGTTTCGATAAGTGCCCCGAACTCAATATCGTAATCATGATTGATATTGTTTGTTCTTTAGTCATTATAAATAATCCCTCAGCGTGGATTGTAATTACTCGCATATTAATTCAAATTCAAAAATGTTAAATTTCTGCTTTCTCTTACAGACGGCAGCATCAGTTCTCCATCCACGCCCAGCAATAATTGCTCGGCGAGCGGCGTCGGTGGCTGCAGCAGCAGCAGCAACAACAGCATAAATAGCAGCACCTACGCAGGCCTCAGCGCCGGCTCAACGTCAACGCCGCCGCCGCTGCCGCTGTCGACGACGACGCAGCAACAACAGCAGAGCGGACGAGTGGGTGGTGGTGGTGGAGGTGCAGGTGCTGGTGGAGGCGTGCCGCCAGCACCGCCGAGTGCTAGTACAACATCGGGCTCGTCAGGGCACAAGAACAGCCTGAAGGGTACAAAATTGGCGCGTCGGGCGCGCTCCTTCAAGGACGATCTGATCGAGAAGATCTCACTGATGCGCACCACAAACAACACGCTGGGCAGGTCGCACTCGCCCCACAGTCCGCGCAATAAGCACGCCAACAAGCCGCCACCCACCACCGAGGAAGTGCAACGTTCGACCCAAACACTGGAGACGCACGTCAAGGACATTTCGAATGCACTCAAGCACTTTCGCGATGTTATACTCAAAAAGAAGCTGGAGGTCCTGCCTGGCAATGGCACCGTCATACTAGAAACCATTGCCAGCATGTATTCCGGTAATTACTCACTACAGATACTCCATACTTTCCATACGAATAGTTTCAACAATTCAAAGTATCTATAAAGCTGAAAATCTTAACTGGCAACCAAGTATCCGTAAATTGTTAGCTGTGGTATTTCAATTCAAGGATTGTAAATATTTCTTAAGTATTCCATTAGTTATGGAGTGATAGTTCGAACTTTTGACAGTACTGTCCAAGAAAGAACGGCTTTCTTCGAATTGTCGAAGCTATATACCCTAGCAGCAAAGTTTATTATACAAAACTCAATTTTCGTCTGATTGTTCCAATAAGAGCCATGTGGCCCGACTTTGATACAATTATAGGAAATTATTTGAAGTCTAATAAAACTCTCACTTAGTTTCGATACAATATTTGTATAATCAACAAGTAAGAATGCTATAGTCGAGTATACCCGACTACTAAACTCCCTGTACCCAGGTCTAAAACATCCAATCACATCTACGTCCACTTACACATACACACACACATACACAAAGAAGCACACACACAGGCGGCAGAAGCGAGGCATTTTAAATGGTGGCTGTGCTTCTTCCCCCTCTCGCTGCATCAATGAATCTACTTTCGTGAATAACTTCCGTGTTTATTATCCGATCGACGTGAAATTTGGACAGTATATTAAGAGAGACTATTGTATTATACATGCCAAATCTAAAAGCTATATCTTGAAAATTGTTACTGTAAAACGGTTTTTATCGATTTGCGGGGGAACGGGGGAAGATATCTGAAATATGAAACAAACTTGATCTGCGTATGGTATACAGGAACCTACATTTCAAATTTGGTGTCTCTAACTCTTATAGTTGCTGAGATCGACGCGTTCATACAGACGGACAGACGGATAGACAGACAGACAGACGGACATGGCCAAGTCGAAATCTCTTTTGATACTGATAAAGAATAAATATACTTTATAGGGTCGGAGATGTCTCCTTCTGCCTGTTACATACATTTGCACAGATTTAGTACCCCCTTTTTACCCATTTTATGGGTACAGGGAGTAAAAATGGAGATGGACTATATCGACTCGGCTATTCATGCTGATTCAGAACATATGTATATACTTTGTTGGGTCGGAAACGTCTCCTTCAGTGCATTACACATTTTGTTACAAAATTATAATACCCTCTGCTAGGGTATAAAAACATTAATAATATCGATACTTTAGGCAGATGTAGTCTTTTTCAAGCACTTATTTGAAAACTTATCACCACATTTGAATCCAACTTTCTCCACCTGTCTTGCAGTCATTCAGTCGTACACGCTGAACGAGAACAGTGCCATCATGAGCTCCGCCACGCAGCAGGTCTATCAATCGCTGGGCAAGCTCATCAAGCTCTGCGACGAGGTGATGCTCAGCGAGAAGAGCGGCGAGTGCGCCTCGCTAAGTAACGAGAACGTGCGGGAAGTCATAGATCTGCTCGAGGATGCAGTACGCGTAAGTTTGTTGATATTAAAATCCATCTAAGTATGTCGTTTACATACATATTTATTTATACATGTTACAGAATCTGGTCACACTGGCGCAGGGCAAGCTCAAGGAGCAGGATCAGTGCGCGTTTCGATATAGCGGCGCTGGCTTGGGCGGCATTAGTGCCGCCGCTGATATTATGGGCGTCGTTGCCGTCGTCACGGCAGCGGGCAGCGCTGCTAATATGCGGGTGCCAGTGGATGCAGCGGTGGCACAACGGACCTCGCTGCCCGATATTGCTTTAACGCCCAAGGAGCGCGATATACTCGAACAGAGCAATGTGAATCCCATGCGTGGCTCTCACAGCACTGAGAGTATATTGCGCGATACAAGCCCGCCGCCAAAGCCGCCGCTGCCGAACCGGGCAAGCAATCCGCCGCCGTTACCACCAAAGCGTCGTAGCCAGCCGCAATCGCAGTTAGTGAATACCAACACGTCCGTCAACACCAACACCAACACGAACACCACCAGTCACTCGTCGCAGGCCAATAGTCCGTTGCCGTATGCGCAGTCGCACAACATTAGCCTCAACTCGGATCTGGATTGTAGTTCAAATTTCTCGTTGCTAAGCTACGGCGTAGATCGGTTAGTTACTCGCTACAACACGCATTCATATATCATTTGTTTACTAGCTCTTTTACTCCATATCTCATTTTCTCGCTAGCTTATATATTTACTCGTTAGCTCCATTACTCGCTAGCTTACTTATTCGCTTGCTAAAATACTCGCTAGCTCATTTACTCGTTAGCTCATTTACTCGCCAGCTCATTTACTCGCTAGCTCATTTACTCGCTGGCTCGTTTACTCGTTAGCTTATTCACTTGATAGCTCATTCACTCGTTATTTTATTTACTCGTTAACTCACGCATTTACTCGCTTATTGCAGCCTTTCGGTGCGTTCGCGTTCGCCGGACGAGAATAGCCAATGCTCATTCGATTCGGCGCTAAATCACTCCCGCGAGGAGGAGGAGCAGCTGCAGAAGCCGCCAACGAGACCGTTACACCATCAGCTGGACGACGATGCGGACAAACTGGTCAGCTACAGTGAGTACTATCAAACTACAACCCCTAGCCTCAGCTCAATCTACAACTGTTCTCAACTTCGATTGTGCGATCATTTGCGGCCAGCAGAGACACAGGCTGAGGCTGTTGTTGCTACTGCTGCGACCCAGGAGGCAGCCACGTCCTCCAGCAGTCATGTGACGCCGCCTCTGCCAGCTATCAGCTCTGGCTCTGGTCCTGGCCCTAGCACTGGCCATGGTCCTGGTCCTGGCGCTGGCACAACTGAGGCCAACACGGAACTGCGCAAAGCGGCCGCAGCGTTGACCAGCAATCGTCATTCAAATGAATCGGGTATTCAAGGCACTTTCTTCTATTTCTGCTTTTTAATATCGTTATTGCTAGTTTTTGTCTATATAGTACATTAGACTGGTTATTTTATGTATGTAATTGTTTTTTACCTTTGATTTTGTTTTGTATATCTATTTTGTATACATTTGCCTGTTCCCTGCTCCCCTTCCTATTACACTCACAGTTGAGTGTTTCACGAGCTGCTTTTGTATCTATTAGCTAATGTAGTAGTATTTTGTGATGTATTTTATTGTTTTATGTGTTAATCGAACTGCGAATTGGGGCATGAACTAATCACCTTGTGCTTTCACCACAGGTTTCGTATCGATGATGTCATTTCGTACCTCCACGCAGAGCGTATCCAAGCGCTCCTCGGAGCACAGTGTGCAATCCTCAACAAAATCGTCGAGCAGCAATTCAGAGATTGCATTTGGCATCAGCGAGTCTACAACGTCGACGGCAGCGGGAAGTAGAAGCAATAGCAGCGAGTATCAGCAGTTAAGTCAACGTCACATCACCAGCAACAGCAGCAGCAGCAGCAGTTGCACAATGGCAACCGCAACTGCAACTGCAACAGCAACTTCAGCCGCAACTGCAACTGCAACTGCGAGCAGCAGCGAACAGTCAATGACAACAACAACAGCTTTAAACACACTAAGCAGCAATTGCATATCGCTGGAGCTGGCGCCAGCGCTGCCGCCCAAAACTCTGCTGCGAACAACAGCAGCGTCGCGCATAGATGAACTGGATGATGCCAATATGTAGGTGTTGTTAACTGTTTTATTAGGGCTCGTCTGCTCGTGCTCACAACAAAGCAAACAGTACATTTCAATGAGATTTTAACGTTTAGTTTAGGTTCAGTTACAAAAACAGATACAGATACAGATACAGATGTAGATACAAAAACTCACAGTTTTGCAAATATTTACGATAGTTCTGTCATAAATATACCTTCAACACCATCAATGTATATCGAAAGCTTTCAAATACCAATGGAATAAAGTCAAACTCTTCCGATTCAGAATAGTAGTAGAAAGACCAGCTACGAGTATGTTCGGCAGGTATATTATATGAACCATTCAGTGCACAGTTAAAGAAATGTGATGAAATAATGTCATAGTTCTTAAAATTTCCTTTATAATAGTATGAATATGTATATTGTAGAAGCTATAAATACAGAGATAACTTTATATAATCTTATATATATATATCAGTAATGTTAAAAATTATCTGTGGCTGATGGAGTTAATCAATCTGTGCACTGGCCGGCTCATATAAAGATCCTGGCCGATTCCGACTTAGTTTGGTCACGACAGCTTTCTAGCTGAGAGACTAGTTTGCATAGAAACAGAAAATATAGTATATATGTAGAAATACAGAATATATAAATACCTAATGAAGGTACGTAAGGAACGCATATAATCTGAAACACAGGGCTTCAACCGATCCAGTTCAGGGTTTCAGTTGGATCGTTTCAAACCCCCAGCTTGCAACCTTGGTATTTATCATTATCATGTCATTAAGTTGACAGCACCTAAGCACTGAGTTGGCAGGGCCGCGCTGTATTGAAATGCAGCTGTTTATTATACAATACTCACAATGTAGGTAAACTTCAGGGTAACTGTTGCCTCGCAGCTTCAGCTAGTATGGTGAACATGAGCTATCGAGACGGCCCTAACCAACAAACCTTAAATCGTTGCAATCAAACGTGCTAATTCAGTTAACTTAATGCCATTGTTTGCAGTGAATTGCGTCAGCTGTCGCCCCATCATCATCATCATCAGCACCACTCGTCGTCGTCGCAGCTGCACCAGTGGCATTCCAAGCACCACAGTCTCATCGAGCCGCCGAGGAGCGCCCACCTGCCCAGCAGTTGCAGCAGCGCCTTCGATCGCCATTTGGACAAGCCGCCCCCGCTGCCCATCAAGAAGACGAAGTACAGTAAGTGCGACCGCCAAATGTGCACATTTATTAACAAACTTTTTTGTTTTTGTTTTTTTCCTCTCTTTTTTCTATGATTTTTATCCTTTTTGCTGTATGCATGTCCTGTGTGTGTGTGTGTGTGTGTGTGTGTGCCTGTGTGTGCAATATTTGCATGCTTTATTTTGGTGTAAACAAAACTGACCGCCAGGTGGCGCTACATGCAAGGCCAAGCGGTGAGTTTTCCGAGTGGTTAGCCTTTCTTTTTTGGTTGTGCGAGAAGGTGTACTCGTGTGTGTGTGTGTGTGTGTGTGTGTGTGTGTGTGTGTGTGTGTGTGTGTGTGTAAAACCTTATCACAATCCACATTAGAGTTGGGCGCGTTTTATGTTGAAAATTCTAATTAAAGCTAAAGTTCCCGGCTGCAATATACTCTGTTCACAGTTTGTAACACTTGCTCATCTTTGTGATCATGGCAAAAACAGCATTCTCTATGTCATAATTAGTGATCTTAACTAAAAAAGTGTGGGAGATATAGCCGTTGCTCATTTACGGGAGAATTATTGGGAGTGTGCAATTTTTGTGGGTCAAATCTATCAGACTCTAGCTAAAATTGTGTAGGAATCCTCACACCTTATCAGACGAGAATATATATATATACAACAAGTATAAACTTCTATAAACAATAGAAACTTTCATAGATTCTTCAGCTCATAAGAAAACTTATGATAAACATAGAAACTGCCAGCGAGAGCATATTTGCAACTTTAAAAGATTGTTCAGTTGGAATCTTACTAAGATATCATATTTGTGAAAAATACTGTATAAGAGAAACGAAATGTGTTAATATTAGCAAAAGTGTTTGTTTGTTTGTTGTGTCGTGTTGAATAATCTAACACGCGTCCAGCTCTAATCCACACACACTCACACACACCTGGATAAAGACCTATTCTTCGATCATTTATCATGCATTTTTGTTTGATTTTGATTTTGTTTTGTTGATTTGCATCCATTCATAACAACAATAACAAAAACAACAACAAGGACACGCAAATACAATACCAATTATTGGGCGCAGTCATTGAAAACTCGTTAGCCACACCATCCAGCACCCAAACCCCCTTAGCAAGCCTTTTGTCCACGCCTCTGTACCCTAAACGAAAACAAAAACAAAACCTGTTAGCGACATCCCAGACGAACAACAACAACAAAAACAACAACAACAACAGCATCAACGTAACAGCAGCAACAAGAACAACACTACAACCATCAAGATAACAACAACAAGTACAACAATCAGCAACAAGATCATCTATATACATCAAGAAAATATACATATATTTGTTTGTTTTTTTTTTGTATTGTATTTGATTAGCAGCCGTTAAATATTTGTAGCAACTTTTATTTATAGCACTCGTAAAATCGCAAATGAAAAAAATGATAAAAATGATAAGAATCTTTGCCAAATTGTTGTACGCAAAACTCTAACCCATCTAAATTATCGTTCCAATCAACATCTAGTGTTTCAGAGTGTGGCCTTTTCGGGTAAGTTAGCTGCACTGTCTGCCTCGTTTTGTTTTCAACTTTTTCTTGTTCATTTTTTCATTTCAAATTGTTTTATTTGAGGAAAAACCTAATACGCCTCGATTCAGCTTGGCAGCAATTCCATATCCTTTCCATGTTTAGTTGATGGTTTATGAAACATCATGTGCACAATAATAAGTTTATTGCCCTTCTATTCACCCGGAATTGATCATTTTGGCTTATCTATTTCATCCTACTGAAATTTTGAGGTCTCATATAGATCTGTCTAGGTCAGAAAGCTCCCTTCATAGATATTTGAGAAGTTTATCGAATAATGTTTTTGAGCAATTCCTTGATAGATATTTGAGAAGTTTATAGAATAGTGTTTTTGAGCAATTCCTTGATAGATATTTGAGAAGTTTATAGAATGAGCAATTCCTTTTGGGGGAGAAACTTCTTAATCTCTTGATGAAAACCAGTCTAGAGATTTTTGCGACACTAAGCACATATCTTAGAATTTGTAAACTAGTTGTAACTTGTTTTATCTTGATGCTCTCCACTGATCATGGAGCTAAAATTGAGAGTCCCCCGAAAATATTAAATATTTTTGCACCGTCAAAATATTTGCAAGTCCAAAAATCCTACAGAAAAAGTATTTAATTTCCCAAAAAAAGAAATTTTAAATGAAATAGTGTTTTAAAGTAGATATAGTCTTAAAATTCGGCATTATCTTATTATACGCACTGGAAAGGGTATACAGAATTCGGCTGTGCTCCTAACGCTGTTGCTGTTGTGTTGCGCCTTGGCCTTGCCATAGTTTTCCCTTTGGTTCCATGATGTTGTTTGTTCGTTGAGCTTTCATTTTGTTAACCCCCCCCCCCCCGCTCTAGCGCCTACCTCACGCCCTTTGACCTTGTGTTGCGTTTTGTGTTATTGTTTTTGTTGTTTGTTGTGATGCGCCTTATATAATACCCATTACATTAAGGATCGTGCATTTGAATATTTGAGTTCACATTTGTGGAAATAAACATAAAGTTCCCAAGTAGTTCCAGTTCCGAGTATTTTTCACTCTGAATTTTGCTATATATTATCAAGCGTGTTCCCATTTACGATTCCAGTCAAATCATTCGTTGTTAGGTGTTCTGAATTCCGTCAAAACGACTGATATTTCGAAAACAGTGCATAGTGAAACGTACTTTAAAATGGGAACAGACCTGAATATATTTTTCTGTGAAAAATGCCTACTCCTGGAGTTAATGTTATACAGTTTTAAACACATTTTCCTGGTGCTTGTCTCGTGCTTGCTCACGTCAATTTACAGTTGAAACGAGCACGAATAAAGCATCGTGTTGCCGTCTCTAGCAGCACCTAAATGTGGAGGCAAATGGAGCGCAGTTCCCCAGTTTGCAGTTGCCCATTGATTGGACTGTTGTTGTCAGCTCGGTTGCTGAAAACACAGTTCGTTGCGCTTGTTATTTTCAATTTGATTTTCAATTGCTGGTGCAGGTGCATTAAAAATTGCTTTCCTCTCGCCCCACACGCAGTACTGGCCTATATGGAGATCTGTTCGTCTAACTCGCACGCCGGTGAGCAGCATCGTCACACGATGCACGCGTACAACATTAGCCGGAATATATCGCACAGTCAGACCATGACGTAAGTAATTCAGCTACAGAATTGAGTACAGTCAACTAATTGTTCATTGCCTTGCTTGCAGCATTATGCCCGTTAGCAAGGATCTGTCGCCAGAGCTGGAGACGCCGCCGGCGCTGCCGCCCAAGAATTACAAACAGCGCAAACCCTCAACGACGCCAACATCAATGCAACCAGTCATTATTACAACCCCGCCGGCCAGTCCGAAACCCCAGCAGGGCGATGTTGTGCTGAGGAACAGTCGCATGACGACCGTTTGCGAGGAGCTCAACGATTTGCTGGCGTCCGCAGAGGAGTCATCATCAGCGCCGCCACCGGCTGTGGACAGCAATGAGAATGTGAGCGCTGCTGGCGGACACACGTTTTATTGTCACTCCCATCAGCTGCCCAGCGAAACAGAGGCTGAAGTTGGCGAGCAAGCAGGCACGCCAGTAAGCACGCCCAAACTACTACAAGCGAGCAATGTGGAGCATGTGGAGGATGTGTTGGAGCGATTGTCTTTGCGCGGCGAGCTGCCACTAGATGAAGATGATGATGATGACGATGAAGAGGAGGATGTCGATAATCAATTACCTAACATGCTTGAGGAGATCGACATAACACCGTACCTAATACTCAAGAAGAAGGACGAGGATGGGCCAGAGGTGAAGGGCGGCTACATTGATGCGCTGATCGTGCACGCCAGTCGCGTCCAGAAGGTCGCTGATAATGGTAGGCTTCGGCGCAATCGCACCCATATCCATAATTCACGCACCCCCACTGTCCATAAACGTAACCTAAACCCAAAACCATGTGTTATTCATTCCGTTCCTGCAGCATTCAGCGAGGCCTTCATTACCACCTTTCGCACCTTCATTCAGCCGATCGATGTGATCGAGAAGCTGACCCATCGCTACACATACTTCTTCTGCCAGGTGCACGATCAGAAGCAGAAGGCTGCCAAGGAGACCTTCTCGCTCCTGGTGCGCGTTGTCAATGATCTGACGTAAGTCGAACTAGTTGTTAAGTTTATAATTATGTATACCAAGGCTGCAAAACAATCGATGCACTATCGTTTGTATCGAAGCTTCCTTTTTTTTTTGTTTAGATATCCATTGTGGTAAATATTTTCTTAAAGCTGTAAACAGCCACAATGTATCGTATAATTCCTTATTTTATTATTGTTTCTCGATACTAACGGTGGCTGCAGTGATAGTTTTCCAGCTTCAACAATTGCTGAAGTTCCTTTTTCAAATGAAATTTGTGTCTTTAACAGCTCAACGGATCTGACAAGCCAGCTGCTCAGTTTGCTGGTGGAGTTTGTCTATCAGCTAGTCTGCTCCGGCCAGCTGTATTTGGCCAAGCTGCTGCGCAACAAGTTTGTGGAGAAGGTAACGCTCTATAAGGATCAACGGAGCTATGCCTATGTGCTAGATCGCGATCAGCTCATCGGGCTTGGCAGTGCCGGGGGCGTTGCCGTTGGCGGCACCGCTGGCGGCGGCACTACCAATCCACTCAGCCTGCTGGACTTAAAGTCATTGGAAATAGCCGAGCAGATGACGCTGCTGGATGCGGAGCTTTTTCAGAAAATCGAGATACCCGAAGTATTATTATTTGCCAAAGATCAGTGCGAGGAGAAATCACCCAATCTCAACAAGTTCACCGAGCACTTTAACAAAATGTCCTACTGGGCGCGCTCCAAAATATTGCGCCTGCAGGACGCCAAGGAGCGTGAGAAGCATGTTAATAAATTTATTAAAATCATGAAGCATTTGCGCAAAATGAACAACTACAATTCGTATCTGGCGCTGCTCTCAGCGCTGGATTCCGGCCCCATACGGAGGTAATTATGCCTAAGGATCACCAAGTGAACCAATTAATATAATTTGCATGTTTATTTTATAGGCTGGAATGGCAGAAGGGCATAGCGGAGGAGGTGCGCTCCTTCTGTGCGCTAATCGATTCGAGTTCAAGTTTTCGTGCCTATCGCCAGGCTCTGGCCGAAACCAATCCGCCCTGTATACCCTACATGTAAGATATAATAAAAGCGTTAATTCATTCTCCCTAATTTCAAAATATATGCATATGTTTGCAGCGGTCTGGTTCTGCAGGATTTGACCTTTGTGCATGTGGGCAATCAGGACTACATGTCCAAGGGCGTCATCAACTTCTCCAAACGCTGGCAACAATATAACATTATTGTCAATATGAAACGTTTCAAGAAATGGTTAGTGCCAGAGTTGTATATATATATGTATATCTAATTAATGAACATTATTGTTTAAACAGCGCCTATCCATTTCGACGCAATGAGCGCATCATTGGCTTCTTTGATAACTTTAAGGACTTTATGGGCGAGGAGGAGATGTGGCAGATATCGGAGCGCATTAAGCCGCGCGGTCGACGCCAAGTCAACTATTAGTCTTCAGCAAACACCAACTACAACTACTTATAGTGCAATGGTTATATACAACAGCAAACTGAATATACACACACACAAACACACCATGTGTTGTGCGTGTGTATGCGGGTGCGGGTGCGGGTGCGGGTGCGGGTGGGTGTGCACGTGCATGTGCGCGTGTGTGTGTATAACTTCTTTAAAAGTAACTATTTTAACTGGGTCTGAGTAACATCGGTCGCCACTCTGTCTATATATGCAAGTACATAGATTTATACATATATGTATTTACATATGTACATGCGCATAATATGTACCTAAATATTATATAGCGACAACAACAAGAAAAGAAGCAAAATACGAGATTTGTAGTTCAAAATATTAAGCATGCATGGATATTGTTAGAATTATATTATGTATACATATTCGTCAAATCCTACCGTTATGATATATATACTATATACATATATCTGGGAGCACACGATTTCCTTGCTATAGTTTTCTTATTGTTTTTTTTTTTAAACATCCTAACTGTATTAACAACGAATTTTCGAAACGCAATCGTTTTCCTTCTTCTTTTAACTATATGTTTACAATATATTACGTGTTTGTAGAGCCAAAAAGAAAATAACAACAACAAAATGTCAAAAAAACAACAAAAAAAAGCAGAATTTATGTGTTTTAAATCTAACGAACCAAACTGATACAATCACCTAGAGACACCAAATTGAAACGCATTTAAAATACATACCAATATACACTAGGCCCAGAAACATCTGCGTATTTTCATTTATTCTGGCCTAGTGTCTTGTGCATACAGCCTAGACCGTTAGCCTTACTAAGAAATATGGTAATTGTAATACCCTAGATCCAGACCGCTAATTTACCTCCACCTCGCATTCGTTTTTAATGGGCACTTTTATTGCCCCAGTATCTAAACAGCTGCCGCAGCTGTATGCACAACTGTCCAAAACTAGGTAGACCACATTTAACCAAACGAAACTAACTAATCCTAACAAAAACTAGCCCAACAATCGAATTGAAATCAAATCAAATTTAATCAATCGTTTCACATTCACAACAACACTCTCAATTAAACGAAAATCAACTTCAAAAGTTACAAAAAATTTAATGATTGCTTTTACGCGTATAGCCAACTAAATATTTATATATATACACAAAAATTATATATACATATACTATAAACCATGCGAAATTCCGTTATAATGAGAATACTTTACAAAAGTGAAAGAGGAACATTTGAAACCTAAATATATACATAACTCTATATACAAAGTGTACATTAGTTAAGCTAAGAGCAGAAACTTGATAACTTTATATATATGTATGATATATACTTATATACATATACATATATACATATACATATTTACTATATCATCTCGTATATGAAATATGCACGTTGCGAAAAGCATTTCACACACAAATATATATACATATATAGATATATATATACACACACACATACACACATGTCGTAAACGCTTCCACGTCCAAGTGCGCATTCACACGCTGAAGTTTCTTCATGCAGTTTTTTGTTAGCCGGCAAAAGAGACTGGCGAAAACCTGAACCTTTTCTCATGCAGCGGAAAAGCTGCATGAAGTAAACACATCGTTTGGTTGCGTACCATAAATCTATTCTGTACATAAGCATACATACATACATACACAGCAGCAACAACAACAACAACAACAACAACAACAACAACAACAATACTATACTATACTATACTAAATCTTGTATGTATTTGCCTATAAACTTACTTCCAACTTGAAAGTGTACAAGGGTTATGCAAGTTTTGGATTTTGGATTGTAACATGCAGAGCTTTATATCCATGTATGTACGTACCGAACTAAGCGATACACTCACACCCACAACCACACCCACACCCACACACGCCTAAAACACACTCACACACACAGAACAACACAAACACGCACATAGAAACAAGACTGTCTTTAGGATATATGTAGTAGTATTTCATGTATCTAATCAAGCTACATATACATATTTATGTACTATATGTACATACGAGTATTGTATGTACTGCTTATAGAAATTGTTATAAACGAAACTTTAGCAAGGTTGCATGCACAAAAACAAACAAAACAAATACAAAAAACAAAAACAAAAAACCACACAAAACCGATCCACAGCATATACTACTATATATACTATATATATATACATAATACATACCTATGTACACATGAAATTCAATCAAAATTTAATGCTACCAACTAACTACCACCTACCTATAGTTGCAAAACTATCGCTAGTTCTATTATCAAACTGAATTAGATATGCCAATTAAGGATGTATCTTAAAAGATACATATTTAACTATAATACTATTAATATACTACTACTACTACAGTCTGCAACCATGAAATGGCAAAGTTTTATGATTTATCTTTAATTGGTATCAATTCCACGAGATAGTATTGCTGACAGTTTTACAGCTCTACTGACTACCTATGTATATGTATGTACTTATGTATGTATGCATGTATATATGTATGTATGTGCGGCATGTTATGCTACTATATGCGTGCCGCGCATTGTGTATCTGATATCTCTGATTTAGTCATTGCTTTGTATGTGCCTATTATCGATATTTGATGTATATTTCAGACATCAGTTACCAGTTTTAACAATCCACATTTTTATTATGTATGTATGTAATGTAATCTATTGTAAAACTTACAAATAATTACAGAAAAAATAATTACAAAAAAAAATATATAAATAAAAACTTTAAAGATATTATAAAAGATGCATAACATTTGACGAGTAAGCTAAAGTTAAAAACAATCTTTTTTTTGGTGTTTTTTTTGTATTTTTTAAATCTTCTGTATATGTATTGTATGTTTAACTTAACTGATTAGTTCTTATATCGTCACATATTTGTACTTTCGTTTCCCAAGTAGAGCAATTTTCGATTGTAAATGTATTTGTAACTGAATGTTATACATTTATTCGTAAGAAATATAGCTACAAAATAAATGTATTTTTCCTTTAAGAAAACATTTAATGCGTTTTATTTATCATCCACAATGGAGGTTTCATAGATTCTAAAGAATTTGGCAAATTAATCAAATCTAGAGATGCCGATTCAATCTAGAAGTCAAATCATAACCAAAAAAAAAAAACATTTCGATCAAGTTTTACCAAAGTGGTTAGGAAGAAGAAGAGTTATATATTTTTTTAAAATTATGATATAGTGATCATATCCGGTGGGCTTCGACATACAGAAAAAATAAAAAGTTTAAATTCTAAGTTTTCCCAACGTAGTTACATATCTGAAAGATTGCACGGGAACAGTCAGACGAACATGACAATATTGACTCGGCTGTTGATGCCGCTTAATATACACTGTATGGGATTGCAAATATCTTCCTCTTAATAAACAAAAAAATACATATTTTGCTAATTTAATTTAATTTAAATACGTCATTCTTGTAACGTATTTACTTATGTTAAGGTTTACGAAACGACAATTTTCAACTCAAAAAGGTCTGCTAACTAACAGAGTTGAAGTATATACAGCTGCTGATCACTGTTGAATTGCTTTAGTATTTTGTCGTATTGTATTTTTCCCATTTTAAAGGCTTGGCCACACTGAACAGCAATACATCAACAAAAAGTTAATACCCGTCAACGGTTTCGAACGGTACTACTCGTAGTCCTCTGCAAACGAATTTTGCAATTCTCACAATTTGTCGCTGTGACCATTAATGCTTTAAGCCAATGTAAATTAATATTAAATTATAACAATTTTGTTTGTATGTGTATGTGTGTAATTGTTTTTTAATTAATTTGTGTGTTATTATTTTTGATATGTTTGGATGCTGTGCGAGTTAAGCAAATAAACTAAAATTTAAGCACAAATATACATCACTTTGTACGCTATATACATATGTACACAAATAATTATGTGAATTGTGAGAAAATAAACTATCTAAAGATGCCATAGCGCCAAAAGGCGATACAATCAATAACAACAGCAACAACAACAACAAACACAACAGCAGCAGCATCCAATTTGCTTTCAACGGTTTAATTTCAATCGATTGATCGTATTCAACGATCGTTCAATTAATATGCGCTTGTCCGCGTCATTTACTTGATTGCCTGTCGATCATAATGATGATCATAATAATGATAATGATAATGATAATGATAATGATGATGTTGATGTCCCAATGTGGATGTGCTCTTCGCCCAGCTTCCTAGCAAATTGAATGCATTATTTTTGCGTTGAGGAATTTCAAGTGCGACATAAGAAGCCAAGCAGGCTAATAATCGATTAAAACAAACGATCTTTCCATATAGTATATGCATACGTACATATTACGTAATGCTAAGATTCGAATTTCGAACCCTTTTTATGACCCTGAACACTAATTGAGCTTTGGGTGTGAGTGAACAAGTGTATAAAGCTTTCGAGCCAAGCTTAAGTAATCAGCTGAGCTTGAACCAAGTGATCCTCAAGCATAAGTAGATGAATACCTACATATGTATGTATATGTATGTATGTATGTATACAACAAATACACTGAACAAAATACATGGTGCTAAGGAGAAATTGAGAATTAAAAACAGAAATGAGCAAAGCTGAAAATACAGAATATACAAAAGAGCTTCTTGAGTGAGAAATGTTTAAAAATGCTCTTTGTGTAAATACTTTTGACTACCTCTGTATCTTAAGCTAAAATTGCAAATGTACATAAAAACTTCGTTTATTTTTATGTACATCTAAATTTATTTAAATTTAGGTTGAGTTCTGAAACAAAAGCTATCTCTTAACTTGACTCATCTAAAGTAATTATAAATTTAATAATTATAATTTGGTCCTAGTGGGCAAACGTTCCTGGTTCGAAACTCAGCAATGATTTAATATTTATGCAACTTTCAATGTCAGGTCAACGCTTCGAATTAAATTTTATACAGCAAGTTGAGAGAAGAAATGCAATTATGTTGTAAATTCTAAAAGTCAGTTGGTTTCAATTCCATTGTGGGCGGCACTATTTCGCTCAGTGTAGTATGCAAGACTGAGCCTTTTGGGCAGCCGCCGTGTATTTTAGCCTCGACCTGGCCGCCTGTACTTGTTGTACATATTTATGTATATGTGTACATATACTATATATATGTATATATGTATATACATGTATGTATATATGTATGTATGTATATGTGTATGTATTTACTTATGTATGTAATGTTGTTGTTTGCGTTTTGGCGCGCTTGAAAGGCGTGAAAGTCATTGTCCAACGTAGCACCAACGAGGCACACGGCTGTCTGACTGTTGCTGCCTGTGGCTCCTGGAGAGGCTTGGACGCATGGAACCGGTGCTGCTGCTGCTGCTGCTGCTGCTGCCGCTGCTGCTGTTGCTGCTGCCATCGCTGACACCTTGCCATGTTGGTAGGCCGGCAATCGGCCGGCCGGCCACTTGAATGCTTCCTGTGAGCAAGCAACGACGACAAATAAATGGAATGGTGTGCAAAACTCCTCGATCTCGATCATATACACAACAACAAACACACACACACACACACACACACACACACACACACACACACACACACACACACACACACACACACACACACACACACACACACACACATACACACACATGCGTACATACACTGCAGCAGCAGGCGTGCACACAATCGCAAAATCAGAAATCAGAGTTCTGTTTCTCTGAAGTAGCTGCTTCTGCTGCTGCTGCGCGTCTGCACGTCTGTCCGAGTGAACGTCTCCCCACCCCCCCTCTACCCCGTACACCATTCACCGTCATCGTCACGTCCCGTCCCGTCCCATCCCATCCCGCTGCGTCTGTCTGTCCGTTTGTCTTGGCCAGCCTGCTTGTCTCGCGCTTGCTACTTGACCGGCTGCACTACGAGCAGCGACGTTGACGTTAACAGCGACGCCGGCAGCGGTACTTGAGCCCACTTGGAGACAGTCATCGTTGTTGTTGTTGTTGTTGTTGTTGTTGTTGTTGTTGTCGTGGTTGTTGTTGTTGTTATGTGTGTTTGTGTCTTGGCCTCTATCTTCTTGGCTTGCCACTGTCCGCCAGTTGAGCACATGGCCAAAATCATTCACAATGATCCTTTGATTTTTTATCACATATTAACGATATATGTATGTATATGTGACTTAGATCAGTTTATCACATCCTTATATCCCGAACTACCCAAAAGGATTGCTCAATTTGCATGCTTGAATAAGTATATGTAGTATATTGAATTTCAGAGAGATACATAAGCAATTGTTAGGTGTTATGCAGGCTTTCTTTGTATTATCAATTGATGTGAGAATTGCGGTGTCCGATTACCTAGAAGTTGCGAAAATACTTCAGTTGTGTATGATATGTGAGAAACTATATAGAAAATTTGATCCATCTAGCTCTTTTTGTGTAGAAATACAATGGCTAAATCAATTCGGCTGAATAATTAAGTTCAGCTCTTCTCTGAAGTTGCACTTCTTGCGCGCTTTTTATGATAGTTTGTAAACACGAATTAGTTCAGTGCGCAATTGTCCGTGTAACACTTTCAAGCAACTTGCGCAGTAACAGAAACGTTTTAGGAAGCCAAGATACATTTGGATTGGGAGTTGTATTTGTATTAATTTCTCACATCCATTATAAAAACGTCAATAACATTTGCATCTAAGATTTTGATAGATTTTGACAGATGATCTGCATTTTCAGAAATTATATCTACAAGATACCAATCTACATATTAATATCACTGCGATCATGTGATGGATCATGATTCAATTTTAAAAAGGCTTTTCAGTAGCAACTCTCTGCAGTGAATGTAAAACTATAACTGATGTTTAAGGTGGGAGATTTTTATATACATTGTACCTAAATAATATCGCTTGAAAGGGTTTAATGATAATAATATACCTCCGAACCTCACGATTTTACAAATTGTACAGGAGAGCGCTTTTTTGTATATTCTTCCCGTATGTTTTCATGCAAATCTGTGAATTAAACTGGCCATATTTTCGGAACCATAAGTATTTCACTTAAAAAATTGAGTTTTCAAAAGAACGATGGTTTTTGATAAGTAAATTTCAAAAAAGATATATTCTCAATAAGTATGAACAACCGAACCGATCTATCGAAATCTGTCTGGCTGTATGTATCAAGGCGGAGATCTCAGAGATTAATAGAACTAGGAATCAAAATTCGACATTGACGACATATTGTTGCTGGGTTATCCCAGGTATCTCAGTAAAGCATAGTTCCACAGACTGTATCATAGTTATTCAAAGCAGAGAAGGGCATCCAAACGTCGCATATGGCTTGCCTGTGTTGTTTTCCTGTGTCTGGTTGCGAGTATTTGCTGAAGGTGTTTTTGGTGCTTATGTCGTGTGTTGGTGTTGTTGTACGATGTGTTGTTTGTGTGTTTCATTAAGCAAACACTGCTGCAAGTGTTGGTTTCTTCAGTTGTTGCTGATGTTGTTGTTAGCATCGTTTTAATCGGTAGCCAGTGAATTGGGCCCAGAGCCTAGGCACCGAGTCCGTTGAATGTGGCCAGCCAGCCAGCCCTTTTGGCATTGTTAAGATCCGTTGAGGATCCTCAACTTCAGTTAGCGTCTGTCGACTCCTTTTGGCAACAATTTGTTCTTCTTTTATTTCATTTTTTGTTATTTTTCTTACCCTGCTGTTTGTTGTTGTCATTTATATTGTGTATAGATTGCTTATGATGGCCCTTCTTAACAATCTGCTGTCCACTGCTCGAGTTCGAGTGCGGGGACAGTCTCTCTGTTTATATATACCGCATACATACATATACATACGTAAGAATGCGATATCCACAGCTCTTCCGTTCTGTTCCCGAACCCGAGAACGAGACCGAGACCGAGACCGAGACCGAACTCGATTCCGATACCAAACTTGTAGCCGAACCCGACCCGGTAACCATCATCATCCAGCTAGCCAGCATCTTGTTCTCACTGAAATTTTTTTATTTTCACATTTCATTGTCGCTTATTTGTTGTTGTTGCCTCTTTATTTTCTTGGTAATAAGGTGTGAGAAAGGCAATAATCGTAAAGAGCTAACAAATTGTTGCTGCTGCTGCTGCTTCTGCTGCTTCTGCTGCCGTTGTTGTCTTTGGTTTCACGCTAAAATGTTAATCTGTCCTTTTTAGTCGACTGTCGCTGTCCGACCAATTACGAGTATGTATAGATCTTCAACGACAATCGAATTACTGTTCATGGCTTCATTCTGTGCTGCGTTGAGCTGATTTATTGACACGATCCACACGTGAGACCTGACATCATATCATACGCTATGACACTTCTAATACAATAGCTAGCACAACTATCTTAAGCGCCCGCGTTTCATCTTATTTGGTAGAGCTATGAATAGAATTTTATATTGCTTAAGAATATTACTTAAAATATGACTGATATTTATAGCAGTGAAGTACTATAGTCGCCTAAGTAACGCTGCAATCCGGTTTGAACCGATCCGGTTCGAAATCGGAATTCTGCTTTAGGTATACACCAATCCGAACTTTGAAACAAGCCAGCTGTCCAGAAAATAGCCAAACCGTTCAGGCTGAGGTTTATTTTATTTATAACAATAGATTCGGTTCAAGAAAAGTTCCAGAACTTGGAATATTTAAGTATGAGTAGCCATTTATGAACTGCCAAAATCTTATACGTAAAATTATGCTAGCTTAATTTTAAAAAATGAAAAGTTTACGTTTTTTTTTTAATGATTAAGATTATCTAAGACCCGGTTCACGAACCGAACCGCTGACAAAATGCTTTTGATTTGCAGTTAAGCAAATAATGTTTATCTGAAACTAGACTTTCTATCACAATTTATAACTTCTACTGTGCAAATAATTCATATTTTATATTTCCCAAGTTGTGGAGCTGCCAAATAGGCTTGTTAAGTTGGCTGTGCCTGAACATTTCACGAAATGTGGCTGAGTTCGCGAACAACTTTCGCGTGCAGTAAAAATTCGCGACATTCAATGAACATAAATGTTGTATAAATGTAGTGTTAGTGTTATTTCAAAATGTGCTCAAGTTTTTTCATAGTGTGTACAATATATGTACATAATTAACAAGGCATGTGTCTCTCCAATGTCTGGGTTTATGGGTCTTGTTCTATATTTGTGCACTTGCTCCTACGACAACTAATCGCATCATGTGGAGCGCTTATCATTTGAACATTAATTAATACAAAATACAATCAATGGAAAAGTCAAAACAAACGATTTCAGCTATTTTTATTTCTAAATCGAGCCCAGTACCGCCTATTGCGTTGTGTTATTAGTTTGAAAGCCAAACACTTCCGTCACATGCACCCAATTCTACCGAAAACGTTACCGCACCACCAGCTCCACCACCACACCATAACCCGGAACATTGTGGGTGCTCATTCTGAACTCTGATTTAATTAACTGGACAATGCAAAAATAATAATATTAATAATCAACGCCCAACAAGCAATTAAAGCACAAATTATACATAATTGGCATTTAGCAAGACTGTCTTTCTGATTCACTGAGTGGTTAAAGAAGCATTACGTATTTCTTGGAAACCCTAACCTCATAATGCAACTCATGTTTTCATTTCCGAGAAGTGTATAAGCAATCAATTACACTATGCAACAAAATGAGAACATTTAGTACATTACTTTCTTAGTATTTATTACAAGTACAAAAATCAACTGTTAAAATGTGTGAATATTAAAATTTTTATTTAAAAATGTTATAGAAGATTTCTTAAATATACGGGCCTGTTTCATTCCAAATCGTTTTCAATTTGGTGTTCCCGTTTTCGAATGGAATAGCAACCGTTTATCCTTGTTTGGCCTTGCAGTGAAATGGTGACAGGGAAAAGTCGATCTCTCTATTAAAGTTCAGGATGTAAACTTCATCGGTTAAAACTTGTCATATTTGATAAAAACAAAGATCAAAATATATGAAGAACTTATGGCCATTACGTAAGGTTAACGTCTTAACTGAAACACTTTTGTCCATATTTAATATTATGGGTATAATAAATTTACCAATTTGATCCTTTTAACTCGAAAAATTGCATGTTTTCTAATTTGATCGATTAGAAATAATCGAAGATGAAAATAATTGTATTCAATTTTTGTTAGGTTTCAATTATTATGGTTTGAAAATGTTGTTGCCTGGTGTTATTAATGCGATCATTGGTACACTCTACGCCCAAACCTGCCCCCTCCTCTGCACCACCCCGTCCAACAAGTGCAAATACTTTTGTTGCATAGCAACGCAGCCAGCAGCATACATAACCTCAATAATAGCCCATTTTGGCCACAGCGATAGCGAATGCTGTCCATGCCATTCCTTATTTGTATATTTATATGCTGGCTGTGTGTTTAAGTTAAAGCCACATGTCATTATCTTCAAGTAATTCCTCATAATCACCATGTTTGATCTTATTAAGACACCTTAACTTGTTTTCTTCAACTTGGAAGTCAACTCCTCTGTCTCCCGTCGACGTCGATGTCGATGTCGATGTCTCCGCCTTCCTTTACCATCCGTCCTCGTTACGCTCATTCATACATACAACATGATGATGATGGGCCAGACGAATGGCCAGCCAAGTGACCCGTCTGGCTGCCTGTTTGCCTGCCTGGCTGCCTACCAGCTAGCCAGCCAGCCCGACTGTCTGCCTGGCCTGGCCCGGCCCGGCCTGGACTGTCTTGGCCGGGCCCGATCACTTGTTCGCCTGCTTTTTCATTATGTTAAATTTCTGCCTTGTCTGTCGCGCTGCCGCAGGGCCCTCGTTGACTTGGGCCACTCTTCACACCACGCCAAGTGCTAACGACTTTGTACCTGCTCTGCCTCCGACTCTATCTCTGTCTCAGACTTTGACTCTGTCTCTTGCATCTCGTATCAGCGTCAACGGAGTGAGCTGCTGCTGCTGCTGCTGTTGCTACTGCTGCAGTTTCCATTAACGATCACGTCCGCATTGTATTTTTATAGATTTTTGGCTTAACGACAGCAGCAACGGCGACTGCAGCAAAAGTGGCAACAAGATCAATGCAATCCAGTAGCCATAAGCATTCACTTTTCTAGCCAATCTCAATGGGGAGCAAATGGTATGAATCCACTCTCAAGCTTCGATCATAATTAAAGTTGCACATATACTTAGAAAAAAAAACTAGATAGAACAGCTATAGATTTGCCTTGCAGAAAGGATTCGCAGACAAAGACTCAAGCTATATGATATGATAAATTGATTCGATTCTTATCAATCAAATATTGTATAAATTCTATGGCCCTGGTCTGACATACATATCTTAATAAGAAGATCTGTGCCAAGTTTCATGAAAACGGCTTTCAAATTGAGAGACTAGCTTGCATAGACAATCGTAACTGACTAGATTGAACAAACTACTGATTCTGATCACGAATATGCATACACTATGGGATAGGAAACCTTTCGAACCAATTATTTACATAAACAGGTTGGGTTCACGAAAATGTAGAAAACATATAAATTCTTTTGGGTTAGTTTAAGACGAACGATTATTAATGGTTGAACGAGAACTATCGAAATCAAATATGTGCAATTATCTTCGCTTTATTTCCTAAATTACAAAAATGTTATTCTTTTGGGGAGTGTTTTTCTTTAACTTCCTGAGTTCAGGATTATCCAAAACCGAAGCCAGAGATCACACATTGGTTCGATGCGAATATATAATATTTTTTTTGGTTGGCAGTCATGTCAGTTATTAAAGAATATTTTGCATAAATACGTAAATATAAAATTATACAGTGAGCGAGAATTCTATAAAAAAATAAGTTTTTTTACCAATGAAACTGGAGTGTTTATCTTTCTGTTTTGTTGGGGGACCGCACAAAATGCAAATACACACACGGATATCAGGTTTTATTCGAGAGTGTTTGACCAATATGTATAGCAATATCAATATTGGCAAGTGCGGCAATCAATTCAGGCATACTTATATAGAGGGAGTGGAATGGGGCGAAAATAAGCAAACAGCTGAAATGCAAATAATCAAATATCATTGATTGAATGGCGATGATGATGGTGATGATGATGATGATGCTGACTGTTCTGATGCTCCCCTGAAAAGCGGGGAGCAACGGATATTCATTTTGTACATACATAGTTTCAATTTGAATTGCGAATATGTATCTATACAATGGGTTTCTAGCGGCTCTAATAATTTGATTTCTCTTTCGATCTGTTTGTTTTTATATTGGGCATTACTAGAAATATGCCACAGCAGGGATTCGGTTGCTCTGTCAAGTGGTTCTATCTGGTGCTGATTTTGCAGATCTTGTTGTGCATTGGCCAGCTAGAGTGTCGCCAGCATCACAATCGCAACAACAATAATAGCAACAACAACAACAACAACAGCAACAGCAACAATAGACGAGGCGATTCGGACAGCTCTGAGGAGAATCACAGCAGCTCCGATGATGGCATCGACAACGTTGCGGACAACGACAACAGCATGGGCACTGGGCATGGCCACCGACATGGTCCGCGCAAGAAACAGCATGGCAACAACAATAACAGCAACAACAACAACAACAACAACAACAGCAACAACAATAATAATCACAATCGCCACAATCGCATGGAGGACAACGGCGTCTCGCTGTGGATCAACGAACAGCAACTCAAGACGCTGAGCGGTGAGTGGGGCAATCGGGGCTGCAAGCCGGAGTTCAACCGAACCGGTTTGAACCCGGAAGTTCAACACTAAACCAAACCAATTGTCTCAAACGAAACCGAAACAAACCATATGGTTTCCTTTCAGAAAACCATCAAGAATAGACGAAAATTGATTTAATTTTTAAATAGTTCTGTACAATTATTTGAAAATAGTTATTCTTCTTAAGTTTTCATCGTTGTAAACGGTTTTTAACTTAGGCTCGCTTCGGTTCAGTTTGAATTAAAGCTGATTTAAAAAGAGGTTATCTAGTTCCAGTTCGATTAAACTCTGCACCGGCTTGTAGTCTGGGCATTCAACTTTCTATTCCTAAACCTATCTGATTAACACCTAAAAAAACCCTCGCAGCGCTCTACTTTCCACAGGGCTACTCGGATCGAATCTATGCCATACACAATAACCGTGTGACCAACGAGATGCGCGACACAACTGTCTATAGTTATCTGGTGATACCATCCGAAGTGAACTATGTGAATTTCACATGGAAGTCTGGTAGACGCAAGTACTTCTATGACTTTGATCGCCTCCAAACGCTGGATGAGAGCATACTGAAGGCGCCAACGCTATCCATTAATAAAAGAGGTCGCATACCGCAGGAGCAGAAAAGTAAGTGCTGTCAGAGGTATTCAGCTATATATGTATATACATTTTATCTATGTATATCTAAGCTAGATTTTAGCATATTCCTGCCCTGCACTGGAAACAGCTCGGGCACTGCATCATTCAATGTGGGCCTCAAGATACAGAATCGCAAGAACCAACCGATATCGGGCACACCCATACGTCTCAACTTCAAAAAGGAATGCGCACATAGAGGTGTGTATGATATAGACGCTTCCAACTCTACTCTAACAACTTTGCAAGGTAGTGTATATGAAAAGTCAATAAATGCTTTATATCAAATTCTATATACGTTAGAAAACGCTTTAAAGCAACCATAGATAATATGTAGTATTGTACAAAATGAGAAAAAATAATTTATTTCAAATTTAATTATCCGATCGGATCAGATCGAATATTAACTGTGGATTAATTACATATGTATGTAGTTAAACATTTTTAGTTAGCTCAAGTTGCTCTTAAGCGTTTTCTTATGTAGTTACATTTATCATTTACCATTTATCACTGTCGCTAATGTCTATGCACAACTTTTATCAGATGTTTTTGTATCTAGTATTTATATATCCCATATCCTATCTACTTTTCTCATGTTCACGTCAAGCTCACGGTAGTTGTCGTTCATACGAACTGTTTTTTAGTTTATTATCCTTACGTCAATAAAATGTAAAAATTGTGCTCCGTTGTGGCGTTGCCATATCGATAAGTTGGCAGCATCTTGCCGTCGAGTTGGCCGGGCCGGACTTTAAATTTTGTATACAACACTGCAATTATAATTATAATGAAATTTAAATGTTTACAATCGATCTTGAGCACCAGTGAGCATTAGCTTGAACATAAGCTCTACTCGTATTATTGTGAAACTAAACTTGAGCACTGTTTCCACTCTTTAGTTTCTTTTTTGTTATCAAGGTGAGCGCCTTGCCCTTCTATCTATCATTTTCTGTATTTTTTTTCATAATCTTGCTCAGCTGTGGCACAGCACTGTCCACATCTTTATGTACATTGATAAACATTTCATGTAGTTTTTGCATATTTCACTATCCGCCGAAATCTGTTGCTATGCTTAATTATATTCAACTCAATATTGTGCTTATATATACACATACACACACTGTTCTTTCTTTTCTCAATAAAAAATAAAAATAAATAAATAAAACGATCGAAATAAACTAAAAAAACTTAAGCTCCCGATCCAGAATGCAGTTTGAAATGTGGCAAGAATGGCGATTGCAACGAGCATCATATCTGCAAGTGCAACGTCGGCTATACCGGCCAGTACTGTGAGACGGCCTTCTGTTTTCCACAGTGCCTCAACGGGGGCAATTGCACGGCGCCGTCGGTTTGCACCTGCCCCGAGGGCTATCAGGGCACCCAGTGCGAGGGTGGTAAGTAACTTTAAACGTATGATCGGTTAACAAATGTACATAAGTATATATTTAATGCTACTAAGCCCACTTTTATAATTTTGCAATTTCTTGGTGTTGTTACTCTTTAAAAGTAATCTGCATATCCATGAGAGAACTTAGACCTTTTTGGATATGGCAATTGCCGTTTTACAGCCAAACTTGATGACCTCGGTCATGGCCTTGTAGAAGGGCGCCTGCTCAGCACCGCAATCGATGCCAGTATCATGATGTTCCTGCTCTTCGTCACGAAATTTTGTAATTGTCTCAAGCAGTTCCTACAAAGGCAGCAACATCAATTTTCATTAGATTTATGTGCATAGTTAGTTGGGTTGGTAAGGGGATCGCTTACCTTGTCGGGATTGGGTGATTCCATAATTTGGCGCAGCTGATCGTTGTAGTGCTCAACAATTACCGTCTCAACGGCCACAGTGCATGCCATGGCGGCTTTCTCGCCCAGCAGCGCGGTGCCAGCGCCCAGCGCGAAGGCAGCAACATTCCATATGGGCGTCATAATTGTGGGTCGTACGCGATGCTGCTGTATTAGCTGCTCGAACTGTTTGCGATGGCACTTCTCCTGCTCCCACATGTGCTCAATGGTCTTGCCCATGGGTCCGTTACCCAATATGGCCATTTGGCCCGCATAGATGCGATCGGCGCCCAGTTCACCAGCATGATCCACGCGTATTATTTCGTCAGTCAGTGCATTGGCACGGGGACGCAACGGTTGTTGCTGGCTGTTATTGTTGCAAGTGGTGCTAGTGGTGCTGTTGTTGCTGCTGCTGCTGCTGGTGACGAGGCAACGTACGGTGGGTACATTGATGCGAATTAGTTGCATGCCCGATGCAGACGCGTTTCTAAACATTGTGGTTGGATGTTTTGCGGTGCTGGGCCAGAAGAAACTGCATTGAAAAAGGATTTTACCACAATAAATTAATGTTTCATATTGTTTTTCATTTCTTTCATTGTGTGTGTCGCAGGTATTTGCAAGGAGAAGTGCATGAATGGCGGCAAATGCATACAAAAGGACAAATGCCAATGCTCCAGAGGATATTATGGCCTGCACTGTGAATACTGTGAGTTGTGCGTTTATCTGTGTGCTAACAATGATTGTTTTTTACGCAACCCAAAAAATATATAAAAACAGCCAAGTGCGTGATACCCTGTAAAAACCGTGGCCGCTGCATTGGCAACAATTTGTGCCGCTGCCCGCTCGGCCTGCGCGGCGATCACTGCGAGATAGGACGCAATCAGCGGTCCACCTGCAAGTGCAGCCATGGCACCTGCATGGACAACAAGGAGTGCAAGTGCCAGAACGGTTACCGAGGACGCCATTGTCGCCGTCGTAAGTACTCAATAACGTGTCTCGTTTATGTACATCCTTTAGAAACTAATTGTTTCTTTTTTGTTTTTTTTTGTAAAGGCATTCCAAATCGTGGGCATTGAGCGCAGCCCTTTCTTGGGCCCAATCTACATGTGACATGTAAACAAATAGGCAACAATAAACGTTATACAAATGGGTGTTCCTGTTAACCCAATTGTTCACCGCGTCGTTTGGGCTCCTCCATCAGCAACAATTATACTTTTAATATGAAATGGACAAAACGAAATAATACTAATTGTGATACAAATTTTTTTGTAATTTAACATTCTTAACTAATAAACACAAAAAGAAATTTAACAATTAAGCACGCTAATATGTAATTCTATTTGGTTTCTGACTTGCTCTTAGCGATTGTTTGATTTGTACAATTTACTCGGGGAGTACGCCCATAGACAAAGAAACACATATTTTTCTGATCGTGTCAATATGTCTACAATATGACCACAAATGAAACTATTTATTGACAACACAACGCGTCTTTTTACCGCAATTACTTACTTACATCAGGTAACAATATTTAATATAATTTTTATGCAACAATCACGCACAATGTTTTTATTATTATTATGACCTAGCCGGCTGACATCTAGTGTTGCTAAATGCCAGAATAAGTGCTGGAACGCAAACTCAAACTATCGATATGGACGATTAGGGTATCGAAACGTAACCATATCTATAAATGTGCGTAGTCAGCGTTCGAAAAGGGGGTATGCAAAAAGAAATGTACCAATTTGGCTTTAGAGATAGATGATGATATATATCATATCTGCTGAAAAAAACATAGTATAAGTAACAACTCCATTAAATAGAAAACCACATTTTTTAGCCAAACAGATACATATTTTATTTCAAATAAACTGCCTATTTTCAGGTGTTTGCTGCGGTAAAAATGGTGCAAGCCCAACTCCTCGATTAATTAGCAAACAATTTATTTAACTACCAAAATTATTATTTTTAATGTTTTCCAAGTACATATTCGAATAGAAAAAATTGCTTATTTTCTTGAAACTTCAAAATTAAAGTATCTACACATTTTGTATAATCAAAATTACCCCCTTCCTAAAGTAATGCCTACGCACATGTGCCTAAGTCAAATTAAATAAAAGTCAGCTGACGCCTTGTTTTTTTGCAGCACCAACAACGATGGCTCCAAGGAATAACCATGATCCAACGTCCTCCGGCGAATCGGGTAGCTCAAAAGTGCAGGAGGCCGATCTACAAGGTAGAACTATTAATTTGTGTGCTAATTTGCGTTAATGGCGCCATTTGCTACTTGCAGAGATGGAGGACGTCAATCAGAGCCTAGATGCTCTCAGTTGTGCCTTGGACGCAGTTGAGCAACGCAC
The DNA here is from genome assembly GCA_035043065.1 of Hirtodrosophila confusa. Taxonomy (NCBI): domain Eukaryota; kingdom Metazoa; phylum Arthropoda; class Insecta; order Diptera; family Drosophilidae; genus Hirtodrosophila; species Hirtodrosophila confusa. Next base: position 5,896,063 of record JAWNNI010000033.1, on the reverse strand, counting down.
GGACGATATATTGTCGCAGCTTCGAGAGCTCTTGGACTCGAATCGCGAGATTCGCCGTCAGCTGGCGGAGGAAAAAGATAGCTCCTCCGAGGATCAAAATGACAATGAAGACGACGACGACGATGACGATGACATGGAGGGACATTCGGGTATTGAGAATGGGGCCATACCCAGCATTAACTAAACCACATAAAGTTTGTGTTTTTGATGTATAGTGACCTTTTCCTATACATATTTATTGTTTTTTTTAACACATAATATAATTGTTACCCAATATTACTTAAGTCTACTTCTTGCGACCTTTCTTTGATTTTTTTGAAGCTTTGGTACTTTGTGGATTGGTTACAATTTTTTCCATTGTCAAATTTAACAAGCGGTGTGCTTCCAGCTTCAGACGCACATTTTCAGCACGTAGTTTTTTGAGCTCCGCGGCGACATCTGCATCAGCTTCAGGCATTTCCTCATCCTCATCAGCTGAATCTTCTGCATCATCCGCAGCAGCCGTTTCGCCCAACGTCTCTTCCTCATCACCGCTGACATTCATGTCTTCCGCAAGTTCCCTTCCCTTCAGTGTTGGGCTTTTCTCGGTGCCATCGTAACAATCATCAAAGTTTGGCTCTTCGAACTTCATTCCTTTTGTATATTCTTCAGTGATGAGCAGTTCAATGACATCATCCTCATCTTCTGGTGGACTGATCATGCGCTTAAGATTTTCGGCAAAAAATTTTGGCGCCTTGGGGCCCGGATGGAAGGTTGAAGTGCCGGTCAGGCGCAAGTGCAGATTGGTAATGGCCCCAAGCTGCGGTATGGTCTTAATCAACTGTCGACTGCTAACATCCCAGACGCACACTTGCTTATCCTCCCCACCCGAAATCAGCTGCTGTGCATTCACCGACAGTGCCAAGCACGTAATGGGTGTGCCAGTTGTGTGTCCAATGAAAGCTTGACTTTCCTCTTCTTCGAGATGGTATTCCTGCGAATGAATGAAATATGAAAAAGCCGCTAAGATTTCTGCATTTACACAGGCATCTGTACCTTCATGCGTGGTAATTTTTCCATATGAAAGATGAGCACCTGACCATCACTGGTGCCAACGTAGACGCTGGTTTCCAGCCTGTTAACAATCACACTGTGCAGGGCGACTGGAAAGACGACGCTTAGAAGCATAATGCCCCCGCTAAGGTCATACACCTTGCAGCATCGATCCAATGAGACGGTGTACATGAAGGCATGGATGCCACCAAGCCCAATGTGTACATCGGTGACAGCCAGTCCATGATCGTTAAAAGAATACAATGGCGCATTCTCTTCGCTATCACCCGTGTTCAAAGGGGCAACAGCTCGCGTAAGATGCCATACAAGGACCGCACCATCTTTGCCGGCAGTGACAAAGTGCTCACCACTGGCAGTAAACCGTATGCAGCTGATAGGCTGATAATGCCTGGACATCGTGTTGAGCAGGCGGCCAGTATTGAGGTGCCAAAGGTAGATGGTCTCCTGTATGCCAGCGACTAGGTATGCGCCGTCTGGGGTTAGTGCTAGGGCATTCACCTTGCCCGGCACTACATAACGTATGTTGGGCATCGGATCGTGGCCATTGATGGCCCATACATGCAGGAGCGGCTTTGTGCTGTTGGCTGCCATAACAAAGTTGGCGCCAAGCATTTGTAGGCTGTGCTGCTGCATTGCGGCACCGCCTTTGTACCTCATCAAATCGGTGCCAGTGCGAAGGTCCTGCACCGTGCAGGATGCGCGCTCATTGTTCATTGTGCTGATGAACACAGCCTCAACAACGTCGCCCATTTTTAAATACACGTGCAAGTGACAACAAACAAACAAAACGTACCTATATTTGGTTAAAAAAATACCAGAGTGCGTATTTTATTTCAAGTGCTGGTCACACAAGCAGTGACTGATTTGATTGATTTTATACACTTTTTAAAATGTTATTAACTGTTTTCAAATTTACAGACTGACTCTCAAATTGATTAATAATTATTAGCCCTCAGGATGTGAATATATGTATGGTTCACCTTTTGATTTAAATAAGTGAATATAATTAAATTCTTGAATTCTTGATATGGAAATAATAAATCTATTGAAAAATAAATGAAGAAACAATCAGCTGCCAAAATTTTTACTATTAATTTTCAAACAACAAAGACATGATATATAACTGATGGCGTTGTTCGATTAGGCCAAATAAAAAATAGAATAGTATAAATATATAGAGAAAATATATAAATAAATGAATATCTAAAATTTAGCTTTGTTAATTTAAATGTAGCTTTTTTGTTGCTTGCCCCGAGTAAGTTTGATTTTTTCTTTTTAAAAGGTGGAAACTCTGCACACAAGGCAGCCGGTATCGTCAGTGATAACGAGCGTCTTTCTAGAAAATATACATAGTACATATGTATAAAAACTAATAAATAGCTTTAAGCGTGGCCGGCTGATGACATTATGAGTGGCTACTTTTGGCAACTGGTGGGCATAAGTACGGCGCTTAAAGTGCTGCTGCTACCCGCTTAGTAAGTACTGTCAAGCATTAATGATTCATCGAAATTGCCAAATTGTCACTTGCAGCTATTCCACAGACTTTGAGGTACATCGCAATTGGTTGGCCATAACACATAGTCTGCCATTGAATCGATGGTATTTGGACGCAACAAGCGAATGGACACTGGACTACCCGCCCTTCTTTGCCTACTTCGAATGGATGCTCTCGCAGGCGGCCAAATATGTTGATCCGCAAATGCTAATCGTACAAAACCTGAACTATGCGTCTGTTGCAACGGTGTGCTTTCAGCGCATATCGGTGATGGTCATGGATTTGATATATGTAATGGGCGTGCATTACTGTCTGGCCGCCCTTCACGTTGTCCAATCAACACAACGGCACATTGCGGGCTGCATGCTCCTCCTTTTGAATGTTGGGCTCGTCTTTGTGGATCACATACACTTTCAGTACAATGGCTTTCTGTTTGGCATACTGCTGCTGAGCATTGGTGCCCTGTTTAGGGAACGATACCTGTGGAGCGCCTTTGCCTTTGCGGTGCTGCTGAACTTCAAGCACATATTCCTTTATATAGCGCCTGCCTTTGCTGTCTATCTGTTTAGGTTTTATTGCCTCAGAAAGGCCAGCTATATGAAAGGTATGCGCAAGCTGTTAGCTGTGGGCCTGATGCCCTTTGCGCTGTCCTTTGGGCCCTTTTGGCGCCAATTGCCGCAGCTGATGTCGCGCCTGTTTCCCTTCAAGCGCGGTCTTACGCACGCCTACTGGGCACCCAATTTTTGGGCACTCTATAATACAGCCGACAAGTTGGCTGCCAGTGCTTTGAAACGCACGCCCAACATTACTGCCTCCTCGACCACTTCAGGACTCGTCCAACAGGTTCAACATATTGTGCTGCCAAGCATAACACCGTCCATAACATTTGCACTTACTTTGCTATTCATGCTGCCCATTCTGTTAAAGCTTTATCTCACCAAATCCAGACCGTAAGCATTTCCATACTTTATTTTATGTGTACCTACATTAATAACTTTCTCGAACTCTATTGACAGCCAAGCCACGTTGGTGTTTCTACGTGCCGTTGTGCTCTGCGCCTGCTCCTCGTTCATGTTTGGCTGGCACGTGCATGAGAAGGCAATACTTATGTGCCTAATACCATTGTGGTGAGTAATGATGAAGTACATCCCATTATTGATTGAGCTCTTACTGAACTAACAACTTCCATTCTCTACCTCCATGTACAGCCTGCTTGCTGTTGTGGATCACCGGGATGCTAAATATGCGTTTATTTTGGCAGTTGCTGGTTACTTCTCGCTGTTGCCTTTGCTCTTTGAGGTTGATCTGCTCGTGCTGCGCTACTCGCTTTACCTGGCCTATGTGGCAATGATGTATGCCCAACTGGAGCGCATATATAAGAGCAAGCCGGATATACACATACTCGAGTGGTTATACTTGCTAGGATTCATAGCCATTCCACTCTATGAGCACTTCATCAGTCGTCTGTTGGGCCTGCACCTGCGTTTGCCCTTTATGCCGCTGCTGCTTACATCTGTGTATTGTGCTCTGGGCGTGCTCTACTTCTTTGTGCGCTACTATCTCTACGCATTGGACATCACGTGGCAGAGTCTTGGGAAGCGACGCGTTGTCCAAATCAAGTCGTCGGCAGTCAAAAGAAAACTCAAAACCAAATAAATATTGTAGCTAAAGAATTGTTGCTCGCAAAAGTATTTGTTCCGGAGGTATCTAGTCTTTCTTTCAAGGCGCCTGGCGCAACAGCCAAAACGGCGCCGTCTAAGGCTCAAAGAGGCAACACAATGGCTATTAAGCGGAAAGATAGGTAGCAGTGCAGAATGTGCTCGGCGTTAAATGTGAAACCGTGAAGGCGCTGGGCGCGTACCTGTTGCCTTGAGCAGATTATTGCTGAAGGAGGAGTGGGTCATAGAACAGGTAACAAGGGCGCAACGGGCATGAGTGGGCAACATTCCTGGAAAGTCCATGGAAAGCACCAGTTTCATTTGAATGAATTTTTTGGCTTGCATAAGCCAACAAGCAACATGAAATGCACATAGATCTGAACAGTATTCAATTGCAACTCGTAACGAGCAGGTCGTGTCGCTGAATCTCACATATGCAGGCAGAAACCCGACTCCAACAGAAATCTCCGTTCAAAATGATGCTGGGCCACAGAGAGACGGCAAAGTAAAGCTGCCTAATCTTAATCCAAATGTGTGCTTTATTAAATGATTGTACATTTTAGCAGCCAATCAATCCAATCGAGCGCATGCTTCAGAAAGGGCACCTACATCGAGTTATCCACAGGTGTGCTGCGTCGCGTGGAGGACATACGCACCGAGGACTTCATTCAGTCAGCGCTGCGTAGCCAGCTCTTTGATATGCGGGAGGCAACAGTGGTTAAGATCGACAGAGCTTCATCACATTTCATTGATATTACCTTCAGCTATGACACACAGCATTTGAAGGTAGGCGTCTTTAGAGGCATCACGATGAACTTATGTTGATATTATATTTCAGGTTAATATGGAGGTGACACCCGCTCATCCGCTGTTTGTGTATGGCCAGGGCTGGGCTTCCTGCAATCCACAGATGTCGTTTGACCTTTACGAGCTCAAGTGCCAGCAACTGCAGGTGGGAGACATTTGCCTCTCGCTGGTACCACACGAGCAGCCGCCTCCCGTTTCTCAACTCCACACGGCACCATTGGAGGCAAGTTGTGCAGCCGCTGCGCTGCCCAGAAATCCATACCAAGTGTATGCAGATATGGCAAACATTGTGGCAGCCTATACTCAGCACTTGATTGGAAAAATGACTAGCTAATAAAAAGAATAAGCTACGAAATTATGCATTTACATGTAATAATTATATATTGAAATTAAAGACTGTGCTTGCATTTTAAGGGACTCGGCTACTTTTGAAACCATATTAACTATTATTGTTATTATTCATATTTAAATTTTTTTTTTTTTTTTGTTCAATTTTGACAAAATTAAGCTAGTTTTAGGGTAGCATTCTGGATTGAAGAATACACAGTCCTCCGGTCCAAGATAATCACCTAAATAAAACTCATGACTATATATGTATGTATAATATAAAATGTAATGTTTAAATGTTTATTTCAGACACATAAATAAACATAAATTACATACAATAACTAAATAAACAAAACATTATATATTATATTACGAAATACTATCCCGGTTGTACAATATAAAAATACTTGTGCGCTAACAATTACGGCGATTTGCGTAAAAATAAAAACAGTAGGCTATATAGTTGTAGGACAGCGAGTGATTTCACAGAAATAAAAATAGCAATTTAAAAAATATAATTATCTTGTCAACTACAAGTGCTTAAAATCATATTCAAATCCGAAAGAGATTTGTTGGTTTTCTCTTTCTAATATTTACAAAGATTATTCGCTATTTAAAAAGAATATTGCATTCTAAAAGTTGCTTGCGAATGAGACAGTTGAAACGGTTGGGTTTTTGGTAGGTCCAAAGCCAGAGTGTGAGTATTTGTTAAAATACAATTTTTACTTATACATGTTTAATATCAATATGTTTGTTTTAAATACAATGAATAATAAATGTTTGCCAATATTGTTTTTAAATAACCACGATTTTTGTTCGTTTAGTGCTGTGAAATGCTGTACTATCGTTTGGCAAACAACAAACTATCGGCAGTTGTATTTTAAAAGAGTGTGGTAACACTGAATGTTTATGTGTGCCATCTCTATGATTTGAACGTGAAAGCCACAAACAACAAAAACAACAATTCGGTGGCGCAAAGCTAATATATATGTATGATCATCAGTCGTGTTGCCAATCAATGAAAAGTGCAGCCTTGCCACAGGACAAGTACAATGATTGCAACGATGAGGCAACACTGAAGGATGTGAGTGGGCACAGAAGCAGTAACAGCAATGTCAACAACCACTATGGGATCTCCAGAAATATTAATAATATCAGCGATACAACGATGTGGTCAAAAGCACACGATATGCAGACCTCGTCAGCCAAGACGAATCCCGTACTGCGTAATATAAACAATGACATGACAAAGGGTTTGTCGCGTAAATCGTATCAATGGAAGAGTGAGTTTCTGTTTACACTGCAACTTGACCGCATTGTTAATTTAAATACATATTTACGCTCGAATATCATAGCGCCATATACGACAAATGATCGCGATGGCAAACAGCAGGCGGTGGATGACATGCGCATGTCCAAGATCATGCGACGCCTGCATACCGAAACGAGTCCAACGATGGCCCTGGAACTGTGCGCCAAACTGGAAATGGCCGTGAGGACGCCAGTTAATATGGGCTACTTGACGCGCTCCTTTGACGCCATACTGGAGGGCATGCTATCGCTGTTCAAACAATGCCCGGTGCCAGTGCTGGAGGAGTGCAGCAAAACGCTTGGACTGATTGGGTACATCAATCGCATGTCATATCCCATTTACGAGGAGTTCATTTTCAAAAACTATCGGACTAATAAACGCTTGCAAAAGTATTTAATTGAGGCGCTGCGGACAACGATTAGGTGAGTGTCCTGACGAGTTCTGAACAAGTTGCCATCAAGCGCCCATGTTTTGGCAATCTTCTAGCTGCGATACCAAATGCGATCTGCACATGTATGCGGAAAAGATAATGATAATGCTGAAGGACTTCCTGGATAGTGCGGAGAGTGGCGATAACTTTATGGGCATTAGCACCTGCATTGTCCAGTTCTCCCTCAACTATCGCGATGCCTTTGCATGCCATTTTACGGATGTGGTGGACATCATAATTGGCTGGCAACTGGAGATTGGTCAGCCTAAGCAATTGAAGGCACACTGTGCCTATGTACTGGAGCAGCTGACGCCGTACTTCAGCAAGCAGCTAGACTTCAGCTACGGCCTGCTGGCTCAGTTCATTGAGGACATCATTGCGTTGGATGCCACAGAGTGTCCCGGCGAGCGTATTGGTGCGTTTGTTGGCGCCTTCAATGCTCTGCTCAAGTGCCTGACCCGCATGCACATCACATGCGAGTCTATTGTTTCCATGGCCCTCAAGCATCTAAACAAAATAATGCTCGATGTGCTGCTGCTGGACGACACAAGTAGCGATGCTGTGATCAACATTAACGAGCTGCTTTGCATTTGTCTGATAAATGGCTACAGTGATCCGGATGCCGCCACCTTAGCCCAGCTGCTTGGCTTGCAGTTCGAGCATATGCATCGTTTGCATGAGCCGCAACAGCTCAGCTGCTTGTACTTGTTGCTGTGCACGGTGCGTAAGCTGCGCGCACGCTTGCCACCTGCATTGGTGCAGCTTATTTTCCAGACAGACGACACAAAGCAGACATTTCTGGCCGGCATACGACTGCAGAGCAAGGGTACGGCGCACAAGCTGCTGTTGCGCACCTGCCAGGAGACGTTGCTGATTAAAAATGTGCCGTTGCTGCAGCAGGCATACAAGCAACTTGTGAAGGATATTGACCAATGTGTGTTGCGTCTGACTGAGGCACACACTGCACAGACTGCACAGCTCGAAGAGCTAGAAACGGAACAAGAGCAGCCGGAATATGACGTAAACGATGTCAGCCTTTTGCTTATATTTCATTTGTCCGCATTGGCGGCATTGGCAAAGCAAACGTCCTCCATTATTGGCATGTATGCATGCAATCCTTCAATACTGGAGCTACTGATTACCAATTGTCGCGCCAAGGACCTGACCATGTGGTCCACACATGCGGCCACCCATCATGCCATACTCAGCCTGCTAGTGGTGCACTGTCAGGCCAATCATAACTTTCGCAATAACTCAAGTCTGCTGCGCGATGTCGACAATAACACACACTCAACCAGTTCCACATCGCCGACGGCGCACAGTTTTGGCCACATTCTCAAGTTTCTGGCTAACTGTTTGGCCCAGGCAACGCAGCTGGCGCCCCTAAATCTTAAGCTGCTGCTGCAATGGACGCAAACCCTGTTAACCGAGTGCCGTACGCGATCTAACATTTTGCTGAAGCATGGGAGCTTCATCAGCATTTGCGAGAGCATTGCGCGTATGGCCGCCAAATATGCACCACTGGAAAGCGCCGCGTGCATTCAGACGGTGATGGGCTATGGCATATCTTCCCTAAGTTCATCGTTACTGCATCTATATCGCGAGACAGCGCTGCACCAGCTGCAATCGCTCAGCAGCTGTGCCCATGCTGCCTACGCACAGATCTATGCTCAGCTGCCACTACACCTGAGCATTGAACGACGTAGTGCTCTGGGCATCGGCAGCAGCCACTATTGTGTGTGGCAGCAACGTCTGAGCCAATGCACCGCCGTGCGCGATAATGTCTTCCGTCAATTTGTTGATGGGTTGCAGATGCCCGAGCATCTACAGTTTGCCGACTGCCTGCGCGCGCTCTTCATGCGCAGCTGCCAGCTGATGACGCTGGATGAGCGGCAGGAGAAGCTGTCGCAGTGCACACGACGCTGCCAGCGACTGGCCGCCGCCTGGCTGCAGTTCGAAGCGGCGCGTTACTGTGTCGACCAGAAGCTCCGCACCACGCTCGGCAAGCCGCAGGAAACGTTCCTTGCCTTTGAGGCAATTATCATGCGCTATGCGCGCCTTTTAACCGGCTGTGCCAAGGATTCCGAGCGCCAAGTGCTCGACAACATGTCACTGCTACAATTGTCCAATACGCGCACAAATCTTAAAATGCTGCTTGGTTTTCTGGACGCCCTCGAGAAGCTCATCTACAATGCCGCCGAGGGCAGCGCCTTTGCATTGCGCCCGCCCGAGAAACCAGTCAGCGCCTTCTTTCGACTCAACAATCCCACATGCCAGTCCTGGTTCAATCGCATACGCATTGGTGTTGTCATCATTGCCATGCACAGCCAGCAGCCGGAGCTGGTCATACGCTATGCTCAGGTAATTTCATCAGCAATCTATCTAGATTAAAGACTTTGTCCCGACTGACTGACTATAATACATATAGCTAGCTGGTAAAACCCCAGCGCTGCCCGCCGAAATATTTAGATTAAAATGCATTGTGTGGAATTTGACTACTTTTGTCAATCTTAAAAGATTCACCATGATCTTACCGCCCGCGGGGTAGATTTTCCAAGATTTTTTATTAATTATTATTAATTCCACGCCTATTATGTTTTTGTGTAGAGCCTTGAAAATGAGTTTGAACCCGATCGGACCAAAATTTGACTTTCTCCCAAACAACTTTGAGACCACTATTTTCCGCCCATGGAGCGGATTTTCAAAAATAGGGAAAACATATGTCAAATGACTTTTCGTATAGATCTTGGAAAATATGTTTGAAGCCGATTGGCAAAAGTTTCATACAACAGTTTTGCGCTATTTTCCACGCTTGTTGGTGGAATTTTCAAAAATGCCGTCTTAGTGTGCACTTGCGTCATAGATAGAAACTATTGTGAACATTTCAGCATTCTAGCTCTTATGATTGCCAATCTGTCAGACAGTCACCAATCAGGGCAAACTGGTTTATATATGTAGATAAACTATGCGCTGTAGTTTCTATTTGTGAAAAGAGTGTTGCAATTCTTGCGCGCTTTTGCGATCATCTCACATCTTGCAGACTCCGTTTCGTGCAACTTGCACAGAAATAGAAACGTTTCTATTCGATGCAAGAATCTGAGAAATATTTCAAATGAGTTATGTTAAATGCATCTGTCGGATTTCTCACACTATTTATACACAATACAACTTTTCAAGCAAGATCTTTTCTTGCAAGAATCGCATCAATAATGGCCGCTACAGTATTATTTAACCTGTTAACGGATTTAAACTTTTGAATCACTCAGTCTAATTCCTAATCTCAATCCTTCTTAAGAAACTGTATAATATATGGCACAATCAGTATAAATATTGTTATATCGAGGAACTTTTCCCAATAATACTTACTTGACTCTTGACTGGCAAACTAGGTCTTGAATGCAGCGAAACCTGGAGATTTTGAAATCGCGCAGAAGAATGCTTAATGCATATTATCTACCCTGATTAGAAGAAGTCTGGGTAATCTTGTCCTCCTAGCAGATATAAAGTTTTGAACATTTTAAATTTATAATATACATAACATTAATATAATGTAATTTTGCGCATTAAACAAATAACTATCATCGTTCTATTCTCTTTCCATAGCAAATCTTGGAAACACAGAAGACACAGGACAACACATACAGCCAAGCCATTGTCTATTTGGCCTGGGCGTTCATCAGATGCAGGGAATCGGATTCACTGCGTGGCCTGCAAGTTTGGGCGCGCTCGAAGTGCGATAAAACTTATCAGTGGCTGCAACATGCTGCGGATCAGGCAGCCGGACGCAAGGAGCAGGCGCTGGCCGGCTACAAGAGCGTGCTGGCCGACGAGCCGCAAACGGAGCTGGAGCCGCACACGCGGCAGTTTGTGTTGTCGCAGCTGATTGAATGCCTGCAGAGCACAGGTCAGTGGACACAGCTGGTGGAGCTGAAGGCGCAGCTAAATCGCACTGAGGAGAACACCACGCAGCTTAATCCATTTCTGCAGAAGAACAGCGCGCAATTGAGTTGTCTGGATCAGCTGCTGGCCAAAAGCGAGTCCACATCAGATGATCTAACCGCAGAGCTGCACAATCTCAGCCTGTGGCCAAGCCAAACCAGCGAGCATGCCAGCTTCTCCGCCATCTATATGCGCGAGCACCTGGAGAACATTGTTCTCCAACAGGCCGTGAATGGACACGGATCAAATGCGCTGGCCTTGCCGATGCAACAGCTGCTGGATATCACCTGGCGCGATTCTCTGCTCAATTCCAGCTGCGATCAAACCCACTGGCAACAGCTGACACTGCTCAAGCACGTAGCACAGAAGTTAAACTGCCCGGAGGAGCAATTATCGCTGTTGCCCCTGTGCAACGCCAACAACAACAACACCACCAACTGCATATCCAGCACATTGCTGGTGCGCTGCGTGGCCTGGACGCAGCTATTGCGTAGTCATTGCAGCCTTGATAGCGTGGGCAAGCTCTATCTGGACACGGCAGTGTTGGCGCGCGAGGAGGGCAATCAGCTCACCTGCCAGACCATGCTGGAGCTGTACTTTGGACAGCCGCTGACCAACATTGCGCGCCAGTTGGTCAGCCATCAGCTGGACACTAATAATGCGCAACTGTTGCGAGGCTACAGCGAGCTGACCAAGTGCCTGCACGTGCAGCAACAGCAGCAGCTGCAATGCGGCGAGCTCAGCTCCATCAACGTATGTGCAACACTCTGCCTGGGCATACAGAAGCAGCAGCACAAGTTGCAAGCGAATTCAGCCCTAGGCGCTGAGCTGCTGTTGACGCTCTCCGATTGGATAACTGCGCGCAGCTACAGCGGCTTGGCAACAAATCTGTCGCCAACGCTGCAACAGCTGCTGGAACAGCTGCCGGAGTGCCCATTGACAGGTTGCTCGACAGCGCAACTGATGACCCTGCCGCATGGTGAACGTCTGGTCGCGCGCCTCATCAATGCCAGCCTGCAGCAGCGACCCAACAACGAAGAGGCGCTCATTGCCTATGGCAATTGGTGCTATCGCTGGGGCAAAAAGATTATCGACTGCGGCTGTGTGCTAACACAATCGGATGTGGGTGCCATTGGCCAGGCGCTAGGCGGCAAGCAGCCGTTGGAGGATGACACGCTCCAGGAGCTGTTGCAGGCGCTTCGCATGGAACAGCAGCCGGGCAACATTTGTGAGGAGGATGAAATGCAAACGGATGCTCAATGCGAAAGTCGACTGCGCAGACTCAGCCTGCTGGCTGACAAGCCCGCCAGCGTGCTGGAAGCTATCATGCGCATCTGGCGGCGAGCCATATCCAATACGTTTGACTACTACAAGGAGGCGGCCCGTGCGTATTTTCATTATCTCAGCCGGAAGGCGGGCCATGGCGTCTCAGCGGCTGTGCAACAGGCAACGCAGCAACGTTTCCACGTGGATGATAACAATATGGTGACCACAACGTTGCGGCTTTTGCGTCTCATTGTCAAGCATGCCAGCGGTCTGCAGGAGGTGCTCGAGCAGGGCTTAAAGACAACGCCCATTGGGCCGTGGAAGGTGATCATACCGCAGCTGTTCAGCCGTCTCAATCATCATGAGCCGTATGTGAGGAAAAGTGTTTGCGCGTTGCTCTGCCGCTTGGCTGAGAGTCGTCCACAGTTGGTTGTATTTCCCGCTGTCGTTGGCGCCAATCGAGAGTTGCAGGCTACCCCCACGAGTTCAGTCCCCACAGTTGTTATGGACACAACTGCAGCACCAACAGCAGTTGGCAACAACAACAGCGGCAGCTATGCATGTTTGCTGGGCGCACTGACCAAACAGGCACCGGAGGTGGTACAGCATGTGCAGCTGCTGGTAATGGAGCTGCGTCGCGTCTGCCTACTGTGGGATGAGTATTGGATACACTCGCTGGCGCACATCTACAACAGCTATGTTGGCCGGGTGAACACATTGGCTAGCGAATTTAAGCCGGATGATAATGAGGGTAAACAGAATCGCTTTAATAGCTGGCGACCGCAATTGCTTAACGATCTGGAGGCACTGATGGCCTTTACGGAACGTGAGCCAGAAACTAACTACGAGCGCAGCTTCAAGCGACGTTTTGAGGCGGCCATCCAGGAAACGATGGAAGCCCTGCAGCAGGAACCCTATCCGGAGGCCTGGGACAAACTCAAGCAGCTATATCATGTGCTGCAATCGAACATGCTGCGCGGCACGAGCAACACGCTTAAGATGCAAAACATCAGTCCAGTGCTATGCAACATTGGACGTATGTGCATCTCCATGCCCGGCCTGGATGCCCAGGACGAACAGCAGCCGGTCCACATTGAGAGCGTGGAGAGTTTGGTCTGCGTACTGCCCACCAAAACGAAGCCCAAAAAGGTTGCATTCTTTGGCAGCAATGGTCAGAAGTACACGTTCCTCTTCAAAGGTCTCGAGGATCTGCATCTGGACGAGCGCATCATGCAGTTTCTGTCTATATCGAATGCTATTATGGCCAGTAAAACTGATACACCCAATTGCTGTTATCGGGCTCATCATTACTCCGTTATACCGCTGGGCCCCCAGTCGGGTCTGATCAGTTGGGTAGATGGCGTAACGCCGCTCTTTGCCCTCTATAAGAAATGGCAACAACGCCAGCCGCTACCAGAGACCGCTGCCTCATCTCGCCGCCTCACCGATCTATTCTACAACAAGCTATCCCCACTGCTAGCCAAGCACAATATGCTGGTCACCGATCCACGACGTCAGTGGCCGCTCTCGGCGCTGCAGCAAGTGCTCAACGAACTGATCCAGGAGACTCCACCCGACCTGCTTGCACGTGAGCTGTGGTGTCAGGCGGGCAGCGCCGCCGAGTGGCGTCAGTCGGTCCGTCGCTATACCATGTGCATGGCGGTCATGTCTGTCATTGGCTATGTCATTGGCCTGGGCGATCGTCATCTGGACAATGTGCTTATTAATCTCAGCAGCGGTGATATCGTACACATTGACTACAACGTTTGCTTCGAAAAGGGACGCACACTGCGCATACCCGAGCGGGTGCCTTTCCGCCTCACCCAGAACATGGTTCATGCCCTGGGCATCACTGGCATCGAGGTAAGTTCACAAGCGACCTAGGGTCTTAGATATTTTAATCTTTCAAAACTCACATAAGGGCCTTTCCTAATTCAAATTTTAAATCAATTTCAAACCAAATACTTTTTGGAGCAGAATTTGTATGTAGTTTCATTATACTTACACATTCAAAACAATCCTTAAAGCGGAATTCAGAATAGGCCAGTTTAGTTCAGCGTTGTTTCGGCTTTAATTTCCATATTTGTTCCGTTGATTTTTAAGTACTTAGCTTGTTTTCACATCAATTCTTTTTATTCTGACAAAGTGCCACTTGCAAGCTTTCGTTGCAGTTGTCAGTTGCAATTTAAGCGCATACGTTGACCAACACTGCTGACCAATGTGTCCACACATTAAAATATTTATAATGGCATCTCATGGATAAAGTCAGCTGTTTGTCTCATATTTTATTGGTGCTTTTAGAGTCCGCCTTATGCTGCGATAGTCCTAGGCGCCTTTCAAACAATAATTCATTTGGATATGCAGATGTACTATTATTGATTATATCCCGCAAGTCCCCTATTTTATGTTTTAAGAAAAGAAAGGCTATACCTCCTTTTTAACTCAATATTTATGTATGTACATACATACTTAAATTTAAATTTTTAAAAGGTTTCCTTACAGCCCCTAGATCGCTTCAAGCTTCTCAAAACTTTTAAAGGTTTGCCTAATTGCTTATTCTAAGTACTTTTCTATATGTTCTAATGGAATTGTTTTGGATTAGAAACCTAGTTAAAATATGTAAATGAATGAGGCCTAGAATAACAAATGATTCTGTCAGGAATAGCTTAGTAGCTAAGGCAAAAGACAGATCTCTGGTTTTACTCTCGCTGAGAACCCTTCATATACGGACAGTTTGTATAAAATAATTCCAGCAAATGTCACTGATGAAAATTTTTGGTAAACATACCAAAATAGCGCTATCTGGCCAGCGCTAAGCCCAAATTTACTCGTAATTAGTTCTACTTCTGTTTATTGCGTTGTCTGACAATGAGTTGAGAGTTTTTCAGTAGTTTTTGTGACTTTTGTGGATGTTGCATAGATGCTGTTGCTTTCGATGCGCTGCTTAACGCTCTCCGATGGCATATGCAGCTCCATATCGGTATCCACGCGACAGCAGCTGGCCGATTTACAGCATAGCGTCTGGGCAAAGGCGCGTCGAAAGCCGGCATTCTTCCATGAGTAGATGATCGGATTGAGGGCCGAGTTGGCAATGGCCAGCGAGAAGGCCGACTTATAGATCATCGAGTTACTGCGGCAGATGCGAAACAGTTGGGCAATTGCCACACTGAAGTAGGGCAGCCAGCAGATTGTGAAGCAGCCCATGATGAAGACCACAATCTGTACGCTCTTCCAGTCCGGATGCAGCATACTGTGTGTCGTGTGCGTGTTGTATACCACAGACTGGCGCAGGCGCTGCGCCTGCTTGGATGCCTCTCGCATGATGCGCCAGTAGAAGACCAGCATGCATAACCAGATGACAACAAATCCGGGCGTTATGATGCCTGCCACGTACCAGGGTAAAAGCACCTCGTCAAATTCGCAGCCCTGCGCCGCGGACCACTTGTTCCAGAAGATGGGTATCAGTGCCACCAAAGCGCCCACACACCAATTGCATGTGATGATCATGTAGGCCACGCGACGCGTCATATAGCTGGTTGAATGAAATGCCATTGGTATTCCGGGATTAGATATAGTATATAATATATATTAACTTTGTTAGGGTTATAAGAGAATGTACTGTAGGTACTAGAAAGTTATTAGAAAGTAAATGACGAAAGAGTAGCTTTATAGGGAGAGGAAAGAAAAACGAAAAGTGCAAGATTTGAAGCAAAGAATGGATATTCTTTTCTACAAACTTTTAAATATAGTATGTACATATAGAGCATTTGCTTATATTTACATAAACAAATATGAATATGCCAACACTGGCAATTAAAAGATAACTAAAACGGAGATGCAAGCCAGACAAAAAAAAAACAAACAAATTTATGTTTTCTTTTCAAATGAAAAGAAAAAAAGAATATACCATAAAACACATTAAAGCGCGAAGATACGAAGGTAATTTGTCAGCATTTCATGAAGTAAATATCATAAATAACTTTCATGATTAGATGAAATTCATGAAATGTTGATTTGGAGAAATAAACATAAAATAAACGCAGAAAAATTAAAAGTAAAACACATACAAATACAAAGAGTATTGAATAAAATGAAGAAAGAGTTAATATTGTTCTGATATCTCTTTTGTCAGGACTGAATTATTTTATCCTTGAATTAGGATTGAGTTGGAATATTCAAGGGTAATTCAGTTCTGCAAAGTCCTGTCGAAAGTGCAAATGGTGAGCATCCTTAATCTTGAAAGGTGAGCACAATTATTGTGATAGATAGATTGGAATAGTTGGGAACACTTACCGTCTGTAGTGCAGGGCATACATGACCGCTATGTAACGGTCCACCGCGATGGATATGAGGGTCAGTATGGAGACACAGCAGGCGTAGATGAAGAGAAAGAAACGCAGTAGACAGAAACCACGTAGCCGGCCCAGATCGTAGCCGATGCCCATGTAGAAGGCCACATGATAGGGCAGGGCAACGCCGACAATAAAATCGGATATGGCCAGTGATAGGATGAATAGATTGGATATAACCGAGCGCAGGTTGCGGCAAGTGCGGACAGCAACAATTGTCAGTATGTTGCCGCCCAAGATGAACACAAAGAGTATCGCGTTTATGATCAGCCAGAGCAGCAATCCTGCCCCAATGCGCTGTTCCTCCACCCCATGGACATCGCCATCCGTTGTGGAAGGATCGAGTAACTCATCCGTTAAATTGTTGCTGCTTGCATTGAGCTTTAACCAAATGTTTAGCATCTGTGCGTTGCTTTCAAACTCCTTGATGGTCATGTCGCCCACACGGAGTTTTGGGAATCTCCCACACGCACACACACTCACACTGATAGCGAACGTCAGCAGCTGGTGAAAACACGTCAAAGAGCGCGAAATGCGAAATTTTGAAGCGCAACTACGAAACGCACACAGCGCCAGTGGCAAACAATCTGCCAGCGGGTCTAGACCCACCAAGCACCACATGGGGTAAGGACTTGGCAGTGCTCGGCCACTGCAATTCGTGGGCGTCGTTTGTTTACGTTTCGGTTCGACATCAACAGCAGCAGCAGCAGCAGCAGGGGCTGGAGCGCGGGAGGGAACAGTGGACTCAGCATTATCCAGTGCTCCAAGTGATAACAGCTCAGATCCAGCGTGAGAAACACAATCCGTTGATAAGCCTGGCCACATTCGGTGTTTCCCCTACAACACAATGCGGTAACAGCGGCAACAAGCCCACGTCTAAACTAGTCTGTTGTATAGGGTATGTTGTGTTGTCGACCTGGCCTGAAGCGTTAACCAGGGGGTTCTGTGGCGAACAACATGACCACCAGCTATCTAATGGGTTTGACGCACTTGTATGGGTATGGTACTATATCTATATCAACAGGTATTTCGTATTTATAGCTCTTCAAAGTTAACCCACTGTGAGCCGTGGAGATTACTCGTTTTTTGTCAAATGATATGATTTGTACAAACTTCGGTTTGCAACTGCTCCATAATGGCCCAAGCTCTATCGAAATTGTTTCAAGATACATCTGTCTTATCATTTAGTTGGAATTGGCAACATAATATCTTGAATATGGCTCAGTGCAGAGCAGTACCTAGAATTCATAGCCACAATGTGATATTGTGCGGAACAATTGTTGCAATCGATAATAGGATTGCGCAACGTAATATCTTTAATATGACTCAATCCCAGCACAGTCCCTAGAAACTATGGTAACAATTTCAAAGTTAAAATAATATGCGAAATCAAGCAAAATAAAGCAAATGCTGCAATCGGCAATTGTAAACATCGATTAGAAGAGTCGTATATCTGGTTATATCCATATACTATGTAGGAAGCATTGTTCCATATCATAAAATCGGCAATTGTCATACTATATATAAAAATGTTTGTCTGACACTTTACGACTGTGACAATGACAATGTGTACAATTTGTATCTGTTAGATATGCGTTATGATTACGAGTCGGCAAATGTAATATATGTATATCAATTTATGATCAAACCCTATACCCATATACTTGTTTTCATTTTTCATTTCAGGGCGCCTTCCGTCTGGGCTGCGAATATGTGCTCAAGGTAATGCGGAAGGAGCGCGAAACTCTGCTAACACTTTTGGAGGCCTTCGTCTACGATCCACTGGTCGACTGGACGGTCAATGATGATGCGGCGGCGCTACGACGTGCCATCAATGCCAAACCCTCCGGCTCCACCAACAGCAACGAGATCAAGTGCTATAAGAAGGATAAGGCCAAGAACAAGCTGCAAGACTGGGATTCCAAACGACGACACTTAGTGGGCAAGCTGAAGCAGTGTCAAAAGTTTTGGGTCAAGTACAAGTGAGTGGGGCCGCTATCTACAATAATAAGTTGCAGGATGGTCTTTAAATTATCCTATATATTAAGGTCCGTCGTCTGTCTGTTAGTTAAGAAGTTCAATTCCGCTTTGGTTTCTCAACGAAATGTTAAATTAAGTTTCCAACACTTTATCGACAAGTTGCTGTATGAGAAAACGATCTTATAACTTTACCGTCAATATGAGAAGGTCTGCTGTAAATAGTAACACTGTGGTATATTTGCAGAACTAAAATTATCTATAATACGTTGTAGGCTCCAACAGCTGCAACTTCAAATGTTCAATTCACATCGAAAATCTATAGTTTGAGGCAAAAATCGTTTTCAAGACACTTTTGACACTATGCCCAACATAATCCTTAACGAAGAAAACGTATACTACTTACCAATTATATACATTTCAAAAAGCAATAACAGATAAGCGTCCTGGTTTTATACCCTTGCCGAGGATATTATAATTTTGCCACGAAATGTGTAACGCATTGAAGGAGACGTTTCCAACACCACAAAGTATATATATTCTTGATCAGCATCAATAGCCGAGTCGATATAGCGATATCCATCTCTCCGTCTGTTTCTATGCAAACTAGTCTCTCAGTTTTTTGCTATTGTAATGAAACTTGGCACAGATCCTCCTTTTTCTGCAGGCAGTTCAAATGTCGGAACCGGGCGGATCGGAACACTATAACATATAGCTACCATAGGAATGATCGTTCAAAAACTATGTTTTTGTATACAAAACTTTTTCTCTATGCAAATATTACTTCCAAACTCAACAATTGCGATTCCTATTATGCTTCAAAATGTTTCCTATAATTTTTATCAAAATCGGACCATATTACTATATGACTTCTATAGGAACAATCAGATGAAAATTTAGTTTTTTATTTAAAAACATTGCTGCAAGGGTACCAAAAGTCGAATCGATCTGCTCCTGTCTGTCTGTCCATCCGAATGTATAAACGCAAGGAACTCGGAATCTTCACAAGCTAGAGACATGAAATTTGGAACATTGGTTCGTGTATAGCGAGCTCAGGTCAAGTTTATTTCAAATCGATAGAAATGATTTAAAAGGACAACTTCAATTTCCCTCCTGCTTTATTGCGCATATTTCAAGTCGATCGGATAGTAGGCACAAAAATGATTCAAGAAACTAGTTTCACTGATATAAAGCGAGGGATAAACAGCAGTGCAATTGCCACTTGAAATGCTCTGCTTGCTTGCAATGCCGCTGACCTGCTTGATGCATATGTGTGTATGATTATGTGCATATGTACAAAGTTGGGTTTGAGCAGCTTAGAACTGGGTAGAGGGTGTCTTGTAGTCGAATATTTTAACACAATCAGATAACTTAAGAGGCTATGACCGAAGAAATTATAAATATATTATAATCCAATAGTTAAAATCAGCGATTGTATTGTTAAGAGCCTATACACTGGTTTTGAAATAAAAGAAACCCTGTTAACGTTTCTTAAATAATTGACTACAGTTTCAATTGACCCTAATTGTTGTTATTTTATCTTACAGGCTGGATTTGTTGCCGCACCTGGCGAACATGCTGAGGGAGATTGAGAAACTGCAGTTGATGCAAACGAAACGTCTATCCACAGAGCAGGAGTTGGAGGAGTTGAACCAGCGGATTGCCTTAATAGCCGAAATAAACTCATTGGGGACGGCCATCGAGAGTCACAGCTTTAATACGGCCTCGCGGCGGTATGCCTCTAAGCGGCAGCATACAGAAGAGCTGGCCGCCCAGGCCACGCTTCGGCAAGGAGACTACAAGGTGGTGCAGTGCCTCCTGGCCAGCTATGGTCAGTGTTTGCAACCGCAGCACCTAGCCGAGTTTAATATGCGGCTCATACAATTGAAGCTTGAGGGTAGCAGCTGGCACAGCGAATACCTGACCCTGGTGGGCATGCAGACACTGGAGAGCTACGATACCCTGCTCAGCCAAATCGCTGAACAATTTGGCCGGCTCAACGATCTGGGACTGCAGTGTGTGGAGCATATGCAGCAGTATGCGGCCATCATGTTTTACTATCCGGAGCAGCGACACCGAGAGAATGCCTACGTGCGATTCCACGACACCTATGCGGCCTATTTGCAAAATGTGGATACTGTCAGCGCCATGGAGCTGGCCGACATTAATGCAAACAACAAGCTAAGCGCTGCTAAAACCTTACAAGCCATCTGGATGGACCTCAGCTGCCAGTTGGATATGTTGAACCGACATTTTGCAAACGAGCAGGCAATGGCCCAGTCGCAGACGCCCTCGCACACCCTGCTGGCAGCCATTGCACAGTGTGGCTGCAGCCAGCCACTGCTCAATGTGGCGCTCATCCGCACACTGGACGGCGCAACCAATGTGTTTAGTGCCTATGAGCAAGTGGCATTGGTTGCAATGGATAGCAAGCTGCTGCATCAGCAGGCGCAGTATGTGCAGCTGGTGCGCTCCATGTGTCAGAGCATTGTGGAGCCAGTGGAACGGGCCAACTGTCAGCTTATCGATCTTCAGGATGCACTTGCGGCCCTGGTTCAGCTGCAGCACTGTTTCGAGCACGAGTTGCCCTCCAGCATATTCCGTCTGCTGCTTCTGTGCCCAAAATTGGATCAATTAAAGGCTCTCCAGCATCTGAGCTCCGAAACGCTGGGCGAGCGTTATGCCCAGGCACTGTCCCAGCATCAGGAGCAGCAGGAGCAGCAACAGCAGCAGACATTGCCATTGCATGTGGAACTGCAATTTATGCTCTCCTTGCAGCCGGCCCACGAACAGTTTGAGCAGCTCTCCAGAGCACTGGAGCGTATTGCACGCACCATTAAATTGGTTATAGAAGATGTGCAGGATGCGAAGGCAGAGCAGTACATGGTAAGTGCCCAACTGAAAGGACACTAACTTTAATTGGCATTTAAGCAATCGGTTATACTGAATACATATGTACATATAAATTCAATTGTATACAATTCAAAATTATACACAGCTCTGCTTGCTCGTTCTTAAAGAAATTCGAACCTAATCAAAGTCGTTTAGTCAGCAACGATTATTCCATTCGAATTATTCTATTGAAACCGAAAATCTTTTTGAAATTATTAGTAATTTTTGTTTGCAAGAGAAAAAGAGACACATATAGAAGAGGGTAGAGAAAAATGATAAAGAGATAGAGATAGATATATGTAGATATATATGTAGATAGATAAAGATTGAATAAATGATATATAATGAAACACAAAGTAATATTTTTAGGTAATATTACACGAGAATCATGTTAGAAAATACCATACTACTAGTATATTATAAGTAGATGATATGAACAGGCCAGTAGAGACTTATTTAATGACTTATTTAATCATCAAATCGTTGCAGGATCTGAACATTGTCAATGGAGGCACACAACTGAGCATCGGCGTCTTCTTCGAGCTGGTGCTGCAAACGCTGCGTGCCAGCAATAGTTACGATGTGCGTGTCATGGCAAGACCCGTAAAAGATTTAGTGCAGCGAGTGCAGGCGGAATATATTGTGGGTCTGGCGCCGGTGCTATGCCATGCCTACTACAGCAGCTATGGGATACGCTGTCTGGAGTTGGCCAGCGGCGATTGTCCAAAGGATGTGGAACAGCTGTGTGATGCGCTCTTTGCGGCATTGCAATCAGAGGCGATACTGCAGCAGCAGCAGTGCGAGATTGGGCTGCTCAATCAGCAAATTGAGACACAGACGCTGATTGCATCGGCGCATTATTGGGCCTATAGCAATCTGCTGGGCAGCGAGCTGCAATGTGGCCACATTATAAGCCGGGAGAAACTTTGCGAGGCCATCTATGAGAACTGGCAGACGCTGGACGAGAGCACCGCGTCATTGCATAGAATGCAACATCTGCTGCTATTGCAACTGGATCAGTTGGATAGCCAGCGTAGCAACTGGAATCGCAATCATATCGACAGTCTGTTCCGCAATAAGCAGATACAGCGTCAGCTGACCAACGATCAATTGGAGGTAATTACTGAACTGAGCAAGTGCGCTAGTGCCCTCTGCAGCATTGAGCAGACGGGCGACATCAGCCAGCAGCAACAGAAATCAATGTTGGCCAATATGAACGAGTGGCTGAGTGCCTATGGCCGGTGGCAGGACAGCAATGCGAGAATTAGTGCCGTAGAGCAGGCCATTGTCCAGCTGCTTGATCCCGAGGGCGCCATAGATGATTGCTGGCTAATAAATGTGCAGGGACTGCTCGAGGACTACACGTGCAAAGTGCAGCGCGAGTTATCGTCGCTGGAATATGATCAGCAGATTAGGCACAATTATATCTGCATACTGCTCAAGGATGTTATGGTAAGACCGATCGATAGCCCATTCATTAATCAAACATATTTAAAGCATGTTCATCAATTTGCAGCGACAGCAGGATCACATGCCACGCATTTACACACGAAATCTGTGCACCGATGTCGAGGATCAGGAGCAGGGCAAGCTGGTGCCATTGGATGTGCAGCTGCTCTGTGGCCATGTGCGTGACTCTCAGCGCACGCTGATGAACTTCTTCCAGCGCCTGCTGGAACTGCGCAAAGATCTGCACGCTGACCGACAGACTCTGCTGCCCGACACGCTTTTAGATTGGCAACAACAGCTGCAGCAAATCCAGCAAGTAGCCACCAACGATGTTGACGAGTTTTTCAATGGCGTCGAGGACTTTTTGCAGCATGCTGCCGATGGGGATCTACTGCCATACGAAACATTTACGCACAGCAAAGGTAGCCAAGTCAATGTCCTTTAGACTCTTGATACATTTTCACATAGATTCCCCAATCGTTTTACTACCAGGTGCGCCAAATTTACATGAACAAAAACGCAATGCGTATGGAGTGTCCGTGTGGAAGAAAATACGCATGAAATTGGAGGGTCGTGATCCGGATAGCAATCAGCGCAGTACCGTTGCCGAGCAGGTGGAATTTGTGATACACGAGGCCACCAATCCGGACAATCTGGCCGTATTGTACGAAGGCTGGACGCCGTGGGTGTAAGTCGACAGACGAGCTGCACATTGCCATTAGTGGCAAAGGGCATATATCGCATATAACGCATGATGATGAGGCACACAACAGTGGAACTTGACTTGACTGGACTGGCAAAGCGACGCAACGTAATGCTCTCCCTGCCATATGTATACAAATATGTTGCATATATATATTTATATATGTATATATATGTGTATGTATTTGTATCGTCCAGGCTGCGATTATTGTCTGCTGCAGCCTTTATGCGCAACGATCCCCGCACACCACCAACCCAGAAAGTAGCAATACTTGATTAAATGACTAAATGAACAAGCAAATGAACATGAAAGACACAAAGACAATATCGTATCGGTTGCTTTCGAGCTGAATATGATGCCTGCCTCTCCCGCGTCTCCCACTGCCGGAATGAGCGGGGCGGCAGGTGCAGTGCCTGGCGGGGAATACACTTCGAGACTCGCAACAATATGCAATGGAATGGAAAAAATAACATTTATATCTTGTATTTAATTTTAAGCTCAAACATTTGTTTTTAATTTAGGCTTAAACTGTTTTAACCAAACTGGTGCGCTGCTGTAGCCACATGGAAACGACACAGGACACATCGAGTACGAATGATGTGTGTAGTTGGATTTGTGCGTTTATTTTAGGCCTTAATTTGTATTTGTTTATTAGTTTTGCGGTGATTAAATGCGATCTTTATTTACGAGTAATTCAAAAAACCCAACACGTTTCAATTACTTGGAAAGGGAACACCAGATATTGGTTTCAATAATGGGGCTTCAAGAAACAACATTCAGTCTTGGGGAAGACGAATAAGTCTTTCAGACATACGTATTCAATGTAGTACCATCTATACCCTTTCAGA
Organism: Hirtodrosophila confusa; assembly: GCA_035043065.1. Lineage (NCBI taxonomy): Eukaryota > Metazoa > Arthropoda > Insecta > Diptera > Drosophilidae > Hirtodrosophila > Hirtodrosophila confusa. Next base: position 5,871,558 of record JAWNNI010000033.1, on the reverse strand, counting down.
CGGTATTATTATTTGCAGTGTGTAATGCATTGACGGAAGCATTTTCGACCTCACAAAATATTTATAGCAGAATCAATAGCTGAGGCGATCTAGCGATGTCCGTCTGTTTAAAAACAATCTTGATAAAACTTGGCACAAATGTTTTTTTTTGCTACAGACAGTACATACTATGTTGGAAACGGTCAGATGGGATCATCAAATCATATAGGAATAATCGGATAAAAATTATTGTATAAAAATGTCTTCGTAAAGTATAAAGTCAGCTGTCCACAGTGATAGTCTGTCTTTCTCTTTCTATGCAAGCTAGTATTTATAGTTTTTGATCAAATTTGGTAGAAAAGTCAGAAACGGACCGTATCGGATCACTACATCATATAGCTTTCCTAAATACAATCAGTCAGAAAATGTATAACTTCGGCACCCAAAAAAAGCCTATTTTTGTTTCTTGTTCCTATATCAGCTGTACAATATGGTAATTGAATCTTAATCAAAATCTTGGTACTACAACTAAAAAAGATCTATTGATAAATATGAAAATATAGTACCTTATGGGCTTTGAAATGTTTTTGTCTCTTCGACTGATAACTTGAGTATACAGGAGTAACTATTATTCTTGATCAGTCATATTTTTTAAACTGGTTTTTAGTGGAAAAGCCGTCAAAGGTTTTATTTTGTCCATTATCCATAGTTAAATCAGATAATAGCTGTCAGTTCTCGAAATATCCGATAATTCTATTTATATTTGTGTTCTGTAATAAAAATGCAAGCAGATTGAATGTATTTATATATAATCACTCATTTATTTTCTAATTTTATCTCAATTTGCTTTCTCTCATTTGCTTTCATTTTACTTGGTAAACATTCGTTATCATTTACGTTTAATTTTTCGCTTGGATAGGGTGTAAAAAGTTGTTAAATGTTCTTAATAGGATTAAGACATACTTATTACCAGCTAATGCTCTTCTTTTATCTGTCGTTTATTTTAAGGTATTTGTTGGAAATTATTGTTAACTAACGTTTGGGTCTCGCTTACAGTTTTTGTATTTTGTTATTTTATTGTTTTGTTGTAGGGGAAATCAGTTAAATTTTCAGTTAACGGTGATGTAACCTTTACGGTTACGCCGAATTCGGAACGCTAACGCTATAGTTATACAATATGTTTATATATATACAATATATTAAAGTATACATATATTTATGTATGTATATAATTTACAAAAAAATTTATTTACGAGCTGTTGAATTCGTTTTCTGCCGCAGCTGCTGCTAAGGAAACTTGTCTCATATCATAGTATTAACAAAATAGTCGTATATAAAAACAAACAAACAAAAAAAAAAGAATATTAAATTAGATTATAATAATGGTTAGATGTATATTTACGGCACAGCTCGTTGGCTACTACGTGCGTTACGGATTGTGAATACGGCTGTTTTTGGGTCCTTTGTCTAGGACAGGAACTCCACGCGCCTTTGCAACTTGAAATATAGTTAATTAATTGCCTTAAACATTCGTTTGACCAGAATTTTCACATGACAGATGGTTTAATATTTTCAATATTTTCGTTTTTTTTTTGTCAAATTAACAATACAAAAAGAATACAATTATAACAAAAAATGTGTGTGTAAAAATAACATAAATAGCAATAACTAATTCATGACGCAACATGCGGACAAACACAAAAAATTTTTAAAATCGGTAAAAACAATTATAAAAATAAAAATTACATAGCTTATCAATTTTTTAAAGTTACGCTCCCTCATTTTTGTTGTTTTGTTTTTTTTGGTTGCTTTGCTTTTGTTTTCTAATTAGGCATAATTATTTATAGTGTGTATGTGTGTTATTTTCATAGTTCATTTTTTTTTAGTTGTTTTGTTTGTGTTTATCCTATTTTAGTTTTGTTTAAAATAATAAATACATACATACATATACATTACATTACAATTACATCATTACATCATATCCATAGTACAAAATATAAAATTTAACATCACATTGGTTGACATTCTTTTGTTGGTTGGTTGGTTGCTTCGCTTACATCCTTTTCATCATCATCTTCATTATGTTGTTGGTGTTTGTTTGTTTTATTTATTATTTGTGGGTTGGTTGGTTTCGTTTTAGCATTTTAAATTAATTTGTTTCAATTGATTTGTGTGTTTGGATTCCATCAACAGTCGGTCGGTCGGTAGGTCAAACGATCGATTCCTCGATCTACACTCTTGTCGTCGAAGCCTCTCCTCTCGTTACGTTTTAAACAACTGCACTGCTGATACTCTATATTGTCGGCCTTTCATCCTAGCCTGAAATGACATTTAATTAAAATATTTATTACATTTTATAACAAACTCTCTATTTAATATTATACTATTTATTTTATGACAAACTATCAATATAAATTCAAGATTGGATTTCGAGCTCGTTGAAAACTCCTTGACTTTGTCAGATAAACATCTCGTCCGTTCTGAAAAACAGCTTGGTCTTTTGTATCCCAAGCATAGTATGCAATATGCATATTAAAACGGTCATACATTATACAGTTCCAACTTTGGTACGAGCACACAAATTTGCCCTATGCCCTTTCAAAGTCTTTTGCATAACAAGCACTCGCAATGCATATGCAATGTATTATTCAACGGACACTTGGGAGATACTACTACATGGATAAAGACATGAATACAGCGACTTCTCAATATGGAATAGCTAAATTTACATAATGTACTTATCTTATGTACAATACAAATATATTAAATATGTATAGGAGCTACACTTCATTGTTATACATTTATTTACATACATACAAACATATATGTTTGTTTGTTTTTTGGATCAAGTATGACAATTTCGAATATCAGCAATTATTTAATTTGTTTGAGCGTTGTTTAATGAAGGCATTACCTAATGAGATATTTACTAATCTCCTGGATGCTCGGGGCAGGAGCGATTCACCTCAAACCAACGATCAATGCAGCTGCAAGAGAAATGCATGAGAAGTAAAACATATATACACAAATATATATACAAGATTTTATCGTACACTCACCCTTTGTGGTATATGCATAGACATGGCAATCGAGCAATTGTATCACCTGGACTCAAATCTTCAAGGCAAATGACGCACTCACCTTTGGCGTCCAACAATGTATCCTCTGCAAGATAATTAATAGCAGTTGTCACAGTAACAGCAACAATAACAGTAGTGTAATATCAACAGCAACATGATCTGTTTAACTGTTGTTCCATACCGTTATAAGAGAGTCGTGGTTTTGTTAGGCACATAACTAAATGGCATTCAATATCGTCTGGCAAAACGAACTTATTGCACACGGGACACTTGATGCCTGTGAATAAAGTTGATACATTTTAAATATAGTAGTATATGTATATATGTGTTTATATGTATCTGGGCTACTCCAGAAATTGGGTCATCAATGGAGAACATGATCAAATTGCTCTAACTTCTTTTGTTTGTTATTGGCATAATAAACTCTTACAAATTATCAACACAAAATGTTATTTGAGTGATCTTTATTACGAAATCAAGCCTTCACAAATCTAAAATCTTTTTTTTTTAAACTTAAGTGCAACGTTATTTGAGACACTTTCATATTTTCGCAGTATGATTTTATAATCATATTATTATTCGTTACGCTTTGTTTATTTTAAAGAGAACAGGTGGTTTTTTTCATATGCGTAAATTAACTGTAAAAACTGTAGCGTTCGATAGAACGACAAGGAATTCAAAGTGATCGAATGACAAATCGTGATTATTATATTTGTTTAATATGAGTAAAGTTAGCTGTAAAACGATCAAAAGTTTTTTCATGTAAGCAGCATTCAAATATCCTCAAATATTTCTCTGACTTATACGGAATGCGATTTTTTGCTGCTGTTTATATTGCGAAATTCGCTGAAAATAATTAAAACGCACATTGACCTCCGAAACGACTTTCGTTTAATTTTTGTAATGCCCTTTTTTTGAGGAAATAATTTGGGAAATATTTGTAATATCATTTGAAATGTTGTTAATCATTGTAGGTAAGCTTAAAATACTTCAGTTAGAGCGACAACAGGAGTTTGACAGATATGTTCAAAGGCAACGATCCGCAATGCGGGATCAGCCCAAACTTTCTGTACCCAGGTCTATAACTTCCAAACACATCTTCGTACACTTACACATTAACAAGGACGCACACACACAAGCTACAGAGCAAGCGAGGCATTTTAAGTGGTGGTTGCGCTGCGTCTTCCCTACCGCCATGCAGTACAGAATCTTTCGGGAATAGCTTCCGAGTTTTTTATCCGATCGACTTGAAATTTGGACAGTAGATTAAGAGTAACTAAAGTATTATACATGCCAAATCCCAAAGCTTTATCTTAAAAATTGTGGCCGTAAAACGTGTTTATGAAATTGTGGGGGAACGTGGGGAGATATCTGCGTATCTGGTGCCTCTAGCTCTTACTGTCGCTGAGACCGACGCGTTCATCCGGACAGACAGACGGACATGGCTAAATCGAAGTTTCTTTTGATACTGATCAAGAATATTCATATATACATTATAAGGTCGGATATGTCTCCTTCTGCCTGTTACATACATTTGCACAGTACCCCATTTTTACCCATTTTATGGGTACAGGGAGTAAAAATATATGAGTTTTCTTACCATTGAAAGACCAAATGTGTGATGGAAGCGAAGTTGCTGTGTAGACACGACCAATGCCATTGGCTGACGTTGCGGACGCGGCTAGCGCAATGCTCTCCACGATATTGGCGCCAGTCATTGACATGTCCTGCTGAGTGGAACACCGAACGGGCAATTGAGTGAGGAGTATCGCTAGCAGAGAACTGTATGGGGACAAGACTTACGCGTATGGAGTCGCCAAGAGCACGTCGCTGTTGCATGTAATTTTGTGCGGCTACAGATGAGCTGTTATTGTTGGCAGCCGCTTGGAAGCTGTTGCTATTTGAATTCGCTGAGACAGAGACTGAGACGGCGGGGTGTGTGTGCGGATACGTAGTCGAACCCTGTTGTTGTTGCTGCTGTTGTTGTTGCTGCTGCTGCTGCTGTTGTATGTCCGGAACGGAGCTAAGGCTGCGCGCACGCTGTCGATCTATGGACGTGGAGTTCTGCTGATGATGGTGATAAACCTGTAGACCCGGCAATGTGCGGAGCAAGTTAAACCCCTGACCGGCATCGCCCCCACGGCCGCCTACCGCTGAGTTCGGTGGCGATGTGTCGGTTGCGGTTGCTCCCGTTGAGCTACTTGAGAATGTTCTGGAGCGTGGGCTCTGCTGGCCGCTAGTCGCTGGTGTGCTTGCCTTTTGACCCATAGAGTTTTTATCGCTTTCTCACACGGCCTCTGCCCCCCTGCCCCTCTGCCCCTGCACCCTGGATCACGGATCGCCGATATTTAGGCTTGAACTTTTGCACTCGCGCTCTATTGCACCGCCTCTCTCCCACTCAAGTCTCTCTCTTACGGCGTGTGTTGTTGCTTTGTTGTAGTTTTTTTAGAGTTGTCTTTGTTTGCTCCTTCGTACTTTGCGCGTGTGTGTGTTGGGGTTGGGAGTGTGTTATGTTGGAGTGTGTGTGTGCGTTCACATTTAAGGAAACAAAACAAATGACAGCAGCAGCAGACAACAATAGCAAACAAAGTTGATGTTATGGCTCAGGGTTGGGTGGTGAAGTGTGAGGGGGTCGGCAGCGGCGACAGCGACAGGCAGCGTTGATAAATGCGGTGTATAGATAAGTATGAGAGTGTTTGTATGTGCCTTATGCCTTTGCCTGTGCGATGATGATGATGATTGTGTGTAGTGAGAAGTGTGTGTGCGGGTGCCAAAAGTGCGGAGCGTAGGGAGGGCGTTAATCGTACGTCGGTCGTCGGTGTCAGTGTCGGTGTTGGTTGTTCGTGTTGGTGTCGTTGCCGTTGTCGGTGCGTAGTTTATTATTGTTGTTGCTGCTATACCGAAAGCCAAAATAGGTGTAGACCGTAACTATGCTTAATCCGCTTGATTACCACTCGTAATTTAAATTACTGTTTCCGTTTTCTCTATTTTATTTTTAACATCTCCGTTTTCGTTTTATGTGTACTCTTTGCTTTGCTTTTGACCACCACAATTTATTGGCCGACCACCACAACTTATTATCGCAACGCTTGGTGTTGCAAAATGCCAACACACACAGCTTGCCTGTTCCGACAATACGCGAACCGATTGCTCGTTTGCACATCCGATAATCATAAGGGTATTCCATACATATGTTGATTATCATTATATTTCAGATACTTATCGTTATTCGGGTAAGTATTTATTTCAGCACTAATACATACTTATGTACATACATGGGCCAGCTTATACCTATCTGTTATTTATATATTATGGATATACATTTTTATTTTCAAAATTCCATTATTAAATAATAAATGACCGCTAAACATATTGCGATGGTATCAACTCTAATTTTTATTAGTTTATTATTTATTTCCGCATAAAGTCAAGCTCCGCCGCCGGAAAGCACATTCTTAAATTATTTCGCTTATTCTACGACCAAAAAAATCATTTCCTTCTTGTGAAATACTGAATACTACATAAGAAATCGATAGTATCGTTCAAGTAAAATATCGAACTATCGATAGGCTTTCCATTGATGCTGCCAACCAGCAACCAAATAAAGATAGCTTTAATTATGAGTTTGTGTTTGTGCTAGTAAAAGTGCATTTGTTGCCAAATCACAATTAAGTTTATGCGTTGCAGCTGCTAAGCGTGAACGAAGCGCATTGGATTACAAACAAACGGCATGAGTTGGTTCGAAAAAGCCAAAACGGTTCTAATTGAAGCGCTCGATATACAGGATGATGACAACAAAGCAATGGACAACGTTGCCAAAGCCAGCGGCAGCGGAACTGCTGGCACTGCAGCGAATAGCGGTGCGTCCTCACCAGGCGCCAAGGCTGCAGCATCATCAATAACAACGTCAGTCATTGAGGGGGCCACATTCTATGATAATCCACATGCCAATGAAATGGTTACCATTCCGCCCAGGGCGAGCGATGCCTCAACGTCAGCAACAGCTAATCTCTACGCAAAGCGCCAGTCGGCCACATCAGCCACATCAGATTCCGTGGACCTGCTATCGTCACCGTCACCCACATCGCCATGCGATGCCGGCTGTTTGCGTAATTCAGAGTCGTCGCTGGAGCTTATAACGGCCCCGACAACAGCCAGCGAATTAGAATTGGAACTGTCCCCTGATACGGAAGCATCGCTGCCCGACAGCATTGTCATCATAGCCAGCAATGATACATCGGACAATGCCGATGGCGATGACGACGATGACGATGCTGATGACAATGATGGACAAGCGCTTCATTTGGATCAGGATGATCATTCCATGCATTTGAATGGCAAGTAACCTAGCAGTAGATAAGCTCTAAGTTCTGTACTAAAAGCATTTGAATAACATTCAAATTTTATATTTACTTCATTCGTAAACGTTTTCTAGCTCTCTCTCGAGAGCATTTAAATTCTTTCCAATTCTTTTTGCATTCATTTGTACAAAACTCGAGGCATTATTTTATATTTGTATACCTTTGTAGATTCGACAAAAACGATGAAGGCTCTGGTGTTTAGCGATACACAAGCGGCAGTCAATGTGACGGGCGCTGGTGCTGATTCGGATTCAACGCAAAGTTTTGAGGATATACAGATGCAGCTGAGCCACAAAGGCAAATCGGACGATAGTCCTAGTAGCACTGAGGCATGCCAGCATGGCAGCAAAACAGATATGGTTGACCAAAGCTACTCGTCGACCTCGTCGGATATTGAAATTATATCAAATCCGAATGGCGATTCCAGCACGAACAGCACCACAACGCGCGCAAGTCCGCAAAAGTTCAAGGAACTGTGTGCTGCTGTCAAGGCAAGTGCACATGGCCTGCATGGCCTCAAATCCAAGGGGCATCATCGTGAGCCATCAGAGATATCATTGCTGTCGGAGGACTCACAGTCCGAGCTGGACAAGCTGGTGAACCGCATAAGCGAGCTCAATCAGGTGATTGAGGCGCGTGAGCAGCGACTGTTGCAGTCGGAACGTACGAATGCCGAGCTGCTCGAACGAAATCAGCAGCTGTGCGCCCACGTCGAGGCAGCCAAAGACAGCGCCAACAGTACGGAGGCCAACGAGGCAGTGCAGCGTTTGTCGGCACTAGAGAAAAAGTTTCAGGGTAGCATACGGGAGCGTGATGCGCTGCGCATACAAATCAAAAGCCTCAAGGACGAGCTGCTCAATAAGATACCCAAGGATGAGCTAACCGAATGCAATGAAATGATTGCTGCGCTGCAGTCCGAGGGCGAAAAACTTTCCAAGGAGATACTGCAGCAGTCGAACATTATCAAAAAGTTGCGCGCCAAAGAGAAAACATCCGATACGCTTTTGAAGAAAAACGGCGAACAAATCTCGCTGCTGTCCAGCGAATCGGAGCGTTTGAAGAAATCACTGACTGCCAAAGAGGAAATGGAGCGCACCCAGATCGAGGCCGTCTGCCGAATGACCAACGAGAAGCGGCGTGTTGACGAGGATAACGCTGAATGCCACAGCCGCATCGAGGATCTGCAATCGAAGCTGACGGCGCTGCAAGCAAGCTTTGATGGCGTCAAGAGTGATCTGCAGCAACGCCAGCGTCATGAGCAGAACCAAATCCAGGCCGAGAATATGGAGTACGTGCAGCAGTTAAATGATATGCGTGAAAAGCTCCGCATCACTGAGCACAACATGGCCAAACGGGAGCAACGACTGCGCGAGGAGAATCGCGATTTGGTGCGACGCCTCGAGGCGGCGGAGTCGCGTGCCGAAAGCAGCACGCAGGAATTGAGCGATTCCACAGCGCCGCTCATACGACAAATCGATTCGCTGCAAAAGTCTATGAATCAACGCAGCAGCATCTGGAACAAGGATGAGCAACAGTTGATGGAAAAACTGAAGGAAGCGGAATCGCAGTTGCATTCACTGCAGCAGCTCGAATCGGTACAGAATGAGAAGCAACAGCTGTTGCGCACTCGCTGCGATCTGCTAGAGGAGAAGCTAGCAAAGGCGCTTATGCAGATGGAGAGCGCCAAATTAACAATACGGCAGCAGGAGCTAGATGCAAGCGTTAAAGAGGATGAATACAGGTGGTATGTATCCTGCAAATATACTCGTATACATAATTCTTGTATCTTAACTACTCTCTTTGTTTTTCCTTCGAGCAGCAAGCTGACCTCAAATCTGGAGATGCTGCGTCAGCGCGAGAGAGAGCTGGATGAATTGAGTATACAGAGGCAGCAACTGGAAACTGAGTTTCACAAACAGCGCTTATTTCAGCGCAGCAGCGAACTCACCGTCGCGGCGGTTAAGGCGAGCAGTGAGCTATCCGAGAGCCGCTGCCCAAAGCCGCTGCACGTATCGCCGCCACTCAGCCTCGTCGATGACAGTGGCTCCAATGAGGAAGCACTCGGCGGCATTATTGACTGGCACGGCGTAAGCAAGAAGCATTAACATTGTATTTGTTTCTTCTTGTTTGTAAATAAAAGTGTTATGTTGCAGGAAGATTTGGATTGTGCATCCAATAGCGGCCGGCATCCGTCGGGCATTATTCAGGGCGTGCATCTAAGCTTTTTAGCGGGCACTACCACAACGCTGGAGCATTTGCAGTCGCTGCTGAAGCAGCGTGATGGCGAATTGACGCATCTGCAGTGGGAGCTGTCGCGTCTGCAGGCAGAACGCGGCGTTCTCGATGGCGAGATATCCAATTTGACCATGGAAATGGAAACGGTACGATGCAACTTGGGCGCAATTGAAATCACCTAATTGATATTATTTTCGTGCAGCTAAAGGAAAGAGTCCAATCATACGAGTCGATGGAGAAGTGTTATGAAGATTTGCAGCATCGCTACGATGCACTGTTGCAAATGTACGGCGAGAAGGTGGAGCGCACTGAAGAGCTCGAACTGGATCTGGTTGAGCTGAAGCAGGCGTACAAGCTGCAAATTGATGAGCTGCTGGCGGCCCCGCCACCAAATCTACACCGACCGGCTAAGCACACATGATTGATAACCCTGCCATGCCTGAGACGTACCTAACAGCCGGCAATTGATCGGTATCCTTCAGTAAATGCTTTGTTCTGGCATTACGATGATTTGCAACATAATTTAAGCCATTTTCATTCCTTTGCTAATTTATGTAGTATAATAACTTGTGAGATGTACTTTCACCAGCCTGCCCTTCTCCACCCAATGAATTATCCGTGTATAATCGTCATACTAACATACAAGTTAATATTATTTGCGTGTTAAAATTTCTAGTTACATATATTATGAATATTGATCGATTGTGATAATTTTATTTATACTTATGCATATATCAATTAAACAAACATAAATGTTGTATAAAACTGTTTTCAACACAATGGAGGTAGTCAAACAAGTTCACGGTATTATTTATAAATAAATCTTATATAGTATAATACATGGTGCTGTCGAATATTTGTAAAATACCGTATTTACGATATTTTCTGTTTTGAAAAAGTATCAAAATGGTATTCTCTTTGAAAATATCGATATTATTGATATTTTTATTTTGTTCCCCAAAAAAAGCGATACTCTGCCCCACAATAAGAAGATATGGTCTATATTAAGCAAACATAACAATATATTTCAAGAGATTCAAATTTTGTATGTATTATACATATTAAATATGAATATATTAAGCAAACATAACAATATATTTCATGAGATACAAATTTAGTATGTATTATACATATTAAATATGAAAACAAATCTTTAATTCCAATATTTGGCTCTAACAGACTTCAAAAATACGCGTTGCGTTAAATGCAAATCCGTCATACGGCTACGGGACGCATTTTATAGCGGAAGCAAGTCGCTCCGAAGGCACTGATATACCAGGGGTATCTTAAGATACCAGGCTATCTTAAGACGAGTTTAGATAGTTCCGGCATGGCCGCCTTATGCCTTATGTGAGGTATAATTTCAGCTCACTATTTTCCGACTCGCGCACAAGTATCAAAAAAATTCAATATTTGGTCAAAAAATATCACGATATAAATATATCAGTTCTTATAAAAAATATGGATATATTGATATTTTGATATATTATCAACAGCCCTAGTAATACAGCTTAGATAATTAGCTTAACTATAATACATTCATGCATATGTGGAACAGCACGTTCATAACAAGTGATACAAGGCAGGTAAAATAACATTTTACGATTATAAATAGATCTAATAATGGATGTTAAATTCAAAAATAGTATGTGATTATCACGCTTTACTCCAGATATACCTAGGGATGGCTTAGGATGGTCTTTGCAGCTCTTGTCAGTGGGAATACAGGCTTGACAGCAGTTCCAGTTGCATCATTGCCGTTAACATAGCCACAGGAGTTCTTCGTGTCGTCCGTGTTAAGTGAGAATATCATCAGGCCGCTCACATTCAGAGATTTGACATAGCTCGCTTTACATTCAATGCTCGTCTTGCTTTCGTATGAGATCCATTGCTGCAGCGCACTCAGATAGGGTGAGCACGTGTCCTTGTCGTACGTATACTTTGGAGCGAAGTAGCTGTCCGCGCACTCGCAAGTCTGCGATAGTGTGATGAAACCCAAATCGCCACATTTGCCAAAACCCGATGCGGGTGCGCCAATGCGCGTGTTAAACGGATTAACCAGCCTGAAAATAAATAAATTAACTAAGCAGCAAAAATGTTCCTAATGGTGTTAAACCTGTTCCAAATGAGGACAGGAGCATATTAGGTCTATAGGATTGCAATTTTTTGACACTAGAGCAACCAACTGGAGCCTGCTCCGGTATCCACATCTGACTGGATATTGAGGAAGTAAATTTTCTTTAAATTTATCAATTTTCTCTATTCATAGGTTTGTCCACCTTAGATTGACTTGCCGCTGGTCAAAGCTAAGCTATCGTTCAATTGCCATCACAAATGGCATAGAGCAGCGTTTGCCAAACTCTTTTGGCCGCGACCCGGTATGAGCTTTGAAAACTTTTCGCGACCCACCTAATGAGAAAATATCGAACGTGCCCATTTTGGGCGCTATCTATTTTACGAAATGGAAGCTGCCCTTGTGCCATTATTTTTTAATGCGTTGCCCATCTTGTAGTATTGCAGTCTGTGGTTTATCTGATGTAAAAATATAGTTTTTAAAATGTTGTTTTCGTTTTATACAATTCCTTTCGCGATCCGGCAAAATATTTCAAAGACACACTATCGGGTCGCGATCCACACTTTGAGAAACGCTGGCATAAAGCAAATGTGCCCAGTTTTATAAAGATAGCCTTAGAACTGAGGGACTGCATTGAAGCAAACAGAGTTATGGACTCAGTTATAGTACTTGATGGGGTCGCAAGCGTTTCTTTCAATGCGTTACACATTTTGTGACAAACATATATATATAGTTTATAGGGTCGGAGATATTTCTTTCTGCCTGTTACATACATTTGCACAGATTTAGTACCATCTTTTTAGCCATTTAATGGTTACAGGGAGTACAAACTACTCATACGTACGTGTAGGAATGCCCGTATGTGGGCAGTCCAATGACTAAACGCTGGGGCTCCAGTCCGTTTTTCAGCCACCAGTGTACGGTGTAGTTGATGTTGAAGGTGCCCATAAGGGATAGCTCGTTGGGTCGCGCATAGAGCGGCGCATTGAGGCCGGTGAAGGGCATGTCCTCGCGATAGAAATGAAAATCGTAGGTCATTAGATTCACATAGTCCACATACAAATTAATTTCGCGTATGTTGTAGGCAAAGAATGCAATGCCCTCGGGCGCGGCAACGGCCAGGGTGAGCAGTCTTTTTATACGTCGCTCACGGCGCCACTCCTTGCGTATCTCATACAGCAGCTGGCAGAAGTGCATTCGCTCCTTATCGTAGGGTCTGGGGAACTCCCAATCCAGATCGATGCCATCCAGGCTGGGATATTTGTGCAGCAGCGCCTTTAGTGAGCGTATAAACTTTTTACGGCGCTCATGATTGACAACCATGTGAGCAAACTGATGTCCACTGTCCGCGCCGCCAATCCAGAGCAGCAACTTCACCTGCGGATGAGCGGCGCGATATAAATGCGTCTCATTCTGCAGCACATGCTTCAGACGCTCTGACAAGAACAGCTCGGCACTAATCAAATCGGCAGAGCCAATATTGATGTGGGTACATAAGTCTCCCGGCACATCCAGCAGGCTCAGCGCATTGCGCTCTGATGTGCTGAAATAGCATACCAAGCGTTGTTCTTGTTGTTGCTGATCCGCAATATGGGTCAAAGTATATAAACAAAAGAGGAGTGCGACGGAAGTGAATATTAAAACAAATGCGATATTTGGCGATGGTTTTTTCTTAATTTCTTGTTTAGGTATTGTCCATACAAAGATTTCGCCATTTATTTCGATATATTCTAACATTGTTATTGTTCTCAAAATTTTAACAAAAGGAAACTAGTGTTGTTGTGGATCGTTGAAAATGCAAAATGTAGTCAACACACAAATATCGATAGCATGCAGACATATCGATTGCGGTCAGGTCTGGCTGACTGACTGATAATTGAATGTGGTTGCAACTCTGTTCGCATGTGCATATGCGTATTTGGGTAAATTAAATTTCAGTTATTTGTGCTGCCAATTCTTCGTGTATAATTTCTAAGCTAATAGAGTTAAAATGCAACTGTTGCGCGTTAACCATAAGTAGCTGCTGCTGTCGTGCAATACAACAACAAGTTAATATTGCTGTGTGTGAGTGTCAGCGTCGCTGTTTGTATAATTTGCTCATTGTTTTTGTATGTATGTGTGTATGTGCCCGCTGTTGTTTTTGTTGTTTTCATTGTTGTTGTCGCCTCGTTTGCGGTGCAAAACAAAACACACCCAAATGACTGGCCAACCATAGAAGAAGGCGCTCTACGAACACCCTACTGCACAAAGCAGGGTGGTGCAAACCGGCGAAAAGTAGAAAAGTGCTGTGTATTAATTTTGTTTTGATTTTACATATCTACATATATGTGTACATATACATATATATCATTTTTTTTTGGCATATTCACGCCCATTTGCATATGCACATCTGTGGGGCATATATAAATGGTATATATGTGTGTGTGTGTGTGTGTGTGTGTGTGTGTGCGTGTGTCTGCGAATGACTCACTAGATAAATGTTACTCCCTGCCTACATTATGAAAATTGCCGGTTCGACTTTGGCACCTTGCAGTTTGTGTGTGGTGTGGTTATCTGGCGCAGTTTATACTACCTCCGCCCCTTCACCGACCCGATGCCACCTAGTATACCGGTTAGCTCGGGTCGAGAGCAACAAGAACTTGGTTCGCATTCCTGGGTTCGTTAAAATGGTAACTAACCAGATTTAATTATTGTTATTGCAGGTTCGGCTACATGAGAACCATGACAAAAGACTACGACTATTTGTTAAAGGTGCTTTTGGTGGGTGACAGCGATGTGGGTAAACATGAGATACTCTCCAATCTTGAGGACCCATCCACGGAGAGCCCCTTCTGCAGCGGCAACGGTAAGTGTTCTAATTAATCAAATATTTTGACTCCCACATGCCCCAATTATATATACAAACATACATATATAGACTGCACATCTCACATATTGCAAACGGTAGCGTATAAAACGACAACAATATTGCTGGAGGGTAAACGCGTCAAGCTACAGATTTGGGATACATCCGGCCAGGGTCGTTTCTGCACTATAATACGCTCGTATTCACGGGGCGCTCAGGGTATAATATTAGTGTACGATATAACCAACAAATGGAGCTTCGATGGCATCGATCGCTGGTTGAAAGAGGTCGAGGAGGTGAGTGGCAAATAATTCATACTTAAACGAGCTGAAACTATTTGAAATCAAGTACATATTGAATTCGATATCAGCAATCTGCATAATCAGACGTGCTGCCATTTTCAGCACTCTGGAAATCATAAAATTTATTGCACTTAAATTGGTTTCAATTGCATATAAAGAATGAAACTGTAAATGTTGTCTACTTCCATAGTATTTGCTACATACTTAATATTATAAATGATTTTACGTTGATATCTTAATTAAATATTTACTAAACTTATCTCAAATGTCATTTGTGCAAAGTTTGTCATAATAGCTTGCGAATTAGTTAATGCAAGAATCGATATCTATGTATATACTATAGGTCTTCTAGTGTTTTTATACCATAGTAGAGGGTATTATAATTTTGTCTCGAAATGTGTAATGGACTGAAGGAGACGTTTCCGCCCCAACAAAGTATATATGTATATTCGGAATTAGCATGAATAGCCCAGTCGATAGCGATATCCGTCTGTCCATCTGTTTCTATACAAGTTAGTCTCTCAGTTTTAGAGCTAGCTGATGGCACAGATTCTTATTAGTACTTTATGTCGGTTAAATCCAACTAAATAGCTATTCTAATGATATAAGCTAAAATCAAAATCTATATTACTAGTTTTGCGATTTCCGGACCACTTCATATCGCAAAAGTATCACGATAACGGGAGCAAGTCTGAATAAATACATTTCAGCGTCATATTTCAAATGCTTTTTGAGATATGACACAATCAGTTCTTGGTTAAAAAAATATATAACTAAATAATGCTTAAATGTATGTATTTCTAGCATGCGCCGGGCATACCCAAAGTTCTGGTGGGGAATCGTTTGCATTTGGCGTACAAGCGCCAGGTGGCTGCCAAACAGGCGGAGACCTACGCATCTCGCAACAATATGTCCTGCTTTGAGATATCGCCCCTCTGCGATTTCAACATACGCGAATCGTTCTGTGAACTGGCGCGCATGGCGCTGCATCGCAATGGAATGGAGCATATCTGGCGCAGCAATAAGGGTAAAGGATCAAGCTAGCAAATGTTTTGATTATTCATTGACTTAATGCAATTTTGGTTTATTTATTTACAGTGCTGTCGCTGCAGGAGCTCTGCTGTCGCACAATTGTGCGTCGGACCAGCGTCTATGCCATCGATTCCCTGCACCTGCCGCCCTCCGTTAAATCGACACTGAAGTCATATGCCCTGACGACGTCACAGTGCTTCAATTCATTAACACAGAACTCAAAGAGTCGGAACCGCTGCAAGACGCCCACAAGCAACAGTCGAAACAGTTGTGCGATCGCGTGATTGCCGCCTCGTAGGTGGTTTCTGGAACTACCTACGCAGCTGTTGCGCAATTGCGCGTAAATCTAAAAACTACTTACGTATATACGCTAAGACTTCACACATACATTTAAATCCCCCTCTCCTCTTACCACACACACAGAACAACATCCACAACATGCGCGAGTATTTCTTTGATACAAAATTTGTCATCAGCATTAATATTTATTACCCTATGAGAGCGATGGTTATATTTTTACATCCTTTACATATACATACAGAAGTACATATATATATTTTTTTTATTCTTTATAATGTTTACCATTATCACTAAATTTAATATCGCATAACTATAATGTTGTTAATATTATTATTATATTTGTATAATTGTAATAATTAATACGCTGATACAAGGTATTTTTTTATGTCATTTTTGTTTGTTAACAATCAATGAATATTCGTAGGAATGTAATTATGGCGTTGAAGCAAACGAATTGATATGATGATAATAATTATAATGATGATGATGATGATATACATAAAAAACACTAAAACTAAAACACATGCTATCTTTGTCTTGCAATCAAGCTGTCTCATTCTATTTCAGTGCCAACACTTGAAAAAGTGAAAGTTGAATTAAACATAAAAGAAATCTGTTTTGCATACAGCTCTATTTGTTTCAAAACCAATCTATACGGAAGCTATTTCTTTAAAATTTAATAGGAACCCAAATGATCTAATTTTGATCAAATTATCGGCTACGTATTAAACAATTCCATTTGATTTGGTTTTCTTTACTTGGAACAACGATCTGAAAAAGAATAAGTCTGAAATACAGACTTAATTTTACATAATCGATACAGAGGCTCGCTTTGAAGAAATTTTTTAAGATTGCGAATCCATGTTTGGATCAAATAAAAACTTTTTATACAATCTACATTTAAGATGATCAATAATGGAATAATAAAGTTCTGCAATAGTAGTAAATTGTATGGTTATTTATTCAGATTTCTTTGGATTGGAACTTAGCACCCGACGCCACGTGTACATAAGAATGTTATCTATAGGTATACTGCTGTTCCAAAATTTAAAAATATTCAAAATGTAAACTATTCAGAATAAGTAGTCGGAAATGGGAACATGCGTGATTATTTTGTTCCTATATTAAGTGGCATTACGGGTTATATGAGACATCTCCAATCATATATGCATCATGCATTCGCGCTTTCATCTTCCTGTTTTTAAAAACAGATGGATTCCAGAGATTACAACAATTAGACCCCAAATATTTCTAGCAGAAGAAAAAAGTGAACTGGCAAATTTTCCATTCTGTGGCTTTAAGTGGTTAAAGTAATGGTTATCCCTATGTGGTTATAAGGTGCCCTTATTACGAGTGTTGCCCCTTAATCTTACTTAGCCTCTTTGCAAACAAAAGCTTTATGCGATGATGAGTTCCTTAGTTGGAAATCAACTCTCATCTGTTTAGGAACTGCATGATCTGCTTATTATTTAGTTATTTAGTTATGGATGCAAACACAGAGTTATTTTGGCATTTCACATACATAAGCCCATAAGAAGACTCAGATAATCTATACGCAGTCCGTTTCCTTGCGTACACTTTTCTTCCTAAACGCACACGTCATCGTTTGTCATCAACCTATGAAGAAGTATGCATGTTCTTACATTACTCAGACATACTGACACCCTTTGTTGTCTGATGTGAAGTTCTCACATATTTCATCGAACAACTTTTCCATGTTGAATTCCTAAAATGAAGTATTGATAAACAGACTTCACCAATCGAAAGTATAAAGTTCTCAAATGCTGGAATATAAGGCAAGCATTCTATACTGTCAAGTTGATTATATTACTTGTCATATTACTTATTCATATTAAAGATGGATTTGTGTACAGCATGTTCACACATTTGCTGATTGATTTGGATAATGAAAACTCAATTTGATATTGTTCAGTCATTTAAATATTTTAATTACTGCTTTTACTATGCCAAACAAGGCATTCAGTTTCATTTTTAATGATCAGATAAAATTCGCAAAACTTTTACACAATCACTATAGAAAACTGAGTTGGTCAATCCAATTTTGACTTGTTTATTATTTGAGACCAAAGCAGGCAGCAACAACTTTGCATTTTGGCGTTTTAGTTTAAACAAATCAGGGAGAGCTCAGATAAAAATAAAATAAAACAATAACAATACAAATAAAATAACAAATGCATGTCAAAATTTACATAGTTTGCCATTGTAGTTTTCAATGCTTTGGCACTTTAATACCTTGCCCTAATGAAATCAGCAAAAAGGGTATAATATAGTTATAAAAATATAGCACTTTAAATGTTGTAACATTGTAAGGTCTTAGCCCTATAAAGTATATATATATGAACATATTTTACTAACATCAAGAGCCAGGTTAACCTGCCTATATAAGTTGACTGTCATTTCGGTTCGTCAAAGCCGATTTACAAATGCATTTATAAGCATAATGCCTTTATATTTCATGGATGTATTGTGGTTCTTTATGTGCCTTAATCTGAAATCGTAAGTGCTATTTATATACCAAAAAAGTCACTTCTTAATCACCATTTGTGCTCGGTCTCTAAAAATAAAACATTTCCTGATTTTTAATGCGTCATTTATCTAACTTGTCGAGCGCTTATAGTACATATATATGTGAAAACATTCGGTACTTCATATCTTATTACTGGGTATCTGCTCGTCAAGCATTCTCGCCTAGAGCATTGTTACTTATTTGTCTATGGCATTTCTTTCGTTTTCGCTGTCGGAAATTAATTTATTTTGGCATCGTTGAGTTTTGTTCATGGTATTTGAATTGTAAAAACTATTTTTGTTAGATATGCAAAAACCTCTAAAAATTTAAAAATGTAGTTTAAGAGCTAATTTATAGCGCTAACAAGCACAGAAGCTTCAGTATGCAAATACATACTCGTACTTACTTGTAAAACAGGAGCTTTCGAGAAGCTTTCAAGCGCTCGAAGCTTTCAGTTCCAGCCTCAATCTAGATCTCCTTAATTTTAAATTTAGTTAAATATGTCATTTTGCAATATTTATGTACTATTTTTAATTGCAGACAAGCAAATATTCCAAAAAGTACTATATTATGACTGGTTTTGGAAAGAAAAGCATAAATTTAAAAATTGATTTGAGAGGATTAGTTTATATTTAATATTACTGCTTTTTATTTAGTTTTAAGCATTTATGATTCTTTTTAAACAAATTAAATGATTATAATGCAATTCAATTGTAGGTCTAAGCTCTGAAAATGATTCTGAAGCCAAATGCTCATAATAGGAAAAAAACCTAGAGCTTGCGAAGGTTTTTGGGTCAAGTCTTACTATCTTTAATTGGGGCATAGAAAGTGATAGATTTTATACGAGCATGCTCGAGGTCGGGCATTAGCATGACCTAACTTTGATAATCATATTGGTCTACGGGTATTAACAGCGGCCGGAATCAACTTTATTGATGCGATGCTTTTGGCGACCTTTTTTAATGGAAATGCTGGTCAACGGGTTTCGCGCCTAATTTAAATTTTACAGCCATTTGTTGCTACTTACTATTTGTTGCCGATCTCCCACTGCTCTACTCTTCATTCCTCGCAGCATCACTCCACTTGGGGGCCTGCGCATTGATGACGAAAGCCCCAGACGAAGCTGAAGGCGAAAGCCAACATCGCAGCATTGGGCAAGGCCCCAGACGCATAATCATAATCGAATCGAGCCAGCCGGCGTATAAAAGCGACCAGCTGCATTCAGTTGGTCATCAGTTAGCTCAACGGTCTCGTTCTTCGGCTACGTGAAGTTCCACAGATTTCGTCCTAAGCAAGAAACTTCCAGCAATGAAGGTAAGTGGCGCAGTGACCGATATCACAATGGTACAGCCTTTAACACACACTTTAACCCTACGCAGGTCTTTGTGTGTTTGTTTGCCGCCCTTGTTGCGACCTGCTCCGCAGGCTTCATTGGCGGTGGCGGCGGTGGAGGTTACAGTTATGGCGTGGGTGGCGGCAGTGGCCACAGCCATGGGCATACTGAGGTGCGCACCGTCAAGGTCATTCACGAGGGTGGACACGGTGGTCACGGTCACGATCACGGACATGGATATGGACATGGAGGCCAGGAGGTGAAGACCATCAAAGTTGTTCACCAAGAGGCGCCAGCCGTTTTCCATGGACATGGTGGTGGCCACAGTTTCGGCGGCCATCATCAGGAAGTGAAAACTATCAAGGTCGTTCATCAGGAAGCTCCTGCTGTTCATCATGGAGGATTTGCCCACGGAGGGGGTCACAGCTTTGGCGGTCACCAGGAAGTCAAAACCGTTAAGGTCATCCATGAGGAGGCCCCAGTTGTTCATCACGGTGGATTCTCTCACGGAGGCGGACACGGATTTGGCGGTCACCAGGAGGTGAAGACCGTTAAGGTCATCCACGAGGAAGCCCCAGTTGTTCATCACGGTGGATTCTCTCACGGAGGCGGACACGGCTTTGGCGGTCACCAGGAAGTGAAGACCGTTAAGGTCATCCACGAGGAAGCTCCAGCTATTCATCATGGAGGATTCGCTCACGGAGGCGGTCACGGCTTTGGCGGTCACCAGGAGGTCAAGACCGTAAAGGTCATCCACGAGGAGGCCCCAGTTGTTCATCACGGTGGATTCGCTCACGGAGGCGGCCACGGCTTTGGTGATCATCAAGAAGTTAAGACTGTCAAGGTTATTCACGAGGAAGGCCACGCTCTGGGTGGTGGTGGTTACACTGGTGGTTATTCACATGGAAGCGGCCACGACATTGGCTTTGGCGGTGGTCATGTTCACCAGGAGGTGAAGACCGTCAAGGTCATTCACGAAGAGGCCCCTGTCGCGGTCCACAATGAGTACCTGCCCCCTGTTTCCGCCTGGAAATAATCCTCCAACTGACTTCAGTTGTTCTGTGATTTGAAAGGTGTCATAACTGTGACCTCCGTTGTTAAATAGTTTTAGAATCCTCCCCATTTTTTTTTTTATATCTTTCATTACTTTAAGACTCGAACATTTTTTTTCTGTTGAAAATAAACAAACTTAAGATTATATCTGCATACTTTTTTTATTCTCCTGCAAGAGGTGTTGATTTTTGTCACGAAATGTGAAGGAGAAGTTCCTGACCCCACAAAGTATACGAGTGCAACTTCAATCGGAACCGGCCCGATTGAACCACTACAACATAGATTATAGCTGCCCATAGGTCGATATTTTTCAAATATCCTCGCCAAACTCACCAAAACAAACAAACATACTGCTTTTAACAAGTAGACAAAATTATATGGCTGTCACGGGAACAATCGGTCGAAAATTTGGAATTTTGTATACCTTAGGCAAATATATATATAATATTCAAAGATACTCGTTCTTTCTTGACTTATTTCCATTTAAGACCTATGTCTAATTACCTTTTTCGATTGGAATTTACACTTCTGAAACAAACTTGTGGTTTATTATAGTCAAAATTGTTAGGTATGTAATTATTTTTCATCAAAATTTGAGAAAATGTTATTCAAATAGTTTTTTAATCTCTTCCTTTTCATAATCTTCTCAAAAGTGAACAAATTTCTACGCGGAATGACTTCTTGGACTTGAATTTCCATTTAAATTGATTTGAAGTCAAAATTGAATATATGTTTGAAAATCTATTACAATTTTTCCCAAACTCTCTCTCCCTTAAATATTTTGGAATGGCAAAACGGTTTCTACAAAATTTTCTTTAGTGATGTTTTGGGGTAAACTGTACCTTGGTGAAAATCGGAAAGAAGCTTTCCGATTACAAACTATTTGTATATATAAGATTTGCTTCTTGAATGATCTTAAATTTTGAAAAGTTATACCTTCTTTAACCAGCAGTCCAATTTTCCGATTGTCTTTTAAAATGTTTTGATATCGCGTTTGTTTATTCAATTAGGTTTCCCAATATTTCAATAATAAATTATCATCTCATTTATATTCATGCTAGTCTTATGTTCACATCATTAATAATATCCCATGGTTTTCTTCCACACAGTTACGCAGTATTGAAAAGTGCAACTGGTTTTTGTTCCACCCACTTTGATGAGCCGTTTTTCGATTCCGATTTCGATTTCCACTCAGACAGCCCATTACCATAACCCTAATGAACTAAACGAGCTGATTACGATAATAGGCCCATACTAGATGTTGGTTTTTTCTTATTTTTCGTTTGTATAATGCATTTTATGTTTGTGCGAGTGTGTGCTGGTGCGAGTGCTTGACAATATATGTTAAATAAATTAAAGATTGTTAATTAAAGGTCCAATCTTTTCGAGCGCCAAACATGCGGCGCTGCTGCGTCGTCGGCGGATGCTCCACGCTGTTGCTGCTCAGGTATTGATGCAGTGGCAGCGGACGCGGTGACGACGATGTGATACCCAGTGGAGCGCTGGTTGTGGGACGCCACAGCGATGGCCGCCAGGGTGTGCCGCTCTCCTCCACCCTGCTCGACAGGGCCAACGCATCTAAGTTGGCGTTGGCCTTCCCATTGGCATTGCTGTCACTGTGTACTCGCAGATTGAGCAGCAGCTCACCATCGTCATCAATTAGATTATACATTTGGATGCCTGCATCCACATTGGGGCCGCCAACGCCGTGCATATGGGCACGCTCCAGGCGCACCTGCTGCTTGGGCTTGGGCTTCGCCTTCGGCTTGGGCTTCCTTCTCGCCGGTCGCGTGTAGTGCAGCTGTTGATGGGTGAGCAGGCGCGAGGCGCGATCCTGTGCCTGCAGCTGACGCAGGATGCCCAGCGGCAGCAGCAGATCCGACTCAAACGGTAAGAAGCCACTCGCACGCACCTTAATGATGTTGCGCCTCAGTGGCGGCAGTGGCAGCACAAACTGGCAACCGCAGATCAGCAGCAACTGCAGCACCCGCAGGACTGCAGTCAGAGTTGGTTCCATCCTTTTCATAGCTACGATTACCGAGGGCACATGGTCAAGTAATGTTCTCTTATTTCAACACTTGTCTTGCTTTTCTATTTCAATTAGTCACTTCAAGCGCACAGTAAAAAAATGTGTTTACAAAATAATTATAGGGAGTCCCTGAAGCTTATGGGAGCCAAGCAGCTCATTCTAGGCCGGTATTGCACCAACTGACTGTGGCCAAGCGACACACTGCGCCTGAGACCGCCAAAGAGCAGAGCACTACAGTTCACTAAACACACACACCACACACACATACACACGCCACACACACTTGGACTTACGAATTAATTAGAGAAAATTCCGACGCACGCTTTTCGAAACGGGCAGCTGCACAGTGACCCAAAGTGATTAGCCAAAACTTAATTGGATGTTCAATTTTTCTAGTTTTATTTCATGTTATGGATAATACTTGTATTTTTATTAAATATGAAAATTATGTTTATGTATTGGGGAGTCCAATTTTTTCACCAACAATTTTATAGCAAAATCGAAATTTTCGATTAATCTAAAAATACTTTCACCAAAAATGAAATGAAATCATATTTTTAACATGTTTTTCAAACTTACTACCTTACTTTCAACCACATATCTATCTATCAATGCATTGTTTTCATCAATTAGGCAAATTTTATATTTATTACCTCAAATGACAATATTAATTCTTTTTACTCCCTGTACCCATAAAATGGGTAAAAAGGGGGTATTACATATGTGCAAATGTATGTAACAGGCAGAAGGAGACATCTCCGACCCTATAAAGTGTATATATTCTTGATCAGTATCAAAAGAGATTTCGATTTGGCCATGTCCGTCTGTCTGTCCGTCTGTCTGTCCGTCTGTCCGTATGAACGCGTCGATCTCAGCAACTAGAAGAGCTAGAGACACCAAATTTGGAATGTAGGTTCCTGTTTGTTTCATATTTCAGATATCTCCCCCCGTTTGCCGGCAAATCGATAAAAACCGTTTTACAGTAACAATTTTCAAGATATAGATTTGGGATTTGGCATGTACAATACTTTAGTCCTTCTTAATCTACTGTCCAAATTTTAAGTCGATCGGATAATAAACACGGAAGGTTTTCACGAAAGAAGATTCAGTGATGCATCGAGAGGGGGGAAGCTTCTTCTTCCCACAGCCACCAATTAAAATGCCTCACTTGCGCTGTTGTTTTTGCCGCCTGTGTGTGCGCGTCTTTGTGTATGTGTGTGTGTATGTGTAAGTGGACGTAGATGTGATTGGATGTTTAAGACCTGGGTACAGGGAGTTTCGTAGTTGGGTATACTCGACTATAGCATTCTTACTTGTTATATTTATATTAATTTTGTTATGATCTCACTGGAATAAGCCAGTTAAATTGGAGGTGGCGTTTTCCTCACTTACAACTTAGTCGGACAAATAATTCCTTATACCTTTGGGTATAAAGTAACTTAAAACCAAAAAAAAAACACTTGTTTCAATGGTTTTTATATAGACTGAATTTTTCGAATAATTTTTTGTTTTAAATATTTACTTTATTTTATTTCAATCTTATGTTTTAATATTGAATGCACTTTTTGAATATATTTTTTTTTATTGGTTTTCAAATGCTTTAAATGAGCACATATTCATTTCTCAATATTTACAATTTATTATTTCTAATTTTGTATTCATTCATTTGATTGACAATTATTCATAATATATAATATCTGACGAACTAATTACAGTCAAACGGATCTTATAGCTTAGAAGTGCCTAAATTATGCATTTATTGCAATTTATTATTATTTTGCATTTTGGTATGTATTTAGGAGCAGGCATGAATATGAGCGCGTTATTGTTGAACATTGCCCCACTGTGCATTAAACGCTTTGAGCTTTCAAATGAAAATAAAAACATAACTGCTGCGTTTATTGTTGTTGATGGCTGTAGGTTGTCGGTAACATTTTATTTCTTCTATAGCTTTATGGGCAACACGCAGATTTATTAAAATTTCGTATGAGTGTGCTCTTGCTTTTTGTGTTGGTTTAATAAATGATTTATGCTACACTTAACAAGAATAATTCTTTTAATGCTAATTCCTGCTTGTCTGCTGCTGCCTTTGTTACTCCGGCTCCGCCAACAAACTGGTTCACAAGTTGGGGTCATTATTGTGGCCATAAATGCGAGCTACTGTCCATAGCTGGGCTACCCCAGCTGGAGATGGCGTTGGAGCTGGCGTTAGAGTTGGAGTTGGAGTTGGAGTTGGTGTTGGAGTTCAAGTTGAACCTGTAGCTCTCTGGGGCACTCTCGCTGAAATTGTTAGTTAGTGTTGTTAGTGTGTCACATGGTGGCCATTGGCTTCAGCTCATTAGCATGAAAATGCTGACATTGTTCCATTTTACAATGGTTTATGCAAATCGCCAACGGAAAAGCGTCAACTGCTCACAGCTTGCACAATGGATTGAATTTTCACCAGCTGCAATTGTGGCAACTAGTGAGACGGATGTGGTCCACTGAACCCCAAAAGGGGCAACACAGTGAGAGTCAATTAGTGTTAACGGGCATTTCCATATCTACAATCATATATCTACATATTTCGATTACCATTTCTAACGGCCATATCATTCATATGCGGACATCTCAGTTAATTGGTTAATTATATGTATGTAAACAGAAATAAATAAATGTTTTTTTGTTGTTTTTTTTTGTTGTAAACGCATTCAGAATGCACACAAAGCTGGTTTGCTTGAGTTTCACCTTAGCTCAATGACATTCACGATCAATGTGTATTCAAATTTCTAAAACAAACAAATTTCCCATCAAGGTCCTGATTTTAGACAGTTTAAAGACAGTTTTAACCGGAAACATTACCATCGACCAACCTTTTTCAACCTCTTGAAAAATGCACTGTTCTTTAATTCAGCAATCATAAGTCTAAAGTTGTAACCAGCTTAGGTTATCAATCAAAAATGCCAAAATAATACCATTTTGTTCTTGGAGATGAAATGCAACTTTAACCAATTACCGTTTAATTTGAACTGATTGAAAAAAGCACACACTTTAATATAAATTTGTTCACTTTTATTTTAATATTATGCATATAAGTACATAAGAGTACATACGTAGACTTTGGTATATAGCTTGTACAACTAACAAAAAAAAAAAATTAAATTGATTATTATAATATTTATGCAATATAGTATATACAGAGATACATATGATCTTATATAGATATATATGTATGTATTTAGCGTGTATTTCTAATTGACTAGCATTATAAACGCATTCGTAGCTTTGTAATTGCCATAGCCAAAAGTAATTCAACTCATTCTCATTATCATTCTCAATATCAATTCAAGACAGACTTCGTGAACTGATTTGTTTGAAAGTAAAGAGCTCTTGTACTTTGATTCCTTTGGTATTCAGCCTTAGACAGCATCCGCAGAATCACTGTATAGTCCAATCATTTGAAATCACAATTGGCTCAACTTTACCCAGCTAGGAATATGAACATTGACATTAAGCTAAACCTAATTAATCAAGTATTTATGTATATGCATATCAAGCTATTAACGCATACAAAAACATTTTATATACTTACACGAAAAACATAAAAATAAATATATATATATACATATACATATACAAATACTGTTGCACTAATAAGTAAGTTGGGTATAGTTTAAGGTTTACGATTAAATATTATAGTGTATATATTTTATATTTAATATGCTATATGCTATATGCTATATGCTATATGCCCAGCACATTGCCATTGAGAGCACATCAGTGTACTTGAGATGCACGAGTCTAATCCAAAGTGATGTGCGGATTTGTATAGGTGAATCCATGAAATTGCTTTTGATCCATGGATGCGAGTATTTCCTTGTCGATGGGCGTCAGGCGCACACGCTCCCTGGTGAATACCCGATCAAAATATTGCGTATCCAGCGGATGTTTCTGGCAATACAATATTATGTTATTTTCATTGCACATTATTATATCATAGTTGTATTCGATGACTTACCACTTGTGGCTTGAAGGGCGGCTCAATTTGCCGTTTCTCCAGCAGATTCCAATCAATGGGCCTGAAGAATATATGATCGGCTATATCACCAGCCGGACTGTATTGTGACCCAATGCGCTTCGTATAATCCTTTTCCAGCAGCTAATTAGATAAGTCATAATGTTAGTTCTACTCTTAAAAACTATTTAGGCCCACAAACAACTTACCCCCCTCAGTATGCCCGTTGCTTCGGCGGATATGTACACGGGGAACCATGGAATTTCATTGCATATTGACCAGAAGAGTTCATCCTCATCACAACCGCTGAACGGTGATTGGCCGATTAGCATTTCGTAGAGCAGCACACCAAATGACCACCAATCCACATTCTGATTGTACTTTTCACCCTATCGAACAGAATTTGGGAGAAAGACATTAGAAAAAGCGAGATCAAAATGGCTTGACAAACTAAACCAACAATACTCATTGATAGTCGGCTAGAAAACTATCAAGTCAATCGATGGTATTATTATCGATAGTTTCCATGTATGTATGTATATCGATATATATGTATATATTACCTTGATGATTTCGGGCGCCATGTAATCGGGTGTGCCGCAAAAACTATCGGCGGTCTTGTCCAAATATATTTGCAATTTGCACATACCAAAATCGGCAATACGGACATGACCCTCATAGTCCAGCAATACATTGTCCAACTTGAGATCCCTTTAATGTTTATACATGAGTTAATACATTTGTAAGAATTTGTAAGAGATGCACTCACCTATATATAATGCCCTTTTTGTGTAAAAATTTTAAGCCAGATATGATTTCGGCGCCATAGAAGCGAGCACGCTCTTCTGAAAATCTTCCGCTCTCTTGTATATGGAACATGAGATCTCCACCATTTAGATACTCCATCACAAAGAACAAGTGACTCTGAAAAGGTGAATAAACAAAGAGCATGATGAAAAAGTTTAGAGAATGAGAGAGCAAGAAAAATAAAATTGTGTAGTACACAGAGAAAAAATATGTTGATGCAAATTAGCTGACTAATACTAGGTACATGGTTCATAGCTCTTTCTCATCTTCCCATACACATCTTGGTATTAACTATTTGAAATAGTTGTATACTTTTAGGTTTAATGTCGTTCTACTCTCTTTGTGTTATTCTTATTGCCATGGAGTCTTCACTTTATATATTTTAAGATATACAAATTTTAATTTATACTTTCGATGTACAATGCTCGAAAATAAATGAATTTTTGAAAATATTTTGGGAGACAAAGTCTCTGTTCCTAATCTTATTTTTCCCATAACCCTGCCAAAAGTGAACAGATATAATTCTCAACTGAAGTTTCCGAAAGTTGTTGCTTTTATTTGAAAAGACAATTGGATCACCGTTTCTCTGAGTGTAGGTAAGTGAACATCTGACAGCCTGCCAGAGAGTCCCCCAAAATGAATGGGCGTGTATCCTCAAAGTCATAAATAATTAAAATACCTTCTAATCGGTGTCAATGCAAGACAAAAGCGATAAGCAAGCAAAACATATTGTTTTTTATTTTCTATTTTTTGTATTTTTTTTTTCAAAATGTTTAGAGAACGTTGCCGAAAGTTGTGCCGGACGTGCGTGCCAAATACGTGGTTCTAGATGGTGGGGCCTAGTACAGTGAAAAAAAAAAGAAAAGAAAAGAAAAGAAAATACGAGTACTACCACTTGCTATGTCGTGTGCCCCAATCGATGGTCAGACGGACACACAGACAAACTGCACTCTAATAATAGTTGATTTTACCTTTTCGCAATTTATTTTTGTATCTTTCGGATGTGTGTTACCTACACGAGTCTAGAGTGGGAACGACCCTCTCTCTCCCTCTCTCTGACTCTTTCTCTTGCTGTGGTGTTTTGGTCTCACACCTATGGACCTTGTTAGCGACCTTGTCGTTTTATTGGACAGACTTACCTCTGTTTGAAACGTGCAAAACAGATGGCATAGATATGGATGCTTTGTGCCCAGGGCCAAAACTTTGCGCTCAATTAGTGTTGAGTCCACATCATCGTCCTCCAGCACAACATCCTTCTTGAGGCATTTGATGGCATAATAATATGTTGTATCACGTAGCTCAGCCAGCAGAACCTGTTCAGATATTATTTAGAAAGTACATGTAACAGTTACTGATAAAATTTTATAAATTCAAATGAACTCACCTTGCCAAAACTTCCCTTGCCAAGCACGGCCAGAAAATGAAAGTCATCTACAGAATAATTCTTAAATCTAGGTATTACTGTTGCTGGCGCGGTGAAACGTCCGGATTTTTGGAATTGTGAATATGTATATGATGTTTCTGTGCGAGCATCCAAGAGATCCAAAAAGAGCCACAGACAGGCAAAGAGCAGGAAAAAGAGATATATAAGTATATATACATATTTGTAGCATGAAAAGTGGAGTACAGATGGGTTAAGTTATCATATTTGAACAAGAGTTAAGAAAAGGGTTTAAATAGTTGAGACAGTTGGTAAATGTTGTGTCCAAATTGTATGTACAGTTCGCTTGTTGGTCACTTGAGTGGCGTTTTGAGTATCTTAGTAGCTTATATGATAGTTAGAATATAGGATTTGTGTGTCATACCATCGTGTTCATCGTTGGCCTCTATCTTATAGGCAGGATTTGAGCTGGGAGGTGTGCTGGGCGAGTCCCGTGCCTCACGTGCACCTGATTTGTGGAGATTAAGATTAGGATTTTTCCCCTTTAAGCGTGCAAGTGAACAAGTTTGACTTAATTGCCTGCAAATTGTGCTTGTGTTGTGAATTCGCTGTTGTAATAGCTTCTTGCTATTATCATTTGACTGATTAATTGTAAGCTGGGTTTCCATACGTTCGGATGTTACTTTCATTTGTAGAAATAAACGAGGGAACTCGTATTTCTATCAAGATTTTCAGAAATTATGTGTACATACATAGTTAGGATCGTGTCAATGATAAAAACCCAAAATTCTCATGTCTCAAGAATTTATTGTAAGATTAAGAATTTGATTATTTTTTTGATATAGATAATATTCTTCTTTTTGCTGCCCTTCAGTATTCAGGTACCTAGATCTCATATACACATGTACACATATGCATCAAGCAGTTTAGCGCAGGTGCAAGCAAGCAGAGCGCTTTAAGTGATGGCTTTGCTGCTGCTCCCCTCTGATGGGCAGTACAGAAATTGTTTTTGTTTTTAAAAAGCTTCTGTGTTTTCTAGTCGATTGGCGGAGAAATTTAACAATAGATCAAAAATGATCCAGAAATGATGCATATAAGAAAAACAAAAGGGTTTCCCGGAGCCGGAATAATTTTTGAGTGCGTTGGGATGCTCAGGTTAGCCAAGACATCCCGCGTAGGTCTGGAGCTGCAAATTTCCTCCGAACCCGAACAAACCCCGATCATATTTATAATACATAACAAATTTCATGGCTTTGGCATTAATAGACATTAAGATCAATGGGTTCATATAGACGGACTGACAGAAGTAGTACATTTTACAAAATGGTTAATATTTTTACTAGAAAGCTAAAAGATAAAAGCAACAAGTAAGAATGCTATAGTCGAGTATACCCGACTACGAAACTCCCTGTACCCAGGTCTAAAACATCCAATCACATCTACGTCCACTTACACATACATACACACATACACAAAGACGCACACACACAGGCGGCAAAAGCGACAGCGCAAGCGAGGCAATTTAATTGGTGGCTGTGCTTCTTCTTCCCCTCTCGCTGCATCACTGAATCTTCTTTCGTGAATAACTTCCGTGTTTATTATCCGATCGACTTGAAATTTGGACAGTAGATTAAGAGAGACTAAATTTATGTACATGCCAAATCTTGAAAATTGTTACTGTAAAACGGTTTTAATCGATTTGCGGGGGAACGGGAGGAGATATCTGAAATATGAAACAAACTTGATCTGCGTATGGTATACAGGAACCTACATTCCAAATTTGGTGTCTCTAGCTCTTGTAGTTGCTGAGATCGACGCGTTCATACGGACAGACGGACAGACGGACTGACGGACAGACAGACGGACATGGCCAAATCGAAGTCTCTTTTGATACTGATCAAGAATATATATACTTTATAGGGTCGGAGATGTCTTCTTCTGTCTGTTACATACATTTGCACAGATGTAATACCCCCTTTTTACCCATTTTATGGGTACAGGGAGTAAAAATATCATATTGTATTCTGTTACAGAGCTTTAACATTATGTCACCCTACATGGCATTATCCAACACTGCACGCTTTCACACACACACATACACAATTGGCTGGCAAAGTCAATTATGAAATCATAATGTCAGCCATATTTAGGCGCCATTATTTATGGATTCTTCATCTTATCATTTGTTGTTTTGTTTTGTTTAGCTTTTATTTTGTGTGGTTCGAATACGGTTCGGTTTGGTTCCTATTCGGATCCGTTTTTTTGTTGGGAGATCTGTGTGTTTACCTCGTTTTACGTGGTTGAGCGCCTCGACGATGAGTTTCTGATTGACGCCACATAAATTGGCCGTGAGCCGTTCGCATTTCTTGTGGCAATTCACGTCACATTCTATGCATGATTTTGGCAGCGTGGGCAGCACAAATGTTGAGATTAATTAAAACAAATCGTTATTAATATGATTATGAATTATGAGCATGATGTGCATTGCAAATGGGCTTTAATATATGAAGCAGCGACAGTGTCGATTTATTGGTTGCACGTTTCTGGATATTGCCTCCCCAACAAACACTTCTTATGGAAAACATTTCCCCATCATTTTGAGTTAATTATTTCTACAGAACGTATGCATGCTATAGTTCAGTATATTGGGCAGATTCAGTAATTGCCTATTTAGGTTAAATTAAACAACTTGCTCATATAAAGACGAATATTTGATTATAGTACTCAAAATTCAAATAAAACATAAAAATTTCTATTATGATATGGAAGGAAGGCCTTCTCAACCTAATAATTATCAGTTGAATGTTTAGCACTTTAAAACATTTTTCTTTTAGCATTTTTATGGAACTTTATCAGGCTGGTTCCCAAATCCGATTACTTTTCAATCCGAATCGTTTTTTGATTTTCTCGTTTTCAATTGAAATCTTCTTGAACGAATTGCTAAGTACTTTTCATTCTACTGAATCAAAGACAATACTCTTTAACCGAATTTATGGGTTTTCGGAAATGAGAACAGCTAATAAAATTTTAAATAAGAAAAGGCCTGAATGTGTTTTTTTTTAATTGCAAAGCAATTCCGCCTTCTCCTTACTTTTAACAAATACTCTTATCAAAATGTAGAATTCTAAAGAAAGAAAGTTAGGTTTATTTTAATCTTATTAATTTGTAAACTTTGTAATACTCTATATATTTTCGGATGCGTAGTAAGAAGACAATATTCAAAAATTATATAATGCATATTTCGCTATTTAGCCTTGAGAGTATTACAATTTTATGCTGCTGGTATTTTTTTAAAACTTTTCATTTTGTCTATGCGAAAATTTTATTCGGCTTTCAGTCTTGGATCTTGGAAATAAGATAAGACAATAAAAAGGCAGGAACACAAATTGCCTGCTCGATATATATCAATTGTACATCAGGTGTATATTTACACACACCGACCCCTCTCCGCCCACACCCACATACGCATTGAATGAGCTACTTGCATTGCATTCAAACGTACATCCGCTTTGGCCGGACCCCAAAGGCTGGGCGAGTGGGTGGCGTTTAATGTAAATTTAATAAACAACACAAATAAATATTTTGCAAATATTTGCGCGCAATCATCACAAGAAATTTCATGTGAACTTGAGCTTGGAATCAACGGAGCACACACACTCTATGCAAATATCACGCATACGCAGTGTGTGCGTGTCGCACCAGAAAAATACACAGAATGTGCGAGTATGCACGTATTCTATAAATTTTGGTGTGAAACCTAAACGCTACCTTGAAACATTGATTGTGTACTACTTTTGCTCTAAAAAATAAGTAAAATATTTTCAATTTGGAGCATGAACGATTAAAAACGCTTGTGTAGTGATGGCAAAAAAATGTCATTAATCGATTATAGAATCAGCGATTATTAATCGCAATTAATCGAAGAAAAATGAAAATAATCGATTGATTAAATGATTTTTAAATTTGCAACAATTTTTTGCAATATTTTAATATTTTACATGATGATGCATGTTTTTTGTGTTTCTGCAATATCTTAGTTGCTTTTCACACAATCGGTAGTACACTTCTTTTTCATTAGTTTTGGAATAATATTTGCACACTTTGCTGTATGTTGGTGCCACAATTAGTCCTTGTGAATTGCTCTGCCACCTTTCATTTTCCGCTTACGCGCAAATAGTGATGTGCATTTTTGAGCATATAATCGATTAAAGATTCAATTATTCGAAGCCCATTTTGCGATACAATTAAATCGTGAATTGAGACAAAGTGACCGATTAATGTGGACCATATGATTAGTCGTGCCATCACTAGCCTTGTGTATCGATCTATCCGAAAATCAAAAAGATTTTGTAAAAAGATTAGCTATAAAAATTTTATAATATTAGTCAAATGTGTTAAATCAATAGAATAGGTAAATAATTGTTTATTGCTCGAAATCTATCAGGCAACAAAATTTGCATTAGTATATTTTTGATAGTGTTTCAAATGTTTTAATTTGCCTTAATTTTAAAAGTTACTATCGGGATACTATCGAACAAGTATACCCTATAAAAAATGAGATTGTAATGAAGTTCAAGCATAATGAATATCTTTTAAAACCTATGTTTCTTTGGCTAGTGATTCGATTGGCATTCATATGATGTATTTTCATCATGTTTTTTATTAAGCTAAACATCGTGCTGACCAAGGATGAGTTTATTTTGCATATAATAGTACTGCCCACTTTTAGGTTATGACGACCAGTCTTTAGTCAACCGAAACAAAGAACTTGCATTAATTAAAATTATTTTCACACTTTCGATATCTGTTTCTACATATATACTATAGTGTATCTATATAAGTAGATCTACATATATGTGCAGAGTTTTGTTTACAGCTTATCGCATTTGTGTGTTCTATCTAAAGCAGAAACAATTCCATTTTTATTATACTACTTGTCTGTACTCTTGCTTTCAGTAAATTTAGCATTAAATAATTGAAAGCCCAGACAAAATAGACAAAATAGAAAAGCTGCATTTGGTTAACATTTATCTATGGTAACTAACTCTTCTACAAGTGATAAGTCATCAATTGAAAATGCTTTAAATCTGTATGCATAAATTGTTAGCATAACAATTACTTGTGTATTTCAATTGGGTTTTTTTTGTGTTGTGAGCAAAAACTATATGCGATACATGAGATTTTAAGTTCAAGTAGTTAAAGGAAAACAGAAAAACAACACATGAAAGACGACAAAGACAAATAAAAATACTAAAACGACAACGACGACGATGACCTAAACAATTTTGTATACAATTTGCTAAAAGTAAAATGCCAAATTCTCTATCTCTCAGCTGCGCAACTTGTGCGAGTATCTTGTACTTGTATTTGTATCTGTATCTGTATCTGCAATTGCAGCTGTATCTGCATATATTCGCTCTTAAATTTCCACATCTTGCCAGCAAATTCTCAGCGAATATGTTTGCTTTTGAGTAACTAACAAGTAAATACCCAAAATGGCTTAGAAATTACATAAAGGCACAGAATAAAACATATATTTAATTTGTTTTGTTTGTAGCACATCAATGGAAAATAAACAATCATGTATGATTAACGAATTAAGTCATTTGGGCAACTGTTCAGTAAAGTTTACTGAAAAAACCCACTTTTAACTGGTAGATTCCATGACAGTAAACCGATCTTAAACAAAGTCTGTCAAACATTGATTCGATGACAGCTAAGTATCAATAAAAATTTCTCTCGAATTGCACAGTAAACAAAAGGCATTGTTTAAACAACCAATGCATATTCAAGAGTTTATTTTTATGAGAGCTATAAGATATGGTTATCGGATGCGGCTAAAAGCCATCTGTATTATGTTTCATATGGCTAACAGGTAGACGACTTCGCATAGAAATAGGCACACTAATGGAGCTGTCATTTTCCCATGGGGCAACTTGATTGAACTCAGAATAAGATAAAATACGTTAAATAGCTGTGGCGTGCTGTTACAAACAGGAATGTTAAGTTAAGGCTACAGCCTGTTACATTTCATAAACATTAACAGCGACACGGTAAATTCCAAGCACGAAATAACAGCAAAAATACTTGAAAAATTATGGAGTTAAAAGATCAGAGAACATTTTTAGATTCATTTAAAGTACGAGTACTTGCTAGATATTACACACATGAAAGAAAACTTTGTGGTTCAACTCTATTTTCCATGGAAACTGAGTATGACTTCATTTCCACAATGTTTATGAACGAAAGGTAAAGAATAGAATTGTTTGTTTTTTATAGTATGTTGTGTTTTTTCTTTTTGCTAGCATGTATTATAATGTGGCCATATAAAAGGCATTTGTATTCGCATACAGATTTATAGCATGTTTATTTGTTTTTCTACTAAATATTCCGCATGCCACCTTCTACCTCTCACTGCGTGTGTGTGTGTATGTGTTTGGCTTTTGAAAATGAAAGCAAATTTCATACACAACAAGCATTTCAATATCTATCGCAACGCTAGAACAACAACCACAATAACAACAACACTAGGATGTGGATGAGGATGAGGATGAGGTTGCTGAGGAGATGAAGCTAAGTAAATGGCCGGAATGCTCTCGGTCATTCGGGCCAAAGATGTGCGTATGTAAGTGTCAGTGGCGCACCTAGGGTTTCCTTCCGAGGGGGCGCATTGATTATTCCATGAATTTTATATATAAATATATTTATGAATAATGTGCATATGTATTCTTATAAAGAATTATGTAAAATCTTAACAAAAAAAATTAAATAAATAAATAATAAATATATTATTTTTATTATTCTGCGGATCTGGCTGAATATTCAGGTCTAGAGGTTTTATTTTATAAAATTCTTCAACAATTCTTTCGCGGGTAATTCGCGCAAAAACAGTTTTAAGGACAAATTTCATTACCAGGTTGAGCCGATAACAATATCCAGAAATTCTGAATTGCAGGGATGAATTTGTTTGGCCTAACATTAGGGATGCAAAGTGTCTCGATAAGAACTTTTGGCCATAACACGAAATATTACAAAAATATTGAAATATTCTGATATGCATAATTTCTAAACTTGAGGTGACCAAAAACGATTCAAGCTTTGTAGTACTGGAAGAATCGAAAGTAGCACACAAATCTACAAGTTGTGATTTAATTTTGGACTTTAGGGAGGGGCGCTAGTCTCCCCGTTTGGTTCCGCCACTGGTATGTATGTAGTGTGTGTATTTTAGCGCGGCACGTGCGCCACTCAAATGGCCAACAGAAGCAGCAGAGCCACCAGACGGCGGCTGTCAGCGAATGTGTGGACCGTCTGTCTGTCTGTCAGTCAGTCTATATGGTGGGTGCAAGTTAATCGCAGTCTGTCTGTCTGTATGGTTCGGGTTCGGGTTCTGGTTCTGGTACTGGAACAACTGTATCTCAACTCTTACCTAGCATCTTTTTGGGACTGGAAGGTGCTGTGCCGCCCTCAAAGCCGGAATCATTGCTGCACGTGCTCATGCGTATGATCGATGGCGAACTGGACGCTGATGCGGACGCGGATGCGGATGTGGAAACGGATGCGGATACGGATACGGAGGCGGATGTGGATGCTGTGGCGCTGCTTTTGGCCGGCACTAAGGAATTTAAATTGCTGGCTGTGGCATTATTCTGTTTGTTGGCCGCTGCAGTTGCCTCATCATCGAACTCCTCGGAGCTGCTGCTGCATTCATCACTCTCATCCTCATCGCTATCATCCTCGAGGGAGCCAGCGGTTGCCTCGCTGCCCTCCTCGCTGCTCTCATCATCGGTATTCTCATCGGAGTAGACAATTTTCTCCCGCTTCCAAAGTGGACGCGGTGTGGCAACCAGCGGATATCGTGGCGCCTCCTCTTTCACATAGCATTTACTGGTCGTATCGATCTTAATTTTCTTTTGGGGATCGAAGCGTGCGGGGCCCGCTTCTTTGGCTTTCTGTTTCTTTTTCTCCTTGCGCTGTTTCTTCTTCATGCTGGCACTCAGATTTGCACAACCGTCCGAGCTGGAGTAATCGCCTGTATCGTCGCTATCGTCGCTATTTTCCGCGGACGAGGGTATATAGTCCTCTAGCTCGGCGTCAACGTCTCGCAGACACTGTGCCAAATTCGATACTGTTGCAAACTTTGATAAATTATTGCCGACGCCTTCGCCGCAGCTGTTGCTTCGGTCAGCAACGTCAGCAGCAGCGGCAGCGTCGACAGCAGCAGCAGCAACAGCAGCAACAGATCGTAGCTGACTCGTCTCCTCTGCGCCAGTTGTTGCTATTGTTATTGCTGTCGTTGTAGGCGTTGTCGCTGTTGCTGTTGCTGTGGTTGCAATTGCTGCCGCTGCTGCTGCTGCTGCGGGCGCTGCTGCAGTTGCAGCCGTTGTCGCAGTTGCCGGCGATGACGCATTTGTGGCCGCCGGCAACGTTTTGGCCACTGCTGCTGCAATGGCCGTCTTAGTGGGGGCCAACGTTATAAATTGATCGGCATTGATTGGGGTCACATTGCTGTCTAGCAACAGTGTTGTTGCTGCAGTTGTTGTTGCTGCTGTTGCCGTAGGAGTCGTAGCTGCTGCCGCTGTGACTTTCTTTTTGGCTGCTGTTGCTGGCGTCGCAGTTTTGCCAGCACTTTTTGGCTTTGTCGTTTTCGGTGATTGCACCTTTGACTTTGGCTCAGCGGT
Source organism: Hirtodrosophila confusa (assembly GCA_035043065.1). NCBI lineage: Eukaryota > Metazoa > Arthropoda > Insecta > Diptera > Drosophilidae > Hirtodrosophila > Hirtodrosophila confusa. The sequence goes on along the minus strand of JAWNNI010000033.1, from coordinate 5,833,548 downwards.
TTCCGTCAATTTCGATTTGTTTTCCGTTTGTTGCTTTAATGTTGTTGCTGCATTGTCTAGTGGTTGCTGATGTTGCTGTTGCTGCTGTTGTTGTCGCTCATTATTATGCGTTGTTTTATTTATTTTCGTTGCCGCTGGTACTGCTGCGGTTGCGGCTGCCGTTGCCTGTTGTTGTTCAGGTGACTTGGCTGCTTGCCCGGTATTTATTTTTGGCGCTGCCGCCGTTGTTGCTGCCGTAGTTTTTGCTGCTGTTGCTGTTGCTGTTGCTGTTGCTGCTGTTGTTGTTGCTGTTGCCGCAGTTTCGATCAGTTTTGATTTGGCTGTTGTTTGTGCAATTGTTGTTGATGCCGTTGTCATGACTACAGTGGCGTTAACAGCGTTGCCAGACTGTTTTGCTGTTGATGTTGCTGTACCAGCTGCAGCGACAGCAGCAACTGTTGCTGTGGGCTTCGTTGCCGCCGTTTCGATTGGCTTTGATTTGCTTGCTGCGGCGCTGCCAGACTGTTTTGCTGCTGTTGTTGCTGCGACAGCAGCAGCAACTGTTGCTGCTGGCTTCACTGTGCTTGCCTTACCAACAGTTTTATCTGCACTGGCTGTTGCTGTTGTTGTTTTCAATGCTGCTGCCGGCTCGGGCGGTGTTGCTGTTGTTGACTTTGCCGAGCTAATTACAGCTGCTGTTGTTGTGACTAAGGGCTCAGATTTGGATAAAATGTTTGCTGTTTTCCCTGTTGTTGCTGTGCTCGTTTGTGCAGCTGCTGTTGTTATTGTAGTTGTTGATTTTGGTGTTGTTGGCGTTGCCGTTGCCTTAGCTGTTGCAGCAACTTCAGCTTTGATTGCCGATGTCTTCGGTGGTGTTGCTGCCTTGAGTTCAATAACTATTTCCGACTTTAGTGTCGGTGTTGTCGTTGCTCTAGCATTGGTTGCTGTTGTTGCTTCAGCTGCCTTAGCAATTGTTGTTGTTGCTGTTGTTGCATCAGCTGCCTTAGCAATTGTTGGTGATAGCTCAGCTGTCTCGCTGGTTGCCTCAAGCTGACGCTCGACCAGCGCTTTCTTGCGATTGCTCATGTACAGAGTTTCCCGGGAGCCAATATGTGACCAGAAATCCTCCCCGCTCTCCGACTTCTGCAGGGCCTTGCGTATGGGCTTGGGCGTGGCCACGCCCTCAGTCTTAACGGGCGTGACTGTGGGTGTGGGAGTGAGGGTGGCTGGGGTGCTGGGGGCAACTGTTGGGGTGGCCTGGCTGAGCTGTATTGAGGTCTCATCAAAGGTAAAAACTTGAGCCACGCTCGCATGTTGCTGCTGCTGCTGCTCCTGTTTCTCCTGCTCCTGTTGCTCCTGTTTCTCCTGTTCCTGCTCCTGTTTCTCCTGTTCCTGCTCCTGTTCTTGCTTTTTCGGCGGCTTCTTCAGCGGCGACGTCTTCGCCTTGGGCGCTGCTTTCATGAACCCATCGGGCAGCGCCAGATCCTGCTGACTCGCCTTGGGCGCCACCTTTTTCTTGGGCAGCTTGAATATCTTGTGTATCTGGTGATGCTCCTCCACCGTTTCCACATTCACTGTGAACTTGGGCTTGGGGCTCCCAACTGGCGCCGGCGCCGGCGGCGGCGCTGCCTCCTCATTGAGCTCCAGCACGCTGGGCATGTGCTTAGCCGTTGTTGGCGTTATAACCACAGCATTTTCCACTTCCACCACCGCCGTAATCTTGTGGCGCAGCTTCTTGCTCTTCTTCTTCTGCGGCAGCTTGCTGGTGGCAGCACCAGCCGACTGTGCCTCGTCCGCTGTGGTGCTGTCATGGCTGCTGCGGCGCTCCAGATGAATCAGCTGGAAGCTGCCCGAGTTGGACTTCTGCAGCTTGTTGAGCAGCTCCTGCTCCTGCTCCTGTATGATGGAGGCACGGCGACGCAGCTCCCCAGCATTTAAGTCATCATCAATCTTATCCGACGAGATGTCCTCGCAAATGTCATGAAATGTGGGACACTGCACCAAGCTCAGGCGGCGTATGGTATCGTGTACCTGCTGCTCGCTCAGCTTTTCCGACACTTCCACCTCAGACTCTGTCTCCGGCTCCGGCTCCGGCTCCGGCTCCGTTTCCGTCTCTTCTTCTGGTTTCTTTGGCTCCTCCGGTTGTTGCACCGTCAACTGCTGCACAGCCTGCAACGGTTGCTGCAACTGTCGCTGCTGCATTGCCACCGGCTGCTCCTGCTTCTCATCGTGTATGTAGAAACGTTCGCGCAACAGTTCACCAGGTGACTTCTTGTTGCTGGTCGTTGGGAAGGCGGCCAGCTCATCGGCCAGCTTCTGGCGCCAGCTGAGGCTCGGCTCTGCTGCCGGCGGCAGATCCCGAAACTGATGATCCAGCTCAATGGCCGCCGGCGTCTGTTCGGCGCGCTCCTTGCTCCGCCTGCGTATGGTGGACAGACGCACCACAGCTCGATTGCGTCGTATGGTGGAGCGTCGTGGTTGATGCTGCTGCTGCTGCTGCTCATCAGACTGTTGCTGCTCTGGCTGTTGCTGCTGCTGCTGCTGCTGTTGCTGTTGCTGTTGCTGCTGCTCTTTGGGTTGCTGCTGTGCCGTTTCTGGCTCCCGTTTACGCTCCACCGCCGCCACCTGCAACTCCGCTGGCCGACGATAGCGCGCCGAGCTAACATCAATGTCCGCCGTATTGATGGCAATGGGCCTGGCCGGTATATAGCGACTGCTGGTGCCAGCGCTGCTGCTGCTGCTGCTGCTGCCGCCGTAGCTGGAGACGGAACTGTACTTGGGCGATTGTATGCGCGTCAGCGGCATTAGGCTGCTGTGCCCACTGTGCCGCCCTGTCAACGCCGAGCTCTCCGTAATGGTTGTCAGCTTGGGCTGGTAGCGTGAGGACAGACCCAGCATGGCGCTGCTGCTGCTGCTGCTGCCGACGCCGCTGCCGCTGCCGATGCTGCTGCTGCTGGTGTAGCTGGGCGAGCGGGGCGAGGGCAGCAGCGGCACCATATAGCTGCCCGGATAGGATCGATTATAGCTGGATGTATAGCTGGTGGCACTGCTGCTGGGCAGGCTCAATCCGGAGCTATAATACGGCGAATAGAGCTGACTGCTGCCGCCGCTGTAGTAATAGTTGCTCGAGTCCGAATAGAGCGGCATTTTAATATTTTTTTGGTATTATTGCACTCAACAAAAATTGTAACAAAAATGTATAATTCTACTTTCACTATTGGTTTCTAGTTGCCTTTCAAAATCAAATACATAAATAAACACCTGTCTATATCTATATGCCAAAACATTTAAGTTTTATAATTGATTATTTATTTATATTTATAGCTTTTACTCGCACAAAACTTCGATCACACATTTGGTTGAATTCATCATTTGTAGTATATATGTATGTATGTAGTATTATACAAAAATACTTGAAGAATTCAATGGCTTTGAGTTCTTCACAGCTTAACGCTTGCATGAATATACCTATTTATATATATAAATATACACAAATATATTGTATTTTGATGCCCACGTTTGCTGTTTAATTATAGTACAATTTCTATTTTTTTTGTGTCTTAAAGATTTCGAAAATTGCTGTCATAATGTTGGCAACAACTGGGCAACGGCAACAGCAACATCAATTATCCCCAAATGGTCTATAATTGTCAATGATTGAAGGGATAATTGTGTATTGAATTGGAATTCAAAATTGAATATTGAACATTGAGAAGTTGAAACAAAATCTAAAGCAAGTGCAGCATTTAATTGCCAAAGATTGAAGAGTTAATTCATAATTGAATTGACAATTAAAGCAAATTCTTTTCAAAATAAGTAATATATTGAATACCATAAGGCGTCTTTATTCTGGCGAAATTGCCAAATAAATTGAAAAGCTAATTGTTCAAATTGAATTGACAATTAAAACAATTTGTCTTTAATATAAGTAATATATATTTCGGGCACCAAAAGATTATAAAAGATTAAAGAGCTAATTCATAATTGAATTGAAAATTAAAACAAATTGTCTTGAATATAAGTAATATATTGAAAAACTAATTGTTCAAATTGAATTGACAATTAAAACAATTTGTCTTTAATATAAGTAATATTTCTATATATTCTATATAAACAGACAGTTTCGGGCAGTAATAAAAATGATTTGGCTAATTCATTATGGAATTGAGAATTGAAATAAATTGTCTAGATTATAAGTAATATATTGAATATATTGAAAATTGAATTGATCAAATTGAATTGAGAATTGAAACAAATTGTGTTGAACATAAGGAAATATATATTTCGGGCAGTAATATAATTGATTTGGCGTAAATTTCAAAGATTAAAGAGCTAATTCATAATTGAATTGACAATTAAAACAAATTGTCTTGAATATAAGTAATATATTGAATATTGAATATATTGAAAAGATAGTTGATAAAGTTGAATTGAGAGTTGAAAGAAAGTGTATTTAATATAAGTAAAATTTCCATGTATTCTCAGAGAGTTTTGGGTAGTAAAAAAATTGATTTGGCTAATTCATAGAATGAACAATTAAAACAAATTGTTTTCAAAATAAGTAATATATTAAAAATAAAGTTCATGAATCTTTTGGCGTAATTGCCAAAAGAAACAAATTGTCTTGAGTATGAGTAATATGTAGAAGCTATAAATTTCGGGCAGATATATAATTGTTATAGCTAATTCAAATTGAATTGAGTATGATATCAAATTGAAGCAAATTGTCTAAAATATAAGGTAATAAATTGAACATAAAGTTCATGTTTATATTGTCAAGGATTGAAGAGCTAATATATAATCAAATTGACAATTAAAACAAACTCTTTTCAATATAAGTTGTGTAAACTGAGCTCAAAACGATTTCGGGCTATAATATAATTGCATTTATAAAGAAAAATAATTGAATTGAAAATTGCGTTGAGGTTGAACTCAAACTATTTTAAAGATTGGTATTTGAAAACCTTAAGACTTTAAGCCCAGTTTGCCTGGGAAGCGTAACTGAACTAGAAATTAGCTAAAAATTAAATGAAATATTTTTGATAATTTCTTTGCTGGCACATAAATAGGAATATTTGCTTTGGCCACATGCGGCATCATGGCATATAGAAATAGACTATGTTTCTATATAGTATATCAATTTGTATGACGTAAGCTCACGAGTCGTCGTAGTTGTCGTTGTTTGTCTTGTTGTTTGACGTTGCTAAAACTGACTGGCAAAATAATTCACGGGCATAGAACAAGAACTTGATTTCAAAATGATTTGCGGTATTTGAAATTTGATTGCTAGCGTTGTTTCTAGTTAGTATTATTGATGGTTAACTTAACCGGCACGATTCACAAAACATTTCAATTTGTACATGAGTCGTACCTAAGCGTATTAAAACCGAAATCAAAACCAAAATCTAAATCAAAATCAAAATTGAATGCACAAACACTTTTCAGCGAGCCGAACGCATTAACGGAAACTACTGAAATGTGAAAGACAGCGCAAAAATGTTCAAGCATTGGAGCTGTTCCTGATCGCCATATACACACACACACACACACACACACACACACACACACACACACACACACACATACACAGACACACATATACATATATATATACACACACACAACAAAAGATAGAGAGAACCCAAGATTCTGCTGAGACTGGGGGCTAACTTCGATAATATTGATGCTGCTTTTGTTGTTGTTGCTGTTGCTGTTGCTGTTGCTGTTGCTGTTGCTGTTGCTGTTGCTGTTGTTGTTGCTGTTGCTGTCTGTGTGTGCGTGTTGAGGAGGCCAAAAGCAAACAGGCCCAGACCAACAGCAGCAGCAGGCATTGCCTGGTCTTCGAATTGACGCTCTCGGTCAAAAGTTCTATATAAGTATTATTTCTGCCGATTTCGAAAGATGACGACGCACACACACAACACACACACACACACACACACACACACACACACACACACATGCACAATGTTAGTACAACAACTAACAAACACAGTCATAAATTCAAATATGTGTGCGTGAGTATTTTCGAAAATACGAATTTCGAAAAACATCAAAATTGAGTTTTGAAATCATTTTTGTTTTTCGTATTTGCACAGCGAAAGTAAAAGGTAAGCAGCTGACAGCATTAAGAGAGAATTCAAGATAGAGAGAGTGAGAGAACAACAAAGAGACTGGGAGAGAGTGAGAGAGATCTTAGAGCATTATGAAAGGAAAGTATTGAGAAATGCTAGAACAATGATCTTAAGATTTCATAGATTTTAGCAAAACTTTTGAAAACAACAAATTAAGTTGATTGCAAATCCAACTGACTAATTTAATATGTTGATGAATCCTTACAAGTACAAATTAATTCCTAAAATTCATTATTGTTCCAACTTCAATAGTAGATATACATAGTACTTCAAGAAAACGTTAGAAAATTGGTTCCAATTAGATACGATAGCTTACTTAGATATATAGAAAACTAAAAAGCTTAACGGATTTGATTCTATTCCCTTGCAGAGTTCGTAAACACTTCTGAAAGGTCAAATTTTCAACCGATCGTTCCTACTAGTAGTTATATAAAATCAATATTTTTTTAGGAGGAAGATAAAAATACTGAGAGTTGTGTTCATATTCTACTTCTTCGTATTAATATATAAAATTTGGTTCGTCTAGCCTCTAAATACTTCGACGAGCTGATTCACCCGTACGGACATTCCTAGAATATATAATATTTATGGTATGGGAAATACTTGCAACAATTTGTAGAGGATATAGGATACTAACAGGATACTAATAGGATACTAACATACAAAATTTGTTGCCTAGTGTTAGAAAAAATGGGTTTTAAGCGGACAGACATTGTACAAGCCCAATATAGTTATTTTTCTCCACATTTTGGGAAATAGAAAATGAAGAGAATCTATTAACTTTCAAGGACTAATACAGCTTAAATCTTAAGGAAAAGCTATGCATTATAAATCAAATAGAATAGCAAATTTGATAAAGAATATAAACAGTTGGATTAGGGAATCTTCAAGTCTAGACCATTCTTGCTTGTTTATTATGTAGTACACCAAAAGTATTTCATATTTAAATTTTCCTTTTAATATATATGTAATTTAGGCATATCCGACAAATGTGAATTAGCCTGATGTATAGTAAATAATACAGATGCTCATAATTTTGAGACTGGCAAAGTAATAAATTTGGAATATAATTTTTAGTTTCTTCTAGCTTTGCTTTCGCCGAGAAGCAAATAAAAATCCCAACGAATCCTATTGTAAAATAGTTTTTGCTATTCTTTCAATTTGTTTGAATGTTCGAAGGTCTTGCAAAAGATTTTCCAACTCATTTGTATCAATATTCAATGGTAGAAACATCCTCAACATCCTCCACTTATGGTAAATAATGCTCAATTTGTAAGCTGATCGATTTGCGCACCTGCTAGAAAAATGTTTGCAATTGCAATTTGCGCATCTTTCGGCTTAACGTTTTGTTTGTCCCCAAGGGAAGGAAATAAACGCTATTTACATTAACAAAAAATAGAATAAAAATAAATGAAAATAAAAAAAATTTGCCACACGACGCTGACAGCGACGCGTCGCGACGGTGAGGCGGAGATTTTCGGTTCCGCAAAATGCATTTATAGCCGGCAACAGAGTGGGCTAAATGGGGAAATTTCAGGAGGGGCGCTGGGGGGGCTAGGGGCTTAGGGGAGCCGATGAAAGCGCCAAACAACTAGAAATAGAACTGCAACATGTCCGAGTACCCGTTGCATTCATTTCTTGCCTCTACGAGTACTTAATCTTTGCGATTTATAGCTAGGCCACCTTTCCATTATTTTTAACGTTTTGCTTGTCGCGTTTTGCGGTGTATTTTTGTATTTCGTGCTGCATTCCTTTCATGTCATGTTGTGCTTGTACGCTGCATCCGTAAGATACAAAAACCGAAAGAAAAAACACACACACACAAATCAAGAAACGAGAAAAATCTTTGCTGTGCCACACGTATGTTTCCTAGACCATTTGGAAAACTATAAAGCATTGCAGTCATAAATCAATCGAAGGGTATTGAGCTATATTTTTTGAGTAGATTAACGATTTTAGACTCATCTCTGCTTTCGACTACTCTTCTATACCATCCCATGATTCTAGCATAAGCCATAGTATAAATAAGATTTCTTACAGGGTATTTCGCAGTTGTTGATCTTGTGTCTTGTTTAGCTCGCTACTTGTTGGCAAAATGTGCTATACATTGATTTCTACAACACGCTGTCCCGCCTGTCTATATGAATATCTGCAGTATAATGCGGATCGGGCTTAATTGGGCTCAAGCATTACGAGTACATCCGTTATGCTTTATGACCGCTTTGCTCATTCAATCAAACGATAATCGTATAAGTTTATTTCTTTTCTTTTCTGGTGGGCAAATAAGGCATTAACGACCCTATAGACATCTATGATCCTAATGGACTATAGTTTAATTTAGGGCCGACAAACTTGGTAGGTGCGCTCTCATACTCTATTCTCTATTCTACAATAGGATATACTCCTCCCAACACCTCCGAAAATCAATAGAATCGATTTCGAATCTTCAAAAAAAATTGGCACAGGAGCAGGCAGGACATGTTTCGGAACTGGCCGGATCGGATCACTATATCATAGTGATCACTATATCATATAGCTGCCGTAGAAACGATGGGTCGATAATATGATTGTTGTATGAAAAACTTTTGTCCGAAGATATCTTGACCAATCTAATCAAATCAAAATTTCATTATCTTTTATACAAGCCTATTATATTTTGTCATAATCGGATTGGTAGAAAATTGACTTTGTTGTATGAAAGACTTTTTGTTGATTGCTATAATTTATAGCTGTCATAGGACAAATCAGTCGGAAATTGAGTAGTATGAACAATTTTCTGCAAAGGTATAGTCGTATATCTTCGGCACCCCGAATAAGCTGTTGTTTCTCGCATTTGTTTTCGTTTTGTTTTCATTTAACGAAAAAATAAATGTATATAAGTATTAATGTGTAAATACTCATACATACATTCACAGTACGTATACGAGTATGGGTACGAGTACATATTTCAACAGACACTGCGCTCATTTCGGGGCGACACAAAAATACAGCATGTAATAAATATAAATCTGAAACGCTAGCATTTTTTTATAACCTGAATTTTTTATTATTTTTGCTTTTGCAATTTAATTGCAGCCTTTTAATCGAGCAAATTGCAGTCAGCTGTATCGCAGAGAGTCCCAACTTTACTTGTCAACGCTCACCAAGGAACAGCAAAGAGAGCGCAAAATGGCTGAGAGAAAGATGGAGAGAGAACGAAATCGAGTAACCTGTAGCTAATCTAAGCCACGCTGTGCAAGTTGTAAGTTGTATTCAGCATGAGTTCTTTGCTCTCCGTTGGTCAAGTGCCCCCAAACAATTTACATATTGTATATATATACTATATATATAGGTATATATGAGCATATGCATGTCATATCGGTTGGGCAGCGTGTGCTGGTGAGAGGCACCGTAAAAACATGTCAATTGCATTCAGAACGATTAAAATAAATGTGCTCGAAATTGTAGCAACAGGAAGACATTTACCAAGAGTATACAAAAAATGTAAAACGCTGTCAGACCCAGAACAAATTGCGGCATTTAAGATGCGAATATTTCAACTAATTTATATAAGAGTAAGCAATTGTTTATTTTGCTGAATAAATGAAAAAGAATTGCTAGAATTGTCTATAATTTAACGAAAGTCTAGATGAAGAACAATTAGCCAATATGCAGCTTATAAATTACATTCAAAAATATTATTTCAGAAAGACAGTTTGACATTTCTTGTATTAATCGAAAGTTGTTGCTTGAAGTACATATACTATAAGGAGTTGAAAGATAGGCTTATCAGTTTTAGATTTTCAGCCTGCTAGCTTTGATGGAGTAACTTTCTCTTTTAACTAAGTTTTTAGCTTTTTTGTGTGTGTTTTTTTATGATTATACTGCCCAATATTACTTATTATAAGTATTATAAATACATAGCGAGTTTCCTAGTTTTTCCATTATTCCCAGTTTTCAGTTTTGACCGTTACATTTTACTTGGCAAGATTTCCCGACGTAAAGCTTAGCAAATGTTGGGTGGCTGTTGCGACTAATGTGAAAGTTCTTTGGCAGCTTTTACTTTGCATGGCGCCATCTGGCGAAAGCTCAATGAACGCATACCAATAAACCGCAATGCCGATAAAGCTCATGAGATAGGTAGTTGGGGTTGTTGGGCTTGTTGAGGTTTGAAATTTTGGACTCACCTTCACACTTCAGGCCCTGAATAAAGAAGCCGCCCATTAGGGAGCCGCAATGATCACAAAACGTTGGAGACATAAAAGTGTGCGGCTTGAACCGATGTGGCATGTCAATCTTGAAGCGTTCACGGAGGAGCTGCAATGGAATGGGTGCAGTTAATTAGTTAGTGGTATGCAACATGTGGCATATTGCATGTGGCGCCTACAATTGTGCTGGCCGAATTGAAGACAGAACCGGAGCATTTGCCAAGCAGCTTCTCATGGCACTTCTTGTGTACAACCGTCTGGCAAACTGAAAAATACAAAAACACTGAATCATTGAAGAGCCGCCAGAGTTGCCACCTTACTCACTTATGCACTGATAGCCCTGCTTGCCAAAGCCCCACAGAAACAGATTGCAAAATGCGCAAAATGTGGGCTGGCGAAAGAACTTGGCCACAAAGCGGTGTCCATTGATATCGTGGGTTCTGCAATTACCAAAATCAAATATCTGAAGATCGAGTAACAAGAGAAAACATCTATCTTCGGGGTGCCGAAGACATATACCCTTGCGAAAAGTTTCTTATGTACAATAACTCAAATTTCCACCGAGCGTTTCGATGGCAAACATCAGACTTTGATCCAATTGATGTCAAGTAAAGAAAGCTTAGCTAACATATCTGTAAAAACAAAAGGTTCTTCGTACAAGCCAAATTTCAATCGATGGTTCTTCGGGCACTTTGAATTTTGACCAAATTCAGTTAACTTGTATGGATCGTAAAGAAATTTGGATTTGGTAAGATTCGACGGCATATCCTAAAAACCAAACCGGTTTTTTCTATAATTCCGGATGATGTCGGCTCAAAGATTAAGAGACTTGCTTACATAGGAACACACAGACTGACTGAATCGACTCGGCTATTGATGATGATCAAATATATATATATGTACATACATGTACGCTGCAAGAGTATTATAATTGGGTCTCTCGACTAATCGGTGACTCACTTTTGATGTTTGATGGCGCCACGTCGATTGGTGATACTCCGTGGGCGCGTGCGTCTGTCCACATAGCCACCACTAACACCACCGCCACTTGCACCACCAGCACCACCACCACCAACACCGCCGCCACCACCGCCGCTGTCCCTCTCTCTCTCTCTGTCTCTGTCTCTAGTATATGCCTCCTCCTTAGAGTGCTGGCGCGGTAGCTCAAAGGAATGTTGCTTGCCATAGTGATAGTGATTGTTGTAGTGATCCTCACAGTCTCGTTCCCGTTCACGTTCACGATCCCGTCGCGTGCCGCTGGCACTGGATCCGCTAATGCCGCTGCCGGCGCCGCTGCTGCTTGAGGAGCTCTGCTTATAGCGTACCTGGGGGAAGAACGTATTGCAATTAATTGAGCATGAGAAGTATACACAGTAAGACCTGCCTACAATAAACACTAAACGGCCGCAAAACTATCCCTGAAAGAATCGATTGTACTATCGAATTGGACATTATCGATAATCTTTCAGCATTATAGATTTTTGTTAAATTATCGTTGATCAGTTGATAACCAAACTTTTTCTTCGTTTTATGTTGGAATATCGAGTGAAAATTTGCATATTAACTTAAGTAACTAGTACAATGCGAAAAATTTGGGAAAAATGCTAAGCAAAGTGCTTTTGCACAACAGTATTACACCCTTCTTACAGGTTACAAAAAAATAGAGGTACGCAATTTTTGTATTTTTTACGCTGGGGTATTACCAGCTAGTACATATGTACATATAACAGCGTTGATATCAGATGTTATACAAGCTGGAGTTACTAAATTTGGTATGCGGGTTTCCATATACTCTACATATATAGGTTGATTTCAATTTACTGAAACTGCCTAAGATATGGGTGTGATTTCAGTTCTAAGGAAGCGCGGATTTATTAACTATCATCATTCGTATTTCAGTAGTAGTACTCAAAGAATTGCAATTGAATTTGAAATTTGATTTCAATTTGTTTGAACAAACATCACACAGACAATTTAACTTACTGGATTTTTAACCCTGAATGCGACGCTTTCAAAAAATATGTTAAACAAACAAGCTACAGAAGAAGAAGACACAAGCAATTGCTTGTTTGGTTTGTTCAAACAAGTAACTTGCACTGAAGTCAGACTGAAGACGGTTTGATTCTTCACTTATCGTTATCCCCTTTGAGTATAATTGGGCTGTACTCTATCTTGAAATTCAGACACTCAGAAAAATAAATGCCCTAAAATGCAGAAAGCCGTTTATTTCGGAGCTTAAGAAATATATTTCCTAAGTTTTAAAATGATTTCTACTAAATACAAATTATTTCTGGCTTTTAGACCTTTAGTTTAGGTCGATTTTCTGAATTCTATGGCATTTATTTTTCTAAGTGTAGCCATAACTATTGATTGACTGTAGACGGTTTGATTCTTCACTTACATCATGGCTTTGTAGGCGCGAGGAGCCGCCAGAGCTGCGTGGTCGCTGGCCGCTGCTGCTGGAACTGCTTGCCTTCTGCTTGCGCACTTGGGCGCGGGTGAACATCATCTTGGCGTCCGCTTCCGCGTCAACGACGCGCCAAAAGCTCCACGCGATTTGCGTGCCGTTATTGTGGCCGATGTGCGCCGCGTATCGGTAACTGGAAGACTACGTTGTGTTGCTGTTGCCGATCTCAATTCTGAATCAGTTTGGGATACAGATTGAGCAGATTCTGGAAGGGAGGGGCTGGCTGTCCGGCTGTTCGGGTGCTGTTTCTGTTTTGTGTTATGTGTTTAACGATACGAAAGGCGAGTACGAGGCCTTTTCATACAAGTATATTTTATATTAAATAAACAGTTCACTTTACATTTTAGTCAGCTATATTTTATTGTTGCTCTGTTGGCATTTTTGTTCAGCTGCAAGCGAGTCTAAGGCCTGAAAATAAAGAGAACAAAGAACCTTTAATACTCTTACATGGAATGTATATTTTTATTTTTTATTATGAAATATCGCTTATCGTTTTGAGATGAAAAGAAAATCAGTCATAAATATACCATATGTTTTGAGTGTCGGAAGTTCACATCCTTACTTGATTTACAAGAAAATACTTTTGTACTTGATATTGGTATACTCTATTTTCAAACAAATTTTTTTTTTTTGAACGAGCACATTATGTGGATCTGTCTGAAATTTATATCTAAAAAATCTTTATAATTAAAGTCACAAAGTTAAAATAAAGACTGCTGATAATCTCCTTTAATAGTTTTAATTAAAAAAAAAAACAGGCCGGAAACTGAGTAAATCGCAGTCGGGAACTTCCGACTGTAACGTTCATACTTGTTATATATTTATACTCGTTTTCAAAAAATGTTTGGGAAAAGAGTATATTGGGTTCGTGAAATGTTCATATGTCCGTCCGTCCGTATGAACGCATTTTTTTTCCACACCCTTGAAGATAGAACAACCAAACTTGGTACACAAGTTGGTGTATAAACTCAGTTTATAAGGTGTCAATTTTGGTACCCCCACCCACTCCCCCGCAAATCTAGAAGTCCCACACCTATACAGGTATGGTCACCAAATTTTAAATACAGACTAATGTTTTTTACGTCTCTTTCTCACCCCAAAAATAAGCAAAGTAAACCGGACTTGAACCCGAGTATTCTGCTGTCGGGTACGTCCGACTGCAACGTTCTTACTTGTTTGAAATTGAATTTTAAGTATTATTAAGCTAAGAGTATTATTACTTTCAATCTCCAATCTGTTAGCATGATATCACGTTCATGCAGTAAGTTGCATGATTTCAAAGCTATTTTGGAATTTAACGGTGAAAACAGCACCTATAGTACTAGTTTTATGGTTCTTCACATTTTTCATAGTCACAACAATCGAGTTCTTGAAACTTTCAATCATTTATTGGATTGTAAGTTTCCTGACATTAGCAGTTCTTAAATTTATGAAAATTCTTAAAATCGGGAGTTTTCCTGCACCAACGTAAAATGTGATTATTATTAAATATACAAGAAAATATATGTGTATATGTATAGAATTCATTACATTTGTGAGTATATGAAAAATCACGTAGTCGGTTATACTGGGTTCCCAAAGGGATCTAGAGAATATTGGGCTTGTGCAATGTCCGTCCCCTTGAACCCAATTTTTTTCGCCACTCGGTACATAGTATATTGGCATATATCATAGGGAAGTACGTATATTGGCATATATTATACAGAAGTAAAGTGCTGAAAAGTTATTTACTACGACCACCCCTGGACCTGTCCCCACTATACGGCAAAACCCTGTACTTCCCACATTTTCGTAGCAAGGGTCCTTAAATCAATAGGCTGTTGAACTCTTTGAAAGATCGGACAATTAAGCTTATTGGCAAGCCTTCTCCTGCCTCCGCTTTCAGCTTTATAGATAGAATCACCAAATTTGATATGATGATTAATGATGCAAGATCTTTTTGTCAAAAATGATCTCCGCCTCCAAGAAAGGGAACGGAGTATAAGGCAGTCGGGAGTCGGAAACCTTCTTAATTGGGTTATTATGATCAAACACTATATACAAGCCCATATACACAATACGTATGCATCATTAAGTGTGCTCCTTAGACAGACCATTCAATAATGGAAAGGATACATTGTCACGTACGCAAGGAAAATTTTCAAATCGAATTCAAGGATTTTAAACAGCATCATCTAAAAGATCAGACCAGGGTGAATGGTGTTATTGATGGATAAGTATATGTATAATATATATGTTTGTATTTATATGAAAAAAGTAAAGTGAAAATATGCAAATTGATGAACTGATGATATGTTGTGTTCTATGTACATACATATGTACAATAATTTATATTTTGAGTGCTTGAGTTAAGCAATCAATTGCTGATGGATACCAATTGTTTATCAAATACTGAGCCACGAAAGCCGAGTAGTTAGCGGATTCTTGTGGTTCCAAGTACTACGTGTATCATTATACAAATTGTCTTATAAACAATTGACTCATGAGCTTTGAGTACTACAATACTATACATGTATCAAATGGTGCTCGATGTTTATGTTGTCGATTCTGATAAAATGTTGTGTTGTTGTTCAATTTGCGGAAAAGTTCATTTGCGAAATTGCAAAAGGAAAAACACTGTAAAATAATAATAATAATACTTGAGAAACTAAATGAACAGAGAGGAGGAAAAAACAAAGCAATTTGAGATGCGATATTTGATGGCATTTCGTTTCGCTTGAATACTTACTTATTTTTACAATTTGTGTTTGTACGGTTAAGCCTATAGGGCACACACACACCCACACATCAACACACACACACACACACACACACACACACACACACCCACACTCACTTGTTGTTGTATTTGTTTTTTGGAGGGAATCCACCAGCTCGTTTGGGGTCGTGAGTCGTCGCATGGACGTTTAAAAATATGATTTCTCTGCCTTTGACGTGCCACCAAAAATAAGTTCTCGATTCATTTCAAATTTGTTATGAGTGCCTCTTGTTGTTGTTAGTGTCTTTGTTAATGTTATTATAAATAGAATTAAGTGGCGAATTGTGCGAGATTGCGTGCCAATTGATTGCCGGATATGATTAAAAAAACAACAACAATATATATATAAATATATATAGTATAGTTGTGGCCAAAACAAACTTACAAAACTTTTGATTTCCTTCGTTCTTGTAAAGGGTATTGGTAAGGGTAAGGCCAAGGGCGTCTATTGTAAGCGAGTTGGGGGGGGGGGGGGGGGGGGGGGGGCTGTAAAAGTTTCTAAAACTGGCTTTAATGTTACTTTGTTCATAATTGTTGCATAGTTTTTGGCGCCAAGACTAGAAATTATAGCGAAACTAGCTAGGTGGGTGCTATAGTTATTGGAGAAATTTTTATATTTTTATCAGTTATTTAAGATATTCGATGGGAAAATTAAAAAAAATATCCTTATGATTCCTTTCGTTTGCTGCTCGAACTTACTAAACAAATAAGAGCCCTGCAGTTCCCAGCTTTGAGATATTGAGAAACTGAATAAGTAGATTCTGCACAATATATTGGAATATATTTATGATATATTATTAAAGGAAGATTGGAATATTATTAAAGGAATATTCGTTCGCTGTTTGAACTTACTAAACATATAAGAGATTGGCACTTCCCATTGTTGAGATATTGAGAAACTGGATAGATTCTACACAATATATTGGAATATGATGATTATGATATATTATGATATGATATGATTATGATATATTATTTAAGGAATATTGGATAGAACATTTTATTCCTTGTTGTTCAGGTCAAACGGGAAATACTCCATAGTAAACTTTCTAAAAACGGTTAGTACTTTTCTTTTGAATGAACTGACAACTGTTTTAGTTTTTCCAAGCTATTTTATATCTCAAAAGAAGCTTTGCAAGCTTTTTAAAAGTTTTTCGGAATTCAATAAAGCCGCGTTTTTGGAATCGGAATCGGAAATGAGAACATGCCACTTTGTCAGGTACTTTGGTATGCTAATTGCTAATGAGCTCGAGGGGATTTCAGGCGAATCTTAGCGCCAATTGGGCCATGTGTCAACTGAAAGATCCGTTTATATTTGTGGCAAGCTGATTTGGCTTGGCCCGAGGCAGTTAGCGGGCTGGTAGGAACGATTTTTGGGTGGCGTGGCGGCAACTTCGATGGCAGCGGCTACTATAAACACATTCCACATTGGTACACACAATAATAAATATTTCGTAGTGAAATGCTTTTGTTTTAATGCCCCGCAAAACACAGCGCAAATTGACTGGATGATTGTGCGGCGTTTGTGGCTCTGGCAGTCATTTAAATACATACATATGTACATATGTATGTATGTATTTATGTATCTATGTATCTATGTATCTATGTATGTATGTATGTATGCAAATACATAGTATATACCTCTGATTCGATGTGTGTGTGTGTGTGACGTCATAAGCGTGTGTACTCGTACCTTTTAGTTAGGCTTCACTATAAAACACTCACACTTTCACTTTTGCTTACTTTTTGCTGCCTATCATCAAAGACGAGCACTCAATTAAATTCCAAAATAAAGAAAGAAAAAAACACTTTTGAAAATATCTCAAAATATATGGAGAACATTTGAGAATAGACAACGCACTTTCACTTTTTGTTTTGTGCAACACGCATACGACATGTTGTTCAACAATTGTCACTTTATATTTGTCATGTTTGTTGTTTGCATATTTCAGTTTTCGTGTATCTCTTATATAGCTTAGTTTTTCCTTCGTCAAAACTCACGCCAAACAAACAAGAACGAACAGGAAAAAAAAGAACACACTCACAGAAGAACGAACGGGTCGAAAAGCCAACCCGAATAAGAATAAGAATGAATATTATAGTGAGCAAAATATCGCAAAAGCAAAAATTAAAAAAAAAACAGAAAAAAAACAAAAAAAAGCAGAAATCGAATGCAAGGCAAGGAAATCTTCCGCTCTGGTTTTCTGGCAGCTGCGATCTCGGCACGGCACAGAAAAAAGTCTTTCGCATACGGGCGCGCACTGAATTTGTATCTGAAAGTGATATATACCAAACAGTAAGTATCTCTAGCTGTGTGTGTGTGTGTGTATCTGTAACTTTCTCTCTGTCTCTCTCCCGCACTCGCTGCGTATCTCTTTGGGTCGCTTGGGAGAATGTCTTATAAAGAGCGCCTACAGCTCTGAGAATAATATACATATACACATACATTGCGCCGAGTTATAGCCAAATTTCATGTACTCTTTACATGAATCTAGCTAGTAGACGTTCTTCCATAGCAATATACGCATACTATATAGAAACAGAACTGAACTAAGAACTGCCAAAAAACAAACATTATTTTTTGGCCAGACATTATACGAGATTGTGAGAGAGATTTAAGAGAGAGCGCATCCACAATTTGGGGTCGTTCAGTTCCATAATTCCAGTTATACTTATGGAACACTTTGAATACTTTCACGCTCAGAATGGTTTCTTTTAATGTTTTTTGTATACCTTTATAATGCACAGCTATATATAATAAATAATATACATACATATAATTCTATTGTGTTTTTTATTGATTTTTCATTGCCCTTTTAATATAAATATAACCAAGATTTAGATTTGGACTAATGCTTTTCAGTGTAGAGCATTTGACAGTCGTCTCTTCTTATCCAAAAGCTCTGCAGCTTTTATAGGCACGCGCCCTCGCATTGCGCTAAGTATTTAGTTGTGTATTTTTAAATTTCCATCGCGAGAAACGGACTAAAAAGAGAGTGAGAGCTGGAGAGAGCAAGAGAGAGCGAAAGAGAGGGAGCGAGAGAGATGGGGCGATATATGGAAGAAAAAGAAGCTAACACACACGCCCTTTGAACGGCAAGTTAGGAGCAGCTGTTTAGGACTGTCCCCCAGCTGCTTCGTGAGGGGCCAGCTAAACTTTTTTGTTGGGGAGCAGTCTCTGTAATATGATGCCCTTCATGTTCTCGTAACGCTGGTCAAATGCATATTCGGCGCTGCACATCTCAAGGTTATCGATCAGCTGCAGTATGTCCCAGTCCAACTCATCAATGAGCACCTCGCACTTGGCCGCATCGCTGATTATGTTGAACTCCTCAAAGTGCATCTCAATCTCCGCAAACCACTCGGCCGGCTGGGCGCGATCGAATGCCGGTAGATGGATGATGGCCCTACAGGTATCGGACTCCTTCTCCATGAGAGGAGCACAGCTATAACGGCCCAAAAAACTACCCATGCTTATCGAACTTCTTTCGAATGGCTACTGAAGCACTGAAGCACTTGACGCTCATTAGAGCACTGAGCACGGAGAGCCAGACCACGGAGAGTTGGTAATGTTATCGTTACTTGGTCCGATTGGACGGACCATCGATCAATCGATAGCCGGTGAAAACTGTAATCGATGCTCCATTTTGTATACTCTCCTTTATGTTGGAAATGTCATAAGATGCATGAAAATGGCAACACCGATTGAATTAATTACAGAATCATATACATAGTATACATACATATATTATCTAAGCTTTTGTTTTTTAACAGTCGTTCTACTACTTTATGAAATTTGGAAATATTTACCTTTTGTTAAACAGCTGTATTCATGAAAATAGTAGTGCTGCTCGTCAGAAACTTAAGCCAAATTTCAAAGTACTTTAGCGTTGTAAAATAAAAGGATGACCACTTTTTCTTTAGAATATAATGCGAAGAGAAAAGCGAACAAATCCGTTACTATCTATAAGGTTTTTTTTGATTTTGACTGATATAGAGAAATGCCTTAAAAATTTGCCGTTCCTGAAAATAGTAGCGCTGCATGTAAAGCGATAAACAAAATAAATAACAAAAGTAAAAAGAAAACTTATTTTAGTACGTCTACTTAATTATGTAATATTTTACTGATTGAAATTTATTGGAATTGCAATCTTGGTTTGTTTTTAGTGGGTAGCGAAAAGTATTGCTCGGCCGAAGAAAGAAATATATATATAAGTATATGTATTAAGGTGTTTATAATAGAGTTTGTGCATTAAAAAGTTCTATTGCTTTTTCAACCTTTTCTTTTGTTTTTGTTATAAAAGAGCATTCCACTACAATATAATTTAAAAACACAAATAGTACTGGCTTAAAAACCTAACATACAAACATATTTATTCAAAACTGAATACATTAAACAACAAAGATTATGAATACTCGTCGTCTTGGGTATACATTTTTAAATAAACTCGGACATTTTATTCCTCTTAATACATTCAACAAAAATAAACATATATTCGGTTTTTTTTTTTAGATAAAAGGTTCTAAGTATACTATTTAAATTTATATATGATCTGGGTTCTTAAAGATTTGAAATATTATATTATTATTATTAAAAACAGTAAGCGAAAAACAAATAAATTGTAGCTGTACTCGAATGTTTGTCCAAAACATATAATACGAGGATATAAGATCAATGTTCGAGCGATTATTAGCACTACAAATATACTTATAAAGACATCAGCTGCTCATATTCGCAAGCTATAATAAATAAACTGGCGATTGTTTATAAACAAATTTGAGGCCGAGCTTCGTTTGTTGCTGCAACAAATGAGCTTAGGAACCATTCGAACGAACGCAAAGAGATCGAAGTGGTAGTCAACTGTCAATTGTCTAGGAGACTTGTAGAGAGACGGTGCCTAATTAATCAAATTAGATCATTGGAGGGACCCTTCTTTAGTTATGGCCGAAAGACGTTTAAGAAAGGAACTCAATGAGCTCTATCGGCAACAGCCGAGCAACTGTTGTGCGTGGCCAGTTACCGGAGATCTGATGCTTTGGGAGGCAACAATACTGGGGGTGAGGGACACACCCTACTATCTAGGCGTATTTTCGCTTAGACTCAAGTTCAATAAGAACTATCCGTTTGTAGCGCCGCGCGTTCACTTCACAACCAAAATCTATCACTGCAACATCGATTTCGATGGTTACATTTGCTGGGATCTATTGACCAGCAGGTGGACAGCCTTGGTAACTGTTTCGATGATACTCCATGCCATCTGTGGCCTGATGCGGGAGCCCAATGCCGATGATCCCTGCGATGAAGCAATGGCTGCTCTCTACCGCGACGATCCTCAGCTGTACAACAGCAATGCTATCGACTGGACCCTGCGCTATGCGATTGCGCCGAGTGTTCCGATGCCCCCCCTGCAGTCGCTGGGTCATCCGCTCGTTGTGACGCTCGCCGACCTGAATGATGATGACGACGACGAGGATGACGATGATGATGATGATGATGAGGATGATGACTATGGTGACGAGATTGAGGACGATGACGATGACGATGATGATGATAATGAGGATGAAGATGATGATGACAATAACCAGGATGTCGAACCTGTCCACGCAATGGTTCAGGAGGTGCTGGATGAAATTATTGAAATCGAGACAGTGCTGTGAACGTTATCTATCCATATCTACTACAATATTATCGATTATTAATATATTGATTTTTAATCTCTTCAATAGCCAGTCTCAGTTGTTTTGCTTGTTCCTAAGTCCACAGATTCAACATGCAATTATTCACCTGCTGAAAGGTGTGTTTTGAATTGTTATCCTTGGATAGTCCTTGTTCCGCCAGCTTCATATCGAGCAACAACTCATTCGGAAAGAAAGCATCTTCCTTTCCAAATAGCTAACTCTAACAAACTAACTCTGCTAACTCTGTTGCTGATCAGGAATATATATACTTTCTAGGGTCGGGGGTTTCTCCTTCAGTCTGCTACATAAATTTCCACAGTTTAAGTACACCCTTTTACACATTTTTAGAGCACAGGGTACAAGAATACTTTTATAGCTTAGTAGATTTTTGTAGTTTTGTGAAAACTCGGAAATAATCAATTCAATATATGCACTAAGTCAAGGCCAAATATGTGTTGGAAAAACTTTATCGTTTAACTTTTGTTGTTTGTGGAGTTTTCACAGGGTCAGATGTCGATGGTTAGGGAGGGGCAGGACAAGGACAAGGGCAGGGACTGGATTTCGGCATTTGTATTCCAAATTGGCCACACTGATTCATTGAGTTCATTTCCCGGGCAGTTTGTCTGCCTGAAAGCGAATTGAATGGCATAAATCAGTGGCCCCAGACAATAATGAAAATGCTCTCCCATATTGCCACACTTATGCAGATATGTTTCTTGTATTGCATTGTGTATTGAGCAGAGTATATATTGTATATTGATATTCATCTCGAAAGTTAATCAAGCAAACATGCTTGAAGTTTTCCTTTGCCCATTGCCCTACCCATCCGACAAAAAGGTTGAAGTTCAAGTTTGTTTCAAGTTGTGGGTTCCAATTTGCATGGAGTAGTAGTCTGTGCCACACTCTGACAGCTAATGAGCCTTGCTTTAGTTCTGTTTCTCTGCACAATCTTTAAGATACTCGTGCATCCCACCATCCTCCCCCAGCATTGTGCACACAAAAGATAGTCGCGTGCGTTGAGCGTATATGTAGCAAGTACAATATATGTAGTATACTCCACTTCTATCTGTATGTAAGTGGCCATTGCATGTGGCCAGAAGTAGCAGTAGTCAGTCAGCATTTGACCTCTCTGGGAACGGCTTGGAGTGTGGCCAGCTGTTCGCTCCAAGGATTGCATGCTGCTCGCAATCAACTCAACTCGGATTCGGATTCAGATTCAGATTCGTGAAGCTGTTGTGCATTCAACTAATAAATGCACTTGCCATCTATTCTTGAAGATGATGCAGTACTTGAATTTCAGGACACTTGCGTCCTGCCTGCTTCCCTGTATTCATTACATTTCATTCGTCTACACTTATTTATGACAACAACTGAGTTTCTTTTAGGTTACACTTTGCTAATATCACATCACAGTTCTAGGTCATTCATTTTATACTTTTAGTAGTATTTAAATTAGTTAACATGCTTTATATTCAACTCCACTTCATTTGTCATTTGCCATATTTGTCAGAGATTCCATTAGAATTGTCCGATTTGATTTAACTTTGATTTTTGTCATTATCTTAAGAGCGTAATAAAAGTAAGGATTCCTGAGGCTTATTAAATAGTCGTCATAAACAGAAGTGGTTCATACACCAATTAATATTTCTGCGGATTGTTCTTACTTATGTCAGCTATATGATAAGTCATCCGATCTTGCCGGTTCCAATGTAATGCGTGCAAGTTTGTGCCCAGATTCATTTGAATAGCTCTACAACTGAGAGACTAGATTAAATAGAAATGGACAGACGGACAAGCGTGCTCGTATATCGAGTCAGCTCATGTACTCATATACGAATACAATGGTAGTATATGTTCCAAGGAGTTCCACCTTTTAATGGGAAAAAAACATATTCACATTTCCCCTACGATGTAGTGTTGAAAAAAGCCAAAAGTAGTGTTAAACTTTTTGATTGTGGTATGTTTTTATAACAAATTCATGAAAATACAAAAGTTAAGTGTGCATTAGTAAATATATATATTTATCGATTCCTTTAGTTAGAAGTTCCCATTAAATGTGACTATTTTTATTGTAATAATAATTTAGAAAACTTATAACTTAAAACTTAACTTAACTATTATACTTAGTTTACCACTTAATTTCGGAATAATAAGAATGCTTTTTTTCCTGAAAGTTGTCAGTAAATCAAAAACTATATTTTTTTCTTATGTGTATAAATTGCGGGCAAGATTCTTCACTTGTATATTGATCGAACTTATATTACATATTTTGTTAACCTGTTGAATAGTTATTAGAGTATTATCAAGAGTTTGAGCTTATTTACACATTGCAATCCTGAGAAATTAAATATTGACATTTCGAATACTTTGTAGGCCTTTAAAACCAATTGAAAGCTGTAGCTTGGTATGCTACCCAGATATAAGAGATGTCAGCGCATAAATGCATCGAATAGCAACAATACAAACATGAATACTATATACAAATATACAATCGCATAGGCAATACACATTCGGATGTATAATTGTATAGAACACTAAACAATCGTAGAGCAGTATGTAGAAATACTACATACAAAGCTATGTAAATAATAGACGAGACTGGTACAGAGGGTTGCCATGAGGTGGTAGGGTCTGGAGGGGAAAGGAGGAGCAACGCGTTCTCGTCTGATACAATCTATACCCATTATCAGGTGTCAGTTCGCCGACATATTCCATTTGCGTGTGTGTTGTTATGGCAGCAATCGTTTGGCTTATGATGTTAAGGGTCAAGAACTTTGTGTGTGCAGAGGAACCAGCGGACGAGTCCAAGACAGGACTGCACTAAAGAAAGGAGAGAGAGGACAGAACGGAATGGAACGGAGCTAAGACAATGTTAGGCAAAGGCAAAGGCAAAGGCAAAGCCTGAAAGGGTCTGAAGCCTGGGGTTTGGGGTCTCAGGTCTGGACATTTGTACACGTCGGTACAATCAATTGCTATTAGTTTTCATTACAGTCAAATTACCATAAAATCACATAGACCGTTAGTTGAGTTCGTGCCTTTCGGGTTGTCCGCGTTGCCATTTGTCGTCCAAGTTTGTCTCCTTCTGGTCAGAACGAAGGTACACACTTTTTCGATATTCATAGAATAATTACGCTTTATCAAGCAAGCGCTGCTCATGAATTAGCACCAGGTGGGAGACCCTTTGAGGGGGGGCATGGTCGGTGTTGTTGTTGGTGGTGGTGGCTCGATTGCCTTTAGTTCCGTTTCCTGTTTGATAGTTTGCTCCTGGCTGCTGTTTGGCTGCTTGGAAATTAGTCAAGTTTGTTACGTTTATGTGGAGAATTACCGTAATTAGAATATATTGAGCAATAAAAGTGATTTTTATTATTGGAACGCACAACGTGGGTTCACTCAGTTTGCTAGGCACAGGGCCACAGGGCCACCAGACACAGGACAAAGGACACAGGACACATAACACCGTCCAACGAACGCAGAGGACACAGAACATAACAATTGGAATATCTATAATAAGAGGGTAAGGACATTGTGGACTCTGCTGTCCTTTTTGTGGCTTCTTTAATGCGGCTTGCCTGCCAGCAGCTCTTAAATGGCTGCAGTTTCGTTTCTTGTTGTTGCAACCAAAAGGTATTCAGGGAACTGTTCGGCAACTTGCAGAGAAGGCCCCAAATGAAAATATGCATCAACTCTTGTAAGGATTATAATAAAGTTGCCTAGCTCAGCAATGTAAGTTTGAAAAGTTCAAAGCTCAATAAAGACTGAGACGAAATTTAACTACAATATTTAGTGCACTATACCATAGCATACAAAAGGATTTTTTGGCATACAAATTTTCATTAAATTAGGCAATGTTGTGGAATAAAATTACACACACACAAATTGCTAGAGTGGCTTACTTTAAATTCTGAATAATTGCAAATTCTTCGAGCTATTCGTGTATATGTATGTACATTTTCAATTTTCAAAGATGATCCTGCAATTAGTTAAGAATCTTTCATAACAGTTAATGTCGTTAGTGTGGCACATTGTCATTGCCACAAGCACTCAGCAGCTGCCTATTCACAGTGTGTGCACTTCATAAGGACTCTGGCCAAAATTAACTTTGACACACACTCCATCTGGTGCGTTGGTGCCATAAAAACGCAGCTCATTGGCTCCTAAACATGCCGTTTATGAGGAACAGACACACACACAAGACAGTAGGGGGAGTGGGCGAGAAATGGTAGGGGTGTGGCATATATGTGTGTAGCAGGACACCCAGTAAAAGGAACATGGCTAAGTACTCCTCTGGAGCTGTCATAGCGCTGACCATAACGTTGCATTGTGATTAAATGTCTGTGTGCTTGTGTGTGTGTGTGAATGTGTGTGGGTGTGTGTGTGTGTGCATGGCGTGTGGATGCCAAGAAGCGAATGTCAATAACCAAAAGCAGCTGTCAAAACACAGACTCGTATGGGCTGGATGGTAATGTAATTTGACAATGAACCGATGAGCTAAAGTTCAGCCATGTTATACCCGGTTGCAGGAGTGCTCCTGTCCTGGGCCGAGGGTTCACCCCTATGCAACTTAATCGATTGGCATTGTGGCATTTTCTAGGTAATCGACTTTGATGGCCAGAGACAGTACATGAACTTAATGAGTGGGCCCAACGGTTGCCAGGATACTAAGGACACATAAATCGCTGCAGGTCGTTTATGAAATCATTTCGTGTGGGCCGTTATGTTCGAATACGCATTAAAGTTGGCACTTAGGGTTGGCCATTTTACTTTTTGTTTTTGTTTGTGCGTTGTTTTTGCGCTGTTTTGCCATGCAAAAAGCTTATAAATGAGAACAACAACAGCAAAAAATTAATAGAGCCGCGCTTTCATAATGGTGTCCTAACAGCCTTAATGTGCGTGCACTTAAATCTGTAATATAAGAATGCATAAAATATTGCATATAAATTATGTGGCCAGTTTAGGCTGGTCCTGATTCGCCAACACATATTTAGCACGAGCTTTTTGGCTTTCACATCGACTTAATACACGCACACACACTAATATGCTGGCGAAAGCTTCTTGTGCTCTTTTGGTTGAGGATCAACCGTAGCTTTTGCAAGCTTACACATACTCATGCATATTAAAGCTTTTGGCATATCAGTAGCTGACACAAAGTCTATAGTATCAAGGTTTTTAGCTGTCATGCACATTCAGCGTTATTAAATGCTTTTTAATAATGAAATAAAGTATTTAATTTATAATTATTAATTGTTTGGGAGCACGATTGAGAGAAAAAATAGGACATAGTCAGTCGATTTAGGTGTAAGATCGTGCAGCAGTGTAGAAATAGTTATTTGTAATCTTCGTAGGAACAGCTCATGGATCGTAGGAACAGCTTCACTTATACTACGTATTGGTGCGATTGAGCACCAAATAAATAATGGACCGATATCAAATAAATAAATATAAAATTGTAGCCAACATTTGTGAGCTTTCATGCATTGAGAAAAGCTCTTCACTTATTGCACAAAGCACAACAATGCCAAGGCAAAAACTGGCGAATACTTTTGTGATTGAGGACCAGCCTAAAACAACATAGAAAAATTGCATTAAAATAATGTTGTATAAGCGAAACTGGCGTTTACAAATCCAATCTGCAGTTGCCGACCAGTTAAATGCACAAATGGGCGCCACATTGCCACATGCCACACAGCCGCATAGCCACATGCCCACATGGTCATATGGTCATATGGCCACATTAAATTACGAGAGTCCAGATAACTTTGCCCATGGCGCGCGAACTGAAACCTAAGCCACGTCTGTGCACCGTCTTTTGATAACCAACTCCGGGCTGCTGAGCAAAGGTGTTCATTTTCATGCCGTGTGTAGCATTAGGCCGGTTCAAATTGTGGTTAGCCGGGCGGCTAACTGCTTCTAGACGCTAACTAACAGCAGGTTGGCAGGGGGGCAGGGTGACCTGGCTCAGCAACAAAAACTTAACAAGCTGGTCAGGCGACCAAAATAGAGAAACTGCCGCCACATGCTCTGCTATTTGACTCAATTGCACATCAGTTTTGTGGCAAGGTGTTGCACAAGCACACACACTCAAACAGACCCGCGTGTGTGTGTGTGTGGCTTGCACATGCCACAGACAAGCGTTTCAGATTTACAAAACATTTTATTCATTGAGGGCGAGTTCAAGTCACAGCTCAGATTCGGCAAGGGTTCGGTTTTTGGTG
The DNA here is from genome assembly GCA_035043065.1 of Hirtodrosophila confusa. Taxonomy (NCBI): domain Eukaryota; kingdom Metazoa; phylum Arthropoda; class Insecta; order Diptera; family Drosophilidae; genus Hirtodrosophila; species Hirtodrosophila confusa. The sequence goes on along the minus strand of JAWNNI010000033.1, from coordinate 5,806,132 downwards.
GGCGGCAGGAGTCAGGTATGAGCTTGGGGTACGAGACATCTGTGTTTGCGGTTGCCAGGGACGACTGTTGATGCCAGCCCTGGCCGCAGTCTCAGTCCAACCAGTTGCTGTTGCTGTTGCAATTGCAGCACGTCCATCAGTGGCCCATTGTCTGTGTCGCGCATACATAATGAAGTGAACCAGAACTGCAGCTCCTGTCCCTACACCGGCCCCTGAACCTGCCCCTGCACCTGCCCCTGCTCCTGCCACTGTCCCTGCCACTGTCCCTGCGACTGCCACAGCTCCAGTTCCTGCCGCTTGCCTTTCATCATTGGTGGCATGTGAGGTTGCATTTAGCAGTACCTGTACCTGTCCGTTGCCCCACCAGCCTGATAATAATGATGATGATGAAGCTACTGCTGCTGCCATTTTGGGGGTGGTGATTGGCTGTCTGTTTGCGGGACACGGTTAGGGGCAGGTGGCATTTTGGGGGCTGGGTAAAGATGTTCGAGTTGTGCATTGAAAGAAGCGCAATTAGCACTTCGATTGTGTTCGGTTGACGCGATTTGCATCAAATTAATGTCTTCATCAACAGACAAACAGAGAGCCAGACAAGCAATTTTGAAAAGGTTAAAACAAGTCAGCGACGAGTTGGAAACCCTTTAAATCACTTGTTTGACTGACCTCACATATTACAAAAAGTTTCTCATCGAACTAATCAAGTGCAATTGTGCAATTCCTAATCACATTTCATATTTTGATATTTGTGGTTTTCTATTGGCTTGCAGCTTCAAATATTTACATATACTCGTTCACAAATATGCCGGTAATTAAAGCTAAATACTTGAGTCGAATATTTTGGCAACTGGGTTGCGGTTTCCCAACTTTATCTCAACTTTATCGCTCTGCAAGATATTCAACAATATCGACCCCTTCCGCGAATAAAAAGTTGACATTAACTTATGCAAGAAAGTTATTTATACGATTGTAGCTTCATTTTAAATTCATAATACTATTCTTTAGTGAAAGTTTTTAATTTAATACTTATTCTTCACCGCTTTCATTTAATACGTCTGATGGATGTTTTAAATTTACGTACTTTGAATGATATTTCTTTCGAACACTATTTTTAATGCAAAGATTTTTGAAGTCTGTCAATTTTTTTGTGGAAATGCATAAACGGTTTTGGTATAATATTTCTGCATGATAATGAAAGCTAAAATTTATTTAAGCTTTGAGTGTTAAAACTATCAAAGTAACCATATTTAAGAAAATTTAATGAAGTTGTTTTTTTAAAAGTTCGAAGCTTTCGTAAATTTACATTTATTTTTTTTGAAATTGATAAATTTGCAAATGTTTTCCAATTTTGAAACACTTTGTGATCCATTTCCACACAGCAGTATCCTAATGGGTTGTTGCGATCATAGCGAATAATCGTGAATAATACTCAGAATAGCGTTAAATGTTAAATGATTGGAAGCATTTTAAACCAGACGACACAAAATTATTAATCTGCCTTCTTTTGGGTTTGTTAATATTTCATCAAATTGACTGTAGAGAAATAATTTTGCTATCCGAGAAAGTGTTAGTGTAACTCATAATATATTTATAACTATTGGAAATATCATTATAATAATTTACCAGTGAGTGACCTTAGAACAACTTTGCATCAAAAACATGATTTCGTATAAAATCGCTTATACGATTATTTCGCATATATAATAATATAATATGCGATTCCATTATTATTTGGTAACTACTCAACAGGTAACAATGTTATTAACAAACTATATAACATGTTCATTGAATTTAAGTGCGTTTCAGAAACTGAAGATTTGTTAGTTATTAAACTGTGTTATTTGGAACGATAGAATAGTGTTTTGGTAAGTATTTTTAGGAAATTTACTGCTTGGAGTTGCCGCTAGAAGCTAAGCGAAGCAATACAGGCTGCCACATAGAAAAACTTACGTCAAGGATTTGTGGAAGTTGCTTATCGCTTCTTGCAGCGACTGTTGCTTGCCATGTTATAGCTACAAGCGTTTGTATACTCTGTTCTCAAAGGGAAATCAAGTGTATAAGGCTTGTGCAATGTCCTTTTTGTGTGTTTGTTATAACTAGCGTAACCAAGCTTATACTTTATTTTATACTTTCGTATACCCGAGTACCAGTTGTTTGTTGGCACTCCCGCATTTCTAAGGTTAGAGTTGAAAAATTTAATATGAAGACTACTGATACTCTCTCTGAAAGATTACACTACAATAATTTATGCTATGCTTCCGATAATCTCCGAAATTGATATCTTACACAATTGGCTCGTAACAAATGGATATAGACTGGGTACAGAGTATATAGCAGTCGGAAGCTGCCGACTGCAGCGTTCTTGCTGTTTCTTTAAGCATCTCTTCTAGCGATCTGTTGCATCTGAATTGCGACATTGTCGTTTGTTTTGCCAAGCCAACACCCAGGAACTAACCAAGCGTTAACTCCACAATGCAAGCAACTGCATTGTCATTACATTGACGCCGGCATTCAAATGCAGACTGGGATGCGAATTGGGATGAGGATGAGGATGATGATTTTCAATGGGAACGATGCCGATGTTGATGCCACCACTCTCCTCATCCATGCCGATGTGTCAAGTGGCACTTGTGGCGCCGGGTTGCTGGGAGACTGGCGGTTACCTGGGCAGAGGAGTCTCGTGTTTTGTCTGCTGCTTATTGCTGTCTCCCGGCTTCCTTTATTTATTTATATTCCTGCTTTCTTTCGCCTGGGTTTTGGTTTTTGGCTTTTTCTTTCATTTGCCTTCAATGCAATTATACTGGATAAATATCTTCTTCCGTTTTAGCTGTAATTACAAAAGTTTAATTGAGTTTTCTCGGCTCGTTGTGTTCGTTTCTTTTACGTTTCTTTTTTTTCGCCTCACTTTTTTTGTTGTTGTTGCTTTGTCTTGTTTTTGTCCTGCTTCTTTGTAGTTGTTGCTGTTGCTGTTGCTGTCGTCCTGCTCGTCGACATCTCCAGCGCCGCCGTCGTTGCGGCTGGCTAGAAGTTTACACAGCATTCTCTGTAAAGTCGTCCTCACGCTGGCGCTGACGCTGGCGCTGGCGTTGTCGCCGTGGCTGCCGTTGACGTTTTTTCATCTGGCCTTCATCTCCGTCTCCGTCTCCGTCACCATCTCCATATATATTTTTTTTATTGTTGATGTTGCAAAAAGAGTTGTTGTCAGCCTGCCAGGCCTGTCTATCTAGCGCCACGTGATTGTTTTTTGCCACAGCAGGCATGGGGGCGAGCGGGAGAGGCGAGCAGATTGGGAGACAGTAGCGGAGCCGCCGGGCCTGGGTCTGGTCCTGACTGATTTCTTTGGCCGTACAGGAAGGGGGCGGGCAATACGCGCGTAATAAAAAGTGATTAAAACTGAGAACTTGCATTTTAAGTTGAATTTAAGTCTCGTCCTAACCTCACAAGGGCTGCCAATTTGTTTTTAATAAATAGCGAAAGTGTTGAGTAACGGCGCAAAGCAACGCCTCACGCACACATGAAGAAAGACGGAAGGATAGCTAAAGTGCGAGGATGAGGGTGAAAAAGAGAGCTAGGGGACGCGGGACAGATTCTGGTTAATTTATTCATTGCAAATTTACATGCTCATGTTTGCAAATTTAAAAACTGCACACACACCCACACACCCACACACGCACACACTCACACACAGTGAGTAAAAAAGACAGCAATGCATAGTTAGACAGAGAGCAGGACAGGGAATGAGCGAGAGAGAGAGAGATAGATAGATAGATAGTGATAAAGCCGAGTGCAGGGGCCGTGCAAGCGAGTTTATTCAAAGCAGACTCTCCTAGTAATATGTAAATCGCATTGCCAGTGCCAAAGTGGAGTTTGCTCAGAGTCAGCAAGCTTCCCAGCTATAACTGCAACTGCAACCGCAGCCCCATCTACCCCGCCATAGCCCATAGTCGTATACTCATCCCAATCCTTATCCTTATCCGCATCCTCATCCTCACCCTTAACCACATTCGCATTCGCATCAGCGCCTCCGTGTGGCGTTGCGTTCAGTTATTTTCCTATGGGAAAAATCCACTTGGCGCTACCCCAATATTTACATATCATAGTTGGCTCCACAAATGAGTTGGCCAGAGAGCGCCCGTGTATCTCTCTGTGTGTGTGTGTGTGTGTGTGTAACTGAGGGTGTGCGTGTGCCAGCACGTGAGTGCCAAGTGAATGCGACGTGTTGAGTTAAACACCCCAGCCTATTACTTATCCATACATAAATACATGCTCCATATGGTTTGTACGCACATCTATAAAATATTCATTGGGGTGAGCTAAGGCACAAAATCCAAAATGTATTTTCGAATATAAATATATCTTTGAAGCCGAATCTTTTAGGATAGCAAATGAGAATCGATTCAGTTACAACAGTTAAAAGAATATAATGTCTAGAAAGAATAATTCCTATTGACTTCAAAACTATTGCAGGCCTCTTGTGAACTTTCACGAATAATTCTTTGGTAATCAGTGAAGCATACTTTTGGGAGTGCGTATCTAGAACGACTCGAGCTGCACCCAAATTCACTGGCAAGGCATCTTATACTAGGTAGATGCCAAAGCAATGCCCGCAAAAGAAGACTCTAACGTTTTCAACCCCCAGGATCTGCCTTCTTCTCACCTAATTCATGTTTCTTTTCTCCTGCTTTTAATATAAGTTTAATGAAATGTCCTTGTAAATAATGTGACTAATGTAAAAATTAAAAAAATTGTGAGTTCCCTAAATGTATAACCCCTTGATCATAAATTTTTGTTTTTTCACCTAACGTACACCATGCAGAAAACTCGTTTCATAAAAATATATACCGATTTCCTAAAACAGACAATTTTTTCCCCTCTTTAAAATTTTGCATATTCATTAAAGTACCTAATTGGTTGCTCAAGCTAGTTTCACAAATAGGTTTTCAAGTCTATCTTGATCAAAAATATATGCTACTCTCTTTTCAAATGGAAATGATTTGAAAGTAGAGCTTGACCACAACCCGTTTTATTTTAATCGCGATGTTTGCAATCGTATGAAAATGAAATTTATGGTTGGCATGGTTGTGAAAGTCTAGAAAGACTAAAAAATATCTAATTATTATTAAACTTAATACCAGCTGCTTGGGACTCTTGTAATTAGTTTAAGGACTACCATTCCAACTACATATGTGTGTACTACATGCATGTCCATCCACTTCATCCACCACCACTGAACACATTGCGAAACTTTAATAAAAACTCGGTTAAACAAATATAATACAACAAATTACGTACGCTTGAGTAATCGAATATTTATGATGAAAGATGAAGAGCAACCAAAAGTATACCTAAGCATCCCAATATCCCATAACTACAGCGGCACTGATACAAGCCCCGCACAGCCATTTTGTATGCATTGAAAAGAAGGAAACCCTAACACACACACACGCGCACACACACACACACACACACACACACACACACACACAAGCACACACACAAGCACACACACATTGAATAGGAGGATGGCAAGCAGAGTGCGCTTGTCAAAACAAATCCGTAAGAGATTACATTAAAAGGCGCATTTGGACAGCTCAATCGCAAAATAGCATACACCTACGAGTATTCGAAGAAACATACAAACATATCCTCGTCTATCCTTATATGGAGTGCACGCTGTGCATGCGAAAATATACCCAATGGATTTGCGAGACGCTAGCGCACCCAACTCAACTCAAACATAGCCCGTATATCCTTGAATCCCTGTATCCTTGTTTCTTTAGCGACGGTTGCGGCGGCGGTCGCGTTTTTTGTCTGTGCGAAATGATGGAAAGTTCTATAATACAAACTGACAGTAGTTTTCATTATGAATTCATGTAATTTTATTCCTGGCAGTTTTCTTTTAATTTAATGTTTGAAAGGGCTGCCATATGAGATACCATACACAATAATCGAATATTAACTTAATACTCAGCTGAATAATGTTACAGTTTGAATTTCTTCAACCTGTGAGTAGGAGTATACATAACACTTTCCTCAGCGAATCCCATTACTCCGAAACGCAAGATTAAGTTCAAAGCGTCTAAGCTCCATTCAACTCTTACTTTCTTGTGATAAAGATAGGATATCGTATTCCCATGTTCAGTCTATCTTCATTGTAAATGTGTGTATTGAAATATTGTATATATAGTATAATGGCTTATATAAATAGTGCGGTGCTCATCGATTTCGGGAAATCTAACTCCACACGCGGAAAATTCGTGAAAACGGAAACCAATTGTTGAAACTCATTAACAAAGATCTCTACAAAATATCATTCGAAACATATTTCGCTGATTTTCTAAAATTCAACCCCTGGGCGGAAAAAAAGGGTCAAAAGTCTACTTTTAGCCCAATCAGCTTCAAGCCCTGTTTCAAAGCTCTTCACATTACTCCATACATATCTAGCCACTTTGTCCACAATGTTGGAAAATGGCTGGAAAACTCTAGCATGAAAATAATTTTTGGATTTTCGTGCGATTGGCTTCAAACTTATTTCCAAAGCTCTGCAATAGATCAACGTAGTACAGCAATATTATATCTGTATAAAGTAGACGATTTATGAATATTTGTAGAGAAAACGGCCCTTATAGCACACTTTAAGGTTTATCACAGTCGTAAGCATCATAACCAAGTAAGAACGTACAACAGCATTCCAATTTCGACATTCCTGCATTCATTGGTTATCATAGCGCAGATAGCTTTATCTTTGAGCAAATTTGTCTGTGATTTGTTTGTTGCTGTGGAAATGTAAGCAAATGTTAGTAAGCCGACAAAGCTGCTTACTTGATTTACGTGTACAACTCGCACCACTTGTGGTTGTTGTCCTTGTTGTCCTTGCCTTTGTGGATGGTCCATCTTGAGCTGACATTTCAACTGACAATTTGAACGACTGGACGCTCTGGCTTTGTTATGCAAAATGCGTGCACCCTCTGACTGTGGTTTTGACTCTGGATCTGACTGTGAATTTGAATCAGATTCTGACCTTTGTCCTCTATAAATTGTAAAACTATTTTCAATAACAACAGTTCACAACAAGCATGCTCCAAGTTGAGGTTTGCTCTCGCTGCTCCTCCACCTTGACATGGCCAAGACGAACTGCCCGGCGCACTGCCAATTGGGCGGGCTAACGGTCAGGGAGGACCCCCCCCCCCCCCCCCTCCTCCTCCTCCTCCTAAAAGCCAAGCTGCAGGTGCCGCAAATGTTGAGCAACGTCTGTTCCAGCTGCTCATCCCCCAGCCAGCCTCTTGTTATCCTTGTGTTTCTTCTGTTTCTTGGCACTGCTTTTTGTCTTTGCCAGCTCTCGACTTTCGGCAACTTCTTGAAAGTACTTTTCCAAACTGGTATGGGGCTGCCAAACAGCTTCATACATATACATATACATGAACATACTATATATAGCTATATACATACACGTACTTTTATTTTTTTTGTCTTTCAGTAATTTAGCATATTTCTGAAGCATTTTGTTGTGGCTGTTGTTGTCGTCTGCTTTGTCGTCTGCTGTGTTTCAAGTTTTGCTTCACCGTTTGCGGTGTGCAAATGCAAATTGCTTGGCTTGCATATCCTTTATGCTTTTTTATACCCTGTATTCATAAGGAGGCTGCTAAAGGATCTTAGAATGCTTACATATGTACGTTACAGGCAAAAGTAGCCGTATCTGCGATGGTATAAGCCAGAGGCATAGAAACCTGATCCAGATCTTGCCCGTTCTAAACTAATTCCATTCATTTCTTGCTCGCGGGTTTTTCTTCTGTAGCTATCCTGGTGCTCTCGAATCCCTCCCGAATTTCTCGTAAGTTGAACAACTTGACAATCACTTTAACAATTTTTTAATCTTTGCTTCCCTCCGTCAATAGAGGAAATGCTAAATAGTCAAAATATGAATACAGAGTTGTCATCAGGACCCGAGAGAAATGTCAGGACCTGCGGAATATTCGGTATAGCAAAACCCTCCCTGTTCTGAAAAGGATTTTAAAATTAATCCCAATCCCATCTTCAATATAGAATACGTGTATGTGCTCCACAATGTGGGCTTATCATTAAATGCTAAATCATATAGATGATGGAAACAGAAAACAGCAAACATAATCTCCATAGCATAATCGTGGTATGTATATGTATGGTGCGGTACTTCAGACCTGGGAAAAGGGTATCACCTAGTCGGTTACTCTCGTTTGGAGTAGTTTTTTCCTTTGCGTGGGGGCAAATCCGGAATGGATGCAGAGGTAACAGATGTTGATGTTGCTGAAGTGCGGCCAGCCGCGTTGATAGTTTTATTATTTGTATGCATATTTGTAGTTTAGAGTATTTCATTGATGGGATTGCAGAAAGTTGGCCTAAGTATGGTAGTGTTGTGTGCTCTACATCGAATATTATCCCTAAAATAAGGAAAAAACATTTAATTCCTGGCTATTTGATGAAAGATTCGGATGACATTTGGGTATCTGTTTTTTAATTCGAAGTTCTTGAAAGTCAATCGATAGTGCTTGATCTTATTGATCTTCCGATTGCGGCCCCTTGAAGGACTTGACATATTTGGTAGTAATTTGCATCAAAAAATGCAAAATATATTTTTATGAGTTTTTCAATTATAGTTGAAGAATTAGACTTAGCAGGGGGTTTCCCCTTAGCTGTAGTCTTCCTAACTGGTTGTCGGTCCATATTTGGCAGTTATTCAATATCATTTGAACAAAGCCATTAATCGTTGCATCAACACTTTCAGAACTTTAGTGCAATGCGATGACACACTGTGCACAGTGAAACACAATGTAGCCTTCGTAATGATATTGTAGAAACTTTTAACAAGACGAATCGTTTAGTTTTTGGCCAGTGAGATGAGATTGTTTTCTCTCTGCCCTTTTTATGATTTGGCGAAGGAAGGCGAGTCCTGGCCTTTGGTCCGGCTGCTGTTTATGTTGTCTCATGGTCGTGCGTCCAGATGTTTTGATTCAGTTTTAATTCATTTCACTCGGCGGCGCCACTGACTGTTATTGCTGCCATTGTTGCTGTTGTCGTTTGTTCTTGTTGCTACTATTAAGAAAAACGCCTCCAAGAATAATCGACTAAACGAGCGAGCAAACGAGAATTGGTTGACGACCCTACCTACCGCCACAGCCCCAGTCCTAGCCATACCTCCCTCCCCTCCTCACCCCTCTCTCTCTCTCTCACGGCACTTCTCAGTTGCCCTCGACATGCAGCCAACCAGCCGGCAATAAAAATATGATTGTATTTTCGCTTGAGTTGTTTTCATTTCTCGATGATGTCGAGGACCGTACTCGGGCCAGGCGACCGCAGTTTTACCCCAATTCCTACAGTTTCCACTTCCTTCCGCCGTATACACAGCCAACAGGGCACGGTCGCCATCTCCAACTTCCACACCCACTCCTCCACCCTCCAACCCCCCTTCAATGCCAGCTCCCGCCTCAGTCTTGGTCTTGGGCTGTCCCAATGCATGGTTAAATCAAGCGCATGGCAGCGGTCGACCATTGAACCGCTCCCGCCGGCTGAGGCAGCTTCACGTTTTGTTGTTTTTGCTTCTGCTAGCGGATAACAACTTGGGGCCTTTGTTTTGTTTGCCGCCCACACACCCACACCCACCCACACACACACACACAGGCACTGACACAGAGAGCAACATCCATTTGAAATCAGTACGGCAACTCGCATATTCGCTACATTACATTCCTCGTTGCCATTAATCGTGGGGCTGCGGCTGGCCAGTTGGCAGCACTCGCAGGCATCTTGAGGGCCTCCTGGCCGTCCCGCTTCTTGTCCTCGTCCTCGTTCTCGTCCTCGTCCTCGTCCGTGTACTCGTCCTTGTTGAAGTCGACTCTCAAGTCTTTCATATTTACTCGAGTGATGTAATTTTTGAATAGCTTAAGGCTTTTGAAAATATTTAGCATGGCAAATCCTTTTTAAACGTTGATTTCGACTGCAGTCAGCGCTAAAGGATGTTATGGCCATGGATGGCTATTGGTCCTGGCACTGCTCCTGGTCCGTTGCTGTTGGCTTCGTCCCTTCCATTCTGCGGTCGAGTACTTTGCATATGCATATGTGTATTATTGTTATTAATAATAATAAATTAGATGTTATGCTTGAGGTTGGACAATGAGCAAGCTTTTGCATTTCATTTCCCCACAATGCTCTTTAAAATGTTCATATATGAAAAATTATCATCTCGTTAAATAAAAGACATATATACATACATATATGTATGTATGTATGTAAGTACATAGTATATTCAAATGAATATATTAAAATTATTTATATTGTGTGAATTGTAAGAAATAAACAAGAATAGCCTACAACAATTTTCCCTCCCGTGCTTTATGATTTTTTGTATACAGTTTAGAAGCCGATCTAACCAAAACCTTCCCACACATTTAACCTTAAGCCCATTTTCTGAAAAGGTATGGAAACTTTCAACTAATATGTGCAATGTATCGATAATTGTGGATTATAATCGATGATAAAATTAGTTGATAATATGTTTCTGCTGCTGTCACAAAAGAGACAACTTAGTTAATATTCAATCTGCATTTGAAAACTTTACCCACTTTAATACTTGACATATCAAATATTTTCCTGTAGGTTCCAATGACAATCGCTGAACAACTCTACAGGCAAACTGGCCGTTTGGCAACACTGTTTCTGACTGACGTTTATCAGCATTGGCAACAAAACGAGAACGAGAGAGGAAAATAGAAATTGGGCACAACATAATAGCGAGCATAACAACAACAACAACACGAAGCCGAAGAAGACGAGGAAGAAGAATAAGAACATCAGCAGCTGCTTCGCTCTGGCTTTAAGCTGATCATTGTTGTTATTGTTCACTGGTCATGGCAACTGTAAAAACAACAACAATAGTCGCTACACACAAACTCACACACACAGGCACATGCACATGCATATGTATGTATGTATGAAGTTTGGGCAAAAAGTGCGCAAAAACGCAAAAGGCAAATAAAAATTTGTAATGAAATTTTGTGCGCTGACATTTCGAAAAATTGCTTTTTAACCTTTGTGCCTGGCTGGAAGCTGAATCTAAGGCAGGAGCAGGAGCAGGAGTATGGCAGGAGCTGGAGCAGGGCAGGAGCAGCTCCTACATGTCACTGGCATGCCACACGTGTATCTTCTCGGCACGGGCGAAGTTGAGGTCCAATGTCTGTATGTTTGGATGCAAAGCAAAGTTGTGCAGCATCGAAATCTGTAAGCTGAAAACTCTGTGACATGCTTTTAAGTTTTTCGGCTGCCACATACATAGCATGCACATGCAGATTATTATTAGGTTGTTGCCGCTGCCGTTGCCCCTGCTCCTGCCCTTGCCACAGCCCGCTTTGTCTCCGTGTGCGGCACCCCCTCCCTGCCCCATCGCAGGTGAGTCTCCAAAACTTTGCCCATGTCCAGCTGGGCGTTGGGTTACGGTGGGGGGCATGCCATTTGCCTTGCTATAAGTTTTGTTCTAACAAACCAATTACTCGCACCAATTTCCACAGACTGCCTTCGACTTTCGCCTCGCCTTACATGATGGAAGCGTTCGACTTTGAGCACGGCAAAAGCAAAGGAACGTCACTGTGAATGCCAGTGTTGCCAAATTTTAAGAACCAAAAACTGCCATTTAGAATATAAGCTCATTTTTAGGAAACTGGAACAGTTGGAACAGCTTTCTTCGGTCTCTGGTCGCACAAGAACTCAATATTCGACTGATCATTTCTAAGGCATAAATATGATATAGTAATTCCACTTTGATCAAATTTCACAATGTACAAAAAGCATGTAATTGCTGAGTTTGTTTCGCAAAACTGTAAACAAAAACTAAGCTTATAATAGAACTTAATATTCCTCGAAAATCTCATCGTTCAAAGGTTATGTTTTGATGTTTTATTTTAGCAACCATCGAAATTTAATTTTATTTAATTTTAAGCCATTACATTAACTAATCTAATACCAGTTCTGCTTAATTATTTCAAAAACTTCAGAAAATTGAAATTATTGTATACGAATTTGTTCAATTCGTTCGATAGTTTAGGCTGTCGAAATAATCAACGGGTGAAACTTTCTACGGCCTTGCAACACTAGTTTTGAATTTTGCCAGCATTTTTGACACGCTGCTCGTTTTGGAGATGACAGGCTCAAAGTAGTACGCATAGTTAAGTATATGTTTTGTCCGCAACTCTTGCATACATTTTAGTACTCGTAAAATAAATGAGTTTTCTATTTTCGCAACAATCAAACTTTTAAAGAAGCCAGATTTGACGGGAGAATAAATCGAAATTGGCAACACTGGAAACAGGCCGACAGAGCGACGAAGCTGACGGTGAAGCTGAAGGAAAATACAAATACGACTTTCAGTTACTTTTTTATTATTTTGCCAAGGAGTTTGTCCTTTTGCGTGTGCGACACACTCGGCAAAGACACTTGGCTCGCATGTCCCCGTATCTCAGAGTCATCGTCCCCCCTCCTTACCTCCGGCCCTCTTGTCCCAGGCTCTTTTGTTAGTGTGTGTGTGTTTGTGTGTATTGCAATGTTCAAAACATTGGCAGATGTCGCCGCACTAGCAAAAGTTACGAGAGCGCTGCAACATCAGCAGGCACAACCACGGGGAACGTGAACGGAATGACGGGACACCGGGAACTGTAGCGGGCGTATCCGGTTTTGGATGGCGTGTGTACACATGCCGAGACATGGCAGTCAAGTCAACACCCAAGTCAGCCAGCGAGGCAGCTGAGCAGGAATGTACATACATACATATATATATGTATATAAAAAAAAGTTGCTACAAGTTTACTTTCCTTTTACTTTATTTTTTTCATCTAATTTTTCTTGTTTTTTCCATTTAGCCCCCTCCGCACTTTGCACTGTTTACCGCATATGCTCCCATTACCCAAATGTGGATAGGCAAGGGTAAAAGCGACGCCGACAAAAAAAGCGGGAAAGCGGTCTAAACACGGATCTAAACAGTAGTGCCTATGTGGAAGAACGAAAGCGATATATGTGGGAATAAATAAATCAGCAGAATGGATCAACAATTGCCGTAGAGTCCAAAAAATAAAACACACACTACTCTAAAGTTCCATTCCGTCCATGCGAGTTCATCTTACGGAGAAGAACATATAAGAACATACAGAACCTTAAGAAACTCCAGTATTTGATATCCCAAACCCTAGAAAGCAATAAGATGGATATGACTATAAAGATTCTCAAAAATGTATGAATTATATTAACAACCTTATAAAGCCATAATTATGAGATCACACTTATAAGAAACGTATATTTTTATTTCTTCTTTAATAATCATTTACACAAACTTGCTCCGCGTTTGTTATAAGATATGGGAACCCACGTAGAAACTGTGGTATCTCTAGCTTTCGCAGATCCCTAGATCGGCTCTACTAGTCAAGAATGTATCGAATATTTTCTTCAAGACTTACAAAATGAATAAGGTCAAATAAGCCATAAATGACTTAAGCTTAGTACCCAGATCGAAATATATATCGCTGCTGAAGCTTGTTAATTTGGTTTTTTGGGGTTCTGAAGCCTTAATAAAAAACAGAGCTTAAAACAAGTGTATAAATATTATAAATCTATTATTTTAAAATTGGAAAAGCTGTGACAAACAAAAACAGGAGTTCCCCAGAGATGCAAAATTGGTTCGAGCCCCGAACCGAACCGCTGTTAAAATGCTTTTGGCTTGCAGGCATGATATAGTATACTAAAAATCGAAGGTTAATCATTAGTAATATAGTTCTATGATGATTTGGCGCATTTATCACCAGCTGTTGTCAGCGTGTGTGTGTGTAGGTACGAGATTTTAAACGGGTACAAGATTTTATACACCTGAAGCACAGACAGTTTTTAATGTTGTGGCATGCCACAGCGCCGCCCAGGGGCTGTTTTTCGTCAAGATTAAGCCGCATGTGGAACATGTCTTTGGTGTTGCTGTTGCGACGTAATCTTTGGGCTGCTTGGCCGCTTAACTTCTACCACTTGCACTTGCCCCGCTTGCAGCATATTATGAAGATGAAGCAGCAGCAGCCCGCGCATGCTGTTGTAAAAAGTTTTTAATTTTTCTTTTCAAACATTTAACTAAAAGAGCAAGTCCTTACTCCCCACACACCCCAACCCTTGCCAAGAGCTCTGGCAACAATAACAGCAGAAAGTAAGAGAGAAAAAAAGGAGGTGGGGCGTTGCTTAAGGAAGGGAATGAAAAGAAATTATCCTTTTTCTTGCTCGCTTCTTTTGCCTTATAACTTTTGCCTGGCAAAATATCATACGCATAAAACAACATACGCTGCGACCAGGCCCACAACACTCGCCCTCTATCACTACTTCCCCGCTGGCAACCACCCCCTCTTCCAGCAGCCAACTGCTTATGCAACACCATATGAAACCCTTGTGCGGCGAGATCTGAATGCAGCGCTTTATTTTTCTTTTAATGAAACAGTTGTTGCTGCTGGCATTATTATGATTATTATGAGGCATGCAAAAGTTGCAGTTAAAGCGTCGTGTAAAATAATATTTAGATGCTAACTTTCAGGCGGGAGCTGATGCTGAAGCTGCATCTGATTCGGAATCTGAATCCGAGGCCGGAGCAGCGCCAACCCGCTCGGCTGGCAATTTTGCAGTTTAATTAAATTTTGCCGGGCCGAAAATCTGTGCGAAGACCGCCAAATGCCAAACTCAAAGCCAGCACCAGAGTACCGGGTACCGGGTAGCGGGTACCGGAGCAGGAGCCGGAGTCGGAGTCGGAGTCCTGGTACCGGAGTCGCTTCAAATGCACCGCAGCAATGTTGCAGTTAGTTTTGAAAATCCCGTAAATTAATTGAGTCTGCCCAGGCACAGCCCCAGTCACCAGTTACCAGTTCCAGTTACCAGTTACCAGTTGCTGGCCGGTCTCCGGGCTCAGTTGCAGCCTTTGTGGCGCATAAGATTGACTGAGAAGCCCCACAAAATTCTCTCTGTTAGTTGCACACAGTTGACGAAATTAACTTTAACTGTGTTGGTTCCCTTTTGTTGAGATTGAATTCTCGCTGTGCGGTGCATTAAAAGCAACGGAGGGATTGCCACCGGCGGAGGAAATAGCTAGAAACATTTGCATTTCTATGACTTCCAATGGATTTAACATTAGCTGCTTTCCTAATTGACATTTCATTGTCTTAATCAGAATGTGTTTCGACCGCCTGAAATTGATTACCCCCACAAGATTATAACATTCATTGTAGCAACTCGTACTTGAAAGGGTTCTAAGTCTGCAAAAAGTTCATAAATGGCAACAACTTGCAAAACCAATTACTGTGAACAATCTCATAATAGTAGATTGGGCTCATTGTAAGCGAATATTCTGATATATATTCAACTCAAACATGCTCGACTACAGAATTTCAGCTTGAAATGGCTATAAATACGCTTATATATATAAAAAGAGATTGCATTTCTATGACTTCCAATGAATTAAATTGTCATTTAATTTAACTTGGCCAGAATTTGCTTAGGCCAAGTTCATTTGATTGTCTTTAGAAGAATATAAGACCTGATTCATATTCGATTCCGATCGAATCATTGAAAATCCAATTGTTAACTGTTCTGAATTCCGCAAAATTATTGAAATCTTTTACTTCTAAGCACATTAAATGTAAAATATAAATAAAAAGTAACTTTGGAAATATTAAGCGAATGCTAATTCATTGCAAAGTTATATTTAATTTACATGTACTACAACTTGGAATAATCAGCTGCTTTCAACGATTGTAATTATTTAATTCATTATTCCCATCAGATTTGCGTATGTCAAAACAAACAAGCATTTTTGTAAATACTTTGAGATTCATTTACTTTGCTAGTTGCCAAATGCACTGCTCAAAGCCAGCTGGATAAGAATCTTCGTCTGGCTTCTATGACTACTAGCTGTCCCCCCACAGAGCTGCACAGAGCTCCACTGTGAATTACGTACACACATCTCTGTGCATCTCTGTGCAACTCTGTACATCTACGTCCTTTGCTTTCGTCCTCTTCATTGCCGTCTGGCATTATCACCGGCTGGATCTAGTGCGCCCGCATGGAGAGCACAAACATCCAAAGCTTGAAATTTGTCAACCGAGTTGCCGCTGTCATCTGCAGCAGCAAGTCCATTTTTATGTGGACAGGCCAGTGCGAGCCAGTTCAGAGCCTTGCAAGCACATCAAGGCTCTCCCGAGCGCATTACAGGACCTCGTCGATTTCATTGTGAGCCAATTTAGCGACTCCTGTGCACAACTAAAAAATATGCAACACTTTGTTAATACTATCAATATACACATAATACAATTCAATAACAGTTTATTTATTTACATAATTAGGTTAGCTGACAAATATGTAACGTCCGCAATGACGTCAAACAATTTCAAATGAACAAATATATATGTATTTGACAGCCTGAAAGCTGTTTTTATACTCTTACTGAGGGTATTATGATTTTGACACGCATTGCATCAGGCATTTTCCATCCTCTAAAGTATATATGATCTTGATCAGTATCAAAGATCGCGTCGATCTATCGTTTCTTCGTCTAACTGCTTCTATGCGAAATGTTCTCTCAGCCTAAGAGCTGGAACTTGTCGGATCGGAATACCATAATATAATAGCTGTCATAGGAACGATCGGTCGTACATTGGAATAAAAATGTGCAAGGCCTATGTTCTTCAAGATATCAAACATCAAATTAATGTTTAGAAAATGAATACTATAAAAAAGTATCTTACATTAAAAGAAGCTAAGTGGAACTTTTCTGAAAGGGAATATTTATATATTCGGAACTGAAGAGATCTGTCTTTCTTGTTGCTAACAAATTTACCTTATTTTTTTTGTTTTGTGGTTTTTTTTTTCGCAGAAAAGCATGAAAATGCATATTGAGCTCTAAAATGATCTTATTTCTTCCAACGTCTGCAACTCCACATTATGTTGGGTTGTAGGTTTGATGATAAAAGTACGAAATAATTTTGATTGCCCTTTGAAAATACTCCACAAAACCTACTTATCATTGTAGGTAAGTTTTAAATATTTAATTTAGAGCGCCAACAGGACTGGCAAAATATGAGTTGAAATGTAACGTCCGCAACGCAGGACGAGTCTGTCCGCATATTGGGAGAAAGAGTATCCTGTTATGTTACGTAAATATAATATGCATAGCGTAACTGCGATAGCATCCATTGGAGAGGCAGCTGCAGACATTGGCTGACTAGTCGGATGGACGTCCCAACGGGGGCAACATCTAAAACAATTTTCCATTAATGACAACAATGTCAATTTCAGACTGTCCAATGTCTTTTCATTATTTTTGCCGTGCGGCTGTACAGGGCAAACATGCCAAGTGGCTGGCTGTCCTGGCAGCGGCGGTGCTGAAGATGTACGGTGTGGGGATGTGGGGCGTATGGGGATATGGGGGTAGTTGGCAGTGCAGCTGTCCTTTTATGATGACGTTACAAACGGTGCTCTCGCTTGACTGACATGAAACTGTAATGGAATTCAATAAAAGCTGAGAGTGCAAACGGCCATCAGCTCTTGGATTGAGAAGTGTCCGTGTCCCGACTGCATCCAGGTCCGCCACGAAACTCGGGCCCCTTCCGTCCCTGCGTTTCTCAGGCTCATTTGTTAATTTTGCGCAATATCGCCGAATGTTCATGGCCATGGCTGTCCATGGGTACCATGCCGGGACATTGGCTACAAATTTGAGCGAAACATTTAACATGGGAAGATATTTATGTCCTGTGATATGCACACACACATAGGTAACGTACTGTATACATACATACACACACACACGCAGATACAAGTTGACTTGCGGTATATTGACTATAAGATATCATCTGCATCCGGAGTTCCCATTGGGCCCATAGTAATAAATAGAAATCACGCACAAAGTTACACCGTTGAACCCATTTTTTATTCAACGATAAATAACAGCAACTATCGATAGGACTGTAGTCGTTAGTTTCTTGGAAATGAGGAAATAATTACCTAGTTCAAATGTGAGCGGCATTGTATCTTTCGGACTGTCAAACAGCCTGGCAGCTCCACGCACTTTACAACACTTTAAAACTATCGCATGAATATTGCGATAGTTAACCGATTTTAACCAACTACCGAGTGTTTTTTTCGATTTTTGTATATCGAGCATGGCTTGTTGTATTTATTTAATAATTTCGGCAATAAAATCTTGCTCCGCCGCCGGAATTAGCTTTCTAATTTTCAGACGCGTCATTTAAGACTATTAGCAGGCATTTTGATGCAGTCTTTATGTGGGGCCCCTAAGCTTTAGAACTACCACTTTAGAATTACCCAAATATCATTGTTGTGATAACATCTACACGACTGTTCGGTACACATATCGATAACAAAGTTCTTTATCTTCGATTTTTGGGCACATCGAAGCTGCAATTTTTTCACATTTGGATTAAAACTTGTAGTTTTGATATTGATCAAATTCAATTACAAATCGAAGGAATACATTTTTTGAATTTTGATTGATTCCCTATAATCGAACGATTACCGATCTATTGATTAAATAATACACGTTACCTTAAAACATTTCAAACATTTTTATTAATAAAATATAGTTGCTGAATTGTTCTCCTTTTCATTCCATTTCGAATCATTTAATTGGGTTTGAAAGACTATGTCAAAGTGTAAGTGTGATTCTCTCTCCACCTCCCTCTTCTTCTTTGTATAGCTGCAATCATAGTTTGTAGTTGAATATCTTGCAGGGTTTTGTTTAATCGCAAGTTTAATGGCGATTCATGTGTTCTCTTATTTCAGAGAGGGTCAATTGTTTGTAGCCATGTCGATCGCAAGTTGCGATCTCAAAATATTCCGGACCAATATTCAAACCATTTCCGAACTTAATTGCACGTATGGCAAGGCGCACAGTATTATGCAGTGTTAAATCGGGCTTGTAATGATTGTTCAGAAAAGTGTTGATCGAATCGTAACTTTTTCCTATGGCTGCGGTCCTCCTCGGTTCGAAGCTTCCATCGGCACTCATGAGATACAGATTGGGAACCGCAACCTTGTTGCCAGTATATAGAATCTTAGGGTCCAGCCCTCCAAATAATAAATTAACTCCAAAGGGACGCACGATTTCGCATTGAGTGTACTGTTGCAAAATCTTGCCGACTTCCGATGCTATAGAGTTCACGGTAATTGACTCTTGATTCTTCATATTATACTCAATTGACAACTTGTTTGCTTCAGATTTTAAAATACGATAGTCTGCATATAATCCGGAATAGGCCATTCCCACAGTATCAGATAGCGCTACAAGTTTTTGGATACTGTCTCGAATAGCAAGTCTCGTTTCCACCTTCTTTAAGGTGGCCAAGACGACTCCACCGCGTCCTATGATGCCGACAGCTGAAGCACCCCTGCCCGCACATACGTTGGCATAGTCCACCTGCTCTATGCGGCCATCGGGAGTAAGACCCGCATTGTAATGTTGGCCAGCCATGTCCTTAGAGTGCCAATTTACTAATTGTATAAGTTGGAATTATATAATACAAACGAATTTATACTGACCTTATATTGCGAGTGACTCTTTAGTTTTAATTCGTGCACAAGCTAGAGTTGCCAAGAAACTGAAGTACCTTTAAAATACCAGAGCCACTAAACTCTTTTTATAACTTTAATTAAAATAATTTTTTTTAGTTCTTTAAATATATTTTGTGAGGTTTTCTCAATTGTGTTCTGATTGAGATCTCCAGCAAAAATGAGTTGAATTTAGTAAGTACAAGCTTGCAAATACTTACTTGGTTGTTATACCAAACAAACAAATACGTCAGAAATCTCGCATGGATTACTAAAGTTTGGGAGCGGGATTAAGAGAGCTGAGGAAAAACGGAAAGAAATAGTTGACGATCTGGGTCAGTTATATGGAAATGATGGAGATTTCTTTTCAACATATCGAAAGTCACGGCTTTTCAAGACTGCATAGCTTAAAATAATAAAAAAGTCATTTAATAAATATATTTTACCCATATGCAATTTTATATTTTTCTTAATTTTTCAGATTTTCAGTTGTGTCTTGCAATTAATTTAAATATAAATTCGAACTGTTACTTCCATTGTATTTTTTTCAATAACTATTAGCGCTACCTTGACTGCAACTTTTAATGTCGGACAAATATGTTATCGACTTATCGGCATGCTGATTTTAAAGTATAAACGAGTTATCGATAGCTGCGGTACTGCTGCTCAATTGGAACTTAGAGTTTAGAAGTAGAATCCCAAACGAATGCCCCACATCGTGACCCGCCTGCGATCCAGTCTGCCGCTGCAATTGCTGTTGGAGGCGAATATCTGGCTTCTATATGGATTGGCCATCGGCTTTCCGCTCGAGAGGATCATCCTGGTAAGTAAACTGGGCCATCTGTGAGCAGCTGATCAACTCGTTCGTGTGTGTGTGCTTTAGGGACAACACGTTGGACTGGCCGGAGTGCTGATCTTTGTGCTGGCAGTGGGCGTCGAGGGGTGGCGCCTCCATGCCGGCTACATGTTGAACCTCTACCGCAATCGAGCGCGCCCCAATCGCTGGCTGCTGTCAACGCTGGCGTTCTGCGCTCCACCTCTGGCCGCGCTGTGGTATCCCGGCCTGGCCGTGTTCATCCACACGCGCTGCCTGCAGATCCTGTGGATTATGTGGCTGTTCTGCATGAGCCTGGAGGCGCTCGTGATCCTGGTTATGATCTGGATCAAGTATCGCGCGTAATAGAAAACTGTTTCTGATAATTGGCAACAAAGCTATGTGTATTTTCAGTGGGTTTGCAGGGCATCTGGTAGTTGGTGGTTTCATTTTGACGCTGGTCCAATGCTGTCTGCCGCTGCCACCACCTGCATCTGTACACCTTGGGGCTCCCAATACCTTTCGGTGTTGCTTTTATTGCATTTACTTTGCGACAAGCGCCCGCCCAGCGAGCAATGACGTCGTTTGATGGCCGAACCGGATGTCGTTTTCAATAAAGGCGTCGCAGGCGTTAAGCTGCGCAGCCAGCACACACCCAACACACACGAGCACACGAACACACACATTGAGATGAGACACATGTGGCTGAATTGGTTGTCTGTGTGTGCTAGTGTGGCACTTTAATTAATTTCTTTAAGTTCATTAACGTTTGACTTGTTTAAGCAAGCGAAGATGGCGATACAGCGAATGGGCGGGCGGATTGCCGCGTCGGAGGTGGAACCAGGATGCGGAAGCGGTGGTGGCGGTGGAGGCGGTGCCACCGGCTAGTTTGATGGCATTGTCAGCGGAAAATTGCGTCTCACTGTCGCTCGTCTCTTTAAGCTCGAGTTTGAAGACACTTCAATCACAGTATGTAACCAAAGTTCAGCTTAATGGAATGAAAAATGTGGGCTTTATGCAAATATCTAACATCAGTTGATCAATGATTATGTACCCATTTTTAAAAGAAAAAGATCATATTGAAAGGGAATTGATACATGAAAAAAAGACACACCTAGAGCATCCTTGTTGCCAGGACTATCCATTGCTCAATAATAAATCTTATTTTTCAGATTTATTTTTTTCCTTAAAAATAAAACTTATTTTATGAATATATTTTTTCACTCCGAAATTAAAATTATTTCTTGAGTTTTATTATTCGAAGAAATATAACGATTATTTTGGAGTTTATTTTCAAAAATAAAACTCAAATCTGTATTAAATTAATACTGCAATATTATTTTGTATTATTTGAAGTATTGGAATCAAAACTTATCAGAAGTTTTGGAAAATTCTGAAAAACATTTTTATTTAGTATCTTTTTAGTAATCCCAAAAGTTCAGTACTTTTCCAGAAGTCAAAAAATACTTTAAAAATACATAAATTCCGAAAATTGTTTGTATTTTCGTAAATGTCAAAAATACTTTTTATATACATAAGTACATACATACAATGAAATGTGTGCACGTTTTCATAAAAAATGAAAGGTAATTAAATTACCTTTTCAAAAAGTACAAACTTGTATAGGGCCGCCTGCTTCAGGATATTCTTTCTATTAACTTAAGAATAAGTTTCTTTCCGTAAAGTTATCTGTAAGGACCTCTTACTGCCACAAACTGCACTAAAAGTTTCTGCTATGGTTGCAATTCATCCAAAACTCTAGGTTTCAATACCACAACTTAAATAAATGAGTCTATGGAATAAGATAAACACTCTAGTTATTCCTATTCATGCGTTTTATTTCATATAGAAACTTTTGTGAAATATTTTCAGATTTAAATGTTGTTTCTTATTTAAGCGTTGGCAACTAAGATCAGCTTGAAAGGTTACGTTAAAATGATGTGAGCAAACAACACAAAATAGCAAATTTCGAATAACAACAAATTTCCAATAGTAAAATTCCAAATTGCACAACCGTTGAACTTTAACCCGGAAGCACGTCGAACATGTCGAACGTGGCGCCCCAAAGAACGCAACCCAATACTTCCGAGCCGATGCCGCTGGCAACTGGCGCTGAGGCAGCCAAGGACGAGAATGGGCCGAGTACCAGTCAGAGGCAGAGGCAGGGACAACAACAACAACAACAACAACAACAGGGACAGGAACAGGGACAGGGACAGCAGCGCGGTGACCGCACCGGCTGCAGGAATCAATCGGCAACGGAAGCGACGCAGCTAGCCCAACAGCTAAACGGTTCGGTGATGCGGATCAGGCGGGAGCTGATCGAAATAACACAGAATCCGCCGCCAAACTGCAGTGCCGAGATGTACAAGGAGGATCAATATCATTGGAAAGCGACTGTGAACGGGCCCAGTGGCACCGTCTACGACGGTGGCATATTCAAGCTGGACATACGCTTTCCGGGTGCGTATCCATTCCGACCGCCGCAGATTCGTTTCCTCACCCGCATCTATCACTGCAATGTGGATGGTCGCGGTGTCATCTGCCTCGATGTGCTCAACGAGCGCTGGTCGCCTGTGATGAACATTGCCAAGATTCTGCTCTCCATATGGGTGCTCATCGGTGAGTGCAATCCGAACGATCCCCTCGTCATGGGCATTGCCGATCAATACAAATGCAATCGCAAGGAGCACGACAAGATTGCACGCTACTGGACGAAGCGCTTTGCGATGCCTAAGGCAAAGCCGAAGCCCGAACAGGAACAGGATAAGGAGCAACAAAAGCAGCCACAGCAGGTGGAACAGGAAGCTGACGCAGCTGCCACAGGGGCAACCGCTTCACACTAAGACAAGCAGCTCAATTGCCGTTAACATAACCCAGAAGCGCAGCCAACTTTAGTCAGTTGCCCACAATAAACAGTCTCTATATAGTATACTATAGCTGGCGATTGGTGTGTGGGTGGGTGTC
This sequence comes from Hirtodrosophila confusa, assembly GCA_035043065.1. Classification (NCBI taxonomy): domain Eukaryota; kingdom Metazoa; phylum Arthropoda; class Insecta; order Diptera; family Drosophilidae; genus Hirtodrosophila; species Hirtodrosophila confusa. The sequence goes on along the minus strand of JAWNNI010000033.1, from coordinate 5,782,758 downwards.
CTTCTTCCTTCCCCTACCATCCCCAACTCCCCTGTTGAGCGCAATCTTTGCTACGCTAAGTGCAGGGCGTGAACAATTTGTAAACGCGGCGTGCGGACAAAAAATATGGCTTGCATAATATGAACGGGCGGATGGGGCAGGGTCGGGCAGAGTGGGGTACTGGGTGGGAGGCAGATGCTGGTTACACAGCTCCACTGGCCGTGCAGACGGCTGCTGACACCGCCAGATAGCTAGCTGCCAGGCTTTTGCGCGTTCATGTCCATGAATATTCATGAGCTGCCAAAAATGAACCGTGCATAAGGCGATGCCAATGGTGGGTTGGTGCGGGGAGTTGGGGGACACAAAAATGAATTGGAACGCGAATGGGTTGAGCAGCGGGTGGGGCAGCAGCTGAAGGTGTTAAAAGCAAGCTGCAATACACACACACACACAGCCAGACACACGCACACGCACACACACACAGCAAGTCAAGCCACTGAGATGGGTCATTTACATTGAACTTTGGCAATGGCTTTCCCCCAGACCCGTTGACCCGGAGTTGAGGCGGGTTTAATTGGGGTCACATACATATATTCTCCTTATAACTACAACATGTAATTTGCACACAGATGAGTGCGGCAGATTTCAGCTATCATTTGTAGTTGAAGACTAAGAATTCTTGCACATGTTTTATGGCGTCTGTTTAAGCCAACCACAGCCCTCGATTTCCAACCTCTCGCCCCTTTTCCGGTTACCGGAAGAGGTTTGGAGCCAGCAGTTTCCTACTTCTTTCAACTTCTGCAATCATCAGCTATGCGTATCCCTTTGCTTTGTTTTTTTGGATTAAGACTTGCTTTCCTTCCCTCTTGTACATTTGCATGCCAATTAACGAGTACTATGGAAATCCCCTTCCTTATCCTTGCCAAGAGTATTACAATTTATCACAATATGCATTTATAAGATATATGTTTTTACGAGCTGAGTCTTATAGTCTTGACACAGAGTTGTGTAAACGGCATCTTATACCCTTCCAGAAGGAGACGTTTCCGACGTTTCAATAGCCAAGCCGATATAGAAATTATATGCAAAACTAGTCTCATTTAGAGCTATCTGGATGAAACTTGGCACAGTTACTTATTTTTGCTGCAGACTGTATATATGATAGAGCCGGCTAGATCGGTTCCCAATTTCATATGTAAAGCTACCACATGAGAAACTGATTAGTTTTCAAGGATACAAACAATACAATACCAACAAAACTCCCCAAATCGAAGTTTTGCAATGTTTTCTTCAAAATCCAATAACTATATCTTATAGATGCCATTTATTTCATTCTTATATTTCAACGTCAAGCATTTGTAAACAAATTCCAAATGAATTTTCCAATGTTGCCTTATTCAAGACAATTTCAATGTACATGGAGAGGTGTTAGGGTAATCAGATCTATTTCATATATGCCTGCAATTAGGGAGTTACATGCTAAATGTACACGTAATTCAATTTCTAGCAAAATAAAGAGATTCGTGTTCATGGATCTTCAAATGGCTAATTATAATTATATGAAAGGCGAGCGGCAGGATAACAACGAAATGGTATCAAGGCTGTGCCCGGACACGTCTTTTTGGTATTGGGAAAGAGGAGGGGCAAAGGGAATAAAGCAGAGGAGAGAGAACATCTAAGGAAAGCGACACTCAATTTGCGAAATGCGATAAATTGAATGAAAAGTGTGAAAATGAAGAGGAGTCATCAGCACCGGGCAACATGAAGTGGTGGATGGATTCAAGGGAAAGGTGTGGAGTGGAGTGGAGTAGAAGCTTAAGCACAGCGGAGCGGAACACAAAAAATGTAAATGAAAATTCAAGGAAATTTAATAATAAAAACATCAGCATAAAGTAAAACGCATAAAATCCAATGAAATGTAAAAGGCAACCAACGGGCGCCGCGCTGGACAGACGCCATCAACGATGTCCTTGTCCTGATGCTGGGTGCTGCTAGTGCTCATGCTCCTGCTCCTGCTCTTGCTCCTGCTCTTGCTCCTGCTCCTGCTGCTGATGTTGGTCCTTGGTCTCGTGCTTGTCGTGTGTGTACAAAATAGCGTCGGGTAATCACATTGCGTTGCACTGGCAGTGTCCTGCCCAGGCAGGATATGCTCAATTGAACATGTTGATTGCTGACAGCGCAGACGCTGCGTCCCCAAATGAGGAGTCAATTGAAAATCAACTTAGAGCTTGCTTTAATGGAATTAGTTGTACATAGCAGCCCCACCAGCATCATCATCATCAACAGCACCAGATGCAGATGCAAAATATGCCAAGGAGATGATGTCCTGACAACGATCCCTTTGCTGGCAAAAGTGTGACACATTTCAGGTTTATTCTGAAGCGAACCACTCTGTTTGCTGGACTTAAAAGCCATTTACATACTAGAGCGGCAAAGTAATCGATGGCACTATCAATAATATCGATGGTTTTTGGTACGTATTAATGTCGGATTTAAACACTTTATATTTGAGAGTTGCCATTTTAGTAAGTTAATGCCCTCCCTATTTGAAATGCTCCGGAAATCGGCTTAATTCTAATCAACTTCTTTTGACTGCTTATAAAATTAGAATATCACTCATTGTATTGCTTAAAAATGTTTGTAATACTATTGATATTATCCATCGATACCATCGAGTGTTCGCACTATCGCTAGCCTTCCAGCTCTACAATTTGTGTGTATTTATGTCATGGAAGACACGGGAAGCTGAACAGTGTTGAAAAGCGTGTAAATGAAATTAGAGAGATGCAACACGGCCACGCCCAACTAACTGCCCCAGCACCACACAGTCAACTAGCTATCCCTGCATCCTTCCATTCTATCCCTTCCTAGTACACGCATGCAACATGAAAAACCAAATGGTAAATGCTTCATTCGACACACCGAATTCCGTTTACCCTTTCGATTTCATTTTATATCTTATGAGAACGCAATATAAGCGAAGTTGTGTCTTTCTGTGTTCCATGATCTTACCTGCAGAAAAATTAACATTCCGCACAGACTCTCGATTCTTTCTTTCGAAAAGCTCTAGAAACAAACGAGCATGTTGTGTTTAATGATACTGGACTAGAAGGTAACTGCACTGTGGACTTGGAAGCTTTCTACCAATTCAAAATGATCCGGAGCTTGAGTGGGAAAACATCCTAGGGGAAACCGTTCGGAGTATGGATGTCCAAACTTGTTGACTATTCGAAAATGCTGTTCGAAGTGTTCGATATGCTCTTAAACTTGCTCATTGCAACAAAGTGACGACAACAACGACGACAACAATAACAACAAGAGGAGCAAAAGCTATGATTGAATGAGTGCGAGCTTGAATGGTTGAGCGAATTGGTGCATGAATGAATGAGCGCATGAAGGGCAACGACATTAAGTGTAGCCAGCAGTGTACTCAGTGCTGTCAACTTAGCTATTTTTCCGTCAGATCTGGCCTTTTCTTAAGCTGAAGTTTATCAAATCTATCTACCCGCCTGTCTATCCTATCGTCCGTATGTTTGAACGCAAGGATCTCGGAAACTAGAAGAGGAACACAAAATTTGGTGCGTAGGTTTCTGTACATCATACGCAGATCAAGTTTGCTGCCAATTCTGGATACTCCCCACATACTAGCTTGCCTTTTCTTATAAGTACTACACAGATAAACCATAAAATGGTTAGTTTGCAACTGTTTTTGTTGAAGTAATACAATTCCAAATAAGAACTGATTGCGGCTTAGTTAAAGGTTAGGAAAAACTTGTCGCAGACAATAATTTGTAAGAAAACGACGCTTAAAGTAAGAATTTGAAAAGCATATTTGGTAAGAATAATATTAGTTGAGAAACCAGATTGATGATATGGGGTAAATGTGAAAATTGTTCTATACAAATGATGTATGGTTAGTATAAATATGTAGATAACTACTTTTAACTAAGATCGACTATTTTTAAACATTTTAGAGCGTAAATTTAGATTTTGTTTTGTTAATCCATAAATGGCAACACTGATTGCAGTTCATCCTTATCAACGTCATCGTCATCGTCATCGCTCATCGTCGTCATCGGTGTCGTCATCGTCCTGCATGTTGTTTGGGGCGGTTGTTGGACGCGTGTGGTCCTTAGATGGCTGCCTGGGTTTTGTGTAACTGCCTTTGTAGCTTAATTGAATTTAAGTGCGTCTCACAATATGCAATATTGCAAATGCAGCACACACACGCACACTCACACACACGCACACACACACACACACACTCCCACAAGCAAAGTGCATTCGACTTTGTCGCACGATTTGGTGGCATAGTCGCAAAAGCAGAAGCTTCCGCCTGCGACGCTTCCCGAAAAGTTACACAATCAAACCAGGCCAACTGAGAGGGGTAGCGGGTAGCGGGCTGAGCCATTATGATGTGCAGAACTTGACAAACTTTGTTACCCAAGTGAAATAGTTTTATTAATTGGAAATGTAGAAGCCCCAAAGGAGCAGAAATTTGCGCAAAACCGATTTGGGCGCGTTTACAGAATGGTTACATGAGAATTCAATCCAGCCAGTGTTCGGTAATGCAATCATATAAGTGTCGTTAAGTGTGGGAAGCATGTCTTAACATTTTAAGATATGCCTACTTTTTCTTAGTGCATGGGATTCAATGGGATTCATCCTCAATGGGATTTATCCTCAATGGGATTCATCCTCAAGTATCCAGAATCTGCAGGTCCCGCTTCTTACAATTTCCAGAAAAATCATGCGATATCTCAGGCTACAATGAGCTCTTTCCAGATCATTGTGATTATTCCGATTGAATGTTTTCCCCTTGCTTGAATCCTTTCAGTTTTTCATTATTTCCTAGCATTTATATAAATAACTAGTGGACCATGTTTGATACTTCGCTGACATGATTAGGATAATAGCTTCTGCAAATATTAATAGATAGCTGGAAAATAGTCTCTCGGGCCAAATAGTACATGTGTACATACTTAAGTACACAAAAATATTTGCCCAAAAATATACAATAAAATCTCGGTTCTGTGGGGGGAGGTGGGGGCTAATACGTTTATGCTAGCAACTTGGGGGCTCTGTTAAATATCGCTTTAAAAACTTCCTGCCCAGTTACGGCACATAAACAAACGGCGGACAAACAAACAGCTACGCCGTACAGCTGTCCGGCTGTCCAAGTACGGCAAATAAAAAGCACTGAGCGAAAATCGATGTGCATAAAAGAGTAGCCAACAAGTGGAGAAAAAAAAACTTGTGCTATACGGTCAGCACATTAGGCCACGGTCTGGATCTGGATACTGAATTCTGCATCCTGAAGGAGAGTGAGCCAAAAAATGTCACAGCGCCAAAGTGGTGGCAAAAAATGGAGAAGAAAAACACGCATCCCTCCCAAAAAAAGAAAACAAAAAAGGAAGAAGGAAGGGAATGCTCGTACCGGCTTCGCCAGCTCCGCTGACCAAGGCAAACACTTGGCACTTGGCACTTTTTGATGTTGTTAGTGGCCATGTCGGAGTGGAGCTCCGGGTGGCCATTCCTGCAGGTGTCGCGACGGCCTCGCAGACTTGCAAACTATGCACATGGCGGTAAATACTCCACACGCCACGTGGCCAGTGCCGGTTGCCAGTTGCCGGTTGCCAGTTGCCGACTCCTGCTGCTCCTGCCAGGCGCTTAAATTTACTGCCCTCAGGCATTTCATTTTCGGCAGCCAGGAGAAGGAGAAGGAGGAGCTGCTGCTGCTGCTGCTGCTGCTGCTGCTGCTGCTCTGGGCGCAAACATTTCCGAAATGTGACAAAACAACAGAAAATGTACAACAGCAACAAAAACATTGAGAAAAAGATGCGATACATGACATTTTTGGCACTGGCATGGCGAGAGCCTACAAACGGTATATCGGTATCCAGTGTCTGATTGGAATGAATGTCCCTAAAAAAAGGACACTTCAAAACTGGCGTCATGCACTGCTAAATGGCAACGAAACGTTGTTGAGCGTATTATTCCTAAAACGAGATAACAAGCATTCAACTAACTGAACCAAGGAGTATCAGAACTCGTAGATACGGTTTAGGGAAACCGTCGTTTAAAAAAGAATATCGAGCGAGAACTGCAATGAAGTTACATGGACAAATCTCTTATATCTCTAGGATGGAAGGGAAAAGACTAACAGGAGGCCGCCTAAATTGGAGGGAGTCATAAAACTAGTATGTATAGGTAAGGGGCTTAGATAGAATGCTTTGATGTTTTTGAATGAAAAAGATTTTTGTTTATGTAGATATTCCAATTGAAAAGATAGACCAAACTCAGCAAATCGAAGTTTCTGTATAGTTTTTGCAAGCTGACCAAATTTATTCAAAATCGGATCACTATATTATAAAGCTGTTCTTCAAATACTTATTGAGTTGTATAAACAACTTTTTTGCCTAAAGATATCCGATTTCCATACGGAATATCATTTTGATCTCGAAATTTTACATTTAATCGATTGCGAGCATCAAAGTAAGTTTAAAACTCTACTTCAAAACTTGCTCTAAGGAAGTTATTTTTCGGCCAAAGTTCATCCTAAAAATTCGACTTGTAAGGTTTTAAAGACCACAAAGACTTGTCCACTTTGTCAAAACTTAACTGACTTCCATACGGAATGTCATTTTGACCATGTTGTGTACCCTAAAGTGACAGGACGTATTCATTTTATTCACATTCGAAAATAAAATATTGAACTTTTTTTGAAGGCACTATTTATATCCGTTCTTTTGGAATATATCCTATGTATAGAGAAAGGACGAATCAACCAGTTAAAATTCTCCCTTCTGCTAGTAACGGGGCCGAGTAATATTTTGCAATGTGGGATCTAAGTGTTAGACTTAAGAGCTGGACCGAAATAAAAATGAAACCAAAGCTTTGAAAGCTTTAAGACTTTGTAAGCTCATGACAGCTTTGGAAAGTTAGTGTTCCACCTTTTTATCAAACAAATGGACTATTGATCTATTTTAATATTAATTATGAGTAATTCTGAAAGAGATAGCTAAGTTACCCCGCTCAAGGTAGCTTATGTAATTGCATAAAGGCCCCGTGTCTTCAGCCCGGTTCTCCAATGGAGCTTCCGATAACTGATTATCCACTTGTGGTCTGGGCTGGACTAGGCGGAGGTGGTCACAGAGCTTAACCTAATATATTGGCTGAAATGCAATTGCCAATCGCTGGTCACAATAATAACCCAATAAGGGGACATCCGCTAGACCTCGAGCCTAAGCAAATAATGAATCAAATCAACTTACATCTCCATTAAATTCCACTCGACTCCCAGGTGGTCTTGCCATTGGATGCCGCTAGTCCTGTTTCTGCTGCTGCCACAGTTTACAGTTGCTGCTTGCTGTTGTTGTTGTTGTTGTTGTTGTAATCGCGAGGCGCACATCATTTCACACGGAAATCAAAGACGCTTCCTTATTTTTCTTAAGTTTAAATTGCAGGAAATTACTTTGCAGTGCCTGTGCGAGTGGCTTCACTTGTCCATGCCCGCACCCGCACCTGCACCCGCACCCGCACTCGTACCCGGATCCGGACCCGGACCCGTGGCCAGACCCGCACCCGGACTCTCATCCGCCAAGCGCCGCAACCCGCCTTTGGCTCTGCCGCAGCATAAGCACCAGCTCCAATGATTTTTATCATCTTCGCTGCAATTTCTAATATTAAACTCAAAGCAGGTAGCCTGCTTGCCCTCAAACCGTCTCCCTGCCCCGCCCCACCGCTCCACTTCTGTTCCAGCGCCCTGGACCGCGGATGTTGAGCAGCAAAATCCTAACTGCTACTTATCGAGCCGCGCCCTCTACGCTCAGCTTCCTCCCTCTCACGCTCCACCTCTCTTCCACTCTTTCTGAGCATTTTCATTTTGGCGTCGTTGCCACGGAAATTCATCAAAATCATATAAACTCGCTCGCCTCGAAAGACACCGTCGCGGCGCCCGGCCCCGGCACCTCCACGCCCCCTGCGCTACCAGGCAGCCTGCCAGCCAGCCAGCCAGCCAGCTTCCAGTTGAGCTGCTCCCCTGACCTGACAGCTCCTTATCGTCAAACTGTTAGCGGTTTTTCATTCGCGAGTTACAGCCAAAACTTTTGACGGACCATCTGCATGTTTTCTTACACGGCAACCGCTGAATGTAATTGTTGTTGCCGGTTGTTGTTGCCGCTTGTTGTTGTTGTTGTTGTTGTTGTTGCTGGTTGTTGCCAGTGGCACTCGAGCAATATTTGATTTTCTTCTTTGATGCCATTAGTTTTTTGCTTTTTGCCCTCACTATGAGTGCTCGTCAGGCCTGAGCCGCGTTCTCGTTCCCGTTCCCGTTCCCGTTCCCGTTCCCGTTCCCGTTCCCGTTCCCGTTCCCGTTCGTTCGCGTTCTGGTTCCTGATTCCTGGTTCCTGATATTGCCCTTCATCCGCTTGCCCGCTCTTTGCCCGTTGCCCGTTGCCTATTGCCGCGCACTTGTAGATAAACTTTTGTAAATGAAATTGCAGAATGTGTTTTCTTTTTATTTTCATGCGCTTCTTTTTCTAGTTTTCTATCTATTTGCTCCCACGTCGTGTCCACTTGGCAGTTGAAGCAGATAATGCGTTTTGCGACTGTTGCATTTCCGTGCCGGGGCATTTGGCCAGGTGCTTAGAAACCATTCGAGTAATCAAAGCTGGGCTACAATGCGCTAAAGCAATCAGAGCCAGGCCCCACTTCCCACTTCCCAGTTCCCAGTGGCCAGTGGCCAGACCTTAGTTACCAGTTCCTATGTAGTTCCCAGCTCCAGAGTATCCCCAACAATTGAACACCTGGCATAATAGATTCTAGCCGTTGCCTATGTAACTCAATGTTGTGCGTCTGCATGTGTGTGTGTTTGTGTGCGCCTGTGTGTAGTAAATCAACAAAAACCAAAACACAAACAACAACAATAACAAATGTAAGCATAGCAAATGAAAAATGCTTATACTCTGCACAAATGTGCCACACACACACACACACACACACACACACACACACACACGTATCACAATCTCAGTTGCATTTTAATTACTGAATCAAAAATCACAGAAGCGGAAATACTTATGAATTTCTTATGAGCCTGCAGACGAAGAAAGTGCCGACTCCGTCGACATTCACTTTAACATCAACAAGCAGAGAAAACAACAAGCTTAACGACACCAAATGCTAGATACCCTAACTTAACTCTTCAATGAGACTGATAAAGTCCTTCGGTTGTCGTGTTTCCCAAAAACTATACTTTATACTACAATACTTTCTCCGCTCTTTATGTACGAATGAACTTACTATATATGTACTTCATTCATTCATCTGGTCTTTTTCAAAGTATATACTTACAACAAACCAGTCAATAGTCTTGGACTACAGCACCCTTAGGTAGAAACGCTTCATCTTCAAGGACTTGGGTCTATCGACAATTATTGACAGCACAAGCAGCTTTGTCCTTAAGCTTATGGAGATGCTCAAAGATTATCCCAATATTCCTGCACGGACGTCTAAGGAAGTATTTCCGGGATTCATTCTCGCTGTATCTCCGGTGATGTTCGACTCTGCAAGCCTATCCTTTTACACTGGCAGAGGTCCTGTAAAAAAGGCCATCTCCTGAAACTCCTTAATATAATACGTACTATACTTATACTAATATTTCAACTTCATTGATTGGTGATGATCTATATATCTGAACTAGCCCAAGTTCGTAAATTTCAATTAAAATTTATTATTACAAAGAAGGCATTCCATTGCAATTGGCAAATACTATCGATGACATTATGGTTAGCTTATCTAAAAACGATTCGCATTCATTGAAAGCTTCTATAAACTATCAAACATCATCACTATGTACAATAACAGGAGTTAAGACTTTTTAAGAAAGCTGATAATCATAAACAATACTTAATTGATACATGTTATCTTAAGGTTATACTGCAACTCACAACTGTATTCCCAAGTTGATCATGATATATGATTAAATTGAGCTCCAATACCTAACTAGATGACCATTTCATAGAGCCTTGCATACACTGCAAGCCGTGCAAAGACGCAGCAGCTGCTGCTCAGTTGTAATGTGGACTTAGTTTGGGCTCAGTGGGCAGCTTGAGCAGTTCCCAAGCCAGTGGAGCAATATAGAAAACCATTTAAGGATTATTGTCAATCGAATATCTGGCAAGCGTTCTGGAAATGTTCAGGTGCTGTTGTGGGCATCTGGTTTATAAAAACGATTGATAAATGTATGGCAACTGTTCGATTGCACCAGGCACATAACAATATTTACTATCAAATACACACATGCGCACACACGGCACCACAAGCAGCCAGACAAATTGGTTTATCACAAGTGTGTATGCATATGTGTGTGCGTGCGTGTGGGTGTGTGTGTGTGTGGGTGTGGGTGTGGGTGCATGTGTGTGTGTGGGTCTAGATGCATATGGAACGTCTACTCGTATTCAGCACACAATATAAGTAAGTACCGTAAGATGTTTAATTCAAGTGCGGGCGTCCTTTTGCTACAGGATATTGAATGCAAGGTACTGAATACTAGAGTTGTGAATTGTAGTTCAATTGAGCGAATACAATTAGTAGATACATTTTATTGTGAACAAACTAATCGTTCATTCGTTAGTTCGTTTAATTCGTTCGTTCGTTCGTTCGTTCTCGCAGTTCCTTAGCTCGTCCCTTAGTTAAGTTCGTTCGTTTAGTTTCCTAACGGACGCTTTTTCAATGTCTACATAAAGTCCCTTTTAGCCAATTGTTACTTAAAATTAAAGCGCCCCAAAGCGATTTCAGTTTTTCAATTTTTGTATCACCGTGGAATGCAAAACGCAAAAAGTTCGAATTGTGGCAACGTTGTTGTTCAAAACAGCTGACTTTTGTTGACTGGTGGCAACATCGATGTGACATTTTAAAAAGTGAATTTGACAAATTGGTGACAATGAAAAGACAGCGGTCAATCAATTTTACAGCAGATCTTGTTGTCAAAATTCAGAATTAGGGATTTGTGGTATTTTTTTTATAGTATGTTTAGTATTTTTTGACTTCTGGAAAATACTGCATTTTTGATTTTTTGTATATATTTATGGTACTTTTCGTTTCTGAAAAATACTAAAAGGATACTAAATAAAAATGTTCTACAGAATTTTGAAGAATTTCTGATATTTTTTGAGCCCAATACTTCAAATAATACAAAATAATAAGGCAGTATTAATTTAATATAGATTTAAGTTTTATTTTTTTGAAAAAAGAAAACTAGAAGTAAGTTTTAAGAAAATTATAAGACACAAAAAAATCGTTATATTTCTTCGAAATATAAAACTCAAGAAATAATTTTTATTCCTGAGCGGAAAAATATGTTCATAAAATAAATTTAATTTAATAATTTAAATTGTAAGGAAATAAACTAATCTGAAAGGTAAGTTTTATTTCTTGAGCAATAAATAAATTCAAGATATAATGCTTAAAAGGCAATTTTTATAATTATTACTTATAACCATTACCGCCCCTGATATAAATTAGCTGGCACGCAATCTGGGATATAGCTCATTTGTTCAGTTTACTGGGTAGTTCGATCGAGGTTATTCTGAACGATTCGAAACAACTCTAATACCTACATGGTTGAGGGGGGGGGCTCTGAGTTCTGGGTTCTGGATTTTGGGCTTTGGATGCTGTGTCCTGGCTAAGGTCCTGGCAGTGGTCCTGTGTGGCTGCTCTCTTTCGTTTTGCGGCTGCATTGCGGTTGCGCTACACTAAAAAATGATATACTACCTGACGTTTCATGTGTCTACGTCTGCCCCCGTCACGAGACGGTTCACACTTTGTGGCCATTAGAGTGGAACTTATTTGGTTTAGTTGCCAGTTGTACTTCCTCCTCTAACGATTTCACTTCATCCTCATATAACATCTACACCCACTTTGAGGCTCCTGTCGAGCTCGATGAGGCGTATATTGTCCAGAAAGGTATGTATGTGGCTGCTTTTACGACTACGTATATTTAAAATGCATTGCAACGGAAACTGTTGTCAATTAGCGACTTGTTCAATATGCAGCAGTTGCACAGTTGCCCCCAAAAGTATTCAACGGCGCAGCCCAAACCCAAAAGCGGACCAACCTTTTGAGAGGCTGACGCGTAATCCTCTTATAAGCTGCGTATACAAATGTTAACCATACTCTTTTTCACAAACACACACACACACACACACACACCTATACACAGAGTCGGGCAGTGAATAAGTACATTTTCATTTGGGTAAAAAATAATTTTTTTATACCCTTGCAGGGGGTATTTTAACTTTATTACGAAATTCATTAATGGGTGCCTTTTCGACCCCATAAATGCTATGTAAATTATACATGATACTCAGTCCCTCCGCTTCTATACGACACCATATGTCAGTTGAGCTTTATTAAGTTAAGCTGGCACAGTTCGGATCAATTTTTTATATAGCTGAGATAAGAAATTAATCAGATTCATCAGATTGAACATGCACAATGTAATTTCCGGGCTCGAAGCGCACTCTAGGCGTAGATATTCGATATCTTCTAGGTTTAGTTCAGGCCTGGAATATAACTGCATTCGGAAAATCAGTAAGAGTTAAGCTTGGTTAAATAAATATTTGCAGTTAAAAATGGACGTTCTAGTTCTAGAATTATCGGGATAGAACTATACCGTTTTTCCCTGAATTTTTTAAATTTTTATTCGTCCTTTAGAAATTATACGTGATGATCGGCATTGGTGGATTGAATCGAGTTGAGTTGACAAATATTATTTTTAAATCAACAAAACAAATCAATAAATAAGTAAATAAATATTATAAATAGGATAATTAGTAAATTATTAGTATAAGTAAAAATGGTTTTCTTTTATAGTAAATCCCAATCTTAATTGTCTGAACAGATCTAAAGATTATAAGCTATTTAATAATACGATAAGTGTTATGTATTTGAGACTAGCGCAGTAACTTAAAAGCTTCAAACTTGTAGCGCTATAACAATAAATCAAATTGAATTCAATTAATTTGAAGAACATTCAAATTTTTAGAAAATTCTTATATACAAGAATTTCAATGACAACGCTTGTATTATATCTGAGTTTACTATATGATCTCTGTTAATTATAAAACTAAGAAGCGTGTTTAATCTTCGGCTTGCCGAAATTATAACACTGTTTTCACTTATTTTTTAAAACTTTTTCACGGCTGGTTTGGGAGGTTTGGGAGGTGTGGGGGATTGGCCAAAGAAATTTTGGCTACTTTTTGACAGCTGGTAATTTGTCTGTTGCTGCCCGCTTGGCAGTGGCCCCTCCCCCGGCAACCCAAATGTGTGCATACAAATGTACATATATTTGTGCTTAACAATTATTTATTTATGAGGTAAACATCATTCAGTTGCACTGGCAGCAGCAACAACAACAGCGGCGGCAACAGCTTTATGAATACATAAATGCCCCGTCCATGCCACATGATAGCCGTTAGATTGGCTGGACGGTTGGCTGGCCAAATGACCGTTGCAAATTTGATTGCATTTACATATGCAGATGCAGATACATTTACAGATGCACACAGAACCCACGACCAGAGGGGACAGCGCGGGGGCGGATAAGCGAACATGCAGGTCGGAGCTGTCGGTCCCGGCCCTTTTGTTTGTAATTGCTACAAAAGCCATAATGATTTTTGCTTACATTTGGGCTTAACATCGCAAATGAGTTGCATCCATGCGGAATGTGGCTCAATTGTTGTTAAAGTACTTATAATAAACTGTTGACTGCTTCCACCGCCCTTTATAGCCATACTTGTATCTGCATGATAACTATTGGCTCGCCCACATTTAGTTACAATCAGTTCGCCACTATCGCCAATTTGCAGCACTCCCAATATGCTGCACGTTGCCCAACACTGATAAATATGAAGGAATTGGCAACTGCTCAAAGTAACAGATCCTTTTTACTCCCTGTACCCATAAAATGGGTAAAAAGGGGGTACCAAATCTGTGCAAGTGTATGTAACAGGCAGAAGGAGACATCTCGGACCCTATAAAGTATATATATTCTTGATCAGTATCAAAAGAGATTTCGATTTGCCCATGTCCGTCCGCCTGTCCGTATGAACACGGCGATCTCAGCAACTATAAGAGCTAGAGACACCAAATTTTGCATGTAGCTGCCTGTACACCATACGCAGATCAAGTTTGTTTCCAATTTTAGATATCTCCCCCGTTCCCCCGCAATTCGATTAAAAACGTTTTATACCAACATCTTTAAAGATATAGTTTTGGAATTTGGTACACAATATTTGTATTTATGAAGTGTCAAGATCATACCGTACTGGAAACAGAGTATTCTGCTGTCGGATACGTCCGACTGAAATGTTCCTACTTTTTTTTTCTGTGGGGGATCTATCTGTTTAAAAAGAGGCAAATTTTTGATGAAATATTTTCATTTCAATCGCAAAGATCCAAGCGAATAATTGGATTTAAAAGTGATACATAACCAATTGACAGGATATTTTATTCCCATTCTTGAAGTACCTTCGGAGCTATTCGTATTCACTCGCACTCGAATTGGTTGTTGTCTCCAGGAGTGCTGCAACTACGATTATGCACAAAATACAATCCCGATAAAGGAGCAAAAAAAGTATTCAAAGTTTTGGTAAAGTTCATTCCTTGTCGATTGACCAATTTAATTGCTATATTCGATCCATTCAGTTGACAATCTCTATTGTGGGAATATCAAGAATGCATTTTTAAAGGGTTATTAATTAAATAAATAAAACTAAAGTGGCTTCATTTGTATTGATTGCTACTATTGCTGGATGCCAACAAACAAACGAGAAAAGAAAGTATATTTGTGCTGTATTTATCCTTGGAGAAGCAGGGAAAAAGGTGCTCAAATATTTATGCCAATTTTGGTTGGCTTTGTGCTGAGTCGGAGAAAATACAATGACTACAAAATGAAACTATTTGCGGCAACGCCACGCGATATACAATAACCGAAGCGGCTCCACTGAATAATACATGGGGTGCAGCGGGTGCCCAGGACAAGGGGTGAAAAGATGTGAGCAGGACTCTGTTACGGCACTGACTGCTGGCTCCTTGCTCTTGGCTCCGGGCTCCTGGTTTGCCCCGGTTGGATAATCAGCTGGGAGGCAGCCGGCAATGAAGCGCAGGCAATGAATTTCTGAATTTAGGCGATACTTTTCGGAACTGCGCTGGATCTTTATTAAATCTGTCCCGTTCCCCAAACTGGTTATGGATAGGGATATAGATATGGCCACAACATGCGGGCACAGTGCGCAATTACACATTACACACAATGCTGTAGATGGCGTTGGAGTTGGAGTTGTAGCTGTGTGTGCGGCACATCAAATATTTATAAATGTGCTCAGAAAGCAGTCGCAAGCAATCGCGTCAAATTCAATATTCAGTTGTAATGCCGCAAGTGCAGCAAATTGCCATTCCGCATTCGATATTCTGGCCAGGACCAATGTACAGACCACGACCAGGACCCATGCCAATAAGCCAAAGTCAAGAGTGCCTTCCCCCTCTCCCTCACCCGCTCCAATTTTGATGCTATACCAAATTGTGTTTGTACCTTAAAAATAAGTAGATTGCGTTTAATAACATTGTAATTGTAACTCATTCTATAACTTCATTTGAGTCGTGCTATGTTTCTCTTCAACTACATATAAAGTTGCACCACTAAACCAGTTTTAGCCAAGTTTTTAAGCACTTTGGTCCAACTGGTAATCAGTTATTCTTTACTGATTGAGAGGCTTGTTTTTGGAATTGCAATTGCATTTGGTTGATTTCATACTAAAATGCAAATTATCTGAAAATTATTATTTCTTTGAATTTGCATTTAAAAAAAATATGCATTCATTGGCTATTCTACAGTTTAAATATTAAACAATTTGATTTTATACAGCTTTCATAATTATTTTCATTTATCTGTGCGCTGAATTTGTTAGACTTATTCAATGGTTTTTTCCTTATTTCATTTCTCGATGCATTTTCATATTTGCCAGCTTGCTAAATTGTTACTGAAAGTCGTGGAAAAAGATGCGTTGCCAAAAATGTCGACCTACCAATAAAATGCAATGTTGATATAAAAACAAATTCACGCGGGTGCGACTAACAAAGTGACAAGGACACTAAGGACGTACACATTCACACACACACAAAGCACACCTTTACATACTTGTATGTTATATACATATGTATGGAAGGGAAACTTTTGCAATGATTTCAACATTAGATTTTATTTGCACTTTCGTTGACATTTGCGCAGTCCAAAAAAAAAAAAAAAAAAAAAAAAAACCATCCGAAAGAGCAACACGCATACGCCCCGTGGACACAGGAGGTCGCCGGATGCGGAGGACTCAGGTTTTTAAAGCGCCTACAAAATCTCTAAAGTATACTTGACTTAAATGTGGGGAATATGTACAGGTAGACAGCGGCCATTAGGTTGAGGGTGTGGATAAGATTGGAGGTTGCTGGCTGACGCAGGATAAGGCTCTTTGAGGCAG